>CM075865.1:33702584-34902584 GCA_038021265.1 Cyprinella venusta | reverse complement strand
TTCTCAGTTACAAAACTATAGTATTATTTTCTGCCAATATGTATCACTTTATTTGAGATTCACATATGACAATATAATAAAATATAATACATAGACTTTTTTTGTTTGTGGGGAACCTCAATAAATTGAGTCCAAAAAATTATCTATAGAAATTCATTAAAGTAAAACACCATGAAAGGTATCTCCGATGCACAGCAGTAATCACCTTAAAGCTGAACTGTATAATTTCTATTTGCTTTATGATACACCTGACAGCTTAAAACAGTAATCAAATGAAGCCTATCAAAGATTTATATCAATGTCAGAAGAAACGTCATTGATTCATTCCCATACTATTTAGAAGGACCCTACTTTCGTTTTGTTTTTTTCCGTTATAGTAATTCAACTCAAATAAGCATGTCATTAATTTTAAAAAGAATTTTATTAATCTGTACACTACATATAAACGCAAATCACTGCTTAAATACAAAAACTTTTTAACAATCAAGTAGTGTGCAATAAAATTATCTGGAGGGGAAAATACTATCAAAGTCAGAAAGGAATAATTAAATACCACAGAACTTTAATATATTCAGTAGTCTCGTATAATGACAATGATTAGGGAATCCAAACATGGTCTATATAATGTCATTTCGATTAGAACTGGATCCTTCTGTAGCTTATGAGTAACAAACAAAAACAAAGCCTGAACATACGAATAAAAGCAAATATATCTTGGAGGCTGTGTGATTGCAAGCATGTCCAAAACAAAGGATAGTCTAATAGTAAAAGAGTTCTTAATACTCTTCCATGATAAAACTCCTAAAAAAAATTCAAAGACGATATTTCCAATGACAGAAAATGGTCCAACTGTTTGGCATTATAGCTGCCAAACTACATCTGAAGTATTACACCAGGTTTAATATCACAACTCAGAATTTGTATATTTACACATTTGGTTCAAAAGTGCTTGAGGACTACACTTATTATGAAGTCACAGGAGTGTTATGAATGTTTTCTCCCTTCTTCCTTTGGTTGGGTAACATCCTATGTATTGAAGCTATCGTCATAAGCAGGTGGAGGTTCTGTCAAAAAGACAAAAAAGCGATTAATCATCAGGTAACATTGAATGATCAATGAAATATAATAATAATAGAAATTCTACATTTTAAATATTAAAATACAAAACTAAGACCCGGTTCACATTGAGATTTTATACGATAGTTTTACATCATATAACTAATGAACATACAACTATTGCAATGATATTCCCATACCATGAGGATATGCGGAACTACTATAGTTTGGAGGCAAGCTTGCTGAAGAGGACATTTGATTACTGTTTGTGTCTTGAGGGCTGGAGGATGAACTCAATGGCAGTGTTGACAGGCCATTCTGTCTCTGTCTGAAGCTGAGTCCAGGAGCGTAGCTGAATGCATTAGGGGACACCCCAGCCTGGGAACCTGACTCTAACTGTGGACTCTTTATCAATTCCCCGTTGTAGTTAGCCACGCCTGGGAGTTCAGGGTACAGATCAGCTGGAGGTGCACTGGGGGACACTACGTAGCAGCTACGAGGTCTAGGCTTGGGTGCAGGTTTGGGGGTTGTGCGTGGTGGCAGACTGGGAAGGGCTGTTTCAGCGGGAGCAGCAGCAGGAGAAGGGGCGGGGGCAGAGGCAGGGGCAGAGGCAGGGGCAGAGGCAGGAGCAGGGGCAGGGTTGTTGCGTGGGGCTGGCATTGGTGGAACCGACCGGGGGGAGGAAGGCAGAGTGGGATCCACTGCAACATTTCCAATGTAAATGGGTAGAGTTAATGACACCTCTGGGTATTTCAAATAGACCTGGAAAAGCAGAAGCAAACATGCAAATGACATTCATTGAGAAGAAGGAAGCAGGAAATACCAAACCTATTTTGCATGAACATTTTGATAAGATGCACCTCTTTGATATGCTTGTTGCCAGCGATTATGTACAGCCAGCTATTAAATGCTCACCAATGGAGCAAAACACAAGATTTGCCTTACATTACATTACGTTAGCTCACCTGAATGTAGTAGCTGATATGGATAAGGTTTCCATCTGTCAGGGAGGACTGATGAAGAGTTGGCACAATTATCTGCTCTTTCCATACAGTTTTATTTCCACCCTTAACTCCAGGTCCTTCAACCTCCGCTACCGTCCGCAAGTCATTTGTTGGCTTCTTGGTATTATACGTCACTTTCTGAAATGAAAAGATGAGCAATATACTATCATATCATGATAATGAACACAGATGTAACTGCATATTCAACCACAACCATTGATAAACCCATATCAGTCAACAACTAACCTGTGGCGGCATGTCAGAGGAGGCAAGGGAGGCACAGCCTACCCAAAAGTGTGAGGTGAAAAATGGGTGAAGGTCGATTTAATGTTCATTTAAAATTCGAAGTCATTCATTTAATTTCATGTCTCAAAATGTAAATTTCTTTTTTGCAATTTCACCTTTATAACACCATAAAATATAACTGAAGTCAGAACCACGAATGTGCTTTGGTGCTCTTCACCGAACGTGCTGAATCTTGTTCTTATTCGGTAAACTGCTAAGGTGAGTGGCCCAGTTTACACGAGAACGCTCATGGGTGAAAACGTAAAAAAAAAAAAAAAAAATTATCAGATGTGCCTTTCGTTTACACGGCGACGGCGTTTTTGGGGCTTAAAAACGCAAAAAAAGTGAAACCACCCTCCAGGGTGGAAATCTTAAAAACGCTCCACCGTCGCATTTTAATGTTTCTGAATCACTAGTACAACTCACCAAGACAGCACAAATTGTATCAAAAATACAAAGCAAGATTTTTTTTATATACGGTCATTTATTTTTGTGATGGCAAAGCTTCATTTTTACTAGCCATAAGTCTTCAGTGTCACATGATCCTTCAGAAATCATTCTAATATCAAGAAACATGTATTATCAATTTTTAAAACAGTTGTACTGCTTAATATTTAGGATTTTTGATCAAGAGAATGTTCAAAATAACAGCATTTTTTATAGTGCTAAAAATGTTACTGTTACTTTTAATAAATTTAATGCATGTATGCTAAAAAAAGTACTAATTTCTTTAAAAAAAAAATCTAACCCCAAACACTTGAACAATATTATATCCCCCTTTAACAATCCTGACCACTGCTTTTACACACTATATTGAATTATTGAGCTCATTGAAAACAATTAGTGTGAAATATAATCTAATGCTGAAGAGTGTTTCAATATTTTTATGCCTTGTTTATTTTTATAATAGGATTCATAATCCAGATCACTTGCAGTCTAAGACACCACAACACAATCAACAAGTCTTACCTGCATTAGACTGGCAACCACATGGCCTGTCGACTTCTCAGATTTGTTCTCAATCTCAGCGGACACTTTAATGATCTGTCCAGCGATATATCCTCGCATGTCACTCTCAGCATTTAGCACCACTGTCCCATTCTTCACAAGCATGTATGAGAAATTCTTGGTTACAGAAGATGAGCTAGGTTCCTGCACAAAGCAAATAATAATGTAAATCACTGGCACTAAATAACAGAGCATGAATCATGTCGCATACGATACAAGTAGTCAAATTTGTGGTTGTTTTCTTTGGAGGTCAGTGTTACACACATACCTGAATACCAGGTATTTCATTCAGGTTGACTGTGTACAACATAGAGAATGGCTTCTCTATCTTGTAGTCTTTTGCGAAACGCGGAGTCTCTATGAAAGCCCGAACTCTGTATATAATCCGTCCATAAGGCCCTTCAAATGATGCTGGAGCAGCAGCTACAAAAGAAAAATGAATTCATTTGGTGACTTCTCACATCTAAAGTTTGAGCTTTTTGCATTACAATAATGTTCTTTTCAAGCAAAAGATTTAAAAGGGTGCATTATGCATTAAGCTCAAATATTTTTAGCAAAAGGCTAAACCCACAGAAGCCAACGCTACAGCATGACAAGGCACGCTTCTCTAAGAATGCTATTGTTCTTTTAGGTGGAGCTGAAGAGTCTCAGATAAAAGAGGAACATGGAGATGGAGGTTTCAAATAGCAGCCGAGCAGTTCCAGACACTAGATGGGCTAGCGGGTGTCTTTGCTTCACATTGTGAAAAGACAAATATTAAGGAATCCAATTTAACCTCTAGCTCTGTAACAATTGACTGGCATTATCAGAATCCACAAGTTACATCGTAATAAGCTCCAGTATTCTGTGAAAAATGTATTGCCTGCTCTTAGCTGGAAAGGGTGGGACTGCACTAAAAATACTTGTAAAAAAAAAACCCTCATGAAAACATCATGGATAAAAAGTCTCATCATGCTTAAGTGATTTTACTTAGTGATTTTTGAAATAAATTTAATACAATTAACCTAATATTTGGGTTGCTATTTAATACTATTAAATGTTTGCACGTTTCAAGGATGCAATAAATTGTGCAATAGTGACAGTAAAGACATTTATGGTGTTACAAAAGATCTCTACTTCAGGATGCACTTCTTTTCTAAATGCACTTATTTTAAACTTTCTATTCAAAGAATCCTAAAATAAATTACCACAGTTTCAACAACAAAAAAAATAAGCAGCTCATTTTATTTTCGACTTTAAAAATAAGAAATGTTTTAAGAGCATTGTTTAATGTTTGTTTTAAACATTAAACATTTAAAGAAATGTTTAATGAATCAGACTTGCGATCACAGAAATAAATGACATTAATATTAACAGTTATATACATTAACATTACTGTTTTTACTGTAATTCTTTCAAAAACAATAAAAAAATGTACAGACCCAAATTTTAAATGGTTCATACTTCCTATACTGGAACTGAAAACCTATTCCTATATTTGACTCACATTTATTAGGCCATGATTATTTAGTTATACAAAATTTAGGGGGTTTTTTTAGGTTTTGTTGTTCTGTTGCCGAGGTTAAACATAAACAGTGGTTAAACTGACGAATCTTGAAGGAATGCAGGGCGACAAGTCAGTTCAATTAAAGTGTGTCATACCTGGCAAGAGAAACTTGAAGGGAAAACTGTGCTTGCCCTCTTTCAGAGTGCCTGGGAAACAGAAGGGGGAGAATCAGTAAGGAATTTCAACAAGCATCCTGCCTTTGAAACTGCGAGTAGGACCATGACCCCTGTACCTTTATCTGCTATTGAGACTGAGCTGCTGAAGTACTGCTCCTCCTCTGTCCAGTCAGTGTCATTTGATTTGCTGGTCACTCCACAGAAGCCCTGGCAGTTCACTTTGATTGCTGTTTAGGAAATAAAGATATATGTCAGTCAAAAGAAATATGCCTACATTGATACTAATTCTCATACTGTATGCTGAAAATAACATTTCAATTGACAAGAAATTATCAGTGCATGAGGTTTTGTTGAATTCTTGGTTACAGCTATTTAAGGAAATATTTCATTGGTGTCAGTAAATGACTTCTGGAATTGTCTGGCACCAAGATGAGAGGCTTGTTTCTTGACTTAAACTTAAATTGACCTCATTTTGCCCTTCACTGTCAGCAGGATGTTGCATTAAGACATTCAGACTGCCATGGTAACGGACAAGAACACATTAATCAAACAAAATCAACAGGGGAGGTCTAGACTATACAAAGCGTTGAGGTTAGTAAATTTATTTACTTCTCATTTCTCAAGAAATGTTTTGCAACTTCTAAATAATTTCTACATGGAGAAAATACAACTTGCATGAAGAAATTACCAGCAGGCCAAAGTAGATATGTATTGCAATTGAATTTATTTTCCACAATTATTGGCACCGTTTATGTGGTCAAGGACTTCTAAAAATTCTCCCTTTTTTTTTAAACAACATAGAACCGAAATGCAAAAAAGAGAAAAATTCAACCTTTTATTTAAGTACATTACTTTGGTGGAAAAAAAAAAAAAAAAAAAAAAGAAAATGAAAAAAAAAACTTGAATATATATGCAAACATACAGTAGTCAACATTTGAAGTAGATCAAAACATTTCATCAAAATTATACATGAATTTTGAATAATACGCGTTCTTGTTTTTGATTCACTTTTTTGATCCACTTCAAATGTTGTGTGTGTGTGTACATATAAAGTGTCTGTATTATTAATGCATGTTCATCTATATATTAAATTCTGCCAGAGGTTTTTTTCTCTGTCTCTCTCACAGTCTCTCTCTCTACCCCCAAGACACACATTGAGTGCTAGTAAGCAGAGATGTTACCACAGATACACAAGCAACCTTGGGAAATATGTCAGAAGAGACTCTAGAAAGAAACTGTGTGAACAACAAAAACATTTGGAATCTTGAAATTTCAATCAAACTTACTTAAAAAAGACAGAGTAGTAGTAAAAGAGGGCAAAAAAGGTTATTGCTCTGGTAAAAAAAATCTAAACAATAAACACTCAAACAGTTATCATTTCAAATACTGTTGGCTGACTTCACTTCTCCATGAAGTATAATGGAGACTGTATGCGATTGTTATTCTTGTCGTCCTTGATCCGGAATGTGAGCGAACCAGTCCAGTGAGTATTTTTTATCAACATCTCAGCTCAAACAACAGACCAGCCCCAAACCACTGACAAAACCTCATGTCTTCTAGCTCTGCATAACTGATACTGTTACTTTAGGAGTGAATTTATATGCGTCATTGTTATTATATTTGAATAATCATCTGATCTGACTGTCCTCTGACGCATTTTCAGTCTTATCACATTTGCCCAGTTCACAGGAGTTCTCAAAAACAATGCACTTAATCATACTTCCTTGTTCACATTGATTTTTTATTTATTTACACATGGAAAAATCTCAGCCTATTGGCCTACGATATATATATATATATATATATATATATATATATATATATATATATATATATATATATTCAGAGATATTTCAGCTTGATCCCATGGCCCAAAGCACAAGATAAACAGAAGTTGCATTTTCTTTATTGACAATAGATTTCCTTGGTTACTTTCATATTAGTTTTGTGGGTGTATAAACAAGTCAGTGCTGTACTGTATCTGCATAATGCATATGAAAAACACATTCAATATATGCGCACTATGCTTTTGGAACTGAACAGCAAGTAACAAAGCATTATACTTTATCAGATAGCTATATTTATTTATACTAAGTGCTATTCTGCACATATACTACATATTAATTCTTCTGTAGAGTAAATGTATGCGTGTTATTTTTTATTAGCATACTCATTGTCTTGTCAATGCAATTCTAATAGAGATGTGAGTAGTATACTATAGACCATTTCAAAAGATGTAAACAACACTGGTCCAGAAGCACTTCCTGTTTCAGTTTGTAACTGTTTTCTTTATTTCACATGTAAAGAAAACTTCTTAAAGATGTTTGTTTAACTTTTTGATTCATTTTTAAATGTTCTGTTGGTTGTATTTTATCCCAGCTTATATGTAGTGTTAAAAAACTGAAACAGGAAGTGCTTCTGGGCCAGTGTTGTTTACATTCGTTTGAAATGGTCTATAAAGTCTTCAGTACTTTTGATGCAGAGCTGAATGTGGTGTGCAATTAACAATAAAATACAATTATCAACATAAACACTTAGAGGGCAGGGCAGGGTTTGTGGGTATTACCGCCACTTGTCCAGTCCTGTAAGTGTTTTTATAAGTGGACGCCTACAACTGAATTTGTAATTTCTCTTAATGACAACAACAATGAGACTTGGGGAAAAAAAGATAACGAAGACTCCATAAAATGGCCTGACAAGTGCAAATGTCAGTCTAAGTCTGGGCAGAACATATAAATCTCTTTTTCCAAACTTCAATTTTGATTTAGCACAGTCTAGTGGGATCTTTAAAGCTTATTTTACATAAAAATCTTAAATTTCTTCACATATCTAAGGAAATCAGTGGAGATTTATACTCTCATATGAAATATGATATTTTGATATTTCAAAATTGGCTTAGCCATGTCAGGATATCAGAGCTTATTATGAACAGGTGCTACTACTTAAAACAGGTGGTGGGTGAAAAGATGCATTATTTACCAAGCAGTCTGACCAGTACTGCAACAAACTGCTTTTATATGGTAGCCTACTATGTCCAGATTTGAGAATTTGCTTTGTTGTAGCTACAATTTAAAGGATGTTTAAAGGTCTGAATGATTTGACACGCTTTAAAAGGCTTAAGACATAAATAGCCTAGCCTATGCAAATGGGTTGTTCGGAAAAACAATAAACACCACAATGTAGGCTAGCTGCCCATGCGATCACAACACTATTTTATGTGCTACTGCCTAACTTTTACTTAGTACAGGTCTTTATGTTATTTTCTCAGACACGGTTTCAATAGGCTATAGCCTACTGATCTGAATTCCGAAACTGCGATTTGTTCACATGGCACGTTATCGGGAAGTAGATCGAGGTTACATTTAAAGCGTGTTTATAAACAGTTATTATTGCCAATGTCCTTAATTACACTATGTTTTACACTATGGAATTTAGGAGAACTTATAGAAACGAAAGCGGTTAGAGATTTAGGCACCATGTTGTTATGTCAATAAAATATTCGCAACAAGTTTCGCTCGAGTCGGCGCCAGTTTCAGTCCTCGATGCGCGAAGACAAAATACCAACCATTGACGCCAACTATAAACGTCCGAGTGTCTATGGAAACAACCAGTAGGCTAACATACACCTGATACACAAGTAACGTTAACGTTGGGTACTTTACATGTTGAGAAACCTTTTTTAAAAAAATCCAGTAAAAACACAAAGGGTGGCACCGGTGTGTGATCATTGCATACCTACCTTTACATGGTATGGGCTGTGTAATTGAGATTTTCAGAGTTCCAGAGATGGATTCGCCGGGACTATACGCCGTTTTGTTGTTATTAAGAGTTATTTCGAATTCCTGAAGCTTTCCCATTATGTTACCTATCCACCGTGAACAGGTGGGTGAGCGATTCACAACGAATAAAGGAAATGCTTTACCTGTTGCCGTCGACGTCACGCACCTGATCACGCACCTACGTCACTCGGAGTCAAAAACATACAAAAAGTATTTTTTTCTGTTTATTTGTTCTATATTGTGATGGATTTCTTTGAAAATGTTTCAATAAAAAAGGCATACAAAAAAAACACTGAGCCATTATCTTGCAATGGCACTGGATGTTTCTGTGGAGATTTCTAGAACACTGGACAAAATATAGTACTTTGTTTGGAATTATAAAACTCGGGCGATGTGGGATTCTAAGGACTATTCCACTCTTAAACTTTTAGTCAAGCCAATAAAGCCTTATTTTTGACTAAACTAATCTATTTGTTGACCAAGGTTTTTCATAATGAAATGAAATGTGTATGTTTTTGGAATTACACGTTTAGTGATATAGAATGGTAAGATTTTCAAAAACATGTTAAACAAACAAAAAAAAAACTTTTTTTTTTACAGTCACTCATGAGTAGCTATACATTTAAAAGAATATTCGGAAACACCTTTTACAGTGTCTTTGTTACACTTATCATAGTAATAACAGTAAATTATGAATAATGCATTGCATCTAACCCTCAACCAAATCCTAATCCTACCATAACCCTAAAAGTACATGTTGTTAATTAATATTCAGTACTTAAATATATAATTACACTGTAATAATGACACCAGATACACATCTTATTCAGCTGTATTATCAGATTCAGCTGAATAAGACAGAGCTGCATGTTTTGAATTGTTGCTAGCCTTGCACAATGCATAGTTTTTTATTTTCATCTCTTAAAACATTTTTAATGCATTTCAGTTCAATGCAGTTCAGTTCAGTGTTGTAAAGTCCTTGCAGTGATAAACGATTTGTCCATTTACATCGTTATTTGTTTTAAATTCATGTACTCTCATAATCTTTAATCAAAATAATTTCCTCTCCTGCAGCAACTTCTACTGGTGCAAGGGTGGGGCAACCTGTTACTCGCATCGCAGTAATAGAAATAACAACCATCCAATCAATTCAGATGGACAAAAGCCACCCAACACATTTCACAATATGAAAATATGGTCACAAATCTGTTAAATGCCAACTTTAAAATGCACTAAGAGACAGTAAAAATGACATTTCTGTTCACACTTAATGTATCTGATTCAATTTTGTTTTCATCTGTGCGTTTAACCCCTATTACCCTGAGAGAACTCCTGAATGCTTTAATGAAATTACGTGATCCAAAAAAGTATATTAGGGGGTCCAAGCAGCAGTTGATTCCTGCCAATATATAGCATACATAATATGCTGTTTCCAACTGCAACAGAACTCTGCATCTCTTAGGGTAATACTTTTTCATGACTACTCCAAGGGTCCGAACAACATTGAGAGGAAGAAAGCAAAGACCAAATATGACCAGACATATCCCTATCATCCTCAAGGATTTAGTCTTGACCAATTGGCCCTGAAGAGAATTTATGTTGATGCGGGATATTGAGCTCGCAAGGCGACTGTAACAAAACACTGATATAGTTAAGGGTAAAATACACCAAAAGAAAAAAGTCACAAAGTTAAGAACAAAGTAAGCATCTATCAATGTTGTCTGATGAATAGTAAGACACTGCCCATGATTTTCCTCAGTGGTTACAGGAAGCATCCATCCATAGGCAATGCCAATTATTATCAGAAAACACCAAATGCCAGCACACAGCTTCTTCACGAAAGTCTTCCGTTTCATCAAAGAAGGGTGTTTGAAGTGAACCACAGTGATATAGCGATGAATGCTGATGAGTGTGAGGAAGATCACACTGCCATTGAAGTGGATGCTGAGCACGGCAATCTTCAGCTGGCAGGCGAAATTCCCAAAAATCCAGTTGCTATCCATGGCGAAGTACGCTGCCATCAGTGGAGTAAGTGGAGTAATGACGGCGTCAGACAGAGCAAGATTGAACTGCAGAACGGCTCCTGAGTTCCATTTGTGAATGCGACAGGTGAAAACCCAAAGGCTGAATCCGTTGAGCAGGAGGCCCAGCAGATAGACGAGACAGAGGATCACAGCCAGGGACATGTGCTGAGCCTCAGGAGAACATGTGTCTTTGAGGCTCGCATTACTGCTGTTCACTAAACTGTCTGAGGTCATCTTAGAAGAATTTCACTGTGTAGGAAAAAAAAAATCCCTGTGTTATTTTGATCAAATTGTGTGTTTGCGAATAAATACATTTGGAGAATTTCACACAAATGCCTTGGCCATGCAAATATATATTGCTATAGTGAATGCTAATATCACCAAAGCACATTAAAAAATGTATAAAAAACACAACTCTCTCTAAACATTATGTTTTGCTGTCATGTAATGTTGAATGATAATATAAATGTGATCCGCATTTCCGCATTATATATATTTATCCGCATTATATACATATATTCTCTGAAATGAATATGAACTTACCAGATCATGCATCACTCCCCTCCAAACTCACTTGAATTGTACATTGAACAGAGAGTTTACTAAATAGCAAATGACAGGTATTAGTGTACGTGACAAAAAAGGAACCAAGACAGGATTAGTCAACAGTCATTAACCCCAAACTCCACCCTTGTCATTTTAAGTTAAAAATGAACACTTTAAATATCTAACATGTCAATGAAGAAAAAAATAAACCAATATTCAAAATCTTATAAGCTTTACTTAATCATTGCCCACTACATTCATTCACTTCATAAAACTAAGCAAAAATATTCAATTTGCATTCATTTACATCAAATCGTTGTAGGAGTTCCTCTAAGGTGACTTGACTCAATTAGCTTCCTTGTAATGTTTACTTCCAGCTCTTTTGTAGCAGGCGAAAGATTCTTGCAATGAATCAAGAGAAACTGTGACTGTGTGTCCAACTGCTGGCTATATGTTTACTGCCCTTTCCTAAATTCTTTTTCTTCTTCTGTGATTTTAATGGCAGTTTGCAAGCCCTTCCTCAATTTTCTTACCACTTCCTTTTCATACCCACTTCGTCATCCTTTGTCTGTCTCCTGATTGGTCAACTTCATTTAATTCATGTGATAGTAATTAAAATTTATCAAAAAATCATCACTTTCCACGCAGCTGGAAAAAAAAAAAACAACCTCAAGGTTGTGATTCATAAATTCCCAGAACTCTGTATCCTCATCTGAGGATTCTTGAAAGATTCTTGAATTCTTGATAGAATTTTTGTGCAATGTTCCATTTTGAACAATTCCCTGAAAAGTGATGAGACTGGGTTCCTCGATCGGATAAGATGAAGTCTGGCACACTCCAACCGGTAAGAATTTCCTAGCAGAGAACCAGAGCAATGGTTTGTGCATTTACGCATTTGGAACATATCAACTCACGAGAGAAATAATCTACACAGACTAGAAGGTATTTATGACGGTGTGATATGTTGCTAACAAGCTGCTGCTGTACAATATAGCATACATGAATTACCCATAGCAGATCTATACAGGTGGAGCTGGGGAAAGCCCACTGCAACTGCTGACCTAAGGATTTGAAGTTTGAGCAGCGAGCTCATTGGCTACTGATACAGCAGGAACCAATCATCTGTGCCCTAGAGAATGACGAGATTGCAAACAGATTGAGTTTAGGATCTATCAGCCTGTGCTATCTAGAGTTTGATGGCAGAATTTTGTGTGTATATATCTCAGGTTTTCCCATCTTCATTGTTTGTTTTGTTAATAAATGTAGACCTTGCACAGAAATCCTTCTCTCCCTGGTTTTCTGTGCTCACAGCACATTACAGATAACAGCATATGAAGACACTGAGCGGAACACTGTCAGACTCAGTTCACGTAGCATGCCTTGAGCAGCTGTAACATTTGATGAATAATGAAATGAGGCAGCATTGGTGCTGTGAGGCAAGTATGATTTTGCCTGAACTGACAGAACAGGGACGTGCAACTGCACCACCAGGAACTGATTCAGACCATCTGAGACTTGTAAACTACACTCAGTAACAGCAACTGCTTAAAAATATATACATTTTCAGACATCTAAAACCACACTGAAAGGGTCTTTTTTTCTTTTTTGACTTTTAAATCTCAAGTTGTTTTTATTTTTTAATGAATTACAATAAAAAAACATTAAGATGTTTAAGAGCTTCTGTTAACTGGTCTTCTGTTGAAGAGCCATTGCTTTGACAGGAAAACAGTCAAATAAAGAGGAATCTCGGTGGGTGCTTGGTGCCCTCTCGGTTTCAAATGTGGCCAGGCCTTCCTTTTATATCATTTCTCAATTCCTTTTTATCCAGTACTTTTAAAAGTAAACATTGCAGTGGTTAAAGAGTAGATTTCAATTCATATTGATGCGGTTATGTTCTTTCCAATGGGGAAACACCATACACATATTTCCACCAGCTGATGAGTAGGAAAATGAGATTGGATGTCATCATGATGTTTTTGGACATGATACACAATTGACAATGGCATGAATGAATCAGAAGCCCACCTATGAGAGCATGAGGGGGATTGAAGAGATTATAGCGGTACATCGTTCCGTATAAACCGAAACATAAACAGGACAATCGCAAGACAGAAGGCCATTCGCTAAGCCGAGATCTGATGGGCAAGACACTAGGTGGAGACAGCAGCACAGAACATTGGACAAAACCAGGTTCCTGGTTCATTTTGATGACAAAAAAAGTTACTGTTTTTAGGAATAAAAGGTTACATGAATCAGGAGACTGCTATATGGACAAACACCTCTACAAAAACCTTCAGAATATAGATAGGAATAAAATGTTTGGTATACGTAAGTGCTACTGAAAAGATGTTTCTGCCTGAGAAAAAAACTCATCGAGAAAACAGCCTTTAAAAGATAAGATATAAGACTGTATACACCTCCAAGACACTTCCAGGTCTTGAAATTATATTTTTCCATATTATCTGGTTTTCAGAGACCACGGGACAGTGTTTGCCCAATTTAATAGCCATGCTATTTTAATATTACTGATAAAAATACTGATAAAAGTGACGATGGAAAATGTACCTGACCTTAGAAAATAAATTAAAGCAAACAAGAACATTCAAACTGTGAGATGCATTCTAGAAGAGTGTATACAGTATATAAGTCATTATATCCAAGTCATTGAGGGTTCTTTGATTAGGCACTTAATTAGTTTTGAGTGTGAGACAGCAGTGGGATCTAAAGAGAAAGATCAAATATAAAAAAAAATCATAAATTGTAAATTTGTCTAACCAATTATTTTATTTACACAAGGGCTTGTCACACTGACTCAATCCAAAGCAAATGATATTCAACCATGAGATGCTTTACAAAAGACAACATTTTCTTAAAAAAACACAAAACTGAAAATTGGAAAATGCTTTAAAATGACCTTTATAAAAGCGGGAGACAAGAAAAACAACTAAGTCAAAGAACCAGGACAGTTCCATTTTACACATTTTTAGGTCAGTCTTTTGCCTTTACATGAGTCATCTACCTCCTCTCTAGTGGCTGGACCAGTCTCTGTCAGACAGGGGTCGTAGGGGTGGAAGGGGTGGGAGGCACAGTAACAGGGTGAAGGCCTAAATCCAGAGAGGGGGCTTCCTCTGGTTCAGGGGGGCTTTTCTTAGAAGCCTCAAGCTTCTCCTTCAACAGGGTGTAGAGTTCTTTCACTGACTCACTGCTCTGTAATAACATGAATTAACATTCAGTTACTATAAGATTTCTGCACGAGAGAATCAGTACAAAGAGGAACAGAGAAAGCTTTTATCATTCGTGAACCAGTGTTGTTATTGTTAAAGGGATACTCCACTTTTTTTTTGGAAATAGGCTCATTTTACCCCTCCCCCAGAGTTAAACAATTGGATTTTACCGTTTTTTGAATGTATTCAGCTTATTTTTTATTTTTTTTTATACTTATAAGAATTTCAGTAACCAGACAGTTTCTGGTCTCATTGACTTCCATAGTAGGAAAAAAATATACTATGGAAGACAATGAGACTAGAAACTGTCTGGTCACTGATATTCTTCTAAATATCAGAAAATCGGCTGAATACATTCAAAAATGGTAAAACCCAACTGTTTAACCCTGGGGGAGGGGTAAAATGAGCCTATTTCCAAAAAAAGTGGAGTATCCCTTTAACTTGAACTCAAAACGATGAAAAATAATTTAAAAGTTATTGAAATAAAGCTGAAATAAAATAAAATATAAATATTAGATTAACTTTATTTAAACTTAAATAAATACATTTCTTGGCAGCTAATTGAAATAAATTAAACTAAAATTATTTTGAAGCTAAATAGAAATATATATTAAAAAATACAAAGAGCACATAACAACATTACTAAAATAAAATAAAATAAACTGATAATATAAAAAAGCTAATTCAAAATATTAATTAATACTTTAATATAAATAAAATAAAAATCATACTGTGAACAGAAGTGGATGAGGTGCCACCTAGTGACCTTTAAACATTAAAACAAACTTGGTCTCGTTTACTTACTAATCTAATGCATGTCCCTAGTCTTATGAATGATTAATCAGTGCATGTTAAAAAAGAAAAAATGACTAAAAGTTTTTTGTAATCTTTAATCAAAATAAAATGACTTTCCTTTTCTGCCGATGTGACTAAATCCAGGCAGAGCAGAAGACTATTGGCTCATGTTAACCAACAGCCCATTAGCTATTTATTGATTTAGCAAACTCACATTCAGTCTGTTTCCTTTAAAATACCTGTTTTGGTGGTTCAAGTGTCTTCATTAATGTTTCCATGTAGGACGCCAGCACCTTCTGATGGAGATGGTTCAGCAAGCGCAGACTGTGTCTGTGAACGTTCTCCTTACTGCAAATGATAGTGATAAGCTCAAATATACTAGAACTGAGCCACAGTATTAACTTGATTTTTTTCAACTAATGGATATTTTACATTCAAACGCTGAAGAAGTTGCACCATATAATGTGATTAAGAAAGATAATAGACCTAGAGAAAGATGTGAGGAGGAAGTTGTCAAAAACAGCAGAGCAGAACTCCTCTGATCCAAATTCATCAGAGAGCAGAGTTAGATGACCAGTGAGAAGATGGAGGAAGATGTCTCCAAACGCCATGTCGTTATAGGTATCCACTGCAAGCAAACACACACAATCAGATCAGTCTTTGTGCAGCATTGCCATGATTCTCCATTAATCCAATGTATCTGACAGGAGTCTCACCCAGTCCAGGCAGAAGCCGCTGTAAAGCATTTTTATTCCTCTGCTTAGCGATATGAAGTGCATAATAAAGACCGATTTCACATGCCACCCTGTTTTCCTGTATATACCTAGACAAAGCAAAAAGACCATCCATTTTAGAAAGAATTAAGCACTTGCTGAATATGCTGGGTTGAGGAGTGTCATGAGATGCTGCAGATACCTGGAGAAGGTTTCAGGCAGGGAGGTGGGGTATGTGAGAGAGGTCTTCTCCTCACTTGGTAGCTTCTGCTCCACGGTGAAAGTGTAGTCATCCACCACTATTGACATCATGGCAGGCAGAAAGCGTGTTACCACCTCCAAATCCTGATGGTGAACAAGACCAGCCTTGATTAATTGTGCAAACTCACTTGTACTCCGATCTTCAACCAGATGGAACTGGATAAATATTGTGAATGTTCCAATCCAATCTGACTTCTGGCCCAACCCGATCTCACGGGAATTCGTACGAATTTTACGAGGTGGCTAATTCGTAACAATTCGAACGACCTCACTCGTACGAATTAGTACGATTTTTGTGAAATCGTACATATTTTACGAATTGGCCAATTCGTATGAATTCATACGATTGACCTACCCCTAACCCCGCCCCTAAACATAACCATCACGTGGGTTTAGGCAATTCGTACGAATTCGTACGAGTGAGGTCGTATGAATTAGTACGAATTAGCCACTTTTGAATCACTCGTACGAATTGGTCGTGAGATAGGGTAGTCTGGCCTGTAATTTCGCCTGAATCATAATCATATACTGTTCGTTCATTGGCCAGAGGAGAACTGGCCCCTGACTGAGTCTGGTTTCTCCCAAGGTTTCTTGAAGGAGTGAAGGAGTTTTGTTTTCTTGCCACTGTCACCTTTGGCTTTTGGCTTGCTTGGTTGGGGACACTTATTATTCAACAATCTTATTGATCTCCCTGCATTTACACCATTATATGAGAACTGAACTGAGCTGGACGATGACATCACTGTTTTCTTCAGAGTGGCTGTACAGATAAATTAACTAAATTAATAAAATTTTTGCAACAGAATTAAACCATTACTGAACTTACTTAAGCAGAACTCTATTTTCTTCTAGATTTGCTGTACAACCAAAACAAACATTGTTGCATTATTTTCCTGTTAACACTGTATAGCTGCTTTGAGACTGTATTGTAAATTGTAAAAAACTGTATCTGTATTGTAAAAAGCGCTATATAAATAAAGGTGACTTGACTTTATCATACCATACGGGGCTCTTTGAAAACCTGGCTGTCAATCATGTCCCAGGCCCCCTGGCCAAGGGAAAGCATCCGAAGCAGGAGGAGAAGTTCAGGGCTGTCCTGTACATAAACAAAGATTGATAGGTTATGTGCTTTTCTCAATTTTGTTATATATCTATAACTATATATCTATATCTCTATCTATCTATCTATCTATCTATCTATCTATCTATCTATCTATCTATCTATCTATCTATCTATATATATATATATATATATATATATATATATATATATATTGCAGCTCAACTTGTTGCATGTGCATTTGTAAATAAATAATGCAGCGTGACTTACAAAGATTTGAGGTAGTCAATTTGGTATTTGCACCACTATTAATGTCCCAAAAAGGTCTGCCTTAAGCTTTTTAGGACTTCACATTGCAGCAATTGTTACAAAACATTCGATAGGTGCTTTCATGGGTTTGCGTTTTCAAACCAATTAGCCATGTTTATTAATTCAGGTCATAAATCATCAGTACAAACAAAAGATGCTTGTAGACCTAAAAACAACTATGGAGTTCTTACTCTGGGGAGGGCGTCCTGGCTCAATAGCTCCTGAAGGTTCCTCACGGTGCTCAACACTAGAGTGTTACAGGCAAATGGATCACAGAGGATCATCGACAGGTCACTGTGAGAAACAGAGACAGAGAGTGTTACATTTTTATGTTTTTATGGCTTTATTGTATGCTGTATCTGAAAGAATATTTGAATCTCATACCCTAACACTTGCTCCTGCCCTTTCTTCACACCATCCAGGAAGCCTTGCAACTCACGAGCCCGTTTAGCATCCACAAACTTTTCCCTGATGCAGGCATCCAAACACCAAGAAAACTACAAAACAATAAGAGCAAACAGAAATATAGTGTTTTAGGGTGCAGACCATTTGAAAGAGGTCACCCCTTCGGTACATGATCACAAATTGCGAAAGCACCAAACAGTTTTTGAATGTTTATAAATAAACATATTTTAATCATAAACCATAAAAAGATGCTGATTGCTGGTCTGACTTCCAGAAAGTGTTGAGCTCCTGTAACTGTTTTTTTAACAGATATTTAGGTAATTTTGTTCAACCTTGTGAAATGTAAGGACCCCAATAATCATGATGTTGCAGTTGAAAGGGTGTGTTGTAAATTACAAACTGGTTCCATACCTTGTGACAGGGGTCGACTGAACAGATCTCACTGATGTCGAGGTCATGAAGGGACATGAGCAGCTCAGCACGTAGGGTGCAGTAGTGCACGTTTCGTGTGCGCAGGAACAGCGTCCGCAGGAACTGTAGTACCATATCGTAGAGCTTCACGTTCTTCCCAATCATCTGAGTCAGCTTCAGCACCACCTAGTGAAAAATCACAGTTTGATTGTTGACATAAAGATGCAAGAGGACAGTTTGTTTGTTGTTCCCAAGTTTGAAAAAAAAAAAAAAAAGATCTAAATATATATAAAGATAAATAATATAAATAAATAAGCATCTTCACATAACATTACCATAAAATGAACACTAAATTGCCATGGTACTAAAGTATGTTAGAATTATCAGAACACAAGATTAATGTTAAAGAAATGTTATGATAACATTGATACAACATTATATAAAGATTAAAGTAACACTATTTTATAACTTATATTCACATTCAAAATTAACCTTAAAATGTCTTAAATGTTTCATTTTTTTTTTTTTTTTGGAATGAATAGTATTGTCATGTTTTAATCTTTTATAATTTCAGGGGGGTAAAAAACATTAAATTAATGCTAACTCCATTTTTCAAATTAAATAAGATTCATTATCCAAAGGGTCAAAATTATTTCTAAAATTTTAATAAATTAAGAGAAAAAAAAACACCAGCCACTTACCTCACCCTGTCGCCGTGTTTTGGGTGAAGGACTGAAAAAGTTGTGAAGGATGGAGAGGTCGTTGCTAAAAAGAGCCGTCTCCTTCTCCACGATATACTGTTTCAAGAGCGGAGACACCTCGTCACCGAAAAGAGCCTGATTGTCCTGCCAAATCTGCCGTTTCACCTCCACAGCACACACTTTGTACAGCTCCTTATCAGCCATAACCTGCTTCAGCTTCTTCTCAGGCACCTGCATGAGCATTTAAACAGAAACTCTATTGTCAAAGATTGTCAAATTTAAAAAGGATTTAAAATTATAAACTTTACACACTTTTTTTGGAAAAAAGAAAAACGATTGCACACCTAAGGCTGAAAAGATCTTCAAAATAAGCTTTGAAATGAGTTTGTATACTGAGATATCTTGACATGTATCTGTCACTTGAGTACCAGACAGTAATAAGCACAGAACACATGTATACCTTAGGCAGATGTTTGAGCACTTGCATGACAACGGGCTGTATGGACGGCATCTTCACCAATGGGAAGCTCTTCTCAAGAAGTTCTTCCAGCTTTACGTATCTGTGTGAATTTAGGGGATGCATTAGTGTGATTTAAGATCCGCTGAGCAAATCAAAACTTTCCATTCACCTGTCCTCCTCCTTGCCCTCGGCAATGGTGGCAACGCGCTCCATCAGCTTATCTCGAAGCTCATCAAACACTGACTGATGAAACTCCAGCCGCGGAGTCCCGTGAAGATCCAGGAAAGGCAATGCAGACTGTAGGGTTGGCAACAATATGCCATTTTCCGCCTGTAAATGATAATCAGTTATAATAAAACAGTAAAATGAACGAATATCGTTTTCTATTATTAAGTATAATAGGCTTTACTTAAAATAATATATTTACGTGCAAAATGCAGATGTTTTTGAACACTTTATTGCAGTGACTTTTTTAACCCACTTAAGTAGGACTTAAGTACATTTGAATGTAATTATAAGTTCATATTTACCTTTATTGTCTTTGAAATATGGTTAAAATGCACTGCCAAATGCACTGACAAACTATGTATTGTCATGTATTTAAATATTTGTAATTGCACATTTGTAATGATGAATTAGTTACCTTAAAATGTAATATTAAATAACATACTAAGTTCAAATTGTAATCACTTTAAATGTGTTTAGTATGTTAATCAACACATCAAAAAACTTTAAGACTGAACAAAAAAATTAAAACATTATTGTTTAGAATGTATTTTAAAGTAAAACGTGTAACGTGACATTATTAGAAAGCACCAGCACGTTTTAAAAAAGTGTACAAGCTAGTTAGATGCATTCATTAAAGTGTGCTCTTTTTAGATACACTAAAGTGGCTTTTTATTTCATTAATATTATATTATCTGCACATTTTTAATGTACTTTTAAGATGTAAAGTCCACTACAAGTGCGCATTCAATTTTAATTAAGCGCCCTTCTTTTTTCACAAGGGTGTTCACTAGATTGTGGTACTTATTCCATATTGGATTACATTCTAGTAATAAAAAGTACTACTAGTACAACTGGATAACTGTTAAATCGGCTTGTTTACAGGCTGTCTGTCACATGACAATTCAAACTGAAAGCGACGCCAGAAACTAGATCCCTCCCATTATAATCAATGAAGATGACTGTTGCATGCGAGCGAAGTGCTTATGTCTAATACAAGATATTAGATATTCTATTATACAAGATATTCTTTTATATAATACAATAGATTTGAACACTGTGAATATTTTAGAGACTCATAACCTGACCTGAAACTGGTCGATGGCTTTCAGAGGTTCTGTACAGTTAGTGAGAGTTTCTTTCAGATCTTCTCCATTGGATATTCCCAGCTCAGGTAACCCAGCGAACATTTTGAGACGCTCTCTCTATTTTAACTCTCCACTATGAAAAAAAGAAAAAAAATCATTGACAACTGAAATACGATTAATTTTGGCTAGATTTGCATTGTGCGGTGTTTTCTAGATTTGCCCACTTCCTAACTGTGCAACGTCATCAGTTGCAACGACAACAAACTCTTTCCTGATACATCGTAAAAGGTTCCGCCTCAGAAAGGTTCCTAGCTGGGTGTCGCATTTCTCCCTATGATTTCTCCCCATGGGATTTTAGGACACGGAGGTTGCGTGAGAAACGTCAAATCATAGTCAAATCTGCAGTATATTTTTGTAGACATGTACTTTTGATCTATTTACTAGTTCTTTATTTATGTTTCTGTATACGGCTAAGCACCAATATACCAAGGTAAAATCCTCGTATGTGAAAACCTAGAAATAAACCGGATTCTGATTTATTACAGAAACTAACCTAGAACATTGCAGAAACAACAAAAACAACAGCTTTTCGCCTGGAAATTACATTTAATAAAAGTAAACAACTTAACTTAACTTTCATCTGCAACCGCATCACAAAACTCATCATCCGACCGTCCGCCATCCATCCACACCAATGTTTTTGACCAATTTTCAAAACCGATACAAGGCGCTACTGATGACAGCCGCAAGACTAGAAAGCTCTCAGAAAATCAGCAGTGAACTCCATATCTATTCACAATGTACATTTTGTGAAAATAAATTGAATTCAGCATCCTCAGTGATTTTTTTATTTTATTTATTTTTTAAACACAAGACAATCTATAAGATTCCATCATTGGGCCAATGAGCTTGAACAATGAAATATCTTGGTTTTTGAGATATTTTTATTGCGTTTTATCACCATTTCCTTGAGGATGTCTGTCTACTGTGTGGGATTATTATAGGGATACTTCACTTTAAAAAAAAAAAAAAAAGCTCATTTTACCACTCCCCCAGAGTTACACAGTTGAGTTTTACCGTTTTCGAATCCATTCAGCCAATTTTCTGATATTTAAGAGAATATCAGTACAGACAGTTTCTGGTCTCATTGACTTCCATAGTAGGGAAAAAATATACTATGGAAGTCAATGAGACCAGAAACTGTCTGGTTACTGATATTCTTCTAAATATCAGAAAATCGCCTGAATACGTTCGAAAACGGTAAAACTCAACTGTTTAACTCTAGGGGAGTTGAAATGAGCCTATTCCCAAAAAGAGTGGAGTATCCCTTTTAGGCTTCCATAGTTCCATTTGATTTGTCTTAGTGCATACAAGGAGTGAAATGATTTAAAAGTAGAGGAGAACAGTAAATAATTTAATTATAATCCAAAAAGTGTGTGGATAAACAACAAATTTCAACAGTTTTCTTTTGAAACAAACTTTTTTAATATTACAAAGCATTGATTCTGAAGGAATAGAAGCAGACTATAGTAGTTTTCTAATTCATTACTGTATCTGCAAAGCTAGATTTTCAAGATTTTCCATTTTGAATGTTTTCAGTGCATTTGACTTTGTATTACACCAACATAGCACAAATAGCTCACAGATAAATCTAGAAGGTTTTATAAACTGACATATTCACTATATGCTGTTAAGGCACAGCACACAATCATACCTAAAAAAACATACATTCAACATTATGAAAAGACAGTGATAAAGTTCAATGACAAAATTAGTAAACCGTAAAAATATCATGCTCATGTTTTATGCAAAATGTTTTATGCACAGTCTCTTCTAAAATATATGTAATTTATATAAAATAAGCTTGATAACAAATAGGTTATTGAAATCTAATACTTGAATGTAATGTGCACCCTTATCGTTTTCAGTGTACTGTAAACAGAAGTATCTTTGCTGGGCATTGCATAATGATGTACACAGGGAGCAATATAACTGATTCATTATTAAATGACAGCATCATTTCCTTTCTTACGGATGGCTCGCAACAGAAAAAATAGCGCCATAATAAGAAGGACTGAAAAGAGGAGGATCAGAACACTCCAGCTGGCTGAGCTCAGTGCTTTTCTCAGTAACACATTTTCAGCAGGCAGCAGGTTGCTCAAGCTTAGCATGTAACCAAGGGACCAGCCGACAGATGTGCCTCCCGCCTGCAAATCAAAGACACATTTTGACATTTTTTTTGACCTGGAGGGGGCCATTTATTCATGAAACTTGATTGATACTATTAATACTTGAAATAATACTTTTAAAATAAAAAATACAATGAAATGTAGTACTTGATTTTGACTGGACAGTCAAAAGTGCTCTCTATATGACATGTTTGAAGGGAAGGAGTTTAAAAATTATGGCTTGGTAGTGTCAAAAAAATGTTGTGTACCTAAAAATGGGGAACGTGCATTAAGTAAGTAAATAGAGGACATTATTTGCAAATATGTCTTGTTACCGTCTTCTGGAAGGAGATATGTGGGAAGGTGAGATCATCAAAACCATATCTATTGACCAGTAGCGCCTGTACAAAGACAGAGACTGCGCAATAGTCTTTCAGACGGTTTTTCTGATCCAAATTTGACATCTACGACACAGAGAGAGAGAGAGAAAGTTATGTGAAAGAAGCCAAATAATTTAAAGAGGATCTATTATGCCCTCTTACAAAGAATATTCTACTAGAATAGGTTTTCATGCTTGAAAGAAAAAAAAAACGTTTCAGATATGTCACGATCCCATACCATAACCGTGTTTCTTCAACAGACTACTAAAGCAACTCAACCAGGCCTCGTCTTTTGCTTTTCTGTTTTTTTTTCTTGTTTTTTTTTTTTTTTTGCACATGCCTTGGGCAGGAATTATTTAAATGAGGAATACTGTGAGTGTACGTTCCAAGATGAAAACTCAAGACTGCAATCGAGGCGTTTCAAGGACTTTGGAGTTGATTTTATTGCTTTGTAACTTTGCAGACCTTTTTCATGCTCAAACGCAACATCGCACACTAAAGAAAGTTGAAAAGGTAAAAAAGTATAATAGGTCTTCTTTAAACACATTTTTTTGAAATG
This sequence comes from Cyprinella venusta, assembly GCA_038021265.1. Classification (NCBI taxonomy): domain Eukaryota; kingdom Metazoa; phylum Chordata; class Actinopteri; order Cypriniformes; family Leuciscidae; genus Cyprinella; species Cyprinella venusta. The sequence goes on along the minus strand of CM075865.1, from coordinate 34,878,461 downwards.
GGAAATATCTTAAAGTTATTTACTAAACTAGGCTAAATAGATCAACAGATCAGTAAGTTCAATATTGCTTCATTTGCTAATAAATATTAAACTGAACAAAACACAATGGACATATCATCATGGATGAAGCAAGTTCTCTTAAAGGGATACTCCACTTTTTTTGGAAATAGGCTCATTTTACCACTCCCCCATAGTTAAACAGTTGGGTTTTGCCGTTTTCGAATGTATTCAGCTGATTTTCTGATATGTAGAAGAATACCAGTAACCAGATAGTTTCTGGTCTCATTGACTTCCATAATATATTTTTTTCCTACTATGGAAGTCAATGAGACCAGAAACTGTCTGGTTACTGATATTCTTCTAAATATCAGAAAATCGTCTCACTGGATTCAAAAACGGTAAAACTGAACTGTTTAACTCTGAGGGAGTTGCAAAATGAGCCTATTTCCAAAAAAAAAGTGGTATATCCCTTTAATCTGAGAACTTGAGACTCAAATCACTGGTCGATTGCTGAGATAAGGGGAAAGTCATCTCAAAATAGCAGGGCTCAAAATGAACTCAATGGGGTGGTACCTCCTGAATGCTCATGTTGCAGACGACACGGGTAGCCTTCTCTAAATCTGCTCTAGATGTGATGGTGATGCCTGCAGCTTTCTCAAGAAAGGAATGGGTGTAAAAAAATGCAGAAAATGCCTGTGCAAGAAAAAGAAAGAGAAAGAATTGTGATGGAGAGAGAGAGATTGCGTAATCATAATAATGACACATGCAGTAATGACATACGATTGCCCAGAAGATGAATTTATGATTTATTTTAATCCTTTGAGCTGTCCCACTTAATAGCTGCTTACATGTCACCACAACCATCCCCCACCAGTAAAAACATTAATGTTGCCAAAGGCAGAATGAATTTCTTATTATGCCAGTTGAGAAAATATATTTAAAAAGCATATTCAGATAATTTAAGTTTAAATTATCCACTCTAAAAATCTTACCATGAAGTTTCCAGTTATGTTTGGCTGGAAGACTCCATCAAAGGAGCATTTGGAATAAGAACAGTGGTTTAAAGAGAAGAGGTGAGAAACATTTCCCATGCATTGATTGTAGTTTCCAGTGCCCTTTATTTGCAGGTTGTCATCAGATTTACAGGGAGTTTGTCTTTTATTGCATGGAGTGTCAAACACACTGCACAGCTTAATGGACTGCTCGTAATCAGCAGGATAGCAAGGATGCACTATGGAGCTGTTTGAACCCTGAGTCTATAAGACACAAAAAGAAAGAGTAAACATCAGATATTACACTCTAAATTATCTAATGGTAATTTAAACAACCTGTCAAAAGGTTTACACTTGGATCACACACCGTGATCAGATGTGCCAGCAGTTTGAGTAAGAACTGGTCTCGGCCATAACACAGAAAACTCTGAGTGTAAATTTTATAGTCTCGTCCGTACAGCCTCAGTTCCATCAGATTGTCTTTGTTTTCCACTGTTTGTTCAGTCACAAATGTGATCTGAGTAGAAGCTCCACCAAAGTCCAGCGCACCAACAGTGCCTCTGCCCGGAGACAGCCACTGACCCACAAAACCATACTAGAGAAATGAAGGATTAGAAAGATAATGTGCATAAAACATAGTGGAATTATCAATAAATTCATCTCTGAAATATGATCTGTAAAACTTGAGTCTATACCTTGATATATTTTTCAAGTAGGTAGTTGACTGTGACCCATCCATAAGCTCCCTCCTTTTGTCCACTTAAAATAGTGGCACCTTTGAAGCTGAATGGGTAGGTCTTCAGTTTGTCTCCCACTTCCTTCAAAACCTCATCTGACTCTTTAGGTTTAGAAATACTGTGTGATACGACAGAAATATATACATTTTTCACTTTCAATACAATTTATTCTATACCTCCATATCAAAATCAGAACTTACCCTGCAGTGTTTAATTGAACAATTACAAAAGTTACAAGTACAAAAGTTTGTGTTTGAAAGAAGTGTCTTATGCTCACCAAGGCTTAATTTATTAATTAAAAAATAATTAAACCAATAATGTTGTAAAAATATTATTAGAATTTAAAATCAATGTTTTATTTTTAAATATTTTAAAATGTAATTTATTCCTGGGATGGCAAAGCTGCCATTACTTCAGTCTTCAGATTCACACGATCCTTCAAAAATCATTATAAATTGCTGATTGATGCTTAAGAAACACTTTTTCTTATTAATGTTGAAAATATATATTATAGAATATTCTGATTATATATATATATATAATACATTTAATTTTTAGGCCTTTCAGACCACCCAAGGTCACCTTACAACAAAAGTAGAAGTACAATAGTATTAGCGATTAAGAAAAAGAAATTTATAATTAAAAGTATAAAAGCATAAAAGTATATATATAAATAAAAATACATAAATATATATATATATTTATATTCTGACAGAATATTCTATAATATATATTCTATATATATATTCTTTTTGATCAGTTGTGTTCTTGCTGAAATTGGGATACCTTGCTGTACTAATGTCTTTAAAAAAAACCTTATTGGCCCTAAACCAACGATAACATATATAAGGCAAGTTATACAAGGTAAATTATATAGGATATAGATACTGTCCCTATATAATGATCATTTTGTCATCATTGATTAAAAAAGCCATTGGCACAAAGCTGTGAGCTATCTGACTCACTTCAGTAGCCTCATGCCTGCTGTGGCCCCGAGATACACAGGAGTGAGTTTGTGTCTCGACTTTGGGATCTCCTTCAAGGCATTGTCCATACATTCCTCAAGGCTACGGGCTGCTCCTCCTCTGACACCTGCATAACTGGATATCCCGCCTCCTGATTGGAGAAAGTGATAGAGGAAGAGAGGTCATGTCATTGGAAATCTGAAATGAATCATGGATTTTCTAAAGAAGTATGACCACGCCGAGTTCATAAGAACTATCGGTTCCTATTTCACTGTCTCATATGCCACTATCCTTGACAACCATAAATGCAACCAGATATTTTTTGTGTGCCTATTCCAGATGTTTCCATTAAACTTTGCTAATCAGCAATATTTTTGGGGTACTAGGAGTTTAACATCCTGATTTTGTGATTGTCAGATGCTTAGAGTTGAATTGGGGACTCAAAAGTGATGAAATTGTAAACGGGCAACTTTTACTTTTAAAAGGGCACAACCACAAAACAGGAAGCAACAATGTGTGCATATTCAGCGCTTTTCTTCATTCTCTCAAAAACAAAACCATCATTACAACACATTCATAAATGAAGTAAAACTTCTGACTTTGTCGTTTGGATTTTGTAATATCTGTCTGGTTAGTGACTTTTGAGAAGTGCGATATATTTTGAAACCAATATGTGGGTAAATTGTTTCTAAAAAAGAATAAAATGAAGCGGAAACCCTGTAGTTCAAGGCATTACAAATGGTTTTGGTAGTCTCACATCCCTATTGTACTGTTCTTTTCCTTATCTAATGTCCTCAACTTTATCTGCTGACGTTAAGTCTCATAACAGACGTTTTTATATTGAAGGGCATTCAAATGAGGAACATCACAAGCCATTTATCAGTGTCTACTCACCCTTTGCATGACACTCGCTGTGTTGACTGACAATGCCAGTACCGTTCTGCTTGTCTGCTGGCCATTTGTAGATGAACATGGCCGTATGAGAGGATCCAGCATCCAGGACTATTCCATACTGTAAACAAACCCAACAGCAGAAAAATAAAGCTATGTCTAAACACTGGTGACACCAGGGATAAGGGTTTGATATCCAGAGAAAACAAGCACACACAGACACAATGCCGAAATGCATACATAAAATTTCAATTTCAAAGAAGTCACTTGAAAAAAAAAATGCCTGACAAATAAATGTATTGTAAAGATGACATGGGACAATTGTTCTTTAATACACAGGGTTCATTTTCTTTCCACTGAAATATAGCACATCAATTATCATAAAAAACTCTATTATAAATGCACTACCATTCAGTAGTTTTAATTCCGCACACTCAATTGATAAACCGAGTAAAGACATTTATAATATTGCAAAAGGTATCTGTTTAAAATAAATGTTGTTCTTTAACTTTCTATTCATCAAAGAATCCTGAAAAAAACCCCTCAGTTTCCACAAAAATCTTAAGCAGCACAACTGTATTTAACACTAACTATAATAAGAAATGTTCCTAAAATGTGCACCAAATCAACATATTAATATTATTTCTGATGGATCATGTAAGACTAAAGACTGGAGTAATGATGCTGAAAATTCAGCATAGCCATCCCAGGAATAAATTACATTTTATTTAAACAACAAAGAAAACAGCTATTTTTAATTGTAATAATAGTATTAATATTACTGTCTTTACTGTATATTTTATCAAATAAATGCATACTTCAATGCATTCATTATAATTTTACAGACCCCAAACTTTTGAACAGTACATAAATTACATTAAAGTTTACATAGTATAAATCAACATGTAAATAATACATATTCTGGAATGGTTTCTACAATTAATCAATAGTGTGTATGTGAGCATTAGTCATGTGGGAACTGCATTACACATAGTTATCACTGCTTCAGATATAATTGTAAAATAATTATCCAACCCAGTTAGCTTATTATAACATCATAAGGTAAGTTAAATTAAAACATAATAAATGCAGTTAACACTTCAGGATTTCTGACAAATTAACTTGTCCCATCTATACCTCTACTAGCTGCATCTAGTTGCTTTAAAAGCTCAGCTATTTTGGTCAGGCCTTTTTCTTCCTTATTCACAACGCTCATTATTATTCAAGCTAACATGACTCACCTCTGCCTATCAAACACTGTATGAATATCATTTACTTAAAGCAAACACTTCTTTAAAGTAGTCGAAAGGGCTTGCAAAATTATCATAAGTGTTTAACAACCGAAATCAAGAACTCACTGCCTCGCTCTTTTCTTCCCACGCCTTCATCCCTTTCTTTTATCACACACCTGTGCAACAGGCTTCCCAATGGATTGTGTATTTATGGCAAGACACAGACTTAACTCTATTCATTCATTCAAAACATTATAATCTCTTCCAATTAAATATCTCTGCTCTACAGACTTTGCCTACAGTTTGCATACAGCCATGTTGGCTTTGTATAATAGCACTGTCTAGCAGCTCTAAGTCTGAAAGATTTCTGAGCTCAATAGGCGACTCAAAACATGTTTAAGCTTGCATTTCTATGGCATTCTAACTTCCTAACGTCGCTCTGTTTCTGCCATCAATCAAATGCCACAGCATACCGCTTTAATGACTTTAACGAGAAATTACGTTACCCTGTTAAACGGAATTGTCAAAATATGCTGCAGGCCTATAAAGCAACTTAACAGGTGTATGTATGAGGTTCCAGTACAGATATTCAAAAATACATTGACTCACAGTCCTGTTCTGAAGAAAAAAGGGATTACAGCATTGAATCAAAACTGCTGGGAAACACCAACAATGGGATCCAGCCAATATTGAGTATATAACTGGGGTTATAAATCAAATAAAGAACACAGCTGGAGAAATATTTATAGCAGCTCACCCTCTACTATCAGATAGATAATAAAAATGTTGTTCTGCAAAGATGAGACATAAGGTAAAAATACATTGAGTGATCACTTTTTAGTATCAGGAGGCATAGGCAACAGTCATTAATCATTTCCGTAGGAGTTATTGTCATTCTGAAAATGTTATTATTTCTCAACATAGATAAACTAACTCAGCAAGAACATGGAAAATCCATCGGCTAATTTGAATCCCCGTACAAAAAAGAAGTACTTCAAGTTAATTTTATGAAGTATACTTCAGTAATGTTCAAGTATAAGTATAGTTAGGCTATGTAGTAAGTATACTAATGTCAATACGTCTACTAGTGGTAAACTTGTAAGTGTAGTGTACTATTTTAATACCGCTTGGGATTGGCCCACTTTTAGTATATAAAAGTATGTTTAAGTGTAAACTTTAATTGGACAACTAGTTCATAATTACATTTTTCATTTGTACAGCAAGCAAACTTTAATATGGGTATACTAGTAGTTTACTATTTTAATACTTGCAGCAAATTTTTAGTTCATGAAAGTACACTTAGAAGAAACTACTGGTTTTATACTACAAGTTTTAGGTGAACTTAACACCATACTTGTAGTTTACCAATTATATATTCTTTTTGCTCTTTTAGTGTAGCACTCAGCAAACTACTAGTTTAGTAGTTTTATACTGCAAGTACACCTGCATGTTTTCTTTTAGTGTACTCTCAGTAAACTGAGAGTCCACTAAACTGAGAGTAGCCTATTGAAATTTTACATTTACGTGAGCAATCTTCTATCACTTACTTCAGATTCTTCTCCTGTGTTTTGATCCGGATGTTCTGTACTAGAAGATGTGTCATAGTCCCCCCCTACCGTATAACAGTGAAAACAAAACTTGGATAGCCGGAAAATGGGCTCTATGCACAGCTGCACTACTTCCTGAACTTCAGCCAGCTCCTTGTTTCCTGTCTGCCATTATTGGACAATTTGATTAATTCAGGTGTGCTTGACCTCAGTAGTTACGGCAACAATAATCAGACACCTGAATTAATCAATGTGTCCAATAATGGCAGACAGGAAACAAGGAGCTGGCTGAAGTTCAGGAAGTAGTGCAGCTGTGCATAGAGTTTGAAATGGCTCCTGAAGTAGGGTAAACTTTTTTCTGGTGAAAGCACTAGGCAGTTGCAGTTAGAGGACAAATGCGGCAGACTAAAAGCATCCAGTCCTGTTGTGTACCTGTTGATTACCAGTTTATGATTCAACTCAAAGAAAAAACAATAATATTTATCACTTCGCAATCGCATTACGTGTTTTGCAGGTTTTCGTGGAACAACTGGGGTGAAGTTACATCACGCTAACACAGATGGCAAAAAGACGTGTGTGGAGGAGGAAGCAGATATCTATTTTGAGAATGATTGGCGATCGTAGTGGGCGGCGGCGCGACCATTAGTTTCGCCACCCTACTCCCGGTCTCGCTAAGTAGAATTAAAGTATGTACACTACCAGTGGACTAGCCTACACAAAAAAACAGATTTGCAGAATTAGAAACATAATGTTATCTGTTTTGTATAAATATTTGAATCAATATTTTCAAACAATGTTTGAAACAAAGTTTCATAAGACTGTATGTAAAAAAAGTATATTAATAGGTTACTCGATCAAAAGATACAACTACAAGCCAAGAATACTTTGAATTCTTAATTATACTTTTAAGTAGTCTATATGGATCAACAAGTAGGCTATCCTAACATTTGAATAATCTTCTTTTTTCGTAAGGGTAACCTGCACTAAACATTTACTGTTGCTTTTAAATGATGAAGACTGGATGGTTAATATAAAAAGAAAAATAATTTTAAAAATGCATTTCATTATATTAAATGGCTTAAATAGACACTTGCAAACACAGTAGGACACTTTTTAAACATTTTAAAAACCGTTAAAAAGTTATTAAACCCGCCAAATTATTACCCCCATAACATAATAATGGGTATAATTTGATGGGGGTCGAAATTCAGCACAACACCGGCAAGGCAGTAGGCCTATTTACTTTAGTTTAGAAACCCGTTACCCCCTCTATTCCTCACAACTCACACAATGTCTTAAATTTGACCCAAATTCAAAACAATGTCTTTATTATATACTGTAATTAAAGCATATTCTCTGTGAACAGCAGCATAACAAAATACTCCACATGCTAAGACAGAAGGATTTTATTTGATCTCCATCGCGAATCTAACAAAACGCGTGCAGTGTTCGACCTGCCAGAGAATCTCTCCTATTATATCAGCAACACAAACCCAGGTGAAACATAAAGAGGAGGCGCCGTGCACGGTTTACAGTGCAAACTTTGCACAACCGGAAAACGTTCGATAAGTAAGCAGATAAGCAGCTCATTCTTTTTCTTAATCATACAGTGATCATCGAAACCTCGCTGGAACTTTAAGTGTTCCCTTTTCATCTTTTGGAGCCTGGTGTGTGCGTGTCACGAATAAGAAAAATGGAATTACCATAAACTCTGGCGGCTCTTTGATGTCATTGTTGGGTACGACGAGCAGAAGAATGCCTGTGACTGCCAGAAACAGAACAGCAGTAGCAGTAATGATCTGGCATTGCTGTTGGTTACCCGTGGATACCATCTTCGCGACGCGATCCACACAGGACAAATGACAGCAGCGACGACATGGCACTATTGTGACGCCGTGTGTTAAATACAGGCGAGAGAGAACGGCACCTCACAAGTGGGCATGGCGCTACATTGTTCTTCGTCATTTGCCCGTGGTGCAACAGGTGTTCGCTGTGTGACTTCATTAAGTAGCCTACAGAAATTCATTAAAACGTGAAGTGAGACTCTGGGGAGTTTATTTTATCCCCTTTATGCTTCTTTTATATATTCTTATCTTAAGTGCTTTTCCAAACTTCAAATAACCTTTTCATGAATGGTTCTACAAAGATCCTATCCTAATAAAGTGACATGAATAACTATTAGAGCCTCTTTTAAGAACTTAGAAAAGAGTTCTGAAGGTTCTTTTTGGCACTAAGAAAGAAAATATGGGATAGCTGGTTTGTGTATAGGCTATTTTGGGCAAGACAATGATTTAACTCTATTCAGTCATTCAAAATGATAATCTCTTCCAATTAAATATCTTGCTCTCCAGACTTTGCCTACAGTTTGCATACAGCCATGCTGGCTTAGTATAGCACTGTCTGTAAAAAATTATTTTAACAGTAAAAGATAGTAAAAATGCTACAGTGTAAAACTGTTAATTGGTTAACAAAGTTTTCTTACTATATAGGGTAAATAAATGTGATGGTACATTTAATGTAATTTAACTGTAAAATACTGTTAAATTTATAGATTTTGGGAGTGAAAAAGAACAAGTTATTGTATAATTTACATTGAAAAAATGTAAGTTGACATTCCCACAATTCCTTGACACTTCACACTTCACATATCAGTTATGTACATCAGGGCTTTATGTTACATTTATTTAATGTTGTTAAATTAATACTTTTTGATTTTTTTAAATTTCAACACGTTACCATGATGGTGTTTAATTGTGTGAATGAAACTGTGCAGCTTCTAGTATGGACTTTCTTGTGGTAGAGCTGATTATGATAAGCCTTGATTGATCATTTGACTCACATTACTGCTGTGAATGTTGGCTGTCAGTGTATGACAATTGAATGAAACAGATATTAATACTTCAAAAGGTCATTAAATTAACATTATATCAGATAATGAAATACGGATTATTGCTGTAAAATTAAATACGGTTAAAAGTCTGTTAAACCTAAAATGTTGCAACCGTATTATTAACAGAAAAACTCTGGTAACCACAGCTGCCAGTTTTTCCTGTAAATTTAACTTTTTTTTTTTTACAGTTAGTCTGAAAGATTTCTGAGATCAATAGGCGACTTAAAACATTAAGCTTGCATCTCTATAGTATTATGACTCCATAACGTCGCTCTGTTTCTGCCGTAAATCAAATGTACAGCATGTCGCTTTAATGACTTTAACGAGAAATTGCGTTACCCTGTTAACTGGAATTGTCAAAATATGCTAAAATATGCCTATCAAGCAACTGTAGGCCTATCAAGGTATTTTCATTTAGTCGTTTTAATTATGAGGGCACATGAATAAAAAATAATGATGTTATTTTGTATTTTCATGTTTTTTGGGGACTTTCCATGGGCAATATAACGATTCTTAAAGTGTACAAACTGTAGGTTATGTTCTATCCCTATATCCCCACCTATCACAGAAAACTTTTTATATTTAAAAACAAAACAAAAACAATCACCTATAATGTAAAAAACTGTTTTCCTCATGGGGACAAAAGAATGTGTGAAGTGTGAAATGTGTGAAGAATGTGTGAAATGTGTGAAGAGTTTTTCAACAGATCAAAATGGCTGTGCACATCACAACATGTTGGGTTTGTCACACAAAGATGATCTTGAGGTTTTTAGACGAGGTTTATCTCTAAATGCTGCATGCAGTATGAATGTCAACAGGATGTTCAACAAACTGCAAAAGCTGAGCTGCAGGGGTTGTAGCCTATATATATTGGAAGTTATACGAGAGTCATTCATCACAGAAAATGATTGTGCTTGTGTTCCAAGAAGATTTGTTTCATATTTATTTAAACAGGGCCTGCATTATACAAAATGAACACAAATTAAAATCACAGGTGCAATATTACATATTGAACAGAACAATTACAATCTAACAACTATTTATCTTCTCTATAGGCATGGCAGATTTAAATTTACTGTACGCTACAAGAAGGCTGCTTAGACATGTAGCCTACATCGATAGACTTTACATTACTACAGTATTATTTCCTCTTTCAGTTAAGTTAATGATGAAAGTAATAGTTCAGAAGTATACTTCTGAATCATTGTGCACGACAGAAGTTTTCTTATATATAAATTTCCCCTCTCTCTCCCCTCATGCCCTTTGGAAGAGTGTGTCTACAAGCAGCTGTCGCAGCTTTATTCAGCCTCGCAGCTTCAGGCTCGTCCATATGAAGAAAGCCTCTGCTCATCCATATCAAAAAGCACATACTCTGAATTGCGCTCCGGGTCCTGGCACATGTGGTTAACAATGAAACACTGGTAGTTCCACAGTAGAAGCAGTACCATGGCAGACAATGCCAGCAGTACCAGGCTGACCAGCAGGAGGCGCTGTTTGTCCAGGCAGCAACCGTTCAGACAGCGCTCATCCGTGAGATGTGTGTACTTCCAGAGAGACTTCTTCAGCAGCACACATCCCGAGTCCTGATGTGGATACAGAGACACGGCGAGATCTTTTGTTTGCGCTGTACTCATTGTACGGGAAGTACTTCATGCAAGATGCTTGCTGTGGGAAAAACAAGCGGTAGGGCCTCAGAGATTAAATCAATATTGCTGTCCATGTTGCTCAGGCCAAGCCTTTTGTTATGTGTATCATTTGTGCAAAGATCATCCTTTTAGATGTAGAATGAATCCATGGTTGGAAGAAAATAACTAAAAATAACGACGCTACCACATATAATAGTGTTTTTTTCCAGTAAGCTTAATGCGAGAAGAGGTATAATGTTCTCTTAAATGTAGCCTTGCAAAGTCTGAATCAATATAGTGAATTAGTCCTTTGAAAGATGCAGACTCTGAATTAGGACACAGCTGTAGTGTTGGAACGTCTGATACATTCTTCTTGTTCATTTCGTCCTATTGGTCCTCTCTCATATTTAGCCTAATGTTAAAGTGCAATCCATTCTAGTAAATCAGTTTGTCCAAATGTTCCTCTCACATGTGTCAAATCCTTCTCCTGGAGGACCACTGTTCTGCAGAGTTTAGCTCCAACTCCATTTAAACACACCTGAACCAGCTAATCAACTACTAGAAACTTCCAGGCAGGTGTGTTGCAAGATGGAGCTAAACTCTGCTGAGCAGTGGTCCTCTAGGACTGAGTTTGGGACAACCCTGACTGTCTCATTAGAGTTAAGCCTCAGAAGGACACAGCCTCACTAGGATGCAGCCTTCCGTTTGAGAAGCACCCATTACATTGGAACGTCCGATTCATTATATCGAACAGATTCACAAAAATGAATCACTGATTTGACACTCTACTACGCTATGTAATTATTTTTGATTTGGTTATATAAATAAGTTAGGTTGTTTTTCTTTAGCTATTTAGTATACATTCAATTAGCCTACATGATTATTAGGAACACTATACTAATACTGTTTCTAAGCACCATACTAAGCACCTTGCCAATTAAACAAGCAAAGGAACACCATACTAATACTGTGTTTGACCCCCTTTCGCCCTCCCTTTCGTCAATTATAATTTTATCAGAGCCATAAAGCCAATTAAACAAGCAAATTTACACTTCAATGTTGCTTCAATTCATTTAGGGGTGTGGTTCCCCTGGTTACTTCCAGCAGGATAATGCACCATGTCACAAAGCTCGAATAATTTCAGATCGGTTTCTTGCACATGAGATTGAGTTCACTGTACTAAAATGGCCCCCACAGTCACCAGATCTCAACCCAATCTTTGAGATGTGGTGGAACGGGAGCTTTGTGCCCTGGATGTGCATCCCACAAATCTCCATCAACTGCAAGAGGCTATCCTATCAATATGGGCCAACATTTCTAAAGAATACTTTCAGCACCTTGTTGAATCAATGGCACAAAGAATTAAGGCGTCAAACACGGTATTAGTATCAGGTGTTCCTAATAATCCTTTTGGTGAGTGAATGTACACTGTATATTTATTTTATAAAAAATATTGCAACCTTGCTAACTTTAGTTCTAGTTTGTAGTGCTTCAAAACTGTTTAACAACTGAAAATTATGATAAACTTTCAAAGTAGCTTCCTCAACTCTTTTTATTTATCTGAAATAATTGTTCTTATATTGAGTTGGTTGGAGCCAAATCCAGCCCTCAGAAGCAAACTAGCCTATATTTTGGTCAAGCTTTTGATAAACTAGAAAAACTTGTGCTCCAAATGGATAAAACATCCTTTTGCCTCAGGTGCGTAGAGCCAAAGGAATAATTACAAACAAATTTGCTAACCACGCACTGAATTCAAACCAGACTAAAATAATCGTTAAAGGGGTGGTCTAGTACTCTTTTTCTTTGCATGATTGTGTTTATGGGGTGCAATATAACATGTATTCGTGGTTTTTCTTTTTTTAAAAGTCTTATTTTTCATAAACTTCACCTTTATCGTCAGCCGCGTTCTCCTCTGTCCCCTGAACGAGCGGTTTACTTCCTGATTCTATGAAAACACTCCCTCAGAAACACGTCGTGGGCTCAGATTGGTTCGTTTGGGCGGGTGTGTTGTGATTGGCTAAACTGTCGCTCACGTTGTCCGGAAGGTTAACGCCTATTACCTTACTGGGAAACGCGAGCTCCGGCAGATGTAAATAATGGTGTCTAACTGCAGTAGCAGTTTGAGGCAGAATCAGACCGAGAAAGCCGCGATGAAGCGAGTAAAACAGAACCACAACACACGGCTCTTACTAAACGTTTCTGAATGATAATTTGCCATATTTTTTTAACCATATACACGTTTGTTTTACACAATAGCATCTGACTGGCAACGATAGCAACTGACTGGCTACTAATGTTAAGCACAAACAGCGGTGGCAAGTTTACGTTCTTGATCAAATCGAAAATAACGTCATAAAGCATATGAAGAGTTCAGATGCAAAAGCCTCTAAGTGCCATTTGAAATTTTCTTCTAAAATGACCATTTTTATCAAGCTTGTATATTTAAGTTCAGTAATTTCACTTAAATGGCAAAGAAGATTACCTATTAATTGTCATTTAAGTGAAATTACTGAACTTAAATATACAAGCTTGATAAAAATGGTCATTTTAGAAGAAAATTTCAAATGGCACTTAGAGGCTTTTGCATCTGAACTCTTCATATATACATGAAAAATACGTTTAAAACATTAGTACTTATACAAAATTCAGGTCCATAATGTTTGTACCCGTTTGTCGTAGACACAAAATACTAGCATAACTAGTAGCATATAGTGGCTTTAAAAGCCAGCGCTGGCATTTTGAAAAATAAATAAATAAATAAATAAATAAATAAATACAACACAGGCTAACGTTACGTCTGGAATTAATTATACATGCAAATACATTTAAGACGATTAAGTCTTAGCCTATACTTACAGGTTGTGGTCCAACAACTGCTGCCTCTGGTTTTAAAGTTGGATCTGCTTCATGGTTTATTAACAGTTTCTTGCTGTATTTATCTCGTGGAGATTCTAGAAGCTGTCTTCCGTAAAATGCGCAGCACAGAGAGCTAGATTACGATCGTCAGGAATATAATCAAACATAAATTGTATCCATTGTTGATGAAGTATAACATCCGTGGGAAGCTTGAAACACAGAAGACCTGACAGCTGCGTGAACACAACTCACTCGACGTGCTGCAGAAATATGCACATGCCATTTCCTGCATATTCCGAAGGGAGTGTTTGATGCAAATGTGCGGGTTAGTGACGTACCATAACCCGTTGTAGTCCCAATCGAGTCGTTTTTGTAGGCGTTTACACTTCCTGGTTTTTAAAAGACGATATCTCTGCTTACATTGAACTTTCAGCGCTGCAACTTTGCAGATACTGTTAATGCACCATCAGCAACATTACACACTATTTAAAATCAAAAAAGTGAACCTTTAATAGACCACCCCTTTAACACGTTAGTTTAGAGTCCAATTCTCACTATTAACTAGTTGCTTATAAGCATGCATATTTTTAGGATATTGGCTGTTTATTATTACTTTAAAGCACATATTAATACCTTATTCTTCATGATCATATCTACATCCCTTACACTAAACAACTACCCTATTTACTAGTATTCATAAGTAGTAATTAGGAGTTTGAGGCAAAATTAATAGTTAGTTAATAGAGAATTGGACCCTAATCTAAAGTGTGACCAAAAATTCTAGCAAATTATTATTTTATCTTATAAAATGCATAGAGCAAAATGTTTAAAAAAAAAGCTATCAAGCTTTTGATCAATAATTTGAAGACTCTAAATAGAAGTTATATTGAAAGATAAAACATTATTTTAAGGATAAAAATATTTTTAATATCAGGATCCTTTATTGCTTCATAGATGTTAGCTTCTGACTCCGAAGAGGCTGCATCAGAAACACCCTGCCTCGCCTACCATGGTAGTTATGTAAAATAGCACAACCACAATATAAACACAATTATGAATGCCTACCTTTTCAGTTGACGTAGAAGCTGTAGGACTACTAGCTTACAAAGGAAACCAAGCATCAGGTTGCAAGATGCCCGAGGGTTTGTCCATTCACTGCCCTGTGTGCCTGTTCGAATTACTTCTGCTCAAAATGTCAAAACAAACAGATTCAGAGCGCCTCCTCCTCTCTGGTCTTGGCACAACACCTTCTCCACACCAGATTGTGACCATGTCTGTTTAACATATGAGGCAGATTGTGCAACGATAATTCATTTTATGTCATTTTTAAAATGATAACTTCCATGAGACTAAATATGGGTGAATTCAGGGTGATTGGGACACTCAATATTCCCTAGATTATTTCTACTTACAGTATTGTAAGAAAACTCCAAACATCCACATAAAAACATCCACATATTTCAGAAAACCCTGAAAGATTAAAATAGATTTAGTCATGTAAGACTTGAAAACTGGTTCCAATGCCCTCTGAAGACAAATGGCATTGCTTGTGAATTTACAACGACACCCTACCCCCTTTCCTCTGAACTACATCCCTCTCTCCCCCTCTTTTCAGTCAATGACACTGAAAACTCACAAGAATATGGTTCTTAATGTGAATGTGATAATCTTTTAGGAGTGTTTGGAATCATTTTGATGGTCTCAGGGTGACTGGTAATAATGTCTCATTCCCAAAGTAATAAAAGAAAAGGTAATAAGGGTTTTAAGAATATAGAAATATCTTGCACACAAAGAAGGAGGTGGCTTTGACTTCACACCTTCTGGCCTTTTGTCTGAGTGCAACTTACAACCAAACAAATGGTCTGTCCCCAATAAACATGGTAGGGGGATTCAGTAACTTTCCACTGTATCCTGGTGATTTACATATCAGGTGAGGTCTGATTATAAAGGGAGATGTAACTAGAGTTCGTGGCTGCCATTCTGTATTCAGATCAGCCCATGACGTTGTCTTCTCAGCTCATGTAATATGTTGGGTAAAGTTCTTTGTTCTTTGAAACATTTTGGTTTGCTCTGATTATCTTGTGGAATTCCAATGATACATTTACCTGATATAATAAATTGTTACATTTGGCTATTCTAACAGACTTTGACTTTATTTTCATTAGAGTTAAAAGGAATAGTCAAGCATTAACATATTAAATGATGCATAGATGTCATTGATAAACCCTTTTCATTTTATGGAGTCAGATGAAACGAGTTAATACATAAGATTAAATGTGTTGCATTTAACTAAACATTACTTTGCCATGGAAAAGACGGAACACGCTTGAGACCTCCACCACGAATCGAATTCCGCGATTTGGATCGATTTCGTGGCCCTTTTTACAGTCAGTTGTTCTAAATGGCTTTGCGTGCTCTGAACGCTGTGCAATGTCCTCATGACAGCAAGAGCATGAGTGGTGCCAAGATACTGATGATAAACATTATTGTGGCATATTTCATATATTTTTGAATAATGAATGTGGGCACACTATGTTAATGCACTGAATTTTGTTCCTCCTCTTGGTAAACCCATTAAGTATTATAGGCTACTAGTAAACTGAGTATATGTAATAGCTATAACACATACAATCACACTCTGTAGAAAACATAAACACGTTATGAATAATAATATAGCCTAAATATGACATCCGCATGGTATTTATCCAAATATTCAGTAGTGTATTCAGTGTGAAAGTTCATGTAAAGAAGCCTAGTTAATTATAGAGGAGAGAAGGCTGAACTTTGCTCTTAATCCTGTAGTGAATCCTCATATCTGATTTTCTGTTTCTAAAACATTCGCCTACCAGTACTCCTTTATTTAGTAGATATGAAGATATTGGTTTGCTGAAATCTTAGTCTTTCTAACAAAAACAAGGAAAGTGTAGAGACTCGAGAGAACTGTGAGCATAAAGTTAATCAATCCAGGTTTTGTTTTTTCATTTGATACATATTTTATTGGCACACTGGAGTATAGCAGTTGTACATTTTTAAACATATCTTTGTTTGAATTCAATTCCGAGTTTTTTTTTATTCACAAACAGTATTGGAATAGTCATCAAAAGCACATTTGGTGGTCGAAAAATATGGTAAAAGCAGATTAAAATGGCCTTGCAATATCTTAAAGCTTTAGAAACAATGCATGTTTGCACACAACAGTGAATTGGACAGATTACATTGCTTTTGTATTTCAAAGATGTCTTTCCTATTGAGCCTCACAAGTACTTCAAGCCACACAATTTAATTCATTCCTGTCAACGGCGTGGGTTTTCACCACACTGATTCCAATTATATGATCAAATATTAGCTTGATGGTCATCTGCATACAAGTAGTACTAATATCCATGAATCCACAGAGAATTTACGTATCTGCTTAACACGTTATTCGCTTCAAAACGAATTTCACTTTGACATTAAGAAGCTCACAGTCATGTTCACGGTAAAACTGGACTTCAGACACTTTGCTGAACCCAACCCAATTAACAGAATAATATTGTCAAGCAAAGACCACCATACCCTGAACTATGAATCTAACAGTATCTCTATTAAAAAAAAAAAATCATGTTCCTCTTATAAAATAGCTCCATAACTTACTGTTACAGTACGCATTGTTCACAGTCTAAACTTCTCACAATAGTTAGCAAAGCCCTCAGATTGATTGTTTGCGACAAACGACCTATACAGTGATCTAACACTTTAACTCATCTATAATTGGTCAACATACTTTAAAATGAAGACTGACTCAGATTATAAATTACCACTTTTGCTGGTAACCGTTTCACTTGTCCACAGAGCAAGGGCTTGACAACAAACAATGGAAGTAGCATCTAGTGTTGTTATACACACAGACAAAATATAATACTGTTCATATATTATAATGACATGATGAAATATGTATAATGCAAGGAAAGGTTCCTATGTGGTAGCAAAAAAGATGCACGCTACCAGCTCACATAATGATACAGAAATTATTACAGGGAATTTCAAGCAGGGTTCAACATGAAGCTCAAAATATCCTGTAATAAAATCTGCTTCATTACATCTACGCCACTCTTTATCATTAAAAAGGTTCCTTTCGTTAGTTTAAAATTTTGCCATTAAACTTTTATGATAAACAAGGTCGGATCTGCTACATTAAGCCCCTGGCTGAATAGACCCCATATTGTACGCTGATATTCAGATCATTCTCAGCCAAATACTGTATCTATTTTTACAAAAGATAAAAAAACATAAATGAATTAATTAATAAAGTAGAGAAACAAAGTAATCAAAAATCCACAGTATGTGTCCAAAGCAACTTGGGCCACTTCGAGAGAGTGTGTTTTGAAAATGGCAGTGAAGAGAGAATCAAATATTAAGAAACGCAGTGCAACGATGATCAAAATGTGCCAAACGGTCACCGACAGTATTATTTATAGTACTGCATTTTCTACTACAACCCACTTTTTCAAAGAGATGTTCTGTGTTTGCTCTTTTCAAATGGGAAAACGTCTAAACACTACCAAAGTGTTGAGATAAGCTACATGTATCTTAGGTGGAGGTAGAAAGATGTACTGTATGAAACATCATGATGTCCGTATCATAAAAGTGAAAAACTACTTCGGTATTATCTTATTATTTTCTCTTATTAAGACTGCACAATGACCTACTGTGGAGAAACACAAGTCTGAATAGATATTTACATAATTCACACACACACACAAAAAAAAATCTTTAGATATGTGCAAAAAAATTGTAAAAAGTGAAGCACTTTGTGTATCTATGAGTGTGTCGGTCTGGTGTGATATGTGTGGCAGTGTGGATTTTGCTCCAGTGTGGTTGAATTTGGCACAGTGTGTCCATAAGTTTCATATCCAGTGTGCATATGCTGAGACAGGGTGGATTTTGCTCAAATGACGGTGCTGAAGGTGTCGTCTCAAGCGGTCTGATTCAGAGCCCACCGCCTCCTGCTTTTCCAGTCTTTCTCTCTCTCTCTTTCTGCCTGTCAAATTCTCCTTCTCTCTCCACTTTCACACCACTGTGCTCACAGAGGGGTCTGACAGGTTGAGCTGGCCGGTAATGTCCGTGGGATATGGCTATAAATGGGGACGAAACAGAAAAAGGAAAAGTAAGAGCAAACATATTGGCATACTGTACCTCCCGGTATTTAGTTCACGTTTGTTATGACGAAGGCAATCTCTCCACCCACTGCAGGCCGTGTCTATCTGTCATCCAGAATAATTTGGCTGCGTTTTAAAAACAGACAGGCCTCCTTGGACTGTGGCTTAAGATAAATAGATTGAACGAGGTAACGGATTCATTACCGTGCAATTGCTTCCTTAATGGATCATTGCTCACGCTTACGGTCCTAAGTGAATATGCTTCCTTAAACGGGTACCGTATATCAACACACGAAAATATCTGTACTGGAAACCTGTAATGGCACAAACGAGAGCACTCTGTCTCCTGGCCCACGGCTAATAATTTACCTGACCTAGAAGTACTGTCACCATAGTAACTGCCCTAATGAAATATGACAGCCGGACCTGATATGCAGCACAAGGTGCAGTTCATTCCAGTCTGCCACAGGTTTCACCTTCAGTAGCTCTCAATTTCTGAATGATTCTCTAGTTTTATTTTGATACTCAAAATATATAAGGTTGACATTTAATTAAAGGAATAGTTCACCTATATGTCATCATTCACTCAGCCTTGGCGTTATTCCCAACCAATTTTCTTTCTTCTGTGAACCACAAAAGAAGATATTTTGAAATAATGGCTATTTCCATGCAAAGAAAGTCAATGGGGTCCAGTGTTGTTTTGAACCCAAAGTTTGTATTCCGCAGAATAGGGCTGGAAAGACGATGACGTGAGTAAACGATAACAGGATTTTATCCCTTTAATCATGACAACTTTGAGAGTTTATCATCAGAAGGGATATAGTTTTGGTTAGAAGGCTTTAGTGGGTGTTGTGATACCCTCACTCATAACAATGGTGTTTATGGTGTTCCGAGTCAATTCTGAGTCATAACCACAGCGCCCCCTGTCTACAAACAGGGGGAAAGCATATAAGAGATCTATTCTACAACAACCAGAAGGGTCATGCTGGTAGAGGAAGAGAGAGGCAGTGTGGCATGTGGTGTGGACACCGACAATCAAAACGCCATTCAAATCCATTTATAAAAAACACTGATAGAAAAGAAAAGGATGGTTAGGACTGTGATGGGTAAACATCAGTTCAAAAAGACATTTTGTCACTGTTTAGGTTGTGGACTTTGTATCGTTAATCTGATCCTATTCTACCTTCATCTTTGAAAAAGGTTTTGTTAAGAATGCGTTCTGTGAGCACTCTCACCACTGATTTAAACCATCTTACTGAGGGAGAAATCAACTGAAATGTGAGCTACATGGATTTGCATGTTTCTTTGTACACTCGACCAAACGAGCTGCCAATCAGAAATAGTTGAGGGTGTATGCAACAAAGCCCCAGGTCAGTCATTGCCTAGCGGGCAATTGAAAAACAACCCAGTCTAAACCAATTGAAGTAATGCAATGAAATAGTCTGTGTTTGTGCTTGCACATTTGTTTGTATTGAATCCTCAGAGCCGGTAGCTGTTTAGTTTGAGAGCTACGCCTTATTAAACCTGTGGGACCAAGGAAACACAGTGAGGAGGCGGTTTGTGTGAACAAACTCATGTGGGAATCTAGCTCTGAGAGTTCAATACATTGTAAACGTCGACACAAAACCCATCTGAGCAGCATTTCCTGAAAATGAAAGGGTTTTTTTATTCATAGAACTGCAAAGAAAACATTGAATGGTTAAAAATTAAACGCAGAGATCTTGGAAGTGCATGCCTGTCGGGGGAACAGCCCAGGTTATTTTAGCGTCGCTCGTCTTTGGCCGTAAATGGCGATACCGTGCATCGTGGGAGGCATACAGGGTGACTTTGTGAGAGCAACCACATTAAATGGGACAATAAAAGGAGAATGAGGTACATGGAAATTAACCGTTACAGGACCGGGCGATGAGAGGAGAGACACACGAGTACACAACAAAGGAGAAAAGAAAACGTGAAAACAGAGCTTAAAGTCACATCCAGGTTAGGCGCGGGAGAAAGACCAGTACAGGCGGTAGGACGGAGAAGCTACCTCGCCCCCCTCCTGCAAGGTAAACCCACTAGCCCCCCAAAAGATCTGCTCCTCTGTTCCCTCTCCACACTTTCCCTGGCAGCTAGATCCCTGATTGGGCTTTCCCAACAGATGTCTGGATGGAGTATAGATGGCTGACTGACAGACATGTGGCCGTGACTGTAACTCCATGTGTGAGGGTGAAGATATTCTGAGATGAGACGTTTGTTTTGGAGAGGAGAGATGAGATGACAGGAGAAAGGAAGAGAGCGAAAGAAACAGGGCAGGCCAAGGAGGAGGAGGAGGAAGAGAAAGAGGAAAAGAGCGAGAAGATAGAAGTACAGGCAGGGCGTCATTTTCTTAATCTTCTTACCGTGTCTTTGGACGACCTACGTCTCTTGATGTTGGAGGCCAGGTTGGTACTGATGGACCTAAAAGAGGCTTTCTTTTTGGGGTCGGGCTCTGCTCTACCATTTTTCCTATCCTAAAATAAATATACAGTATATGTAGAACAATTATTCGTGCTCTCTGGAAGAGCGCGTTTGGTTTCCAACCATCCATCACCACCCACCTCCACTACGAAAGCTACTAAATAGCACTACCCTGCTAATTTTAGTGCTAATCACAATTAACAAAGGAGTCTCCTGTCCATCCTGGCTGTGAGTCAGAACGGTCCATTCGCGCACCCACTACAAGGAAAGAGGACACTGGCATAGACTGGATGAGAATGTGTACAGAAAGTCTTCCTTTCGAATCTTTTACAATCCTGACATTCTAGAGAGGGGAAGAGGAGGACTTCTGTGGATTGTGTGATCAGACCACACTCATCCACAGTTCTGCAACTCCGTAAATGGAAAGCCAAAGCATTAGCAAAAGAAAAAAGCAAAAGAAATGTAATCGGATGTGGGGGGTGGGTGGGTAGGGGTCCATTTTGAAAGGGAGAATATATTCTTGTGTTGTCAGGGAAAATGAACAACTCATCAATAAACAATCGAAACTTAACACAGTCCCTTGGCATTATACCCCAGTGAGGGTATAATGGGCACATGAAGGAAGGAGGAAGGGGTGTGCAGGCTCATAAGAGGAGACAAGAGTGTCTGGAGGGGGGTGGTGAATTCAACCAGAAGACATGCAATAATAGATGGAACCAAAAGGGGAATGCAAAATGAATGACATGACAGTTGACCTTGGCTGGCACCGTCACTCCCTCATTTCCTAGCCCATTTGGACCATGTTTCTGATCCCCTACAGTGAGCGACTCTAAATGTGACCATCAGTATAAGCATACTTATACCACAAACAGGTTAGTGAACCAGTTGTTTAAAACAAATGTGCCAGGTACTTAAAAAATGTACTCTTTGTATTTAATTTTCTTTCACATGGTTTTGAATAAACATTTTTCAAGAAAAGTTTTCATTTGTTGGCTCGGAAATGTCGTTTAGACCGAAAATGCTCAAGGGAGTGACATTTCACAACCTGAACTAACTGGCCTTGTCATTACAAAAATAGATATCAAATGATCTAATATTTCATTGATTTGTGTCTATATATCTATAAACATCTAAATGAATTTTAATCCAATGTCCAAAGCCAAACAAAATGCTTCTGTGCTTTTTTTTTGTGAGATATTTTTAATTCTTTTAGCATTTAATCATTAGTTACTGTCTGGCTCTCTCAAACAACATTACAAAAGAAACAAAACACAAAAAATGCCCACAATAAGGTTTTCATCTGTTTTCACATAATGCATTATGGTTTTTTCTAGAAAGCCGTACAACCGTCAGTGCTTTCATCCATTGCATTTCAAAGCCCTGTGATGACAGTGGCTGTGCCCCTGGAGTGGGCAGCTAGCCCACATCACACGGCCGCCTGATCTGCTCCTGGCTCGCTCTGGTTTGAAATGCAAATGCATCCAGGGCAGATCTGCCTGTTCATGCATTCAGGAAGCAGTTGCGTGTATAGCTTTTGCATATGTTGCATGTGCACCTGGAATGAACGTGGAGGTTTTAATGTGCAATAATTGATTTTAGCTTTCAGGAAGGAATTATTCATCGGCACACTCGGTCACCATTAGCGCTGGTTAAACATCTATATTTGCTCATTCAGATGGGGATTACATGGAGGCTCATTTTTTCAGATGAACAAAAAATATTATTTAACCACAGACAAGGTCTTTTTGATGATTTTTCTCCCACTGTTTATCGAATAAAAGACAAAATAATGCTTGCATAATTAAATTGCAAATGAGCCTCCATGTAATTATGCAAGCATTATTTTGTCTTTTATTCGATAAACAGTGGGAGAAAAATCATCAAAAAGACCTTGTCTGTGGTTAAATAATATTTTTTTGTTCATCTGAAATTATGAGCCTTCAACAATTCTGGACCTCTGACTGGACGTGGGAGGGGTGTGTGGGCGTATTAACCATGCAACATTGTCTTGTGACTCAAGTAGGCGGTAAAGCCCGAAGGTTAAAACGCTTAACTCCCTATAACATGACTCTCTGATGTGTGAAGTCGATCAGCTAGCTGTCGGCTTTGATACCGCACTGACACTTGATCCAATAGTTAGATTTAGTGTTTTGCCTTGTGGTGAAATATGTGCCTGCTAATAATGAGTCTAAAGTAACAAGGCCACGCTCAATGACTTGAATCCCATTAGGAAAAGTAATCTCGCTTCAACAACTCACTAACTTTCACTGAAGTTCATAGCTATGGTCATGTGTTGTGTAAGCCAGCCAGGTCTCAAGTCTCAAACGGGCTGACCTTGGTACTTTTGCCATCATCCGGGAATCATGTTGGCCTGTGACCCAGAGTGTATGGATACAGCTGGAGGCCAGCAGCGGACAAACACTGATCTGTTTAGGGCGTGAGGAACCCAGCAGGGACAGTCAGACGGCCTGCTCAGCATGCGTATTCCTGACTCCACAGCAGCCTCACAGGCTCCTTTAATGTGTGTGTGTGTGTGTATTTGTCAAGCTGCTCAATAAAAGCAATGCCAGTGGCAGTAGTAAGGCTGCAGGAGCTACTTTATCATGCTGAGCATTTCGATTGGATGGTAAAAAAGTGTCTTTGCATGGATCTGCTGAGAACCACTCTTATCATTACTATAAAGGATTTATTTTGGACACTTGTGTGCTGTTGCATGGCCAAATGGCCAAATTTATGAATTGGCCTGTTATCTTTTTTTAACCTCGAGACTTTGTTGTCCAGCTGTGAGGTTCTATGTATTTATCAGAAGTTCACAACCACACTGTATTATAAACAGTATGTAACTGTGGATTATTCTTGGCTTTCTTTGAGGATTTGTGCTTTGTTGTATTATCTAAAGCAGTAAGTTTTTGATGCCAAAGACCCATTTATATTATTTGAAAAGGTTATTATGCATGCTACTTTAAAGACAACATATTGTTTCCTAAATTCAATTATTGTCCTTGTCCTAAAGTCAAAGCTAATTATAAAAATCTGGAAAATGTTTACTTATGTTAATTTGACTTGACATTGTTAATCTTGCTTTCAGCAATTACAAAACAAATTTTAAATGAAAAGGTTTGTCTTTTTCAGATTTATAAACCTAAAAATACGTACCCTTAAATTGATTAGGCAAGTGAAAGTAAAGACTTAATTTGTTGCAAAAAAATTCCATTTCAATTAAACGTTGTTCTTTTGAACTTTTTATTCATCAAAGAACACTGAAAGAAGTTTAATTTGTACAAATTAAATTTTACCAACTCAGGAATAAATAACTCGCTAAAATATATTCAAATAGAAAACAGTTATTTTAAATTCTAATATTTTTGCAAGATTACTGTTTTTACAGAATTTTTTATCAAATAAATGCTGCCTTGGTGAGCATTAGAGACTTATTAAAAAAACTTATCTATATATTGACCTCAAACTTCTGAACGTAGTGTAAAAATATTTTTCCAAACAATATAAATGGGTCTTTACATATGAAACCTTATAGTTGATTTATATTTTAGGAAGTGTATCAAGTGAAGCTCATTGTAAGCCCGCCCTTTTATACTCCCTTGTACAAAAAAAATCATTAAAAGAGTTTAGCATGCATTAATATATTGACAAACACTTTAGTTCACTGTAACATTCACTGCTCAGTTTGACTGCCTTATTTGGCTGTTCTCTTTGAGTTCACTCTTTTGGTGATGTGTTAATATCTGCCTCATTATGACCATTAAGTCACACCATGAATGGATAACAGACTTTGAGATTTCTTCATTTTGTGGCAGAAACCAGTGGTTAGCTGCAGATTGGCCTTTTGTTGGCTCTAATAACTTCCAGTAAGAGTTTGGGGGTTGGGAGGCGGCTGTACCTGTAGGTTCTTCCTCCAGACATTAACCGCTGCAAAGGCCAGCTGCATTTGCTTCCTGCGTGCATCCTTATGCCGTTTGTACGCAATCTCAATGAAGATGAGGAAGATCCCAGCAACGATGCCACCAGCAACCAACATAAACACGCCTGCATGGTGAAAAATACATTTGATTATTTGCAAACAGTCTTCTTCAATGTGGCAAAGAGGGCAAAAGACAGAGACTATTAATAAGGGCTGTTCATACTGACAGATTTGCATTCATTTTTTGGCAATTTTCTAACTCGTGCAGCTGGAGACCACAGTCGAGTAGAAAAGCCTACTAGCAATGATTTGATTGGATCGCTGTCAGTGTCTGTCAACAAACTTTTAAAAAACCAAAAGAGATCTTGTGAGAGATGGATCATACCTGCCATATTCTCAAAAGTGAGTGTGGCTGGTGCATTGCTTCTGGAGTCACACTCCTGATAACGGACCCAGGTTTTATCCAAGTCCTCCATGAAGCCATTCTCATGGGAACTATTAATTCAAAGACCCAACACATCAGTCAAATAATCCGTTATTCCATAAATAGAAACAGTTGACGTGATTACGGTAAACCTAGGGATTAGCTGAACGGAACAGGAAAAAAAAGAGAGAAACAAACAAAAGTGTGGCAGCGCACTGTGGATGATTAGACTTGGATGAAATTACCTGAGGATGGCCAGTGAGACGTTTTGCTTCCATGGACTGTCTTTACGCATGCCAATACCGAATCCAGAGCGGAAGAACAGCTCGCCTGTGGTGACCAGGTCACATTTCTGCGAGGCCTCAAACTCCAACACTGCTGAATCCCATATAAATGCGTGGAGTTTGCTATGAGAAGAAAAAAAAATGTTATGAAAATATGATGAGTCTAGCATTTTTGCTATTTAAAATTCTTTATATTTACAATTATAATACCACTCAAAGATTTGTTTTAAATAATTTTGAAAGAAGTCTGTTATGCTCACCAAGGCTGCATCTAATTGATCAAAAATACAGTAAAAATGGCAATATTGTGAAATATTATTACAATTTCAAATAACTGCATTCTATTTGAATATATTTAAAAATGTAGTTTATTCCTGTGATGACAACGCTGAATTTTCAGCATCGTTATTCCAGTATTCATTGTCACGTGATCCCTCAGAAATCATTGTAATATTGCTGATTTGGTGCTCAAGAAACATTTCCAATTATTAATGATGCTGAAAACTGCTGCTTTATATTTTTGTTGAAACCGTGATATGTTTTCCCCCCTCAGGAAAGTTCAAAAGAAATTAGATCCCAGATTTTTATAGACTTTTGCTTACCACTGTATTTAATAATTAATTTGCACCGCTAATTCACTTCACACAAACAGCTTGAAGACCTTGCATCTTCTAAATTGAAGTAATTCCTGGTGATTATATACAACTCTAAATGCAAAAAAAATGTAATGGGAAATGTATTAAACACTGGCAGCCTGCCATCTGTTTCTTTCTTAGCCTTGTAATGAAGGTCTTTCTTTAAAATACAACTCCCTACCCAGCTTTGTATTCAGCTACAATACTGTACTAAATCACACTAACAGGAGTTTAGCCTTTCTCTGCTCTTCACAGACTCACTGAGGAGAGAGGAATATGTCATCCTTTATACTGAATGGAAATTTATCTCTCTACAGCCCACTTCCTGGCATTGATATCTATGCCCAGCCCCTAAAGGGAGCTTTAAAACAACAGCTTCAAATAAAAAATAACAATGCTTCAAAAAAATATAATTAGGGGACACTCTTATTGCTGACTGACTTGTCTCGCACGGCCTGGATGGCTTCAGCGGCGCTCTCGTAGTTGTGCTTTTCCATGTGGCGGTACATGGTGCTGAGCTCAACTTGGCGCCGGAAGTAAATGTCCACAGAACTCTGCTTCACTGTGGCGTAGATGAACTTGTCTGATGGGTTTCGCAGCTGGAATACAAGGAATGGATGAACTGTTATAAATGGGTGCTACACAAGATAATTTGTGTGTTTATTCAAAACTTGCTGAATAATTAAAGTAAACTGGTGTTTGGTGTCTGCAAATCCAAAGTTCTGACTTTTTTGCCATCAATTACATGAAATATTTCTGAGGAAAATAGCTGTGGGAATAGAGGCAAACCAAGATGAGTATGACCTAAAAATCTTTAGTGAAGTCATACTGCTTGTGCATCTACAACTGTAAATGTGTAAATATCTCATACTAGAAAAAAATACCATTCAGAATATACACCCTTGATTTTAATATATGATTTATTACTATTTATTTTAGATTTATTTAGTCCTTTGCTAATTTTCAGCCCACATGGCAGAATTGACATGGATTGTTATGATGAAACATGGCAAATAAAAATAACCTTTGCTAGCAACTGACCCATAATTATGTGTCCTTGACAAGCTTAATTATATGTGGTGTTTTTATGCCGTGCGAAATGTGAAATCTCTGTGCACAGTAATTTACGGTCCTATTTGATATTCTGTTGTATAACATGCAAAGCCGCTTCATATTTAGCGCTCACCCTAGGGTCGTTGATGCCGGTAATGCGCTCCTCAGGCCGATCCAGCACTAGGAAGGCTGCCAAATTGGCAGTATAAGATGCAACTATAATCATAGCAAACCCAGCCCACACCATACCTAAAATCCTTGCTGAAAAACTCCGAGGGGCACCTGCGAATGTAAGCGGGGAGGTGAGAGCGATAAAGAAAATTACGCTTACTGCAAAATCAATCAAACACAGAGTCAGCAATATTTCCACCTCACAGGGGCGATAGACTGAATAATAATTTCTCACTGCTGATGTCTACCTTCTCCAATTCCGGAGTTCAAAAGTACACCCCAGGAGAACCACATAGCAGAGGATAAAGTGAGGGCATCTTCTTCTTCCTCTTCACTATTTACTTTAAACCTTCCAAATGGGCTGCAGGGCAAAGCGCATATCAGTCAGAGGCAGATGCTTTAAGACTGCATTCATAAAATGTGGTTAATATGCAGTCAAACTTCTGAGATCTTATGCAAACTTTTGTAATATCAAGCTACATTCTCACATCTGTGTGTTCAGCCATTTCTACATCTATCCAAGGATGAGGTTTAAAGGGATAGTTCACTGAGAAATGAAAATCCTGTGATCATTTACTCACCCTTGTTGTTGCAAACCTGTTTTAATTTCTTTCTACTGCAGAACACAAAAGAAGATACTTCAAGGAACGCTGGGATCTAAACAACATTGGACCCCATTGACTTTCATAGTATGGAGGAAAGAAAAAACAACAACACTGACACATTTTTCAAAATATCATCCGTTGTGTTCCACAGAAGAATGAATGGCAAACAAGATTGGATAAACTATCCCTTTAAGGTGTCATGCATGTCACAAGTCTTTCTTTACCTGAAACGGTCTAATAGGTAGAGCATCACCGCCACAACATGGACCGATAGACCCACCAGTAACCACAGAGTGCTCTGAAAAGGCTGCATGAACGAGTCCAGTGTACTGCGTGGTATTTCCTGCAAAACAACACAGCTTTATCCAATCCAACAAACACCACCCACATTGCCACATGCAGCGCCATATGGAGCATCAAATGGAGTCCACATTTACGCTGGTTAGAGGTACATGAATAGATTTCACTGTACTCCAGAGTCAATTGATTCATCACAGCATTTTCTCAGTACAGAGATAAGCCCACTTCAGGGAATTCAATTAAATCAAGAAACTGTAATGCTATTTCCATCCCAGAAAGTCATGTTCTCAGAGGATTTTCCCAAAAATTAATTACATTTTATATACTTTATTTGAAACTTAGCAGTCATGAAACTGAAATTAAACTGACCCTAGATAGCCCACAGGAAATGATGCCGTTTTAAAGGGATAGTTCACTCCAAATGTAGCCTACCAATTTTATGTTGTTCTAAAGCTCTTGAACTTTTTTCTTTAGTGGAACAGAATGAAGAAAATATTTTGGGTGAACTATCACTTTGAAGACTGTGCTGTTGATCTGTTGGTCATCTGAGACTCACCTTTTTGACAAGTATTGTGAGCCCCTGGTACTTGAACGGTTTCGAGAACTCTATGTACTGGGCTCGTTCATTGTTGATAGTAAGTGGAGCCACGATCATGTCTGCCAAGCCACTCAGGAGCTCTCCCATCATGCCATTCCACTCCTTCTTGTTGCTGTTATTTACCTGGCATCAGGAAGGTAACGTTAAGAAATGTCATGCCTGAATGTGCTTCTAAATTTCTAAATGCATATTTCAGCAGATGCTGAAGAAAGGCTTGCAAATGTGCAGACAAGCCTAGTTGCATGACCTTTGAAAAGAGATGCAAGGCTACAGGCAGGTAAGGAATCAATAAAGTTATCATATGACTCACACGCTCCTGAGTGCCAAATTTGCCATCAGCCACTAGATGCACTTCATAGGTAAAGTTCATTGTCATTGCAAGTTTGATCAAAAGATCAATGCAGAACCCATAGCAGCACTGAGGGACTATGGGGCGACCTATAGAGATACACAAGCCAGTCAAATCTTGACAAAGCACAACTTTGGTCTGAAAATATACATACATAATAATACATCATGCGTACCTGGAATGGTCTCATTGGGGCCAGTGCAGATTACTTTTTTGATCAGGACTCCATTTACAGTGTATTCTTCTTTGCATGTTCCATCTTGTAACGTCGGTTTGACATAGACAAAGGGCTCTTGATGAATGGTGACAATCTACCAAAGAAACAAGAGAACTGAATGTAAACGCAAGGGATTTTTAAGGAAAAAAAATGATGCATTAAAACCCCTGCAATGAAGCACCTTTAATCTTGTTGACATCTGATAGCCTTTCGGCTTTTCAGTTTCTCCTCCTGGCCAAATAATCTTCCTCTGAGTGTTCATTACGACCTAGAACAGAATATATTCTGTCATTCACAGAACTGTTATTCACATTTTTTAGATAGTCAATCACTTTTAAAACATTACTTTTGTCTAGATAAGTAAATGCTGTAAAAATGCTGATCCCAGACAACATTGCTGTAGAACCCACTTCACAAACTACATTGTGAAGTGATGCTCAAAGCTCCTCCTCTCTGGATGCCATGGGTAGAACATGATCTAGTCCAGTTCTGTTATAATAGGTAGGGTTAGGGTGTGGTTGGACGTTTTAGCTCCACCCATTGATGAAACTTAATGCTGTGAACTTACTGTAAAGTGTTACAATAAAATTAGTGTGCTAACTGTCCCAACTGTTAAAATAGCAATGTTTGTGTGAAGCAGAAGCACAGCTCATTAAAAAGACTGAGCCAATTTCATACTTGCGAGCCATTGTAGACGCCCACTTGCACCAGCCGGGTTTTCTGGTAGTTCAGAATGCTGTAGTGGGCGAACCTCCTGTCTCCGTCATCATTAAACTCCACACGGCCTGTTAGGCCATCTGGATACTTGGATGACATCAGTACTCTAGTACACCAGAGGGGGGGTTTTAGAAAAGGCACAAAATGCTTATTCAAACACAAAGGAAGACATTGACGATGACTGGAAGTAATGGAAGTTTACCAAGAATTCAGAGATGGGAGATGCAGGTATGTCTACTAACTAGGGAAGATTTAGGGGGTGACATGTGGGGTGGAGACGGATGGCACGTAATGTGCAGGCACAGACATAGGAGAACAGAAATGACACCTGTAAGGGTCTCAAATTGGGTCTCAAATGCAAATTTCACAAGGCCAATGTAATCAACAACTTAACAGGCTTGATGTGTCCTTGCACTCGATTATGACTCCTTTTGAGGAGTGAAGTCATGGTTTTAGAAGCAAAATGCTTTGTGGTGTGAAAGCTTCCACTCTTGTCAGTGCCAGGCCAGTGGTAATGTATGATAATGCATGACAGCAAATGGATGGTTGGTTGGAAAGCTAGCGAATGCTAGCCAGCGCTTATCCCTGGCCTCACCGTTTGAAGAGTGGGCCAGTCTTCCAGATGTTTGTATTGCCAACACAGCCTCGAGGAGGCTCTGTGATATTCTCCTTCTCAAAGAGCTCCTGAATGGACTGGGCCACCACAGCCACGGCATCGTAGATGTGCGCAGACTCGTTCTTGCCATTGATAAGCTGAAGGCCGAGCAAGCCTGCCCAGTTGACGACATTACATGGTGTTGGCCAATGCCTCACAACACGACTCTCATTTCAAGAGCACGTCAAGGCATACTCATAATCAAGAAATGCACACATTGCCAGAGAGAGAAACAAACGTGCATTGCATATATGAGCGACGAATTGTCTCAAGACAGACAGAAGGGCTGTGAAAGTCATGGGGGGGATTAGGACAGGGTCAGCACTGAGCAGAATGATGTGAAGTTGAACACGGATGTGTGTATAAAGAAGCCGGGAACAAAGAAATGCGGTTGTCGCTTACCATCGTATCCACACCTCATTGTGGAGGTAGGAAAGCACCACTTATAAATAAACTCATGACAGCCAAACCTTAAAAATGTATGCACATTCAAACCAATATGGATTACCACAACTCTCTATTGCATCATTTGTTGTCTACTGAAAGAAAGGACAAACACTCAAAAATGAAACAAATTAAACATTAGACATAAAGCACAGTACAATGAGTAAAGAATCACTGTGTTTAAAACCTTTAAACATGCAGATGTTTAAACGTTTAAACACCCAAGTACAGCACAGACACTGATTTCGTCGGTGGGGATTGCAAATCGTAATCGTATAAAAAGCTTAAAAGGCAAACATGTTCAGTTTGTTAAACAGCCTAGGAGAGAGAGAGAGAGAAGAGAGAAGAGAGAGAGAGAGAGACACGGGAGATGAAAATGGAGAGGATGAAAAGTACATACCATCTGGGGCTTCACTCAGTGCTTTACCAGACATCTCCCTTTCTCCAACAAGCCACACGTAACCAGAGCCTGTCATATTGAGATGGCGTGCCGCTTTATAAATGGCTGCGGCTTCGTCTTCACTGTGATTGGAAAAAGATTGGTTGTAACGGATTGGAGTAAACACCTACAATGTTAATGTTATAAGCAAAAGCCCACATGAAATCTGTGAGGGCAGAAATCCGAAATCAGAGCATTCACTATCGAGAAAGTTCCTCGCGTGTTTCTTATTTCAAAATTTTGCCGAATTTGACCATGCTTTTATTCACCAATGAGAGTGTGAAACACATTTATCATGTTTAAATCCATTACGTAGAATGCCTAAAACTTCCCCCCCAAGTCAGTAAGCATATTCTGTGTGGGTCTGATTATGAGTGAGTCTTGAAGGGCAGACAAACAGATTGACTTGTTGATGCAATCTCTTGTTAACAAATTAGATGTTGGTTCATTTAACCAGAAAACGGATTATGAAGTGTTTGTACTGAGGCTGGACATCATTTTAGCTTCATTTGCTTTATATATTTTAATGTATAAATTCACTCAAATTTTTAGCACAGTGAATTGAGAATGTCTACATTCCAATTAAATTCTTGAAGCTTAACTGAAATTTGAGATGATGAACAAGATGTTGGACTTAATTTTTAACAAAATTAAATTAGAAGAAATCTATATACTTGTAATTTACTGGAAAAGCAAAGTTCGCCATATTGTATTATAACTTTTGGACCAGGGTAGAAGAACACTTCTTCATTATCTGAATTTATTTGACTTGCAATTCAGTTAATTTATTGTCCCCTCATTCCAAATCCAAATCAACTTTCTGTGATATGTGGCCAATTCAATTAAAATTCCAACTGAATCGAATAGAGGCCAAAAAGAGAGCTTCACCATATTTACCAGCACCATATCAGTTTCTTGGCTGGCTAAATGCATTATTCAGCAACATGAGCGATTAGCAGTCTGATGGGTTAAACAGCGGAGATGAACTCACCTTGCAGACAGGATGATGACTCTGGCCTCTAGCTCTTTGGCTTCCTGGAGCAGAGCCGTCAGATTTGTGTCTTGGCTGAACAGGAGCACTTTCTCTGCCTGGGATTAGGACACAACTTTAGTCAAGTAGTTGACTCATTCCCACCATGAACCATGCTCTTTGAGCGCTTGCGTTTTTTTTTCCCTCTCCTTTTTTTTTCTTTTTGGGAGGGGGAGGAGGGGGTTTAAAAAAATGAAGTAAAAAAAGTTTCTGAGATAAACTGCTTAAATGAAAAAAAACATAAGTAAGCTTGGAGCAGGTAAAAAAAAAAAAAGTTCTGCATTTTCGCATGCAAACTCAGGGGAATCAAGATTCCAAGGAAAAAACGTGCATGTTACAGGAAAAGGAGAAGACTTATGCAACCGGAAAGCAAAAAACTGGTGAAGGAAGATGGTGGTGGTGGCTTCTTTCCCAACGAAAAAAATTTAAAAAACAACAAAAAAGAAGAAATGCTGCAGAAAGGTGGGAGTAACATCTGGACAGTGCCTGTCCCACACGACCAGATCTCCACGCACGGTGTCAAAAAGAATAGACTTGCAATCTTGCTGGCTTCAATACATGCATTCCTTTACACAAAAATAAAAAAGTGACAGGTGGGGGAGCGAGTTTTTGTATACGCTTTAACAGAAAAAAATAACCCATTCTCGATTGAAATCATAAAAGGAATCCAAACAAATAGACGTGCTGGCAGGATAAGAATCTCTGGAATCGGTTTGTTTGATTGTTTGACTGTTTTCTAGTGGCTACTTTCATATAACGTTTGGGGCGGCGTGCATTGACCATGCAAATATACCTTGGGTCCTCGCTTGTTGTCAAAGGACAGTTGGTCGAGGTTTTCATAGTTCCTGTTTTTACTCTGATGAATAATGTGCACAGAGAAAATATGCAGACACAGAATATTATAAACAGTTATATATGGTGCGCAGTAAAGCATTCCAACAAATCTCCACTTTTCTGCTTCAAATTGGGAAACTCTAATCCTGGGGCTTGCAAAAACATCAACAAACTGCATCTATCCTTGCAAATGGTCTAAAACGGTTCACTCTTGTTTCAATGAGCTCACCTCCTTTGATTCTTTTCTCAATATTTCATTTTAATTTAACCTTTTCACCTGGACTCAATTAAAACACCTGCCCCGAGTGGGCTCCTTGCTTTAGCATAATTAATAATAAATGCTAATGTCTTCTCAACTCTATTTCGTTGTAACGCACAACCTAATCGAGTTCACGTAATCCCATCCATCAATTTAAATTTCTGTCAACCTACTGTAAAAGAACATCAGCTACAGCCCATGAAGCACAGCAAGTTGCTACCACAAGATATGCCTGTCTAGACATGGCCCAAAATAACATATTTTAGGCACTTTATCACGATAATACACATTCATCAGAGCCACAGAATCTGATATACAGTACTGTCTGTCAAGAATTTGTTGCTTTTGCAGAGCAGAAGTAAAATTAAAGAGTAAAATTCTGCTACATTAAATTGATAGACATGGATTATTTGAGATAATTATTTGAAATTATTTGAAATAATTTTTTGTGCAGTCAGAATAATGCAACTGTATTAGGCTAGCTGGATATATTCATATATATATATATATATATATATATATATATATATATATATATATATAGAATATAGAAGAGAGAGAGAGAGAGAGAGAGAGAGAGAGAGAGGGAGAGAGAGAGAGAGAGAGAGAGAGAGAGAGAGAGAGAGAGAGAGAGAGAGAGAGAGAGAGAGATATGGCCCAATGGTTAGAGAGTCAGGCTGGTACCCCAAAGGTTATATCTTATATAAACAGTATATCAGCGAAAATCTGTTCAAAACTTTATCACAAAAAGCTTTGATGCAGTGATCCAACCCTGCAGACAATGTGCAGGCAAAGTTTTGCTGTAACAGATGCAACCGAAAGACTTTCATAAACCCTTTGTGATTCCCAAAACAGTCTGGGCATGTGCATATAAAAACAGCTGGCCTTGGGCCTGCCATTACTGAACATGAC
Organism: Cyprinella venusta; assembly: GCA_038021265.1. Lineage (NCBI taxonomy): Eukaryota > Metazoa > Chordata > Actinopteri > Cypriniformes > Leuciscidae > Cyprinella > Cyprinella venusta. The sequence continues at coordinate 34,843,304 of CM075865.1, read as the reverse complement.
ATTGCAACGACATTGCGGGTGTCCTAAAAATACAGCGCCGTGCTAATGGATTCAGATCCTGAAGAAATGTCTCTTTTTACTAAATTACAATTTTTTTTTTTTTTGGAATTACACACATACATGATACGAGTATAATTGCAAACGTTCACAGTGTGTAACTACCCTTACCTTCAAATATATTGTGAAATACTTTCTTATATAAAGTAAAATATTTAACAGTGCAAATCCACACACAAAGAAAACCAATAAATCAGTCACAGTCTGTTGCTGGGAAGAATTTCTCACAGAGTCACAAAAAACTCAAAGCAACCAAATCCCCTGCTGGATGTTTTTGGTTGATTTTTTGCACAGCCCCAGGCTAAGTCCCTCATTTTGCTCCTGTTGTGGATAGACAAATAGGAGAATCTGACTATGGTAAAAAAAGCAATGTGAGATGAGTAGAAAAGTACAAAGTTTTGCAGATAAACCACTTAAGACGCTGCTGATGCCTCTGGCATAAATAATGTTAGCCAATGGAAAGAAATGTGTTTACACAACAGAAAAAAGGAAACATTTAACATAGAGGACCTCTGAGATATTGATTACAGGAACACACGCTGACTTACACACGCACTGTAGTATAATGCTGGACCGTGTGAGTCTCACCTTCGTCTCCCTCTCCTCCAGCAGGGTTTCCAGTCTTTTCTGTGCCGCTCTGCCCTCATGGTCATCACTCACAATCAGGATGATGTGGTTCCACTGAAACTCACGCATCATGTCAAACCACACCTGGGCTTGGTGGGAATAGGGCGGTACCGTGCGCAGGAAGGAGAGGTGGATGCTCTAAATGGACGGTTGGGGGAAAAAAACCTGGTGAATCTCAAAGGCCCGAGGCAATTTCAGTTCATTAAGATTTAATCACTTTAACTGTAATTAATTTACAGATGAATACCAACATTACTTCTTTAGCACGCCAAGATGCCATAAGGCAAAGAGTTTAAGTGAATCTAAAAGAGGAAATCGATCATAACGCTATGTATAGCCTAGTATTTATGAGAGTTTTTAATTTAATGTCTGAAAAATGATCCACACTAGAACTGAAACTGAGTAAACATTTATCACATTATTCTGTCCTGATGCAGAAAGAAAAAACCATCGTGGAGGAGGAGCGTCATGCAGAAATACATTTTTATTTATATTTTTCCTCTAGAAAAGGTTTCAAAGCTCCAAACAAAGCATTTTTTTTGAAGAAAAGGACAGATGGCAATCTACAGTGAAACGCATAGAATCTGTCTGAACTATGAGCTGCAGTCAAAGGCCAGCATCTGGTGGTCTCCCACACTCACCTTATCGGAGTAGATGGACATGCGGGTGGTGAGGCCCACAACAGGGATACGGTAAAAACCAGCCGTGTATGACACTGGAGTGGGAGTCAGATGGTCGTTGGACTGGGGTGGGTGGCTGACCAAGATCGCATACACCTGAGGATCATAGTGAGGAGAGAAATCTGAGAAAGCTTTGATACAAACACTTCTAAAATAACAATAAAAAAACAAACAAAATGCCACCAGGCTAAAAAACACGAAATAAGATAATGGCATAGGCCTAAACATTAACTAAACAACATGAAATGTACAAATAATTATAATCACCTTATCACGTGATTTACTACTACATTCAGATTGGTCATTCGCGATTCGCGACGTGTGGCGGTCAAACCTTTAATAGGCTGTGTTATGATTCCCTAAAACGTTACGCATTGTTAAAATGCGTTCATTCGAAACGTCCTGTTGCGTCATCGAGCACAGAGTCAGCACCATGGTCAGCACAGAGGAAATTCAAGTTGCGCAGAGTAACGAGATGAATTGGTAAATTTTCCCTCATTGCTTCCTGTGAATAGATCATATCCTACTTTATATTCGTGTATCCTTGTTCCCTATACAGTTTGCCGTGTCGTTTGGATTGAACATAAATGCGTCTGCGATATGGAATCTCAATAGGGAGTGAATGAAGTAAAGTCCATTTAGCATGAGGGCACTAGCGTAATATTCTCTGAATTGATGGACGCTGTGCCTGTGCATCATTCCGCTCATCCGGGTTACTGAAACTGGTAACGCTATTTTCAATGTATCGTTTCGTTTACTGATAGTTTCCGATAGTTTTGTGGCCTACATTCTTTGAACTTTTTTCCCCTTAAGAATATACAAAATATCTTAAACTCAAATATCATATTTCTTACCACATATTTATCTATTTATTTGGTGTAATGGATAGGCTAAGCGGGAAAGCGGAATTACCAACAATGTGGGTAACTGATTATTATAAAATTATAAGAAACATAAATGCCTAAAAACAAGTATAGTGTATTGACCACGTCAGAATGGATCATTTTTCACTGAAAATGATTAGGGTGCAGCACTGTCCTGTTAAATAATTTGTTTCACCTTACATGTTAAGGTAACTTGCATTTAACCTTTTTTTCTTGTAGCATTTTTACATTTCTTTACCATTTGCATTTTAAAAACAAAAACATTTTAGCAATATGGAGGGGTTGTAATCATTCACACAACACATGACTGTTTTAGTTAGTTGCCTCTGTGTTATTGAGGCATTTCTAAACCGTGAAGCAATTATTTAACCTTGCCAGACGAGCCAGATGACAGTAAAAAGTCAAAGAGTTGAACATCAGCAGTTTGCAGGTTGGTTGTCATGAACTGTACGCATGCACGCTTGTGTCTGTGGCTGCGCGTGCAAGCGTTAGGGTGTGTGTGGATGGTAATCCGTGTTACAGCGTTGAAGTCTATAATCTCTGCCTCCGTCGCTGCAATATTCTGATAGAGCTTTCCTCGCAGAACAAAGCAGCTGTTATGAGTCTGGCGCCATGTTGGCCTCGTTTTTCATTAAAATAGAGGCGGAGGGCCAGCGGTGAAGCCATGGCGCCTCGTAGAGGGGTTAAAGCATTACTTAGCCTAATGCTTGGATTTGTTTTATTTATATTTATATGACGCCACATGAATCACAGGTTGTCACATATCCTATCCATATGTGCGTTATTTCAATCTCAGTTCATGTAACCTCTGAGCAGTCTTCTTATGCTCACTCATTGGTATGCCAAAATGGACCCCCGGATCCTGTTGAATGTTTTCACATGCAACAAATAAAAATCGAGATTCGCGACAGCGCTTGACCTTGGAGAAAACAAAGTTACAGTTACTAATCTGGCTGAAAATGACTGTCCTTGAATGAATGCACGTAGCCTATTCATAATTTTGAAGATTTTGTATTTATATAAATAGCCTGTAGGCTATTCTTTTTTTCTCGCGTTTACCAGAAACAATTAGCCTAGTACAAGCTGAAAAACTAACAAAGAACACAATACAAATGTAAAAAATAAATGAATGAAATGAAAGCTTGATTTAAGCCTCTGATATAAAGTAGCTATAGCCTAAATTCGCAGGAGTCATCCGAAACGGTAATAGATAAAATAGATCCATATAGAAATTTACTAGCAATTAAGTGAAATATAACTTGTCTAATAAAAAGATAATATTACAGCATTATTTAGCCAATGTAGATTGGCATCGGTGTTTCTAAACGTGTTTTCTTAATTTATTATTAATATTGTTAGAATTAATATTAGCCTATTAATATTATTTTCAAAAAATGAGAAAACTACAGGCTATGGCATGCCACATTAAAATTTTATTACAAATGTATTCGGTTGTTTTCCTGATATAATGAGTTGGAGAGACTGGTTTGCGAGTGTTACCTGGTTAGAGATGAGATCTTCACAGACGGAGAGTGCCATCTGGATGGCGTTTGGCTTATGGGTGACTGAAATAGCGTTCATCTTGAACTTATCTTTGCCGTATAAATTGTTGGCTTGAGTGACAGCGTCTTTGAACACTTGTTCATATCTCTTCTGGCTCAGGACAGCCCCGATATTCACAGTCTTTGGTTCGCATCCTCCTCTCGCACAGGAGCAAGAAATGAGGAAGGCGAACAGAACCAGACGCATTTTGCCCTGGATGGCAGAGGAGTCAATCTGAGTGGCCCGTGGAGGATGCGTGTCGATGTCCGTTGATGAGACAGATCCGCTCTCACTGCGTCCTCTTCAGCAGCACTGGAATGCGATCGCACTCATTGAGTCCGCTCATGAAACCCGTGCATGCTCAAGAAAACCATGTCAACACGCCTTTTTAGAAAATGTTGATAGTCTCCTCACATATGCACTCTCTCGCTCTCTCTTGGGAAAAGGTGGAGAACTCAGTTTTGCAGTAATGTAGTCATCACCTGCGTTCACTTCTCCCGCTCCGGTCGTGAGTGAATCATAGTCAAGGTTTTGTCAAGGGTGACCTGATGCTCTGTGAGAGACGCTGTCCTTGGTGCTGAGAACTGTGCTCGCGCACGGATGCGCGCGCACTCACAGATTACCACTGATATTACGGAGCTGTCACGTTTGAATAGACTTCAAAACAATTGCGTTAAAGCGAGGAAAATCTCAGGTCATCACAGTAACGTGTGATTGAACTGATTGGACAACGTTAACGTGTAAGTCACATGTGACGAGTAAGATAGGTAGGCTACGTATTAGTTTTTTGTGAATTTTTAGATAAAAAGAGAAAAATTTTAAAAGATTATATTTTTTCATATTTTGTAGACTATTTGTTTTGTTCATCTAGTCATTACTTTTCTCACACGGAGGCAACCAGCCTAGCCTATTTAACACTGACAAACTGCATGGTTTATTATGGAATATTATCATGTATACTTTCATATTAATCTGTTGGTGACATTTAGGTGTTGGCTATCGTTAGTTTTCCTTAATATAGAAGCCCTGCTTGCGTCAAAAAAATCAATTTATGGCAACCTGATAAATCCGTGTCATTCTTATTCATTAAATGATCCTCTACATGACGAACTGTCGATAAACTTGTTTTCCATTCATTTAAAACAGAGACAGGGATGCAACATTTTCTAAAAAATAATCAATGAGAGCTTGTCTCCATCTATCACCCGTAGATATAGCTCCAGAACAGGCGCGTTCAAGTGCCGTGCATGGGGAAATTCAACGAGACCCCCGTTACCAAGGAAACAAGCATCTACGGCTTGAGGTGTAAGTGTTTTTTTCCCAGACACAGTTGCAATTGCAAATCGCAGTCGCAACTTGCAATTATGAAAATTGCTTTTTACAAAACACATCTAAGGCTATAGTATGAAGGCTTCTACTAAAAAAAAGTGTATAAGAAAAATGAAATAAAATCTAGAAATCAAACATGCTGTCACAGGAAAGAAATGCTTCATTTTGATATTGCACTTAGAATACCTCATTACTGGTCCTGTCTAAGAGGACATCACTCATTATCACAGTTAAGACATGGATGGAATTTTGATTATAAAGCTCTTTTGGGTACAACAAGTGCCATCCTTGAGCCTACCATAGGTTATTCTTTATCAAGATTGTTGTTGGCAACCTTTAAAACCATGCAATTGCATTCTTTTTTATTATTATTTAACCATTTAAGTCACTTAAGAACAATTGTTCTTATTTTCAATAAAGACACATATTGACATACATTGCTATACAGACTCAATTAAAACATCTACAGGCTGTGATAATATATATATATATATATATATATATATATATATATATATATATATATATATATATATATATATATATATATATATATATATTCCCTGGTATTTTTTTTAAATGCAGGGAATGAAATAAATTCAATAACATTTCACAATCCAAATGTGGGGCAGCAAACCTGTTGAACAACCATAAACGGTTTTCTTTCTGAGCTTATCAAAAGAATATGATTAAAAGACCTGGTTGTGTACTATGAGGTTGCAGCAAATCTTGAATATATTTGTGTGAAAAACCAGGACTTAATAAATAAAAATACAGCAATGTAGTTCACGTCTTATATGTGTACTAATGACGTCCAATTTAAAAGGGAATACAATTCACAATGTTCTGTAAGGTGTATAAGTATTCAGTCTAATAGCTATATAACACATATTGTTCTAGTACATCTTTACGTGCATATGTTGTCTCAAACCAAACCACTGCCTGAGATATATAACTATATAAATAATGACTAAAGTACTATATCTTCACAATCCAATGGATAGGATTTACAATAAGAAATTGGTTGTATGCACCAAAATAAATACCAACCCTGCTACGTCACATATGGCATGCACACTGAGGGGGATTAAGACATGACATCACTTGAGTGCAGGCGCAAACAACAGCGTGGCAGGAAATCACGGATCAAATAAATGGCAGCCTCTTTTCAGATATCTGTTACTTTCACGACACAATGAAGTTATGCGATCCGTGGACTCATTAAAAAGTTAGACAGCAATACACAGAGCACTGAAGTGTGGATCTTTGCAAGACAAGGGAACGTGAATAAGAGGAGATGGCAGCCGAACCACTACTGAGATGCTTCAGGCTCTCAATAAATGATACCAGCAGAGTTAGTCTCAAACTGGCTCTCAGCTCCCAAAGTGTCAGTTTGGATCATGCAGTGCTGATGTACTATTATACATGCCGCTCTGCTGCTTTCTTGTTAGCGTGATTTCAGTGGGGGATAACTCTGATATGCATCACACAAAGTCGGATGCAAACAACACAAAACACGCAGATCCATTGGAGATATAAGCAAAACACTGTGCAGCTTTGCTACATTATTTGATTTTCATGCAGATTTAGATTTTTTTAATTTCCTGAGACTCCTGGAAATTGAATGTAGTTGAAACCGAGCATGTGTCAGCCATGTTTCATTGGCTGTGTGCTTTATCAACTTTTTTTGGAACATGTGAGCCTTTCCATACATAATGGAAATCCTTCTACCTCACACACACACACACAAACACAAAACCTTTCCAAAAGTGTCTGTTTAATTATTCTCAGCCGTGCTTAATGAAGAGGCTTTTGCGCGTAATTATCCAGTAGCCTACAACAAAAACAGACACAGTCTTGAAATGGTATTAGTGCAGAGGGAAATGGGATTGAGCTGAATGTTTTATCTCTTCTGACATACACATTTTAATAAATCTAAAGGAGGTTATACTGGGAATTAAACCGTGAAGTATAAATGCTGTGCAGGGTGGGAAATACAGTGCATCTGCATGCAACATTTAAAACCTTTTGGTTTTCTCTTTCACTCAGAATTTAGCAGCTTCAGGGCAGAGGCATTTGCAACACAATGGATAAGCTGTTTAATTTTCAGTAAATATATCCATTTTTTTCTCTTAAGTGTGTAATGTATGCATATGGGGATATTAAAGGTAAGCAGGGTTAGCATTTGGCATTGTTTATTATTTATTTATTTATTTATTTATTTTTAAGAGAAAAATCCTTTTAGGGACCAGAGATGCAAATTAGCATATGCTATATTCTCTGTGTACAATGTAAATAATTGTTTTGAGAATGCCAGCAAGACAATTGCAGAAGCCAGATTTACTAGGACTCTGGAAAAAAGAAAATCAGCTCTCCTTCTGATCCAGATTCAAGATACTGTATTCATACAATATTTTCCCCAACACACTGATGTTTTATTCATGCCAGATGTGTTGCAACCATTGTGGTGTACTTTTAAGAGCAGGGGAGTGCAAAGCTGTGTGGCAGGAAAATAGCTCCACCTAATGGTGTAAATGTGTAATAGTGGGCTTCCAGTGTGTTTTGAGGATGCAAGGCAATCATCCGAGAAATTTGAAAAATGATATCTGAAGTCCCAGGAGCGCATATTTTGCTCATGATTGAGTTTTCAATTTTATTAAAGTAACATTCATATTTTATGCACATATTTTGACTATTGATTTTTAACTGTATTATTTAATTAGATTGTTTTATTTTATTGGTATAATGTTTCATTTAACAGTTAATAATTTTTGTTAACATGGCCAATGAAAAATACTTGCAGCATTTATTTATCTTAGATAATGTTGATTTATTGTTGTTTCTGTTGTTTCAGAAAGTTGTTTCTGTTAACATTCGTAAATGCACTGTGAACTAATATGAACAAGAATAACCGGTTAATAAAAGCTGAAAAAATATATTGCTTGACCAATATGCATCGTTATGGACATTTTTGTCTTTGTCAGGTTTTTTTTTTTTTTAAATGTATTTATCATTTTGCCTGTGTTAATGCCAACTACCGGAGGCTGAGTGATGTGGCACCCAGAAGCTCACTGGAACCTTTCCCTCATTCTTTTTCTCCTTCCCTTTTTACTATTTTTACTATCAACAATTGTGTGGGTGTGTTGGTATGGATGTCAGAGTGTGCTTTGCATGTGTGTAATGTAATATTTAAAAGAGAAAAACTCAAATCACAAACAACAGCAAATCATAAATCCAGCCACTGTGTGAGTGGAATTTTGCTATGGGGAAAATGTTGTACTGAGCCCAAACAAAATCTCATTTTTTGAGATATCAACTTCAGATTTCGAACACAACTTGTTTAGATGCATGGCTCTGGTTTTCTATCAGTTTCAGTTTATAAAATAATACCACAAATATTTTCATAAACTTAAACTTATATTTTTGGTTTTACTTCAACAATAATCTGCCATTGGTCTTATTTATAATGAGACCAGACTTAAGTCTGTGCTCCCAAGCGTGAAGCAAGGGTTAACTAATGTTAACAAAGAGACATAATTGTACTTTATTTTTAATGTTTAATATTTTTATCATTATTCTATTTAACAATCACAATGGAATGAAAGTCATTTGCTGTTTTACATTTTTTTCTTGACAATGCACTAAAGAGTATATGCACACTAAATTATTAAATTAATGCTAATTACGACATTAATAGCCGGAAGGGTTAAATCACACTTGTCTGAAGTCATGCCAGGCGATCTAGAAGTTTGAGTGGGCATGTTGAATAAGTGAGATCAAAACCAAAAAAAGCTGCAAAGATTTCTGCTGGTTTCACAGCACTCACGTCATCATATCAGTATTTTAGGCATCAGCATTAAGCTGGAGTGTTATCTGAGTTTGCACCTGGTCAATCTCATGTTCACCCCTTTTTTCTTATGGTCTTTTTCTGCAGGATGGGTCTGTAAATCTGTAAGGGTGTTATCTGATTGCTATCCTTTCTGGTAAGCTATTTGATATTCTTCCTTGAGCAATGAATACATCAGATATGCCCTAGCAATGTCATTAATTAAGGCCTTTTAACAGACAATAAATAATTATACCACGAATTATTAGGAGAAGAGCTCAGTGAGATGCAGAGTTGCAGACTGGTTTGTTTGCACTTACGAAAGAGACAATCACAGCAGCTGTTAAATGTACTGTTTTGGTGGTTTGGTTTAATATTTTGCTGTATTTTGCTATGACAATTGTTTTCGGGGAAACTTATTAAATTAAAACAAGGTCAACATTTCTACGCTTTCATCTACAAAACCAGAGAATGAAAATCTTAGCACACATTGCAAATAGTGTATGGGAACACCCAGTGGAGTCTAATAGTCCTTATAGCAGGTCATTATTTGTTTGCACGAGAAAAACATTCTGCTTTATCTTTTACCATTTATTATCAGTAGCAGAAACTGTTGCACACTGCAAGACAAGCCAAACTCTTAAACAGAGTTGTTTATTAATATTATCAATTAAAATGGTTATTGTTAAATAATAGCTAGCCTATTATTTGTGTGTGTGTGTGTGTATATATATATATATATATATATATATATATATATATATATATATATATATATATATACATTTTGCCACACCCACTGTTACTAAATGATGAAATACGTTTTAGTATCATGAACTGCAAACTACTATTTGATAGTATTTTTTAGTTATAAGACTATTTAATACTCAGTAAGCTGGCTCCCTTGCAAATAAACATGTTTGTCCTTTAAATCCCCGCGCATGCGCTGTGAGCTTCTGTCACGCTGAAGCCGCTACATGCTTAGCTAGCTCTCATATTGCACAGCAGCACCACTTCACACCTTTCTGTTACTCATGCCGTGATCTTGTGACAGCGAGACAGAAGAGCCGGTCAGTATCCTTTCTATAATTAAACATTAACCCTTAAAGCCTCACCACTGGATTCCACTTACACTGGGATCGTCACGGATCTTAAGTTTTTCATCTGCGCAAACAGCTCAGCAGTGTAAAAGGTCGTGAGGCGTTCAAGATGGCGACTGTTTGAAGTTCGCTGTCTCTGTACGGTAATACATTGTTTTTGAGTCGCCTGGTATATGTTTAATGTGTCACATTTGTCTTAGAGTAAGTCGGGTTGTAGTAAAAATAAATGGCGAAAGCTGTCATGGACGTGAAGTAGAGTTAAGCCCTCGCTTGTCAGCAGTGATGAATGCCCTGCTGTCACGTAACGTTAGTACATGGCGTTTACAATTATTACTTTGGTTCACTCGTTGAGATTAACACTTACTGTAAGACTTAGGGTAACAGTTCAGTGGGTTAGATTAATATTAGGTTTAGTATCCGTGAAGCCAAAGTCTAATTTCCTTTATTTTGCATTCAGTCTATGGACACTCGCAGCTCAACTTTCTTCGCTGGAGAATCTGACAGGCTACAGTTGATTTTCATAATGGCTGCGTCTCAACACTTAGTAAGCTGACTACTTTGAAAAAAAATGTGGTGCATCATGAACGAATGGGTTATTGAGACTACACACTCACAAAATACTACTGTTTTGTGATGGTCTCAGATGGTTATACCAGGGTGATTAGTGAATACCATGTTCATGTACTATGGTATTTATATGGTGGTACTTTAGAGAATACCAATGGTACATGCCCAGACAGTGTTACCATGGAACTTGTCCAAAAATAAATAAAATGGTGATAAAAGCATTCATTAAAAGAAAAAAAAAGACTAACCCAAGACATTTTAAAAAGATGTGTGCAGTATGCAAGGCATGTACAGTCGTTGGAAAAAATAATGTGAACACCCGCATTATTATGGGGATATTTGTGATTTTTCTTTTATTTATCCTTCTGTTGTTTATATTGTCTAATTTGAAATGGTCAAATCATCGTTAATAAGAGCATCTGTAACCTTAACCCCCTAGTTGTTGTGTGTTTTAAGAACAATCATTATGATTATGGATGAGTGTAAGCATGGCAAAACTTTATCAGCAAAGAAGAAGAGGGCAAACCTCAGGGCAAACCAAAAGTGAATATTAGGGACAGTTGAACACTAAAAAGGATTGTGTCCAAACAACATAGAACACCTGCAGCAAAGTGACCGCAAACCTCAATATTCACCCTGAATACCATGATTCCACAAAACCTGACCACAGAAAACTTCACAAAGTCGAGATAAATGAAAGAGCTGCTAAAATATAATCACAGACACCACTGCTAAAATGTGAAAAAGATGGTGTTATGAAAAACCTCGACACTTGGAGCGCCAAGATAATATTTATCTGCCCTGGTCAGCTTAATCACATGACTTGAATATTATTGAACTACTGTGGGCAGTTTTGGAGAGAAGAGTGTGAAGCTGATTCCCTCGTTTATCATCTCTGAAGCAACTGGCAGATGTTCTGATGGATGACATTCAACTGGAGACTATTCAAAAGTTGTCTTGATCTATTTGAATAAGTTTCGAAACTGTATTAAAGGCAAATTTGGGTATACACCTTTGTAAAGAACCCAGTGTTCACATTATTTTGTCCAACTCCTGTACAATACCATACAAAAGTTTGGGATCGGTAAGATTTTTTTTTTAATGTTTTTGAAAGAAGTCTCTTATGCTCAGCAAGACTAGCCTAGTTATTTGATCAAAGCTACAGTAAAAACAATATAAAAATATGTTTACGATTTAAAATAGCTGTTTTCTATGTGAATATATTATAAAATATAATTTATTGCTGTGATCAAAGCTGAATTATCAGCATCATTACTCAAGTCTTCGGTGTCAAATGATCCTTCAGAAATCATTATAATATAATGATTTGTTGCTCAAGAAACATTTCTGATAAATATTTTTGTGTAAACTGTTTTAACAGTGTAAACCATTTTGCAGGTTTAATTTTTAAATGGACTCCAAACCTTTGATCGATAGTGTACACTACTGTTCAAAGGTTTGGGGTCAATCTTGTTTTTCATATTTCTATTCAGCAAGGATGCATTAAATTGATCAAAAGAGAGAATAAAGATTTATTTTTCAAACTAATGCTGTTCTTTTGAACTTTCTATTCATCAAAGAATCCTGAAAATAAAATGTATCGCATATTCCACAAAAAAAGATGCAGTACAACTGTTTTCAAATAAGAATAATAATGTTTCTTGATCTGCAAATGATCATATTAGAAGGATTTCTGAAGGGTCATGTGACACTGCAGACTGGAGTAATGATGCTGAAAATGCAGCTTTGAAAACAGCTTTCTAAAATCGTAATAATATTTCACAATATGACTTTATTTTTGAACAAATTAATACAGTCTTGCTGAGCATAAGAGACTATTTCAAAAGCAGAAAAAATCTCACCAATCCCAAACCTTTGAACACACATGTATTATGTGTGTATGTACAGTTTATATACATGTAGATTTTGTTGCAAGTTTGTCATCATTAAAATTGTCTTTTGTTTCTAATAGTGATTGTGTTTTCCTAATTTGTGTCTCTAGTTCATGTACAGACACCCCATGCTGACACCACAGGGCATCGGTTTATGCTGTGACAAAGGCATCAGTCCTGCCCACTGTCCTGCACAGCTATGGCCAAAGACCAGCCAAATGTGTTTGACCTTGTCCCTCTTCTGGGGTCCACTGACCTGCACGAGCTGGAGCAGGTCAAAAACCTGCTACAGGAATCTCTCAGCGCAGGTTAGTCATGTCTTATTCTTACATCATTACTCGGCTACATTGGTCAAATTGAGAACATTTTCTCACTACACTGCACCTGTTAAACTCCTGTTTGAATTTCACTACATTATATGTTTGTAAGTTGTCAGTTGATATATGAATTTTTTTTCTTTTACAATTTGATCGGTAGAAAAAGGGACCATGTTGCTGAATTGCCTCGTGGACTATTTCCTGGATACAAGCTCATCTCAAGCGTTGGACATCCTGTCTTCTGTCAGGGAGCCCCATGATAAGGTGAGGGAAAATAGCCACCATCTTTAGTTTTCTTCCGTATACACATTGATGAATACTGTTTGATGTCATCATGGATTACAGAATATCAGCAATAGATGAATAACATCCTTATCTGGATTCCTTTCTCTGTAGTATCTTTTAGATAAGATGAATGAGTGCATGGGAAAGCAGAGCTGCCGTCTGTCCACTATCACTCTCCTTGGCCATGTAGTTCGCAAGCAGCCCCCATGGATACACAAGATCGCACGCTTCCCTCTTCTTGCCTCGCTGCTCAAATGCCTCAAGGTACCAAAGTAAAGGCCAATCAAATGTAATGGGGGTTACAAATGGGTTGTTCATACCTGAGATATTTGAGGAATGGGATAGAACAGCAGAAAATGTCTTGAAGTGATGTTTCCTCCAAAGATGAATATTGTTCTTTATTCACCTTTATGTTGTTCTTTTGTTTTCTAAATAATATATATATATATATATACAGTATGTGTGAATATGTATGTATGTTTACATACACTACCATTCAAAAGTTTGCATTCTGTAAGAATATTTCAAATATATATATATATATATATATAATATATTTCATATATATATATATATATATATATATAAATATAAATATATTTCAAAGTTTTTGAAAGTAGTATATTACGGCTGCATTTATTTGATCAGTAAAAAAGTTTTTTTTATTTTGCTTTAATATAATTTTTCCTCTGATTACAGTCTTCAGTCACATGGTTCTTCAGAAATCATTCTAAAATCATGATTTAGTGCTTCTTATTAAAGTTCAAATCATTTATTTGAAATGGATTTATTCTGTAACATTAATGTTACTAATAACCTATACTGCAAAATAAAATATATACATTTCTTACTGAGCCCATACTTTTAAATGGTAGTGGTAGTAGTTAAAAAAAAATAATTTTCTACTTCCAGACTGACTCAGATGTAGTAATTCTCATAACTGGTGTGCTGGTGATGATCACTTTACTACCCATGATTCCTCAAACCAACAAACAACTTCTGTGCGAGTACTTTGATATCTTTGGACGGCTTGCTGCATGGAACCAACGTCATCCAGGTACTCAACATTGCAAACAAATTTGTCTTTTGTAATTCATTTAGCTATACATCTTTGAAGTGTTATGATTAGATGGAAGAAACATAACTTGGTTGGTATAAAGGAACTCTTTCTATGGATGTGTCCTGTAGGTGCTCAGGGTGTGTTTGCAGTCCATCTACATGCCAGCGTGTACTCACTTTTTCATCGTTTATATGGGATGTATCCTTGTAACTTTGTTTCATATTTACGTGCCCACTATAGTATGAAAGAAAATGTTGACACATTTGAGGGAGTCGTGAAGGTGAGCTCATACTTTTTAAGAATAGCCACTTAAATTACACAAATTATTCTGTTTTACTATAATTTCCTTCTGTTTTTATGTCAGCCCATGTTAGAGCATGTACGGATACACCCTGAGCTCATCACTGGAACCAAAGACTACGAGGTTGATCCAATTAGGTATGTAAAAATAAATAATATGCTTTTTTGTTAGATCATAATATGAATGTTCATACCTGAGCTTTTTTAATTTTCTGTAGATGGAAGAGATTTGAGCCACATGATATTGTGATCGAATGTGCCAAAATTTCACTGGATTCTAAGGAGGCATCATCTGAAGAGGGATACTCCTCTCTGTCAGATCACATACCACGGCGTCCTGTAGACAATAGTCGATCATCCTCAGAGCTCAGTATCCATGGTAAAAATTACATATACTTTGAACTTTTCTGTTATTAATTCAGTGATGTCCTATTTTGTTCTTTCCTGTGAATATTACTAATGACAGTGGACAGGGGTCATCATGGGCACACTGACCGGTCTATGGCTACGCAGCCCTATACACAGCAGGGTGCAATACATTGTGTGTTGTGACCTTCCTCCCATAACCATCATTTAAAACATTTCTGTGACTTGTGCCACAGTAGACCTTTATTCGGTTTAGACCAGATGGGATAGCCTTGGTTCCCCTCTTGGATCAATGAGTCTTGGATGCCCAACATCGCCGGTTTGTGGTTTGTCTCTTCTTGGACCACTTTCGTTATATTCTCACCACTGGTGACCAGGAGCCACTGACGTGCCTTGTCATTTCAGAGATACTCTGACCCATTTGTTTGGCCATAATAATTTGGCCCTTGTCAAAGATGCTAAGATCTCCTGCCCATACCTCCTGCATACAATATGTTGATTACGAGAACTGATTGTTCGTTTACCATCTAATTAACCCAGACCTTGCCATGTGACCTTGTTAGGAGATAACATTTTTCACTTCATATGTGTGGCCATAATGTTTTAGACCGTGTGTGTATGTTTGTATGTATGTATATGTATATATATATATATATATATATATATATATATATATATATGAAGATACATGCATATTTACATACTTCAACTAAACAACTATAATATTATTTTATTACCAACTCTTCATCTCTTAAGCAGATCAACTTTAAAGTTTTACATTAAATAAAAATTGTTCTTATAATGACATTTTTTATGTGTGTTTAATAGTTAATGCAATCTTCACATTTTTCCTGTGAAGAATACTGATTGTGATTTGATACTGATTCTGTAAAACTTACCTACTTGTCTCCTAACAGAAATCACATCTGCCACACCAATGGCTGCTGTTCGTCAGTCTCTTTCTCTGTCACTACCTTATCTCACTGTAACTCAAGACTCAGATTCCAGTGCAGAGGCCTCCAACAATCATGTAAGCGTTTTCCAATTATTGATCCAATAAATTATACGAATTTGTAGGGTTTGACAATATGACCAATGTCTTCTATTACCTTATGAGAAATTGTATTTCATGATAATGATATATAGCACAATATAGCTATTTTGTTCTGAAAGGTGGTCTCTCCCTGGGTGTAATTTAAAGTAGAACCGCCAATGTACTGCACACATATGCGGTGCGTTACAGGTGCGACACGACTGACGGAGTTGATCGCGCCTACAATTTGGTAAATCACATGGAAATCCTCCTGGTGTGAGTTGCCACCGCATGAAGCTAGGAATAAAACATTGTCGGAGCCGTAATGTGCTCCAGATGTCAACAGGTTGTGCTGCAGGCTCACGCGCTGAATTAAAGTGACAGCGCATGGTTCGTGGTCAAACTGAACACGGATTGACATGGAAATATAGTAAATAAATGCATTTCATTAAATTAATAAGAAGAAATGCATTAAATAATGTTTATTGGGTTTAAACTTGAATATGTCTATGAAAGAATGCATAGTAGGCTATACTTTTTTTGTTTAAACAACATGGAAATAGCACAATTGTGCATATAAATTACTATATATGGGCTTAAAGTGCAACCTGTGGGCAGTTTTTCTAGATCCTTTTGTGAACTTGGTTTTACACCTTTTGATACACAGCGGGTCATCTTAAAAGTGCCGTCAGAGCTACCTATCTTTTTACAATGTGCTGGTAGGGAATCGTAAGCTGGCCGCTCGAACACTTCCGGTGGCTTCACTGCCTAGTGGCAGTTTAGAACGTCATGAGCTATCCAGTCATTATATAGATCAGTGCTTGAGATGGGGGTCAAAACACGCCTCTAAAAATAGATTTGCACTTATATGATCTGCTACTGCATGAATGTACATATGTTTGGTCCATCAACAGAATGATGAGATGAACTCCTTAGGGATGAAGGAGGAGATGTGGAGCCCATCTTCAATGTGTGGGATGACCACCCCTCCCAGCTCTAGAGGAATGTCCCCCACCACAGTTTCTGACATCTCACATAGTGCCTCCCACCTCTCAGGACGGAACCCCAGCACTCCAGGTCAGCCAAATGAATTCTTATCTATAAAGCAGAATGGTTCTTTTTGTTTGTTTGGTCTCTCGGGTGGCTTCAGTGTTTTTTTGGGTGTGGGGTTTTTACAGGGGATGGAAAATGGACCCTATCTCCCTCCACGCCTTCAGGGTCATCTTCTCTCCCATCACTTTCAGAGGACATAGGGCAACCTGCCCAAAATACCAGCAGTGCTCAGGCTAAGGTAAATTGATGTATAAAGCATTTGATTTGTTATTCATTAAACTCATTCGGAGTGTTCATGTTTTCATGAAAATGCTTTTCAGGTGATTCAGACGGGCAAAGACCTGAAAAAATTAACACCCAGAAGTATTAATAACAATGGTGAGAATATTTGCTGTGATTTATACAGTGTCATTTCATCGAGTTAGTAACACACAATATTCTTGTCTTTTGCCACTTATAGCTGGTGTAGTTGATGCCAAGACACCAGCGTCATTGGCACAGCTCTCTGACATTGTCAAAAGGACAGATGGGGAGAGAGAGGATGGTGAGAGGGGTGACATCATGCATAACAATCAGCTTTTTTTATGTGTTTTCAATCATCCCACGGTTTTCAATGAGCTCTGCTCTCATCAACATCTCTAACATTTTCTTTCTAGACACCATCAATGAGGAGATTTTGAGTCTGACCCACAGGAGACTGGACTTCGGAATGAGGCCAGGCCTGGATTGCTCTTTTTCCGGCTCCTTGGACACACTTCTCTCATCTCACTCCAGCCATGAGCAGAATTTAGTGTCCACACCAGACAGGGTTGAATGCTCTGTCAAAGGTGGAGAGCAGCAACCTTCCTGGTCCCAGTGGCCCGCTTTCACCCCCATCGAGAACGGGAAGAGCAGTAAAGTCTCTCTGTCTGATCTGACGAAGGAATCCATGCCTTATGAGCCGCTCTTCGACCTTGCCCTGCCTAAGGTGGCATCTTTGTTTTTAAAGAGGAAGACTGCAGAGGCCTTTCAAAGGGCTGAAGGAGAAAAGGAGGACCGAGAGGAGCTGGAGGGGGAGGATCTTTCTGCCACCTCCCCTCTGGAGGTATTGGACCGTGTTATTCAGCAGGGTCACGACACTCATGAGAAAGTACTGAAGAGGTATGCTCCTGTTCTTCTAATATGACCAGTGAAAGCATTTTAGTGGGAATGTGATGGAACGGTGTCCGTTTGCTCTCTCACAGAACCTTGTCCTCTCCAAGCCAATCAGCAGACCCACACTCTGGAGGTAAACAGCATAGCAATAAAGGAAAAGGTATTTAGAAATATTACTCATTTATAGGCTCTCCGTGCTCAAGACGATTGTGTCCTCTGACTTTTCTACTACAATCGTTCTTGTGTTTGTTTTCCTGCCACTTTCCTTTTATTTCTCATTCTTCTACTGTGTTCTATGTAGTTCACTATCAAATCCTTAGAAACTGCTTTGTGGTGGTGTTCCTGATCAGCTATAATCTGAATTCCTGTAGATATTAAGTAGTGCTGCATGATATATTAAAATACAAAATGTGATATGTATATATATATATATATATATATATATATATATATATATATCAGAATTTCCACTAGAAAAAAATGGTGACGGTCAAAATATCGTTTTACAGACATTTTGATGTTATGCCAGTCAAATATTGCCCCTTAATTAGTCAAGTTGAGGAAAACTGGAGGCAGGCTATGTAACTAAAATAACTTCACATATCACGTTTTTTTGCGCGCTCAAATTCGTTATTTCAAATGTAGGCGCACGGTATGTGCGGAATCATATTGGAAGCGGTGCGACTCGCTCGTTTTTTCCAAGTGCGTCTGTGCCACATCGAGATAAAAACATCTCATGTGGATTGAGGTAGGGCTGCTGTTTTTATGTAACTAAAAAAGTCTAATGGGAAAAAATTGCTGGTTTTTGAGCGCATCGTTCAAACGGATTCAGTGACTATGATACAATGAAAGCAGAAACATACAGGCATACATGAATATATCATATTCTTTCCAGAATTATTCAAATAATAGATTTTAAAAAAATCTATATGTGTGTGTGTGGTGTCTCCAGGAGAAAGTTCCGTTATCTCTCTGGCTAAGAGGAGTCTGAAAGTTCCTCGAAGTCCCAGACATGTTGGCACCATTTTAGACTTAGATTGTCACGAGTCCTGATCTACACCCGCGAGTTCAGAGTCTAAACGCTTTTGGATTTCAGAAGGAATGTGCATTATTTGTGGTCAGATGAACCATTCATAGGGCGTTGGAATGCACGATTCACTCTGGTGTGGCCCAGATATGTATATATATATGTATATATGCAGGGTGTGATTTGCCGGGGGGGATGCATGGGATTTCCCACTTTCTGGTCAGTGTATCCCTGCCTCTGCTTAAATATTTTAATTATTTAAATTTTAATCTTAATTATTTAAATTTTAATCCCCGGTGGGGATAAAAAGAGACTGCAACCGGACCCATGCAAAAACAAGGATACATATCGGAAGGACATTACATGTAGTCACGCAATGCTTGCTTACGTTGTTAACATAAAAAATTTGAGAACAAAGTATAATTTGTACGGTTTTGCGCGATATGATAACTTCTAAGTGATTGTTAGATTTAATCAGCAAGATTTACTGCAATGTCAGAACCAGAACAAAAGGGGATGTTTCTTACTAGTTCAGATTATATTTTCCAGTGAAAATTCTAATGTTGGTCATACTTCCAAAAAGAATAATCTGTGGATTATACAAGGGAACTTAATCAGGATGCATAGTATCCTGGATCCATAAAATAACTGGCCTTTAAAAATAAAATCTACCTGCCTCTATGGGAATTTAACATGTCCTGACTTATGCTCAAGTCAGGAGCATAAGATCAATTTCCAAAAGATACCTTTTTTTATTACTCTTTTTAGTCAACTTTAGCATGGGTGTGTTCATTCTTCTAAGCACTGGGTAAATGTTTGTGTGTGTGTGTGTATATATATATATATATATATATATATATATATATATATATATATACTGACTGCAATGTATTTTTACAGGTCCTGTGTCTGCAGCATCAGATGAGCTGGGGATGTTGCGCAGTCAGCTGCTATTGCTGCATAACCAGCTGCTGTATGAGAGACATAAGAGAGAGCAACATGCGCTTCGTAACCGCCGTTTGTTTGGCCGTATCGTCAACACTACTGCACTGGAAGAGCAAAACAACTCCATGGTAATAAATGGCCTGTGCAAAATTCTGCATACAATTCAAAAGCCTCTCAGTCATTAATTTCTAGATTTTTTGCATACTAACTAAATAATATTTTTAGCTCCATTTATCACATTTGACCAAATCCATTCTGAGAAGTTCTGTAAATGTTTCTCCATAATCAGTGCAGAAAATGTGAGAGTGTTCAGGTCTTGGTATAACTAGCGACATTACAATGATAAACCCCCTCAAATGTTAATGAGGATGGTGATGCACAGATGCTATGTTCTTGTTCTCTTACAAGAGTACGCTACAGGAAAATCCCTTTTCTCGAGTATACTGAAGCCAAAAAATTATCCTTTTATTTATATGTAAAATGCATTGTTGCACAAAGCAGAGCTAGGCGAGGCAGCTCGCGTGTCTATTGGTCGCTCTGTGGCAAATGCTGCAACCTATAGTTGGACTGGTCATGTCGTAAGCACTAAAGAGGGCGTGGGCGCCCTTGTGTGTTATGTCCCGCTGAAATAGGCATGGCTTATCCCTATATTAATCGAGTCCAGATAGAGTGTTCTATCATCTCTTCAGCGAAGTGCGGTCAAGTGTTGACTTACGGCTTGACCATTTGCGAGATCTAGGTCTCCAAGTTAACTGGTCCAAGGGTTCGCTGTCATCCATTTGTAGAGTGGCAGCCTGGGCCTATCCGCCTACATTTATTAGGTTTTACAACCTGGAGGTTCCTGCCTAACAGGCTAAAGTATTTTCAGTTTAGACCGCTGTTGTCTGATGAACTGATTAAGTTGTTTCTATACAGCTCAGCCTGACTTTCGTCCACACTGACTGGACGAATGTTGTGTTAAGCACTTATGTTTTTCAATATGTTATGTTATACACATCCTTAAATGATCATCCTGGACTGTCGAGCCAGTTCGCCGGCTTGGCCGTCTTCACTATTGTGTGTTCCCCGGGCACTTACCCTTGGGACTATCACGAGTGGAAGATTTCAGCATGCAACACTCGTTCCCTCTACTAGAAATAACTGAAAATACGTCAGTAACCGAGTGTCGTTTTTTTCAGGTTGTTATTTGAATTTTTGCTGTTAATATCAGTGATTTTCCCGTGATATTGTTTTTGTGTTGCAGAAAACACAACTCAAACTTCAGGAAGTTGAGATCAAGACTGTGCAGGTAAGCCTGCAGGAGGAGCAGCGGCGCTCCAGACGGGTACAGGAAGACAGGGAGGCTCTTGTAAGCCAACTGCAGACTCAAATCCAGCAGCTACAGAAAGAGCGGAATGACTACTACTCAAAGATGCAGGAGCTAAAGGTGATCATAGGGTTATAGGACATGCATAATTACATGGTTACTCTTAATCACTTATAATACAACAATAATTGCCAATGTTTGTCATTTTGTTGCTGGAATGTAGAAAAGAATACGTGACATCTGTGTTAACCCTCTAAGATGTTTTGGAGTCCTTATAATGTTTTGACAAGCTGACATTTGTTCTTTTTTCAGTTGCTTATAAACATATTAATGGCAAAGGTGAAATTACACTATGTTTAGCACAAACAGGGCTACCATAATATGTGAGCAACATGTATTGTACATGTTTGTATTTTTGAGAGAATATTGTTTATGCGTGGTTATTGAAAAAACTTAAAAGGAAAGTTTCTGAAATAAGGCCACAAAACACACACTAAATATGCGTCAACAAGACTTTTGACAAATTGATGTTGTGGCCTTGAGTTTTTTTCTTCAAAATGATCTGAAAATCATCCTGCCTAATCATTCACATAAAACTTTGAATTGTTTGAAACTGTGTGTATATATATATATATATATATATATATATATATATATATAGACTGTGCCATTCATCTATGCATTCATTCACACACAGACACGCATTTCATATTTAAACAGAACAAAGTTTTTATGGCTTGCCTCAACATTAGCGCTTGAATAGCGCACGCTCTCAGTGACCGTGGTCACATTACGCTATAATTAGGTGAAAGGAAAAAGACTGACATCTCTCTCTTTTCATACAGATTACATCAACTGAGAATTGTTTTTTTATATATAAATTACTTCATTTAAAAGAAGAGAATTTCAGCTTCATAAAGAGAAATCTTTCATGTCTCTGTGACAAGTATTTACTTGGTTACAGTTCATTTTTCATGGTTACAGTTTCAGAATGAACTTCAATGACAGAAAGGGCAAAACGTGAATCATGTTTATTTTCCTTTATTTGACAAAAAGCAGAACAATTTGTTTTTATTGTTAATATACACAAAAAATAGACACTTAACAGGATCGATTGATGTATAACACTTAGAGTCTCTTTTGCACTTATAAGAAAAAAGGTGAGCTCGTCGCGCAAGCGATAGCCGACCCCAGATAGTTAAAGGCTAATTGTTTTATGTGGTATCATTTACAGAGTGATTTGCAGGAGAATCAGAAGAAGGTTGGAGAAATGGAAGCAGGGCTCCAAAAAGCCAATAACAAAGTGTGTAATATGGGACACATGCTCACCCAGCTGTCCATCAAGGTTAGACATGTTTGTGACAAAAATACTGGATATAAAACACTATCCATTACAGTGAAAGAATGTTTAAATTTTTAAAAGCAAATTTTAGATGTGGCCCATATATATTGATTTGGTTTGTTTAATTTTGATTTGTGTTCCTGATTTATCCAACATCAGCTAAACAATAGTGAAAACATGGAGCAGCAGATGGCTTTCCTGAACAAGCAGCTGCTGCTTTTGGGTGAAGCCAACAAGTTATGTGCAGAGGAAATTGAACGCTTGGGGCCTGAGGCTAGCAAGGTAGTTGTGATAATTAACTATTGATGACTTAAATCACATCATTGCTTAAATTTAGCAAATCTCTATTTTGCTTTTTTTATCCAGCAATTCATGAAATAGTGGAAAATGTGATCAATTGTTCTGTTGATATCAAAACATTAGCACCCAATCATAAGAGCTTTAAACCATTGAACTTGAAAATTACTTTGGTCTGCTCAGATCAACTCAGACTTGATCTTTTTGTGACTTTTAGGAGCTGAATATGCTGCAAGCATCTTCACTGCGTGAGGTTGAGCGTTTGAGGCAAAGCTCTCTCCAGCAGAGTCAAAGACTTGATGCCGCCCAACAGCGCATCACAGACCTGGAGACTCAACTCGCCAAGAAAGAGCAAGTCATCCGAGAACAAAAGAAACTGCTGGAGAATGTCAAAAGTCAAGCCACGTATGTGGTTATCCCTGCTTTCATAGTCCTGAATCTTATTGAGAATCCTATTGAATCTGAATCATATTTCTATGCCCAAACATAGTGTATTACCACAGGGATGCAGACATTTTTTTTTTATCAGCCGAACCCCTATAACCGAAAATATTTATTGAAAGTCCCCCATGAGATTTAAAGTTGGTATTTAAATCGTTTTAAGTGCCCCTATTATGCTTTTTTCAAATATTCACTTTAATGGTGTGTGTGTAATATAGCTGTCTGAGAATGTAAATGGTCTGCAAAGTTGTAAAGTCAAAAAGTGCTCGATAAATAGTTATTGTCTCCCAAAATAAATAATCGACTCGACCCTTAACCGTGTAAACAAGTCGTCAGTAATTCTCGCCTCACTTTCGTAACCTGCATGCGTAACCTGGTAAAACATTTCGTCTTCAACGGCTGTCCCCGAACAACGTCTACTCTGACCCACTCTCCCTGGTTCGTGCTGTGTACATGTCAAGAAGACGCAGTGGTCTGCTCTGAAAATTCACTTTGCAAACACTTCCAAAGGATGAGGATGTGAAGGGTCAGTGGTGTACAACAGCAGTATAACATTTTGACGATTGTCAATACATTTTTTTTTTAAAATCTCTGTGAGTTCTAAACAGGATTTACAAAATACTTATCTATCAAAGATTGGAGATTATCCTCTTTATTTGGACCAACGTGCTACTTATAATCACAACCTGTAAGTATGATTAATTATTGATGTATATATTTTATACTGGGTGTTCAAAATTTTTGTTTTACAGTTAACCTGTTAACTCTTCATTACTGTCTCACCTGTTGGAGACCTCCAAAACAAAATTAGGAACAACCTTTAAAATTGCATAATAGGGGCTCTTTAACAACACAATCACGTTCTTGATTAATGGTCACATGACATGTAGGTAAATGATATACATTTAAAATTTATTTTAGTTTTGTTTAATTTGACATTTTTATGATTTAAATGATTAGCTTTTCAGCAGCTCATGAACCCCCTGTAATGTTTGCTAATGAGCAGTTGTTGATCTTTTTGCTTTATTGATCACAGATCATCAGGTTCTGTTAATCTCATCAACCAATTCTTACTGTAAAATGTACTAATTTAATCCTTGTCTGCATTGTTTTGTTTTTTGTTTTTCCTGTAGGGAGCAGCTGCAGGCTTCAGAAAACAGATATTTGGCCCAGAAGCAAATCACTCAGGCATTACAATCTGAGCTGCTTGAGCTCTATAGCCAGATAGAGCTCAAAAATCTGAATACTAAAGCACCAGCAGAGCCCACTTCTGAGCCCAGCAGTCCCACCAACCAGAGGTGTGGTCCATATTATTGTCCCTCCACATACTGATTTACAAATGCAAGCAATGTGTTCTGTAAAGTATTTTAGACTTTTCAAGACAGAAAGATGATGGGTTGCTGAATTCTGTAGAAGAATTATATCTTTATTTGTGTTTCAGGCCAAATGGAAACAGTACAGGCCCATTTGCTCCATCTCTATCAGCTGACCCAATGAAAAGAGAGGAAGGCACGCACATGTGCGTCAATGGTGAAATATCTGATGGGCCTCCACAAACACCCACAGCATTCAATAATGGCAGCCAGGAAGAAGATCTTTCCGCCCTTACCCGTTCATTTCCTGGCCTCCCCTGTGACTCCCCGCTGGCAGTTGGCTCTTACCCCAGTACCGGAAGCTTTTTGGGTAAGAGAGCCAGAGAGATGTTTCGCAATAAGAGCGAGAGCCACTATGACGGCGAGCCGGCTGCCCTCACCTGCCTTTCCAAGGATTTTAATGTTCAGCCAATCACAGACCCCACAGAGAGCATAGAGCTTGAAGGGCCTACTGACCAGGCTGACCTGCAGCCCATGGACAGACCTCGAGCGTATAATATTCAACGGCGGAGGCAGCAGGATTTGCGGATCATGGACTACAACGAGACCGTCCATGAGCATTGATTGTACACTGCTGACATGATTGTCTGCAGTTAGAAGAGGATAATTTTGGACCCAGTATTAGAACGCAACACTCTTTTTGTTAGAGTGGTTTGCAATGTTTTAGTTCATTTTAAAAAGCTCTTGTATTATGAAATGGCCAAAAAAAAGGTTCGGCATTTGCCATATAATCACCACAGTGGCAAGAGAACATCTTGTCTTATTGGTTCAAAAAAATGGTTCACTTATCTCCTGTCTAATATGAATTCAATGTAATTCAGTATATTTTTGGTTTGTTTTTTTTTATAATCGGCGTTCGGTAAGCGACCGTGGTGATTATATTTCGTGGTGGCTGGATGTTATTTGGGCCTCTTTACTGTACTTCCCAGCAAATGTTTCGACTTAATCACTGTATTTGCTCTTGTAATAGTACCGTGCAGTTTCAAATCCTCTCAAATTTGTCCACGCAAAATGCCCCCCTTTGAGTCATTGTAAGATGAACATCATTAATTTCTGCTGACGTGACTCAGAAATTGCACAATATAGAGTTTGATCACTGCAAACGAAGCACTGTAAATAGATCATGCCTCTGAAAAAACAGTCTGATAAAAATGTGAAAAACTAAAAAGCTATGTGGCGTAGGTGAAGTTGAATGAGAAATCACATTTCATTGCTGAGGCAAGTCGTGTGTGTATATGCCATAGCAGTGCTTTGTGCACTTCGCCTGTAGAGAATAAGCAAGTCTTGTGTTGTATTTCTAGTAATAGATTTTATTTTTATGCATTAATGTTCTCCACTGGGATTGTAGCGCCCAGTCACCAGTGCAATACTTCTTAGCTAATACTTCATGCCAGCTCAAAGGTATGAGCGATGATGGGGAAAAGAAACAGATTTAGATTGCTGCTTTGCAGGACCGTCAGAGCCTTATAGAACACAGGCCAGGCTGCTGTAGGTGCATTTGTCCAGTTGAGACCTATTGAGAAATGAAAATATCTTTGTGGTCTAAGATATGTCTGACGGGTGAATGTTTTTGTGTTGATAGCGTACAAAACACGGCCACTGCAATACTTCGACACACTAAACTCTGAAAGGAAGCTGCTCGCTGTAAGCCAGAAGGCTTATGTCCCTCTATTATTTTCTTTCATTTCTGTTTTACGCAGGTCAGACCCCATCTGCAACGAAAAGGCTTCGTATAAAAGGCTGCAGGTGGCTGAAGCAAAAGCACTTCTTTTTTAATTCAGGCCCTCTTAAGATTGCTGAACCCTAGCAGAGCAATACACTCGTCTCCATCTAAAAAACTTGCCCCAGGGCTTTGTGTTCAGTGCGAGATATAAATGGAAAATGTGAAGTGTTGTTGCGAAGAAAGGAAAATGCTGGCTTTGGCCTGCCAGCTGGAGAAATTACAGTGAGAATTGAAATCTATGGAAATCACTGCTGTTTTTCTTTGTTTTCAAACTGTTCACCTTGAGTGTGATCTTACAGCGTGTTGCTTTGTTTCCCTGTCACTCAGGCTTTACATTTGTTTTTATACCAAAAGCCCTCTCAAACATTTTGTTGTTTCACAAAATGCCTTACTTAAAAAAAATAGGAAACCTGTCCGTCACCTGAAGTCGTTTGTCAAAAGTTATCTGAACAATGGTACAATCAGACGGTGATGGGTGTAACGGGTAACCAGGGACTCTATTTTGAATTTAAGAAAACAGATTTGTGTTCAACTTGCTATGATCAACAAAAAATAAAATATATGTTTTGCATATTTATTTGTCATAGTCATCTATTTTAAAATTATAGATGTATATAATACTTTTGTGAAAACACGTGAATTGAAAGTAATAACGTGCAAGTATTGAAAAAGTATTATCTATCTATCTTGTATTTCCTGGTGGCTTCCAAGCTGATTTTCCAGCATGGAAGCCTCCTGTGCCTTTCTTATATGTACTCTGGTTCTCACTGGTGTCTTTATCAAGGTCCGCAACCATCTACACATTCTTTGCTACTGTTTGTTGAGATGTTTCGGTAGCTGTTGGAGTGAGACGTTGAGCACCTTTACTGTAGGTGGTGAGGAGGTCTAGAGCCAGTGGAATCACGCTAACAATCCCACTATAGTTCCTTGCTTCATCACAGCTCAGCCGGTTGATTTCATCGTGTGGGTAGCTGTGAATGAAAACAAGAAGTAATGAATGGTGTTGCATTGTGGCTATTCTTCATGTTAAGATGACAAGAAATCAATGAAAAAAAAGCAGTAATCCTGGATATAATTTTTAAGCCTAAAAATTTACATAGCAATTTATTTGATTTGTTAATTGTGTGTAATTTTTGTGTTACTTAACTGTGCCCTTAGCTGGCTGATGTTGCTGTTTGGGCCGAGGATCTCCCTGCAAGTATCCAGGCTCTCACAGGGAGTGTTTTGGCTAGACCGAGAGGACTCGAGATGTTTTAAAAGACCTCCAAGATCCGAAATAATTTCCAAAAAAAACAAAAAGACGCGTCTGTCTGTGTCATTGCTGCAGTGGTGACTCATGTACCTTTGGACCTACAGAGGAACATCATTTAATGATTAGGCCAAACTTTACATTATGCTGTAATTTTTTATTGAGTACAAGTAATAAAAAACATGTAATATTATGCGGAACTGATTATAATTACACATTCACTACCATTCAAAAGTTTGGGGTCATTTTTTAAATGAATGAATCTATTCAGAATGAATGCATTAAATTGATCAAAAGTGAGAGTAAAGACTTAAAAAAAATCTAATAAATCAATCTAAGAATCTAATATATCAAATTAATGCTGTTCTTTTTAACTTTCTATTCATTGTAGGATCTTTTTTGTTTGTTTTTTGCAACTTGTATTGTTAGAAATGTTGAAGAAATTGAACATTGCAGTGGAAATATGTTATTTTAGGTATTATTGTAAACTCCAAAGATAATTAAACTTTATTTTCATTTTAATGGCTAAATTTCCCAAACATATAGTATACAGCATTATATTGAGTCAATACTGCCCTGAAGAAAAAAAAACTTCAAATATTACAAGCATGTAGACTCTTTAAAGTGTTCTTATAATATTATTGAAACCTCCCCGTAGCATTTGAAATGATGCATTGTAATTATATTGTCTTGATATTTTCTTTAAAAAAGGAATGCATCATAACCTCTTCGACGGTGGAGACAGGCTCAATTTTTTTGTTCCTGGCGTGCTCTCTCGACCGCTCAAAAGCTCTTATAAACGTTAATTGCTGTTGTTTGAAACGTTTATACTTCTCCTCAATGGGAAGTAACTGCTCTCTGACTTCAGCCATCTCAGTTGAAGTAACGTACTTAACCTGTTTAAATGGATACAGTAAAGTTAGAGTGCATACTGCATAAGAACAGAAACGTTACTGTTTAGAGGTAACGAAGACCTTTGTTGTTAGCACAGAACTGTGTAGTTAGAGACTACAGCTTGAAAACTGAGATGTTTGGACTTGAGAAAATGGTATTTTATTCAATATGGAAAACATACCAAAATTTGGAAGATAAACAGATATGGTTTTCATCATAATAAATGACACAAATCCACATGGACTACTAGAACTTACCTATTAGTGCGTACTCAATATTAAACGTATTTGTTATTGTTAAGTGTTACTGTTGCATTGAATTTGCGCTGCTTAGCAACCAGAGCATGAAACTCATGCGCCCTCTGGTGGCGGAGATGGCGACTGGCTGACCAAGTTACCAATGGCAACAAACATTAACAAACGCGTGCGCACAGCGAACTATCAAGAACAACTATAAGGTAACATCAAATGTTTTGTTTAACGCTATTTAATCAGTTTAATAGGTTCGGTTCCCCTCCCTTTTGTACAAGTTTAGCCCAGATAAGTGGTTTAGTTAACTAGTGGTTAACTTAACTAACGTTAGTTCATCCAAAATGAAAAATCTGTCATCCTCAAGACGTTGTTCCAAACATCTATGAATTTCTTTCTAATGATGGACACACAAGAAAAGACAACAAATGATGTCCACCATTGACGATTCTTCAAAATATTTTCTTCTGTGTTCAGCTGACTAACGTTAAATGTTCAATTTTGTCTAAACTACACCAATGCTATTTTTTTGAGAATCAATGCACTTAAAAAAAATGACAACAGTTAGCTATATACAGATTTTCAAGCCTTTGGTGACTTTCTGTCTCGTATGTGTACTGCAGTGATGGATGCAACTGTAAGACCCCTCAGAATCCCTCCTGAGATGGCCATTTATGCCGAGAAACATGATATATTTCATCTGGTTCAGGTATAGACATTTTACTAGATAATGTTTAACAAGTTTATTATCAATTCCACTCAAATAAATGACTCATTTGCAGACACTACTGAAAAATTTGATGGTGAACAAACCGGAGGACCCCATTCAACACCTGATTAACTTGCTGAAATGGGACAGTGTTGATGGTAAGATTTTTGTCATTATACTTGTGATAAATCCTTACCATTTTTTAATTTATTGTTTTAATTATCTTCTAAAAGCAATGCATTTTTACAAAAATATATTCCATACCACAAGATGGCGCAGTCATATATGATATCATATTAGAAGTTGAAGGAGCAGCAGACATCCAACGTATTAACATTATTTAGATAAAAAGGCATTTATCATAATTATAGAATGACTGGCTTGCTTTTTTTAGACAAATAGAAATACATTATATTAGACTTAGTTAACTATCAATGCCATCATGCATCAATGTAATGAGTACAGGTTGTTGATTTTTTACAAATAAACTTGTTTCAGTGCCAAGAATCATAATATTGGGACCTCCAGCGTCTGGGAAAAGAACTATAGTAAGTCATTTTAAGTACAAAATGATGTTGTAGCTAAATTAATTGAGCTTTGTTTTAATCTACAATTAAACAATTCAAGTGTTGTTTATATTCAAGTGTGCGTTTCTATTCTGTTTATATGGTGATACATGGTTGAAATGGTGATAAGGTGATAATGGTGATAAGGTTGATAGTAAATGTCGTGCTCACTTTAAATAACTCAGCATATATTTGTTTTTTGTCTGTAATTTTTTGCTTGTGCTTTCTTCAGTCTTGAAGTTTATTAGGTCTGTCATGTCAGAGTTTTATCAGAGTTAAATGAAATAGATATTTATCATAGTTACACCATGAGGCCTCAGAGATTCCAATACTGCTACACATCATGCGCTTTTGAATATTTTCATTTTTGTCAGCGTTTTATATTTAAAATTTCATATCCTGCTTCAGATTGTCCTCTTTTGTCTTGCCGCAGGCTAAAAAGTTATGTGAGCACACACAGGCTATTCACTTAACTTTTAGTGATATCTTCAAGGATGACAGTGACCTGACCAGAGCTGCACAGAATCAAGATAAAAAACAGGTGGGGTCTCTACTTCTATTAACTTTAGTTTTTTTTAGCAGGCCTAGAATACGGAAGACTGCATGTATTTGTGTGTATTACTACTCAATTGCAAAGTATATTTAAGGAAAAGTAGTCTGGAATGCCTTGATCGTTATTTTCGTTTTAGATGTAGGAAATAGGAAAGGTAATGTTGTCAGCATTTGCTATAGTCTCTGGATGCCGGTAATTGCGGTCTCTGTGGTATTGTAAAGACATAGAACTGATCTTGTCTGAAGTCTGATCATGCAAATGCGATGCAGGCTAGTTAGTCGATAAATCAGGAGTTGAATAGAATTAAAAGAAAAGAGAGAGATGAGCTTAGGAAAAGTGCCTCCCAATGGTTTAATTATTCTAATTATCCTCTCACTTAAACTCGCCATGGCCTTGAGTTTAAAATAGAACGATCCAAAAGATTCCAATTATTATCATTTTCACAAAATTCACAAAGGAGAGTGAGATGAAAGCAGCAGAGGATGTCATAAATAATTAGAGATTCAACAGCATATTTCAATGTGTTTGTTTAATAATAATTGGATTGTTTTGGTGGACAGTCATTTAGTAGAGAACGGTAATGTTAGAGACTCAAATGACAGTCAGTTGTTCTAAATATTTATTTGACTATTATATTATATTTATTTAAATTCATTAGTATTACTTTTTTAATTTTTAAATTTGATTAACACATTTTTTCCTCTGTGATTTATTGTTAATGCTGGTCTGATCAAAATGCAGATGAATCATTTGATGATCAGTACAGAGTTGTTTTAATTTCAAATATTTGTTATTATATTAATATACAAGATTATCATTCATTTATGTAAAATGTATATTATATGTATAGTATTATTTATTTATTTTTAATAATTGAATTTGATTAAATCATTTACTCACTGTCCGTAACGTGGGTCTAATAGAAGATCCCCAAAGACGTCTGGAGCCAGTTGATTCAGCAACGCCTTTCAAAGCCCGACTGTGTTCGATGGGTAAGGAGTTGCTTTTTCTTTTTCTTTACTTTTATTTCTTTTGTAATTAATTTCGAAAAACGAACCCTGCATGTGTTTTACTCAACCTGTCTAAAACGTGAAAAATGAAACAAGCCAGCGAGAGAAACATATTTTCATCCTGAACTTGCACGTAACCTCCACGTTTTGAACTGTGTGTAATGTTTACAAGCGTGATGCCCAAATAATTTGTCATATTCTTTTCTTTATCTACACTCAACCTTCTATGATAAATAATTAGACGTGTGTTTCTCCGCCTCCCTTGAGGACTGCTGGGATGGGTCTCGGGGAACGCAAGACTGCTGGTGAGAGTTCTCGGAGAAAGGCTTTCATCGCCAGCAGGCCCCTCACCGGCTGCCAGTTACATGTGATCTCAGCACTAATGCCACTTAAGAACCTCACCGCTGAGGTGTCCGTTCACGTTCACTCTCAGATCTCACACCTTTTGATTCCTCCTTTCATCTTTCAGTCAAATCACACAATCAATCACGGACTCCCTGATCGTGTCTGTTTCTGAAGTGTCAGTTTCTCCCGTGCAGCCGCACGGAGGAATATGTAAATCAAGCATCTTCTTTTATGCCTCGCTAAACTCCGCAAATGGCTTTACTCAGCCAAGAATCCCATCTCGAAACTTTTTCTGTTTGGCATCCTTTAACTTTCACCTTTTAATCTCAGTAGTTTGTGATTAGCGACTCCTTTGAATCTAGTAATGGATGTTTATCCCTTCAGGCAAACTGTCTGATAGTATT
The DNA here is from genome assembly GCA_038021265.1 of Cyprinella venusta. Lineage (NCBI taxonomy): Eukaryota > Metazoa > Chordata > Actinopteri > Cypriniformes > Leuciscidae > Cyprinella > Cyprinella venusta. The sequence goes on along the minus strand of CM075865.1, from coordinate 34,810,820 downwards.
TATCTGGTTATTTAATTATTTTCCATCCTGACTGATCTGCATATGAGCAGAGGATTGAGGTAGAGTTTTCCCTCTGTAGATTTAGACACCTGACAAAGCATCTCTGGCTCACCATGAGGAGCCTTCATCTCATGGTCTTTTGCTTCGCACACACTTAAATGGGCCAAAGAATGGAATGATTGACATGTCACATCACCACTGGAGCCTAGACAGCTAAGCTTAATTGCTCTGCCACTGATGCCTGCGCGCGCGCGTGTGTGTGTGTGCGTGCGCTTGTCTACCTGTTTTTCCAAATTAAGCAACAATGAATGTTAATCATGCCTAATCTAGGTCATCTAGTTCATCTCCGCCTGTCACTGCTTCTCAAGCTGTCTTAATTCTTTCTCTCTCGTTCCCTCATGAGGCTGCTGTTTGTAAAACTTTAGACTTGTACTCTTGTGGAAAATCAGGAGAGGGAGCATAGGTAATGAATAGCGATTTAAAGTAAAATGTCAATTTAATGAGTCCCTTTCAGTCCTGAAAAAAAAGATGGACCCTAAAGTAAATGAGCAAAAAAAGAAGGAAGGAAAGAAAGAAAGATCATGGGGTGCGTGTCACAGTCATCCGGATCCCTAATGAGGCTTCCAAATAAAGTTATGCTGTTTGAATTTGCATAGTGTCTGTAATTCTATTTTGAGGGAGAAAGGAGGAATCTAAAGGAAAGTTTGCAAATGAAATATTCATAACTTTTTGAGAGCAGACAATGCAAATAATGCTTTACGGAGTTGTTTTGCCAAACATTTTATTTTAAGATATAATCATTTGGTTCAATTGAACAGCAATAAAAGATTTAAGGCAATTGTACACTATGATTCGATTGTTTGGGGTGCGGATTTGGAAATATTTGGAAAGAATTATGCTCAGCAGCAAAACTGCATTTTTTATTTAAACAAAAATATAAATGAAATATTATTACAATTTAAAATAACTCTTTTCTATTTCAATATATTTTATTTCAAATGTAATTGAACAGCATTTGTTTGCAATTGAAATAATTTGTAACATAGCTTTACTGTCGCTTTTTATCAGTTTTATTGCACCCTTCCTGACTTAAACTGTGCATAATATATGTGCACATTAATTGTACTCATTTTTTAGTAGTTGAAGAGTTCAGATGCAAAAGCCTCTAAGTGCCATTTGAAATTTTCTTCTAAAATGATCATTTTTATCAAGCTCGTATATTTAAGTTCAGTAATTTCACTTAAATGGCAATGAAGATTACCTATTAATTGTCATTTAAGTGAAATTACTGAACTTAAATATACAAGTTTGATAAAAATGGTCATTTTAGAAGAAAATTTCAAATGGCATTTAGAGGCTTTTGCATCTGAACTCTTCAGTTTTTGAATTGATTTTCTATATAGACACTCTCGATTTTGTCGCTTTGACTGCTGTGACATGTCTAACTGCTTCTTCAGTGTTTTGCCAGGTCAATTTAAAGGAATTTCTTGACCCGGGTTCAGTTGTTCATTTTATTTTATTTTAAAACTAGAGCATCATTAAAGCGATTCAGTGGTTAACAGATAAGTGGACAGCTAATTGAGATCTAATTGTTAAAGTCAAGTGGAGTGTTTTGCAGCCGCTCCTGCTGTCATATTGTCTGTCTGTTGTGTGGGGGAGCTGTGTGTTGGGGTCCGTGAGTGACATGTCGGGCCGCTGCTTCTGCTCCCCTGCCTTGCCTGCTGTTGGGCTGGCTGGTGACATCTGCTCCACGCATGTCCCTCCTGTGATAGCTGGCCTCACTGCAGATGTTCCAGTCCTGGGGTCTCTGTCTGAGCACGCTGCTACTGCACCACGGCCCCTTTTGATGTGGGGATGAAACGGAATGGAGCAAGTCGCAGTGGGGCTGTGTTCAGATGTATGTGTGGGAGTTAATGTGTGCATAGAGCGTGTGTGTGTACACTGGAGTTTGACTGAAGCAAGTTTGGACTCTACCTAGGTTTCCTTGTTGAACATAGAGACGCATATTGGATCTGAATTCTGTAATAACTGTTATTTCATTATGCTGTGTACGTCAACAAACTGAAGAGACACCGCACCACTGACATTTGTCATTCAAGAGGCTGGAGTTTGCTCAACATCCACCCTGTATTTCTCCCTAGATTCGTAGCAGTTAGATTGTGTAGGCTAGAGGCCTTTCATGCGTTCTGTGCGTCAGGCCCTGCTCATGGGCTTCCCAGCCACAGAGGCAATCAAATGCTTAATGGGAAAGTAAGTGGGAGGAAACTTGCGCGCCGAGATCAGGTGAAGCAAAGGATAGGTTTGCCGTTAAAGATCAAAGCCTGAAAAAACAAAGGCTGATATCAAACAGACACTCCAAACTCAGCAGCAAAAACCCACAGCTCCTCTGATAATACTTAGATCTATAAATGTTTGTTGCATATATTTATTTATTTTAAGATTATTCACTGCAGTAATAAGTTGGCCCCTAACAAGCACTTTTGGGAGATGGTTTCTTTGACTGTTCTTTATTTTGCCGCACCATTGCACAGCAAGCCTTGGGATTTAGGAGACTATTAGAGAGGAGGATTTTTTTTATGGATTTGTAGCTAATGAATGATATGCATGCGTTTCCTTTCTTCTTATGTTATTTTTATTGCTAAGTGAGAAGTGTGGAGAGGAGCCGGAGAATTAGGCACATTTTCAAGGTTTTTATGGATTTAACCCTCCATTTGCCTCCCTGCATGAGACCCCATATGGGCCAGTTTTACTCCTTATTCATACAACAATTTATACATTCATTATTTACACTGGTACAGGGCAGCAATTTAAATGAATTATTCATATAAAATTATTCATTCAAACACTATTAGTGTTTTTTAAAGTATTTTTTCCAGGCAGGATATTGTTTTGCTCATATGAAAACTATTTTAAACAACAATTTAAGCACTGTAGCTGACCATGGGGAAAAGCAAGTGCATTTATAGAAGTGTAAACAGGAGAATTGCGTGGGTGTTTATTTAAGACAAAATGCAAGGTTTCAGCTGTGTTCGTGTGTCGGCATTGTCTGTCGCTTGCAAAGTTGGTGTCGTCAGAGAGTTTTATTATTGTTTAAAGCAAATTGCTTGTACCTTTTCAAGTGTGCATAACGTGCATTGTATTTCCAGGGCTGGGTTTTGGAAGCCATTCCCAAGACGCAAGAAGAGGCACTATGTCTACAAGAAGCAGGCATCACCCCAGATCATGTTGGTTAGTGGCGTGTTGTCCAAACACTTTGTTGTTCCCAACTGAAAAGCAAGAGATTTGAATCAGGACTCGATAATGAGACCGACCAAATATCTCTCTGGGACTCACTATCACTCCCCAGAGAACGTGTCGAACTCTAGTGCTTTCTTTTAACTCTTTCCTCGCAGTGATGCTGGAAGCTCCTGATGTCGTTCTGATTGAGAGGAGCTCAGGCAAGAGGATAGACCCTGTCTCGGGAGGTAACGTCAGTATGATCATTACTCATTTCTAAGTTCAGAGAGTGGGACTGCGAGATAGGCAGCTAACATGCACAATTGTTTGAATGCATATCTGTGGACCTTGACAGCGCTCCACTTGTTTGCCGAATCCAAATCGGGCCTGTGTGTCCTCAGGGTTTCAGAAAGCCCAGCTGTAATGAACAAAAGCCAGAGCTCCCTGCAGATTTATGATGGTGTGGATGCACCATTTCCACATAATTGCCATTTTCCCTTTTGTTTATTTATGATCCTTGTTTATGAATCTTTTTCAGGACATTTGCTGTCAAAATAAATGCTTTGGAAAATGTTTTTTTTTTGTTTTAAATATATATTTTACTCAATCTAATTTACTATACTTTTACCTCAGCACATATATCCTGGAGTATAAATCATATCTGATGGCCTTTCCCTCATGTTTTCTTTCCATGTCTTAGATGTATATCACGTCACCTTCATGGGGCCTGAAAGTGAAGAGGTTGCACAGCGTTTAGAAACACCCAAGACACTGATGCCTGCTGATCTTATAGCAAAAAAACTGCAGAAATACCACACAGAAGCTCATGCTCTGAGGCGCACCTACCACAGCTGCCTGAAGATCATTAATGCTGACCAGCCCCATGTAGACGTTTACTCTCAAGGTAAACTTCACCATCTTCTGCATTAAAGGGATACTTCTATCAGAAAATGAAAATTCTGTCATTTATCCACCCCTCATGTTGTTCCAAAACGGCATGTTTTTCTTTTACGGAACTCAAATGAAGATATGATGAAGTCTTCTTTTATGTTCTAAAAACGTCATACAGTTTTGGAACGACATTAAAGTGAATAATTGATGACAGCATTTTCATTTTTTGGCTGATCTATCGCTTTAAATTAATGTTTACAAATCTTCTTGTCAGGCTACTGACTTTATATGAAACTGATCTTAGGTGGTGTTTTCTAGGGTTGCACGATATATCGGCCACTATATCGGTATCGGCCGATATATGTTCATTTTTAATGTTATTATTATCGGCCCGATAAGAAAATTTGGCCGATATATTAAAGTAAATAAATAATGGATTATTTCCTTCAGCTGAGACACTTCAGATTCAACACAATGTTTTTTTGCTTGAAATATGATTGAAAAAGGGGAAAAAACAGTCAAATGCAACATGTGCAGTGCAAGTCTGTCATACAAATGACATAAAATTATGATAACATTATAATCGTGTGTTTGGGACATTATATAAAAATTTTGATTTAGATTTGTTGGCCAATATATTGGTTATCGGATTTTAAATATAAATTTATCGGTATCGGCCATAATTTTCATATCGGTGCATCCCTAGTATTTTCCATTGGGTGCTCATTTAATCAAGCCATTTGAATTCAAAACATAGGCTGCATTTCTAAAAATGTGTGCAGGTTAGACTTAGGTAGGTCACTGAGTTACAATTAGAGCTTTTCAAACAATTTTACTAATATCACCTACTGCGATGAACAGTTATCTACCGCCCCTATTGGTCGGAGGTCAGTAGTGAAGCGGCTGCATTCAGAGGCTGTGATTGACCTGCTTGTCAGGCACTCTTCCAGTTGAGGAGGTTGCCTCAGGCACCTCTGCAGGCACAGACTATCCCATGAGAACCTGGTCAGGGATGAGCGGTCCTCGCCAATTACATTAAAACCATCTGAATCCAACCTGTCTAAATATTATATCGCTCAACTTGACAAAATAATTTTGTCACTTGCCTTCCTTTAGTCGTGAGGTAGAGCTAGGCAGTGAATATTTAAACCGCTCTTTGCATACATCACTTTGACTGTAGCATTAGGCAGGTTAGCAGCATTTTGTGAAATTCACACCACCGTTTTTTTTTTTATTATAGAGATGCATATTTATCATAGGAATGAGTATACATGGAACTGATAGTCAGTCATTGTATATTATGGGCAGCATTTTTAGAGATGTTATGAACTGACCTCTGTCTATCACTTTTACAATATTTTGCCAACTCAAGCTACATAAACATGAGCTGGGAGAAATTCATTTCCAATTTTGGACTGGTTTCTTTCCATTTCTCGCTTTCTCGTAAAAATTTTGGCTCATCTAGGGAGAAATAAACGCTAATTTAGTCTCATGGCACATTGGTATTAAAGCCAAAATGCTCTGTTGAGTTACATACCAAGGAAGCGATCCGCCACCCTAATGGTTTTGTGCTGTGGGCTTGATTTGTAAATTGTATACTGTAGGACAGTGCATGCCTAATCTTAACTTTAATGCACCTGATTTTCTTGATATGCCTAAATGGAGGACATTAAATAAATATTTGAGATAAACTCTGCCATAAAACATTCATAAACCCATACTGAGGAGCAAACAGCAATAAGGCTGTCATCTTAAATCTTGTTTAGTGCTAATTCGGCATGCGGTTTGATTGCAACGTTGCTAGTTTCCCCCTGACTTAGCCTTTTAGCGCATTAACATGTTTCGCATATTAAGCATTTATCATGTTGTTGTATAACAATTAGCAGCATAAAGGGCTTGATGAGAGGAACTCATTAGTTATGATTAGGCTGTTGTTAATCATTGCACATTAGAATGGCGGCTCAGCGCAGGTTCCAGACAAACAGCATTGTTGTGAGTGAAACCCAACTGCAAACAGATGGCTTCGATGTGGATGTCACACTACAAGCAAATGCCCCCGTGGACATGAAAGGAAACCTCTGATGATTAATTAATCAAGTGGCTTTATATTCAGTTTAGTGGCAATCTCTGTTTATGATCTGAGCGAATAGGCTGTCACCAGCCTCACAAATGTGCTCTATTATCTTACTCCATTAAATATTCAGTATAGTCTACCTGTGCCTGCATTGTGTTGTTTTGTATTAAAGTATTGCACGGTGTGAACATAGGATTGAAGACAATAACATTTAATCTGTGTTGTTTGATCGCACAAACAAAAATGTTTTGCAATGCATATGCTACAAAAAGTCTTTTGGATCATTTCAAATGCTTTCTATTCTTTAAAGAATCCTGAAAAAAAAAAAAAAAAGATTTCAACAATATTAAGCAGCACAACTGAGTTCAATATTGATGATAATATGAATGATAATAATAATAATAATAGTATTAATAAATGTTTTTTGAGCACCAAATCAGCATATTATTATAATGTGACACTGAAGACTGGAGTAATGGCTAAATAAAATTCAGAATTGATCCCATCACAGGAAAAAAAATCACATTTTTAATTGTTCATAATATGGCTGTATATTGGTTTAATAAATGCAGCCTTGTTGAGAGGCTTATCATTAAAAACTAGGGCTGTCAAAACGATTAATCGCGATTAATCGCATCCAAAATAAAAGTTTCTGTTTACATAATATATGTGGGGGCACTGTGTATAATTATTTTGTATATATATAAAAAACACACATGCATGTATATATTTAAGAAAAAAATATTATTTATATATAAAATATTTATATTTATATATAATATAAATTATATATAAATCTATATACAGAATATAAATGAAAATACTTCTTAAATATATACAAGCATGTGTGTGTATTTAGATATATATATAATAATTATACACAGTGCACCCACACATATTATGTAAACACAAACTTTTATTTTGGATGCGATTAATCGTGATTAATCGTTTTGACAGCCCTATTACAAACAAAAACATACAAAAAACATACTGTCTCCATTTTTAACGATAGCTACATTTAAATATCACCAAGAGATTTTAATAGGTCTAATTTATTCACTGAAATGTATTTATCTAAGCATTGCTGCACTTTGTTACATATCACTTACAATATCTCATTCATTCCTTTATGGTTATTTTGTATTTACACTGCAGTGCTGAACTATGTCCGTACTCCACGTCACTCTGCTTCACCCTACACTCCCAGAATCCTACTGTTGGGACCCCCAGGTTCAGGAAAGAGTCTTCAGGCTAAAAAAATTGCTCAGAAATACGGCATTGTCAACAGTAAGCTCCTCCTCAACTCTACATCTTCTGTTAATTCGTATTAAATACTGTCACTTTTCACCTGTACTCTTTCTCATCTGCAAGGTTTAACATTGTTAAAAATGGTAGTTTAGCCGAAAATGAAAAATTTATTATCCTATTATGTGAAAGTCACCCTCTTGACCCTCTCATTTTTTTCTGTAGAACACAAAAGTAGAGATTTGTAAAGAATTATTAAGCAGCTCTTTCCCTACATTGACAGTTTATAGTGACCAAGCCCCCCAAAAGGACACAAAAACACCAAAAATAACCGTTTTTGAATCTGGATGTAAGGAAAAAAATAACAGTGCAAGGGTTTAGAATAAATCATCTTTTTATATATATTTTGAGTGAACCATTGCCGATAGCATGTTGTTAATTTAAAAGTGTTTATTACTATCTTCTGTTCTTTCCCATATCTCTGTTGCTGTAGTTTGTTGTGGTGAGTTTCTGAAGGCTGTGTCAGCTGATGAGAACCATATGGGGGAGCTCATTAAACCCTACCTGGAGTCAGAACAGCAAGGTATGTCTCCAAACCTCCTCTATACCTACTGCCAAATGGGTCAATCACACAGAACAAGTCAAACCCCAGTCTGTAAGATGCAGAGTTCTGTTTCCTGCTTTTGACCAGATAATTGCCCCCCCCCCCCCCCCCCCCCCACACACACACACACACACACACACACCTCATAGTCAGTATGAGTCCGCTTATTGAACATGTTGTGATATTTTCACATGTTCACACATATATGATATTGGCTTATGATTCACATATATGAAATTGTTAGTGCAAATGATTATCATAGAACGTGGACTACGTAATTTTGCAGAAATTTTTGGTTACTTTCTGGACGTCTAAACAAAATCACAGTACTTGCTGGCTTCTTACCCTATAGGTTTTGCACCTTCTGTAATTAGACAACCATTTTTATATAGTTAGAACACACCATAATGCTCTAGTTGTCTTGACTTTCTGTGATCTTTCATTCATCCTCATCATTGTTATTCCCTTCTCATCTCACACGCTCTCTCTGTTCTAAATCCCTCAGAGACCAGTAAATATATATAGATATATAGTCCCACTCCTCAGAGACTGCATTCAGCCATTGGGACTGCCAATCACTACCTTTATCACCGCTCTGGCCCAAGTCTCTCGCCTTGAGCAAGTTTTCATTAATTTAATAAAGATTCTCAAGGGATACAAAGCACAGAGTGTAAGCGTGCATTGTGTGTGTGTGCGAGTTTTAAATAAATATTTAGCCTTTTCATTGATAGGGAAAAAATGGGGAGAAGGTGGAGATTGGGACTTGGAATGACGCAAGCCTGATTTAAACTTGTATCGCCTAGATAAGCACCATGTCATGTCTTTATTTCAGATCCTTAGCTTTAAATCAATAGTTTACCCAAAAATTAACTTTCTGTCATCATTTACTCGCCTTAAGCTCACGGTGGTCCAAACCTGACTTTTTTCCTTTTGTGTAACTCAAAAGAAGTCAGTAGGGTCCAAACAACTTTAGCCTTTATTGGAAGAAAATGAACATTCAGTTTTGGGTGGGTTTGAGAATTGAATCTCAATTCATCCAGATGTTGTTTTACCACTTGCGTCACACTTACAAAAAAAAAAAATCTTGACCTGAATTAAAAGCTAAAAACGATAACACTCTGGGGGAAAAAAACTTTCATTATCAATGTAATGTAATGAATAGAATAGAATAGAATAGAATAGAATAGAATAGAATAGAATAGAATTACATTGCACATTATAGAAACAGATTGTTTCAAAGCAGATTTATTATAAACAAGAAGAAAACAGCTGCAATATATAATTATTATATCATATTATAATTTATGGATAACTGTAACTAACATCATTAAAACAGATCCTGATTTCTTGTACATTGGAACACATTTCAACATTACATTAAAACTTTGAAACATGATATTTCTTTAACATTCAGAGTAGACCAAATATTTGTCCATGAATTCTCTATTAAGCTTGATACCATGTTTGTGATTTATTTATGAAAGTTATTATAAAGTGCCATCAATTCATATTGAATTCTATGTAAACACAACCTATAATGGCTCATGCTGAAATCTTGAGAGTTGACTCAACTTTTTTTAATGATCCATCTACCCAAGTACACATGCACACACCCAATGTGATTGTCAAATCTGTCAGAGTATGTTAAGTATCTTTTCAGCTCTGGCAGTATGTCACGTGCGACTTGTGTTCGTAAATTCATGTTGCGTGTTTGTTGAAGTAGCAATGTGTGCATAAGAAATGCTATGTAAATGTTTTGTTAGCTCGTATTTCATTGCCTTGTTGAACAGGGCTTCGGTATCCAGGGAGAGGGGGGGGTTTGTGCCTTCTCTCTCTTCCCTTTGCTTTTCTCCCCCCTTTCCCTGCGACTGAGAATTTGAGGCAGAGAGCTTGCCTAAATAATTTACAAGTTGATTAATGGCCTCACAGGGGTATAATTAGGTGATGGAGAGATGGTGGCTAGTGTAACCAGTACAGTGCTTCTGGGATTTGAGAAGCCAGATTATTAAGCAAACCAAAAAAAAAAAAAGAGTCTTAGCAGAAGTGAAGAAGAGGAAAGAAAGAAAGAAGAGGAAGCCTCTCCAGGCTGCCTGATGTTTGAAGCAGGGCTGCAGAGATAGGCAAGAGGCTGTGCGTGTTTGATGTGGAAATTGGACAGTTTGAAACCGTCGACTTTAATTTTTCACCAGCTGCAGGGACCCCCCTGGGTGCCAGCTTGCGTTCCTTAAAGAATGCTGTTCTATTTTCTCTTTACCCTCATTATTTGTTTGTCCTCCGCGCCACTCTCGTTAGTTATCCCGCCGCATTACAAACGCTACCCTTCTCTACCGCACTGTCCGTCAGTTTTAAGAGGTACCATCAACCCCTTAAACAATTCGCTCGTGTTGCCTGTCAGGCAGCAATTGACTGCTTTTGTACCCGTGAAATATCTTCAAAAGACAAAATGTACATACATGAATTTAAATGACACCGTGTCTGCTAATTATTTATCACCTCACATCTGAATAAACCACCTTGATTTGATACTGATACAAACAAAAGGCACGTCCTTGACAATACCGTTTGATGATGAGATCACTGATGCTTTGTATGGAGATGATGTTGTTTCAGTTCTGCTCAGACCATCTCCTTTAATTGAATCTTCTTAATGCGGCGCTCTAAATTGCCTCCATGCAGTTTAAGTGAAATATTAATTTCTTTTCCTGTCCACCTCTGCCCATGTGTTTTCAAATCAGATCAAATTTACTCTTTATTTGGGGTATTAAACTCTTAAAACGGTGTCCTATAACAACAACTTTCATATTTCAAAAAGTTCTCGTACTGTTTTTTTTTCTCTTTTTTTATAAAGTCTTCTTCACACTACCTGGAAAAAAGTAAACAAATGAAAGGCCTTTCTCACGTCCGTTAGATCTATAACACTGTGATCTCGCGTCCTGTAGGGGGGAATGTATAAAGTATTTCAAACAAAATGCTAAGCAGGTGTGTTTGTGTGCGTGTCTCGTGGGGTAACCCCCTCTGAACATCGTGTTTACAGTATATAGGACGAGTGTCATTCAAAGGACACAGCAAGTTGATTTTCTGGAGTCTGAATCTCTTGGTTCTCGAAGTGTGCCTTAATGAGATTTCTCTTCTGTGGTTTGCATTTTTGTGTTTCTGTCATGTAGTAAAAAAAAAACACAACAAATGAATAAATAGATGATAATTGTATTGTAATATTGCTGTATTTGTGTTTAATCCATACAGTGCCATCCAGTATAGTCCTGCGGATCCTTACAGAGAGACTGAGCAGGATGGACTGTACCACACGAGGCTGGGTGCTCCATGGATTTCCTCAAGATGTGGAGCAGGCAGAAAAACTGCAAGAGTCGAATTTCCTACCAAACAGGTATATCAGCCACTATAAACTTATTTAAATGTCTATAAATGTTGAAACTCAGCATGTTAACTAGCAAAGGGCACATGACTGCACAGGGATCTGAACTATTATCACAATGATTTGTTTCTTGTGTATCCTTCGATGAATATCTTTTGAAATAGAAAGTTAAAAGAACAGTATTTATTTGAAATATAACCTTTTCATAACAATGTAATTATTGTTACAAATACAATGATCAGTCCTTGCTGAATAAAAGTTTTAATTTCTTTTTTTTTTAATTCTTAGCAATTTTTCAATGGTAGTTAGTATCACAATGGGCATGCATGGCATATTTGACATAATTAAGGAAGTGCACTATACTTGAGAGCAAGTGTGCCATACTTTGAGAACCAATTTTTTACATTCATTTCATCTTTCCAGTCCTTTATCGATTTCAACCTATGCATCATCTATCACTGTATTCCCATTCATTGACCTGTCAAACACTTTAGACCAGTAACAGACAGAGATGTAAACATTGGAGTTTAGCTAATGAAAATAAAATTTTCTAAACTGCATTAGAAATTTTTTAGTAATTATTTGTGATTTGCATCTCCTCAGCTATCCTAAATAGTGAGTGTAACTGCAGGGCTCAGATTGCCCTCTCAGATTACCCTTAACTCAACTGCCCTGGAGGATCTGATGGCACTTAGATTATACAACCTGTCCTCTGTGTGTGTCCCCTCGTCAGAGAGCTCACTTTGAGGGTTAGGTCATCAGTGAAAATAGCATGTCCCAATTCTGTCTCCTTTGACACAGAAACAAGAGCAGGAGCTCAAATCTGTGCAGTAACCAGTGTTTGGAAAGTTACTTTGAGAAGTCATGCATTAATATAATACGTTACTCCCTTAAAAAGTAACTAATTGCTTTAGTTAGAAAACTGGGCTGGGCTTTTTTTTTCAAATAACAAAAAAGTTATATTTTTGGGCAAATGTTCTGTATTTTGGTCAAAATGTAAATAATAAGGCTGAAGGAAATGCAAATTCACGTGTGTACAGTAGAGGGCGCAGCTCAAACAATCCTATCTGTTTAACTGAATCATTGAAGGTCAAAGTAAAGTTAAAAGTACTTTAAAAGCACTTTAAAAGTAATCCGTTTACCAGTTACTTGGAAAAAAGTACTCTGATTACGTAAGCAACGAGTTACTTGTAATGCGTTACACCGAACACTGGTAGTAACATTAGTAAAAATCTACTTGTTCACTGCAGGGCCCGCTTTTCAACCGGTTCTCCTGTCTCTAATTATGATTTCCCATCATATTTACTAAGTTTTTATAAGCTCTCTGCTATTAAGGTTTGATCCCAGATGTCAGCAAGCAGACACGGTGTCCACTTTCCTCGCCGCTTCAGCATAGCAAGGCCTTATTTCCTCCATTAACAGCCCCTGTTGTTTGGGCTAATGGCAGGAGACCTCATTTACATAGCATTAGCGTAATTGATTCGAAGGCCCGCGGTTAGCCTGGCCCTGAAACAATGGGGAGATAATGTTTCAGATGGAGCTGATGATGGCCCGATGGCGGCGCTGTACCTGACAGCTTTATTAATTAACAGCTCTCTGGTTACCAGGCTTTAGTGAGGATGAATAAGTCAGCTCCTCCTGGAGCAGTGCCAGGGCATGGGCATTTAATAGTTGTCATTGGCAGAAGAGATTGGGGATAGAGTGTGGATCCCTTTACCCATTTCCTGAAAGGGCTCCATTAACAGAGAGTCTCTGATTGCGATGAGTGCCAAGACGATGTTGTTTGTGTGACTCTAGAGGCCTGTGGCATGAAGTAGCAGTTTCAGAGTAGGTTTAGAGTTGACAATACCATTCAAATCCAACCTGGTTTAGATCAGGTTCAGTGGGCTCACAACGCTCGATATAAACATTCTCTGTCAACTCAGGGTTTGATCCAGAGTTCGTGATTAATTGTGGAGCGCGAGCACCTGAAAGTGTGATGTGCAGCGAACAGAACAGCCAATCACACGGAACATGGAGCGCATCAGTTTGATTGACTTCTCAAGAAAGAGCCGGTGCAATTCACTTCTCTGGTGACGATTAAGAGATCGTTATGAAATATATACTGAATTTTAAATGCATTTACAAGGCAAAAATAAACACTGCGGCTGCTGCCGAAGTTTGATAAGGTCGCTGAAAGAATATATCTGACTTATAGTGCTAGTGAATTAATTGATTTTAACTAATAAGAATTTAGGCTCAAAAAGAGCTAAAAAAAAGCTTTTTATGTTCAGTTTTGAAGCTTGAAATTATATATATAACTATATTAATTTAAATGCAAAGTTCTAAATTTGTCGATTCATATAAATTTATGTAATTAGCAGCAAAAGAAAGGTAACTTTCACTGTAAACTGCTTTAATTTGAAGCCAGAGATTCAGGGGTAGTGGCTTTATTGTATCAGATTTTGCTCACAATTGATTGGTCCAGTTTTGGTTTGCGATCTCTATAACCCAGAATAAAACCTGCTCTGGTTTTATTGTATTTTGCTTTGTGTTGTTTAAATATACATACAGTAATGATGACCTGTTTGCCTTGCTGAAGTTGTAGTTGCAGGCGATTCAGAGTAGTGGCTGTCTGTTCCAGTTAGTGGCATAGTCTTTTGTCATGTAAAGGAAGTTACCTGATCCATGAAAGACGAAAGAGGAAGAAAAGGAAAAAGGACGCTCGCTAATGAAGTTACCTCATCAGATAAATGAAGATGCCTTTGCTCTGGTTTCTTGTGCTGCAATCATCCGATCCTCTTTCAATAGCTGATCAGTCAGATAGCCATGGATGTATGACACTTTGTTAAGAAGGAAATCTGAAATAATTATATAATGTTATGTTTCGCAAAGTTTGAGCCAGTGGTATTCAACCTTTTTGACAATACTTGAAGATTTTTTTCTGAAGATTTGTGATTTACTGGATAAGGATTTCTAAAAATATATATTATTTTTACTCTCAATATTTAATGATAAAATATTTTAGATTTTGAAAATAACTATAAATAACTATATAACATGTATATTTATCATTAGAATGCCCATGGAGTTATAAGATTTCGTTCATTTTCAGGTCTAGAAATGGCCATTTTTTAGCCTAATTTCTATCCAAATGAAAGGATCTGAATTAAAAGAATGATTCTTTTATGAATCAGACATTCCTATTCACTCATGACTAGGGCAGATGTCATGATTTGCAAAGGATAGCACATTTTTGTTATCTAAAAATGGGCATCTAAAAATGCCCATGGAGATTTTGTTCATTTCCAGGCCTAGAAATTACCATTTTGAAATTAGCCTGATTACAGTAATCAAGCTATTTAAAATGATCATATTTTAATGCTTGTTTTCTCTTATTTCAAATAATTTTAATTCATTTAAATCTTGAGGCCCCTTTTTTGAGTTTGCTGATGCCTGGTTGAGACCCACTGGTTTAAAAGATACAGATTAATTTCAAAAGATTAAAATTCTGTTATCATTCCAAACTTATATGACTTATATTACTTTTTTTTATTTTTATTTTTATTTTTTTTACTTCTTTATTTTTGAAACATTGGGAACAATACAATAGCCAGAATTACATTGCCTCCTGGTCACAGTGCAAGTCTGTGATCTAGGTCAGGGTTCCCCATTCTCAACATTCACATTTTGTAATAATCACATTAAAAGACAAAACAGAACAGAACAAGGGGTGCATTTCTATTAGGCGAATCTCTAATGCATATAGAAACAAAAAACAACAACACAATTATTTTGTTAACAAATGGTACATATATTACAGTACAATAAAATCAACCTTTAATCAACATTGTCTTGACAACCTTCAGGACAACATTCCTGCATGTTGTGTTTACTTATATGACTTTTTAGGTAAATATCTTGGCCACTTTTTTCATATAATGAAATTAAAATGACAAAAAGTACCATAAAAGTATTATAAATTGGTCTTTACGGCTATTTTTCAAAACTTCTGAAGCTGTGCAGTAGATTCCATGAGGAACAAAATCCTTTGCAAATCATGACATCTGCCCTAATCATGAGTGAAT
Source organism: Cyprinella venusta (assembly GCA_038021265.1). Classification (NCBI taxonomy): domain Eukaryota; kingdom Metazoa; phylum Chordata; class Actinopteri; order Cypriniformes; family Leuciscidae; genus Cyprinella; species Cyprinella venusta. The sequence goes on along the minus strand of CM075865.1, from coordinate 34,795,350 downwards.
AGGAATGTCTGATTCATGAAAGAACCATTCTTTTAATTCAGATCCTTTCAGTGAATCATTTGATCCAGTTCAATAAACAGGTCTCAATGATTCATTCATGAATCAAACTGATACGGTTCTTCTCTTTGGTCTGTTTCATAAAAAAAAAATATTGTTTGACTTCAAAAGACCTGAAATATACAACATAGGCCATATGGACCAATTTGATGGTGCTTATTTTGTCATAAAGTTGGACCGCTCTTGTTCATTTTCACTTCCAAGGAAAGGTAGGATAATACCTGAGCTTCTCTTTGGACCCGTGTCCAAACCCCTCATACATGATCATTCTTACTGTACAGGTCATTTTTACTTTGTTAGTTTCACTGGTCTCTCTCCCACCCCTCCTACCAGTCTTTAACTACTCTCCAGTTTGGCTAGTCATCAGCCTCTTACAGCCTTGACACACTTGCAAACAATCAGAGTCTTTGGAAGCTCTGAAATATGCATGGCTACCTGTGACAGGTAGATAAAGAAGAGCAATTAGCCATGTAATCTAAGAGTCTGGCCCATTTACCTGCTCTCGCCCCGTCCTAGCCTTGCCTTGCCCTGCTAACCCCCCCCCCTCTCTTTCTCTCTCTGTCCGCTTGCATATAGCTCTTGCTCTCTATTAGTAAAATATATTTCATGTGTCCGCTCCCCATCAAATCAAGCAACACTTCCTCTGATTGGCTTATAAATTATACAGCAGGGGCAGCATTACAATTTAATCAGTGGTAAACATTGCCGTGGCCACCTGTAAAGAATCTTTCCCTCATTAATTTCTTAATTTAGAGAGATAGAAAGGGAGGCAGAGGGGCTGACGGGAGCGGCTCCGAGAGATCGGATAGACAGAAACCTTCTTGGATCACTTCAGCTCAGCGAGTAAACTGAAGAACAAAGGGGTCAAAGGTGACCACCATCTACTTAATGTATACCGTATACCAGTGGAAGAATAGAAACTGCCTTCGCGCACACGCACGTACTGACGTTGGGATGTGCTAAGACTAGCGCGATTCAGGATCATTTGTAGCAGCTGAGGACTGTCAGGCTCTTGTTATCTGCCTTGTTTTAGTCAGTCATTTGTTAGAGGATCTCAAGCTGTCATGTAAGAAACATCTAATGTAAATCAATTCATCTTGTACAGCTCCCCCCACATAAAAAGTGGGGGAATGAGAAGAAAGACAAACACAAGCCCCCACCCTCCCATCCTCCAGCCCCAGACACAACGCACCATCCTTTTGCTCCTCCAGATTTATAAATATTTCATGAGGAAGCATAAATATTAATTCTAATAGCTTTGCAGAGTAGTTATTATTTCTTTTTTAAGACAAATATTCATTAAAAATTGAGAGAAACCTTTTTCTGAAACGATTAAACCTACACACACACGCACACACATTATTATGGCTCTTAAACACTTCAAATATCTAGCATTTTCAGTCCAGACTAATAGTCAGTTAAAGCGCCATGTCTCCTTTGTCCATTTCAGAAGGCCCCGTGGTTCACAGTGGTACTGAGAGCCAGGAACACAAAGACATTTAAATATTTGATCAAAAGCACCAACTTAGATCTCTTTCTCCCTTTTCCCTTAGTTTCTCAACCCCTTTTGGTGGAAAAGAAGGCCTTATGATGTACAACTCCCGTTTGTCTTTATCTATACTGTAGCTTGAATTGGTCCAAAATCGCATCTCGCCACAATCTCAGTCTGTGTAAAATGTTTAGTTGGCTAAAGATTAAATAATGTGGACCAGGCTGTGCGGTTCATGTCCTCTGGAGGCTTGGATTAAATCATTTGGGATAAGACTGGCATGTAAACCCCCACACCTGACCACACCATTAGGCCCACTTTGTGTCTGGACAATGTCAAAACACAACGACCCCTGGGTAGAAACCCTAACATTCCTCTGTTGAAGTCCTCTCATGACCCAGGAGAGTATCCCTGTTTTCCATTATTTTCTTCATTATTTATTTAGCTCTAATACCAGGCAATTATGATGATTTCTCTTTGAATGCTAGATGGAGTCTATATGTAATAGAATAATGGATTGATATGGTTTTCGCATGACATGTTATGATTTCTGAAGACATTTTGAGAATCATAATGAGTTTGACGATTCCAGTTGCTCTTACAGTTCTGGTTCTGCTAAAGGTACGCTGTTCATATGTTTGGGGTTTGGATGGTTTTTGCATGTTTTTTGCATGATTTTGAAGTCTCAACAAGGCTGCATTTATGTGATTAAAATATATTGTTAATAATATTGTGAAATATTGAAATTTAAAATAACCGTTTTCTATTTTAATATATTTTAAAATGTAATGTATTTTTGTGATGGCAAAGCTATTAAATCATTCTAAAATGCTGATTTGCTGTTTATTAAAGCTGTAGTGCTGCTTATTATTTTATGGAAATCATACTGCACTTTTTCCGGATTCTTTGATGAATATAATGTTTAAAGGAACTGAATTTATTTGAAATAAAAACATTTGTAACATTATAAAAGACTTTAATGCTGAATAGATGTATTCATTTCTTACAAAGAAATACGAAATTATTTATGCCAATTATTAATGTCTTATTAATGCCAACGCTTTCAAAAATAGTGTATGTTTACACAGACTTTTAATTACCACTCTTTTGGCTGTTTTTGTAGAATATTACATTAATTTATTTTATAAAATACCACTGACAAAACGCATAATACTGATCTTTAATTATATGACTGGTCTTACGCTTAGTTAAGCTATTTTGGTTGATTTTCTAAAAACTAAAAGTAATTTATTTGCGAGTCACATTATACTGATTAAATTCTTTTTTGATTCATTAAAAATAACAGACTCACAAGAGTCATTGTTTGATTATTGGACTACACTGATCGCCTTTTGTGTGTGTGGTATATAATATTTTTACCAAACAATATTTTTAATCAGGCGATTTGAGAGAATAACAGATATCATGACAGACCTTTACATGATCTCTGCCTCTGTCTCCTCTAGGGTCTTCTTCCTGGAGATGACTGATGACATTGCTATCCAGAGGGTAACACTTAGGAGTGTGGATCCTGTGACTGGAGAATGGTAAGAAGGACCTTCTGCTTAGCAAATTGTAAATTAGTATGTAAAGAAACCATTCCATCAGGTTCAACTAAAAGCATGAATGTATTCTGAATGTTGTGTTTGAACTCTGCAGGTATCACACCGTGAATAAACCCGCCCCTAGTCCAGAAGTGCAGGCCCGGCTTCGGTTTGACCCGAGGAATTCCGAGGCACGGCTGCTAAAAAGGCTTAAGGAGTACTGGAGCCATGCAGTGGACCTGCAGGCCTTTTACCCACAGGCAGTGTATATCAATGCTGACCAGGACCCACACACCGTGTTTGAGTCACTGGAGAGTAGGCTAGTGGGCTGATTACCCAAAGTCATGTCTAACCGAGAAACATATGAGGGCTAATCCTCTTTAAACACTGTTAGGGGGAAACTCCACCTAAAAAATTTAGTTCTCTCACAATTTACGTACCCTCATGCCTTCCCAGGTGTATCTGACTTTCATCTTTGGACCAAATTTGGAGATTTAATCAATCTCTTTGGGTCCGTATAATGCAAATGAATGGGTCCCTCAAAGTTTACGCTTCAAAACCTACATGACCTACCTACAAACGATAGGTATGTAAGAAAAATGCGAATATTTAAAAATTTTATGCTATAAACCATTGCTTCTGTTCTGGCCAAATGTTAATGCTTGGCATAACGTCAGCATGTTGTAAAACTCAAGAAAGGTTTACAGCATGCTGGCATTTGTGTCAAGCATGGACTCATATGACAGTTGACCGTAAGCAATGATTTATAGTGTAAAAGTTTAAAATAGTTTTTTATACACACATATCGTTTTGCTTCCGAAGACATTGATTCATCCTCTGCCATTATGGATTGCTGTTGAGTTAGTTTTACATGGTTTTTGAGCCATCAACTTTGAGGGACTCTCAGCATGCATTTAAATCTCTGTTTGTGTTCCACAGAAGAAAGTTAGTCAAATACATCTGAGAAATTTTACATTTGGATGGAGTATCCCTTTAAGCATACACAGCTTTAATGCAGATTCTAGATCTGTTTGTTGTGCTTTTATTTTTCTCCTGTCATTTGTACATCTGTACATCTGAAAGGCTACTTAATAAATTTCTTTTAAATTTGACTTTAGTTCTCTTTTCTTGGTCATAATTATATCTTATATTTTAATGAACACTGACATGTCTCCAAATACATCATGCAAAAATACATTACCCAACTGATGGACCCATTCTTGCCGTCTGACTGTGTGTGAGTTAATGGGAGTGCATGGCACCTGGTAATTCGACGTATGATTAATTAACATAACAGGAAAAAGCCGTCTGGCCAGAGCCTTTGTGGTGGGCAGTATTAGTCCCACTTCACTGGTCTCGTGCTCAAGAAACCAGTCGATGCAGCTTTGATTATTAAATTCCCTCTCCTTCTCTCTTCCTTTCTTTGAGGTCACTTGATGTTTCCCACAGGGAGGAAAGGAGTTAAGTACACTGGTTAGTGAAACATGTTAACAGGCTGATTTTTAAATTCCCCTCAGATAGTATGCTATGACAGGCAGACACTGACTTAATTAAAGCAGATGAGGTCCAGAATATGCATCTCCTCTGAATATGTAAACGCGAGGGCCAGTGCATATCCAAAGGGAGAGGAGGGCTTCAAAACTGAAATGCGTCTAAATGAGAAAGTATTCCCTGAGCTCTCTCTGGTTCTGTAGCACCCTAATATTTTTATACTCTAAACAAAGACTGATTTTTAACAAAGGGTTTTTAACAATATGATTGCTGAACAGCACATCTTTACATTGTAAACTTTACACAGACATACACTGTAAAACGTCTTGTCTTTTGCAAATAGCACATAGTTAGGGCTCGAGCACGGATGGTGCCCTATTGTTTTTTCTCCTTTTATTATTATTCTTCTCAAAAGTGAATCGCTTTTTTGAGGGCCTAAGCGTTCTCGAAAGTTTATGAAACTTTGCACACGCTTCTGAAATGGCGAAAATGAACGTGTGATATGGGTTTCAGAATTGGGTGGGAAAAAATGGGTTAATTACCCCCTCTCTCTACATTATTGCCCCGGCTCTACATTTCAAGTAAAGGTATGAAAATCGGTAAATACCTGTAATGACCCAATACCTACAAAAAATCTTTTGGAGAATAGCCCTAAACACAACAGGAAGTGAGCTATTTTGAACTTCCTCTCCGATTTTTGTGCGCCCACCTGCTGGTAGCAGGAAGTGTGGCAAATACAAATTATTTGACATAGTCCTCCTATATTTACGCACTGCCCACCATTTTCCTAAAGCCACTGGGTGGTGGTGGCACGGGTGCGAGGGCCCTTTTCATCGGTGCTTGCAGCTTTAATTCACAATTGTGACCCTAGACCACAAAACCAGTTACAAGTAGCACAGGTATATTTGTGGCATCAGCCTACAATACATTGTATGGGTCAAAATTATCAACCAATTATTAACAAATTACCAAATATATTACCAAATATTGTCCTATCCTAACAAACCATACATCAATCAAAAGCTTATTTATTCACATTTCAGATGATCTCAATAAATCAATAAATTCATTAAAATCAATTTGGGAGTTTTAACAGGAAACAGGCAAGTATTTTCCTAACACTGTACTAATTAAAAATAAGCTACAGTGATAGAAGAAAGTAACTATGAAGAAGAGTAGAGAAAAGAGAAAACAATACAATAATTTTAATAAGCATTATGGAAGAGGTTTAAGATAGGAGGTGTATCTTATAATATTTTAAACAGTGGTTTCAAACAGGAGTCCTCAGCAAACAACCTGCAGCCTAGGTCTTAAAAGGATTTAAAGTAAGTTATATGAATTAAAATGCTAAAATAGACAATGTGTAAACCGAATATTTGAAATATATTAATGAATTGTTCCTGAACAACGTTTATTTAAAAAAAAAGGTTTTCTGATATTTTATTAATCAAAACAAATTTAACAAAATTTTAGTTGTGATTAATTTTTTATTTCTATTAATAAAAAAGTTTGAAAACCAGCGGATTTTTACAGCAGAACGTACTGGACGAAATATTATATCATATATGAAAGGCATCAAATATTGTAATGTACAAATCAACTATTTGAAAACCTTGCTTTAACCTACGTAATGCAGTGGGACTTTTATTTTGGTAACGTCACTACCCGGAAATCTCCTCAAGTTGTAGTGGTCGGTGGTAAACACGTGTGAAACTTTACCTTGTAGATGTACTGCTGTTTATGTTCTGTTGTTTAGTTTTTACAAGTTAACGTCACTCGCGTTTAGCTTGGAACTGACATCTCTGCTATTCAAACGAAAGATAATACTCCATTTAGCATTTTGTAAGAAGTCGGGCATCAGTGAGGATTTAGAATAGTTATTTAGGTACTACACGACGTCTTAAAAAGTATCCTGCTTATTGACATGGCTGAGGACATGCTATTGCTCAACATCTCGGATCCCGTAACATTTCACAGAAAGACAGCTCGAAGTCATCTGACATCCGCAGAGAAATGGGCACAGGTGAGTCAGTCCATCACCTTCTGTAAGTTCTGACGATGCAGTTTCTGAAAAGAAGCACACAAGTTTCTTTACAGCCTGAATGTGAAGTGCTGTACTGTCTGTATTGATGTTATAGAAAAAGCTAGTATCAAAGAGGAAGGCTGTCTTTGAGCCCCAAGAGAGCAGCGCCTCCAAACAGAGGAAGATTAATCAAACTGGTCAACAGCACACACATAAGCAAAAGCTGCAAACCCCCAAAAGCCCCTCTCGGAGGAGTAATAGAGACACAGAGGAGAACGGAGACCAGAGTGAAATCACTGCAGCAAAGTCGCCATCAAAGGTGAAAACATTTCCAAAGAAAGCTCCCGAAGAGCATGGAGACCATGGCAGACCATTTATCAAGACATCGTCTCTCTTCAGAAACAACCCAGAGATCCCTGATGTCCTCAGGTAGATACAACGCATTTTAACTTGTGTGAATGGACTCAGGTCTTTCTCAAAATTGACCTTTCCATGCCATTTTTTTTCTCCTAACAGTCCTGCTGTAAATCTAGTAAAGGAGAAAGTCTTCACCAGCAACACTTTTGAGGAGCTAAATCTACATCCTCATCTGGTAAGAACAAACCTCAATACCTCTTAACAAATCTCTCAACTGAAATGCTTATCCTATTTTTAGTCTTATACCTTCTTCTCATCTAAACAATTTCTCAGGTGGCAACGCTCCATAAGGTGTTGAATGTAACCAGTATGACGAGGTACTGAAGCTTCATCTCAACATTGTGTTGTCCTCCTCTGCCTCTTGTCATTTTTCTCATTTTCATCTGTGTGTCCAGTGTCCAGAAACAAACCATACCAGTGCTGATGTCTGGTAAAGATGCAGTCGTGCGCTCACAGACTGGATCAGGTGGGATTTCTGGCCTCTTTCGTGTTAATACTCCAAGAATGTCATAAATGTATTTTTGAATGATCAGTTCATGATTCATGCTATTTACAACAATCCTCCATGCAGTACTAACTCAACATTTGTGTTATTTCTTGGCGCTGTAAAAAATAGTAATCACAAAAGGGTTTACGTTAGATGATACAGAGTAAGAAAAACAGAAAATAATTTTAAAATATGTGATTATTTATATGCCTTGTACAGGAAAAACATTGGCATATGGAATCCCAGTGGTTCAGTTCTTACAAGCGATGCAACCTAAAGTGAAGGCGAGTCGATGAATGTCTAAAACAGCACACTCAACATCAGGATTTTACTGACTGAACACATAATCATTCTTTATGTTTTATTATAGTTGGCTAAAATTAGTACATTCCTGTGTGGAGAAATTGGGGTTATTCATAGCCGTCATACATTCAACATTGTACTTTACACACATAATGTACAATACTAGAAAAACATGAAAGTTAGAAAAGTACACAATATACTTTCAAATAAAATGGTAACATTATTTTTGAGTCAGATTTACTCAAAAATGTTACCAATAAATTAGCTAATGCACTATTACTAATGTATTTGTAGTCACGTACAACAACTTTTATATTCTAAATTAAGCTTAATGTACTTTTTCAGAGATCAGATGGGCCTTTAGCTGTTGTGATTGTTCCAACCAGAGAGGTATTGTGTTATTTAATACAAATCTACCAACATTTTCTGATTTGTCTTGTGGATGAACACAACTGTGAATATATTTCCTCTTGTTATATACCCTTTTTTATTGCCTTCCAACCTGAATCTGTCTCTGGTTGTCCCTCAGCTTGCCCTGCAGAGCTTTCAGATGTTTCAGAAGCTTCTAAAAGTGAGAATTTGTATTTCTGCTAAATTAATATGCTGTATTGACGTAATTGAGTTGACGTAAATCAAATCAATCTTCACTCAATGCACTTATTCCTTTCAGCCTTTCACCTGGATCGTGCCAGGAGTTCTGATGGGAGGAGAAAAAAGGAAAGCAGAAAAAGCCAGGTTAAAAAAACACAAACACAGAGTTCATTATATCATTATCATGAATGCATTTTCAATAGATTTCAACTTTACTGAAAAGACAATGTCTTTTTTTTTAAAGAAATTAATAATTTTAGTCAGTAAATTTGCAGTGAATTGATCAAAAGTGGCAGCAAAAACATTTATATTGTTACAAAATATTTATATTTCTCTGTCTATTTCTGAAAACAAATGCATCACAGCAGCACAACTGTTTTCAAAATTGATAATAAATGTTTCTTGAATAGCATATCATCATATTAGATTGATTTCTGGATTATGTAACACTAAAGACTGGAGTAATGATGCTGAAATTTCAGCTTTGACATTTCGGCAGCCTTTACTCCAGTCTTCAGTGTCACGTGATTCTTAAAATAATAAATGACATTTTTTAAATATATTAAAATAGAAAAAAGTTCATTCAAGTTGCCATAGTGAGCATAAGAGACTTGTTTTAAAAAGATTAACAACAAAACTTTTGAACGGTAGTGTGTATTTCACTCTGCAATGTCACTTCAGTCTGCTCTTGTCTCTGTCTTGACTTCAGACTGAGGAAGGGCATTAATATTCTGATCTCGACCCCAGGCCGACTGGTGGATCACATCAAAAACACACTTAGTATAGCTTTCAGTGCTGTGCACTGGCTCATTCTGGATGAAGCCGACAGGTCAGTGTGTGTGCTGAGATGAACCAAGAATGACATTATGTGCTTACTCGCTCTGATAGTAATAGGCTTGTTTGACTATACTTTATTTGGATAACTGGCTGTACATTTTCTCCGAATTTTCATTTTCATGCTTCCCTAATTGTATCATTTAGTTCTTGCAGCCTATTTTGCAGGTGTATCCGTATGATGTGGACTTTACCATTGTATGTGTTCTGTACTGAAGGACTCTGGATTTGGGCTTTGAGAAAGATCTGACTCTGATTCTGAATGCTCTGAACGCCACTGGACTCGCCAGACAGAATGTGCTGCTTTCGGCCACACTCACCGAGGGTAAGCTCAGCGTCCGCTCACTAACACCGTCACATAATGAGAGAGTGTGTCTGGTTATATAAAGTGAGACAGTGGCGCAAGCACTCACTTTAGACTGTGGGAGGTACCATACTTACTCTACTCTAGTGGAAGCAGACTGGGAGCTGACAGGAGTTGTTGTCTCTCTCTGCTTGGTGTGAGAAAACAGGCTCTTTATTTCAATGAAAACTGAACCTTATAGCACCCTTCAGTTTTAAGCAGCACTAGCTCACAAAGACGTCTTACTCTTACAACTTTTTTGATCACAAAACATTTTTGGTGACAATCTTGACCCTGTTCTCTGCATTTCCAGGACTGTCCCGATTAGCCAGTATCAGTATGAAGGATCCTGTGAGTATCCATGTGTCAGAGGGGAGTGGGGAGACAGTTGAAGCGTGTCCCCAGGCGACCCCTCAGGCTTTGTCAGACAGTTACGCGGTTCCTGAGAGACTGCAGCAGCATGTGGTGGTGGTGCCCAGCAAACTCCACCTGGTCTGTTTGGCGGCCTTTATTCTGACCAAATGCAAGGTAGAGCACACCATATGTTAAAACCCAGTTATTAGCATTCAGTATATTGTGTGTTATGCTGTAGATCACCTCGTGTCATTTCAGTTTGACTAATGTGAATCATTCAAACGTTTTATAATTTGCCAAAGTTGTGAAGAAAGCTGGAGCTGTTTTATATGATCCCTTTTTATATAGTTATTTGTCCTTATGATATACACTCTATATATTTAAAAGTAAAACATTTTGTATAATTTTAATTGCTGTTTTATTGTATTGCAACTTTTGTATTTTTGTAACTCCGTTTTTGCCATGAAGATGGCCTCAGATGCTGACAAGGCTACCTACCTACTAATATACAATACTGTTTATGTTTTTCAAAGAAGTCTCTTATGATAAACAAGGCTGCATTTTCATTTGTCTGATCAAAAATACAGAATACTCCAGTTTTCAGTGTCACATGATCCTTCAGAAATTAAACTTGCGCCTTGCATGGCTGACGCTGCTGTCAGTGTGTGAATGGGTGAATGTGAGGCAATGTGTAAAGCGATTTGGTGGCCATTGGTTCTGTGAAAACGCTGTATAAATGCAGTCCATTTACTCTAAATGCTGATTTGATCCTCAAGAATAATTTCTTAGTCATATTAAAAATATTGATATTGCTTAATGTTTTTGGAAACTTTTATAGGATTCTTTGATGAATAGAAAGTTAAAAATAACAGCATTTAGTTGAAATACAAATCTTTTTAACATTATAAATATCTTTACTCTCACTTTTTATCAATTTAATTCAATCTCAAATGTTTGCTCATTGAAAGTTTTTTTTTTATCTTACCTTTATTTATCTTATTTTTTACCTTATTTTCTTACCTATAAGGTAAGGTTACCCTTTTTAAAGTTTTTTAAGGCCATTAAGGTTACCTTTTTATCTTATTATCTTACCTTTATTTATTTTGTTTTTTTTTATCTTGATTTTATCTTATCTTTTATCTGACCCCAAACATTTGAACAGTAGTGTTTGTGTAATTAGTATGTCTTTTAATTCTCAGCTATTTTAGTTGATAACCAATTATTAGTGCTAGAGTTTACAGTAACCAAGAAAGTCATTTACTTGTAACATTGCACATTTGATACATACCTTACTGACACTGGACTTGCGCATATTGCTGTGTTTATGTACATAGTTTGAGCAGCGGCAGAAGCTGATCGTTTTCATATCCAGCTGTGAGGCTGTAGAGTTCCTGCTCACTCTCTTCACTGCCGTCCTCTGTGAGAATCCCAACACCACATCAAGCAAACGTACCTCATACCTCAACTTCTACAGGCTCCACGGCAACATGAGACAGGAGGTGAGACGTGCCAATCCAGAAAACAGCTATGGTTTTTAAAGAGGCTAATTCTCACCCAAGTGTATTAGACTATTATCTCCCGGACGGTTTTTGCTGCTTTGTCTTTAACTCTTGACTTTGCGGATGTAAATAATTGGTTATTATAAGTGACTAACTGTTTTGCATGTGAAATTATGAACACTTCTGACCACCTTTAAATTGGTTCTGATTTAATGTATTTTTGGCCACTGCATAATTTCTGCTATTTCGTTTCAGTTATTTTTTAATTTCGTCACTATTCTTCAGAAATCATTTTTATATGGTGATTTGCTGATCCATAAACCTTTCTTATTATTATTAATAATGCTGAAAACAGTTGTGCTGCTCAATATTTTTGTGGAAATATGCATGTTTTATCAGGTTTCTTTGAGTAGAAAGTTGAAAGGAACAGCATTTATTTGAAATAGAAATTTTGAACGGTAGAGTAGATACTATTTTACATAATATATTCTCTTTAATTTATATCAGTAGAAAGTTTTTTTAGTTTTCTGTGAATATATCAGGCTCCCCACGGTCATGAAAAACTTGAAAATATCAGTGAATTTTCAAAGTATGATATTTAGCCCTGTAAAGTAATAAAATCTTAAATGAATGTACATTTTTATAATGAATATACTTGTTTCTAGTTATGCAAAGCTCTAAAGTATGTAATTGGGTAGAAATTGATTTTTGTGAAAGAGTCTTGGTCATTCTGAAAACCTCCAAACAGTTTTTATATTTAATGTTTAGTTACAAAATAAATTATTTTGCATTTTTATATATTGAAGGCTAGTAGTAGCATTGCTTGGACAGTATATTGGCTAAGTTTTGTTATTGCATTAGCACTGAAATATTCAGATTTCCTTTTTCTTTTAAATGACAATGTCTCTTAAGAGTATCCAGAAGCACTAGCAGCATATGACTCTGGGTTAAACCATCATGGTCTGGTTGAACAGTGGGGTCTGCTGGCACTCTGTCAGCTGGCGTTCAGGCAACAGCCACAGTCGGTGCCCTGTGGCAGTGTCAGGGGAACTGCATCCTGCCACTGTCCAGCCTGCACCCTCACCCCCACACAAATGGAGCTGCCGTAGGTCGCCCATATGGCACTGATAGTGCAGAGGACTCAGGAGCCTCTTGGTCAGATGTACGGGAGAGCAGGTCTGGGTGTGGTGCTGGCCTGTAGAGTGTTATGGATGGGTTTGGTAATGGGACAGCACAGGCTGAGCTCTGGACGTCTCCTCCGATGAGACGAACTGCAGGAGACGGGCAGCTGTTCCAGCACACAACAGATTGTGCTCCATGCTGAAAAAGAGAGGGTCTCTCGGACATCCCATTTTAAGTGGGGCTCTTTTCTGTGTTTCCATCTCATCTTTTGTTCTGATACAAGTGCAGATACTTCTTTTGTTGTGATAATGCCTCAACTCAAGTGTTTCACTTTTATACACTCTTTAATTTTTTTTTAACTTGTCTGTTTCACTCCCTTCAGGAACGCACTGAGATGTACCAGGAGTTCTCTAAGTGTAAAACTGGAATTCTACTGTGTACGGTAAGTCATTTAGTTTCATGCCATTTGTATGGTAACTGATATTGACTGCAATCTAAGCAGTGATTCCCAACCATCTGTGTGCATACTTGAGGACCAACCTGCATAGTTTCTTGGAATACTTATTATTATTATTCCCTCCACACATCTAACGGCTTTTCTATCTTTGTGACATCTGCAATCCCACAATTATCCCTCTTTTACCCCTTTTCCACCAACAAGAACCAGGTGCTGGTTCAGAGCTAGAGCTTGTGCTGGTTCGGAGTTGGTTCGACTGACGAGCTTTCAAAGAACTGGTTTGCCTTTCCACACTCTAGAGAGCATCCCAGAGCCAGATCTTATCTCACTGTATACATCTCATGTTGCCCAGCAACACAAACACACCAGACTTGTTCCAGATGGTTCGGCACTGTGAATCTCAAACTGCGAGAGCGATTCGAAAAAACATTCCCGCCGCTCCGATCAGTCCACACTGCTCCGATGCATCTCGAACAAGCCTTCCATCAACTATGGCGGTTGTTGCGTTACTATTTATGCTCATGGCTTTGCAAACCAACATTGTTATCCAAACACGGCAAATCCAGCACGTTCGTGCAGCTCGCCGTAACTTGGATTAACGGAGATTACAATCGAGCTGCTATTAGCATGATTAGCTGCTATTTAAAAAATGCCGGTCACAAGTTTCTATTCCTCTTGTTGGTCACGGTAACCTGACCCCAGCCGCTGACGTAAGTGGTTCTTACTTCTAGACCAGCAATGATTTGGTGCAACTTAAAGGGATACTCCACTTTTTTTTGGAAATTGGCTCATTTTACAACTCCCCCAGAGTTAAACAGTTGAGTTTGACCGATTTTTGAATCCATCCAGCCGATTTTCTGATGTTTAGAAGAATATCAGTAACCAGACAGTTTCTGGTCTCATTGACTGCCATAGTATATTTTTTTCCTACTATGGAAGTCAATGGGACCAGAAACAGTCTGGTTACTGATATTCTTCTAAAATATCAGAAAATCGGCTGAATGGATTCGAAAATGGTAAAATTCGACTGTTTAACTCTGGGGGAGTTTTAAAATGAGCCAATTTCCCCAAAAAAAGTGGAGTATCCCTTTAAAAACTACTTTTACTGCTTCGGAGCTGGTGCTTTGGTGGTCGAAAAAACAAAGAACCGATTTGAAACTAGGCCCTGGCTCCGAACCAGGACCAGCTCTGCCTTGGTGGAAAAGGGGTATTTGATGCATTGATATAATGCAGATATATTCAGTTATTTGATATACAACGGATTTAAGTGCAGGTGTGTGCATCTCCCTCCGTCCTTCTCCTTTCCCTCCATCTTGTCACTTTGCAGAAAGGCTCCTGAAGTAAATGACTGCTCATATTCCTGCTGACAGTCTGGCATGGCATTGTGTTGGCTCCATCTGTATCAGCTCTAGAGTGATATACTCTTAGGGTTTAGGCTAGTTGAGGTTGAGTGTTGGAGATAAGATTGAGTAATGTTCAAATGAGGCGTCTCCTTCAGTTTAAATTACATCTTCAGTTTTTTTTATACTATAAAGCAGCTCTCCAGTGTGTTCATGTTTTTACTATGACAGACTGAACAGAAAAACGAACCAGATAAGATTTCCATATCAAAGACCAGAGCACACCTACCTACTGTACTACATAATCACCAAAGACCAATGGTAGTTTCTAGGTGTTTACTAGCCGGAGCGAACTTCGCTTTAGCAAGGTGTTTGAAACTAAAAAAAATGAACACCAAACTAACTTTGTTTTTGCATGATTTTATTCTAAATGACGTCACAGTATAGGGGATTTAATACAGTAAATTCAGTAGAGTGAATCACAATTTTTGTATGTTTTTTTTCATCTAATATTTGTTTTTAGCTTCAACTATATTTCAATTAAGTGATATTGATTCAATAGTTTAGTTAATAACACTGGTTCCACATTTCCCTATTGAGGTTTTTTTTTTGACTAACAAGATGCTTCGAGTTTATGGTTAAATATACAATTAGATTAATATCTCATTGTGTGTTTGTTGTTTACTTTCCCTCTAGGATGTGGCTGCACGTGGATTGGATCTGCCTCAGGTTACGTGGATTATACAGGTTCGTTTTCTTCATGTGTAAAATTCTATAATTTGCATAATCACCAGTGTACAACAAACTATTTAAACAGGTTTTGTTACTAGAATTTCACACCATGAAAATAACCACCGAAGCTGGCATGGCATTCAAAACAAACAAACATTACTAAAATCGAAACTTAATTAAACTTTTTTAAAATGAATATGTTCTTTTTTTTGCAGTACAACCCTCCCGTTTCCGCCGCGGAGTATGTTCATCGCGTGGGCCGGACGGCACGAATTGGAGCTCAGGGCAGCAGCCTGCTCTTCCTCACCCCCTCTGAGGCGGCTTTTGTGGATGTCCTGGCCAATCACAACATCAGGTGTGCTGACTGGAGTCTCTACTAAATCAGATTTACTGATCATTTTCGATGAACTCCGACACAGTAGTTGGGGACTGTGGGGGCAGGTCCTGTCTGATATGTACAGTCCCTGACATTGTGATAAAAGATGGTCACACATGGTCTTGTCTCTGTTCCAAAGCCCACTATATAACAGTCAAGAGCTGGACTGATGACTCTATGCTGATCTCGGCACTGCAAGACAATGTGGAGAGAAAACACACTCTCAGTCTCTCTGCATGAGAGCAGAATGAATCTGTTCTGCTGGCACAAGCACTATCATATTTGGCTCACATCACAGTACTAAAGAATGAGCGGGAGGAGTTTGGTAGCATTAGCAAAGCTCAATATGTTGAGCTGAACTATCTAAACTAGGAAACTCACAGTCTGGAATATGTTGGTGCAATTATTTTCCCTCATTGATAAATGATATTTCATAATATGCATATTAACATTTTGGCTTCTCTCTCCCTCAGTTTGTCAGAGATGAAGATGGTGGACATCTTGGCCACTTTGATGAAGGATGAGCGCTTCAAAGGCAGAGGGAAATGGGACAGTAAGGTAACTTCTGATGTCTACACCTTGTCAGACTCAATGAGTCAATGTTGACTAGTTTGCAAAACTAGTATTACTTTCCTAACTTGGTTGAAGATCACGTTGTTGAAAATGCATGTCTAGAGAACAGCTGTGAGTGAAGAATGGCTTTCTCTTTTTCTCTTTTTTTTTCCCCTCTCTCGACAATGAGAGCCTTCTGACAACAATGAGCGAATGTTTCTGCCAGCGCTCAGTCAGTCTTAATCCTGATTTAATGTCCTTTTCCCTCCCAGCACCAATCAGCTGGTTGTAATCCTCACCCTTGCTACCCCCCTTGTTAGCAGCCTCATTTGATGGTCAAAGGTCATTGATGGGGAGGGGCGATGTCATTAGTGTGTATAACCAAACACATTTATGCTGCTCTTGTTTTTTTTATTGGCTTTTAATGTAATAAAATGTGGGGTTTTTTTCTCACTGATTTCTGTTGTTTATCTTTGATGTGTGCCTCTTTGTACACGACTGCAGAGATCAGCCGCTGCTTTTGAGCAGGAGGTGCGAGAGAGAGCCACCGTTTTACAGACTGACTTTGAGAATTATGTTCATGCCAATAATGAGTCTCTGCAAACAGCGAAGAGCGGTAAGATGAAAAACTAATTATCATGCAGGGTTATTGTGTTAAACTGATATTTTGTTCTACTGCTTTGCAGCCCAGCTACATTTCATTACCTAGAAGAAATGTACAATTTTTGATAATGATTTAACCTCTATATCATAATTATTCATCAATAATTTTGTGATTTGTATTTAATAAAATGAACAATTAAATGTTTTAATAATAATAATATAACAACAATAAAATATTAAAGGTGCTATATGTAATATTTCTTCTAAAATGATTTCTTTTTTATTGCTTGTGTGTGAAGGGGTAATCACACATTACAATGATCCACTTATCGGGGTTTGCTATTATCTCTGAAGGCCAGTACCGCGTCAGATTTTCTGCGAAATCCATCGGATGTGATGTGCATGCACACTCCCGAGCCTCTCTCCTTTTTATATACAGTCTATGCGACGGCACTGCAGCTGACGACTTGAGTCTGATAACACCAAAAAATTTAAAACACAAAAATATATATATATAAAAAAAAATAATAATAAAAAATGTATCTGCTGAAGCTCGTCAGGCCAAACGTGAATCGGATCGACTTAGGACGAAAACACGGATCAACATCGGCAGAGCGTTTGAATTATAGAGAGACCTCCGCTATTTTTTTATTGTGATAAATTACAAGTTTTCAGATATGCTGAAATAATGGTAAACTGTAATGAAATAGTAAGGTCAACTACAACATATATGAGACATGAAATGAATACAAAAGACTGTTCCAGGATAACAAAAAGTAGGTGCTTTAGGATTTAACTTATGTATTAAATCTACTGTCTTACATCATTCATTCAACTACTATCATATTGTCTATAATACACATTTCCAGACACGTTCAGTACAGTAATGTTACTTCCTACGATCTTACTGTTAAACTGAAATTGTTCTGTCTAGTTCACTAACCGTTTTCGTTATCATATTATACATTCACCTATGTTGACATTGTTGATTGTGAAAGATACACGAATAGTTAGTGAAATGCCTTATGATAGATAGCACCACAAATGTAACGTTACCATGGTACGAGCATGGAGCATCAGTTCAACGTCAAGCTGATAAAAGTAGTCTATTATTGTAACGTTGTAGTGGGTGTTAACATGAGTTTCCAGCATGTTGTGTGATACTTTCTCCGGTGTGTTGAAAGTCTCAGGGTGGACTATCGATCAAGAGCACAAGCGCTCTTGTAAAAATTGGTTGAAACATCATTGATAGAGGCCGCTAGAAATACATATAGCACCTTTAAATAAAAATGTTTTATTTATGAACAGAATTTAAAAAAATAATAATGTAATTAATAATTGATTAACCTCAAGGCCCTGTTTTTAAGATGCGTTTTGGTTGATCGGATCACATGTACTATGTATGGTGGTTTTTTTTTCCCCCGGAATCAAGGAATTTACATATTGCGACCAGAGACACTACCGAAAAACAGATTGTTTGATAGATTTTTCATCTTCAAACCAAACTTGGGTCTTCAGCTAACAAAGTTTAAATCCTCTCTGGCTAGAGCACTTCCCATAATGTTTACGCATCAGGTCAGTAGGAGGAGAGTAGGCGGACCGTGGTTTCTGTTTCGACCACATGAGCATTTACACTATGAAAGTAATCTGATCAAAGTGGTCTAAAGTGGACAAGCTCAAAAAGTTATAGACCCTGCACTTGCATTTACACCTGCATTTAGCATCATCCACTTATTATCCGATCAACCAAAACTTATCTTAATACCAGGTCTACACAGGGTCTAAATTGGTGTTAAAATGAGTCCTTTGTTAAGTAAAACCATTTAAGTGTTTGGAAATGCTATCTGTGCTCTAAATATCCCCTTTTTTATTTGTGTCCTGTAGCACTGCAGTCTTTCCTAAGAGCATACACCACATACCCCTCCAGTCTGAAGCACGTCTTCCACATCCGCAACCTGCACCTGGGCCACGCTGCTAAGAGCTTTGGCCTGAGGGACGCACCCCAGGGGCTGGCCAACTCCATAACCACTAATCCTACCAACAGCAAAGACTCCAAGAAGGGCAAAGATAAAGCAAAGAGGTACTGCAAGTTTTTAGAAATCGGACAGTAATTTATGAATCTGTCAAACAGTTTGCGGTGCCCCATAATATGATCTAGTTCTTCTTTTAGATAAATTTAGCCATGTTCCGTTTGATGGTATATTTTCCACTGCAGCTTCTGTAACATTTTTCCCACATAATATTTCATATTTGTGATTTTTTTTTTTTTCCCGCTGTTTTATTTCACTTATAAATTTACATGGATTATAAATTAAAGGAAGGTGTTGTTTAACTCAAATGTTATGTACACTACAGTTCAAAAGTTAGGGGTCAGTACAAAAATATTTACTTTTATCAAAATTAATACTTCCACCAAGGATGCATTAAATTGATCAACGCTTACAGTAAATACACATTTAATGTTACAAAGATTTATTTTTTAAATGCATGCTGTGCTTCTGAACATTGTTCATCAAAGAATCCTGGGAGAAAAAAAATCATGGTTTCATGGTTTAAAAAACATTAATCAGTACAACTCTCTTCAACATTGATTATAATAATAAATGTTTCCTGAGCACCAAATCAGCATATTAGAATGATTTCTGAAGGATCATGTGACACTGAAGACTGAAACAATGATGCTCAAAATTTAGCTTTGACATTACAGGAATGAATTCCATTTTAAAAGTTGATAAAATAAAAAAAAATAATAATTGTAATAGTTTTTTTTCTTCTTTTACAATATTCTTATTTTTTGCTGTATTTTTTATCGAATTAATGCAGCCTTGGTGAAAATCTTGCTGACCTCAAACTTTTAAACATTAGTGTATCCTATTTTAGGCCAAAAGTGCATAATTGTATATAGAATAGGGAAAATAGCTCATTATTTGACTTATGACTGTCATGAAAGCTAAATGAATCTATTAAGAACTAAAAACATTGAATTAAAGCAATGGCATGTAGTCTAGGTATTAGCTTTTTCCAAGTAATGTCCTTATAACGAGGTAAAATACTGTGTGAATGAGACGGGAACCGGCAAACATTTAACAACTTTACTAACTCATTATCAACCCCGTCACCGGCCTCGTCCTCGCCACAGTCCATTTAAATGAATAAACAACAAAGAAACAAATGCTTGATCTGCTTCTCTCAAATCAAAATGAGAACTCAAAGCACAGCCACTGCAAAAATCAATTCTGAGTCTGTAGACATGGTATGCTGTAGAGAGTAAAAAGGATTGTTGAATTTATTTATTTTAATATCGACAAGGCATCAAAGTACCAGCAGTTTTGATTTTTTTTTAGCAAGACTATAAAGCTTGTGTTAAGCAAAACACAGCCCATGAGAAACCACCCATATCTTTTTTGGCTATAACATTCACCCACTTATCTAGTGTCACTTCTTAAAGAAAAGAGAAGAGAAATGCCTTCGAGCCATTTTGTAGGATAATGTTTTACTGTAAGTGTCCTGTAAAGGCTGCTCTGAAAATTTCTAGCATGGCTGTGCTGGAGAAAAGCCCACAGCTCACACACACACACACACACACACACACTTGGCAGCTGCAAGTCTTTCACTGTAGCAGAGCTCTTCAGGGTCAAAGAGGACTAGTCAAGTCCTGCCTTTACCAGCTGTACGTTTTACCTTTCACCTTTGATACGCTCGCCCCTCTCGTTTCTTGACTTCCTTTATGCTGTGATGCCTTTGCAATGTTATTTCCAAAACATATTGAATATGACATCCTTGCTTTCAATGCATAATATATTCAGGTCTGATTTACTTAATCTGATAGCAGTCTTTGGTGTAAGTAGGTGTAGTTTGTGAACGTGATGGTGAGGATTATGTTGACATGAGGACTATGTACCAATGATATGGCCAGTACACAGTATGGTTGTTAGGCATTAATATGAGGTTTGGCTCATGCTTGACACTGCAGGCTTATTAGTGGTCATTTCCCATAGGATTGAATGTGGTGCTGCAAGCGTGGGGTCTGGTTAGCAAAGGCCATGTCCGGACTAGCCCTCGAGCGTGTATCTGTCGTAAGGCCTTCCTTTGTGCATCTGTGTGTGGTCAGGTTCTCCTCAGGACACTTAATTAAACTGAGCCAGAGCCAAATACCATCCCGAACATCAATAGTCACATAGTGAGGAGGAACTCTATCTATGTCCGTGTGCTTTTGTGTATGTTTAAAGTCCCCTTGTAGTTAATAATTGTATCCCTTAAAACTCTATGAGCACCAAAATTACATATTTAAATGTTTTCTGGGAAACAAATTCTTCATGCCTTAAAAAAGCTGGAATGTAACTCTACACCCTTGCCTCATTAAGTATGCAGTTCTATGAATATGCAAATTAGCCCCACCTCCACTTATTCACACCAGCTCAAAGATCCACTCATTGACGTGATTGGTTACAAGGTGGAAACACCAGCGATTTCAAACCACTTTTTTGAGACTGTCCTTGGTTCAATGCAGTTTTAAAAATAAAATGATCAGCAATGGTGTTGACATGAATTTGCACATGGTTTGTCTTAAAGCATATTTAAAACACCATATAGACTTATAAACGACATTAAAAACTTGATTTTCACCACAGGGGGACTTTAAATAGAGAGTATTCACATAGAGGGCTCTCCTTTAGGGTTTAGCATGCATTTCATAGCTGACCCGAGCATGCAATGATCACAGTTCTCTTGTCAGACCAAAACTGTCATTTCTGTTATTGTCAGTGTATTCTGCTGTATTTTACTTCCCTGTCTTTCATCCCACCTTCTGTTCTTCGGTGTGCCTTTGAGATGAAGGCTCAAAAGCCCCTGCGTGCCGTCTCTGTGCTGTGAAGGGGGTGTCAGGTACAGTTTGGTAAAACTGATGTTAAAGTTACTTAACTCAAAGGTTAGTGACATATTAAAATTTCATTGAGTAGCACCATTTTATTTAATTGGAAAACAGAGTCCCAATAGTCATTCTTTACAGAAAAACGTATTTTGTTGCGGAAGGGCACTGTGAACATTCTCAAAATGTAAAACTATTAAGTTAAAAATCCTTCAGGTTTTTAGGCTATTATTTAAAATTTTGTAGAAAAAAAACGGAGTAATTTTAAATCAAGACAACCAGGAAAGTATTTCACGAAAATTTCATTCGACCGTGCACCAGAGTTTCCTTTACACAACTGCAAACACAGCGTGAATTACAATGTCCAAAATCATGAATAAATGACTCAAAATTCACAAAATGGCTCCAAACTCGCTTGCTCCGCTCGTGGGCCGTTTGAAGTCAGACTCGCTCCATCAGTGTCAGTGAATCTTTCAGAGCCGTTGCTGATTTCACAGCTGGCTCTCTCACTGAACCACCAGTCATTTATCAGGTATGTTCAATAAATAAATAAAAAAACTGGCAACTCTTTCTGTGATATACTTTACTTTAGAATCTTGAGACCTAAGCCAGGTTATTGACAGGTTGTTCATATGACATTGACAATGTGTAAATAAGGAGACATACTCCCAATAACCAATAATACAATTAGAAAACCGTTATTCCGTTTATACAACTACATATCTGAATGTTAAAATATTTTTTCTTGCTTGTTTGATTTTTGTAATAATAATTCTTAATAATGTAAAGAATAAGATTCTTTAATAATGTAACATTTATAAATTCAAATATGGTTTATAGTACATAAACAATGGGAAATATGGTTTATAAATATTTATTTTGATAAATATAAAAAAAGCAGCAGTGACGGTTTTATATAAACATATATTTATCAAGCGATTCATTAATTTGTCAACTAAAAAAAAAAAACTTAAATTAGTTGACAGTTGCTCCCTCAATTAAGCCCTGCTTATTTCATCCGTTTTGTAATTTCACAATTTCATATGAAGCTATTGTTGTATGACTTTATTTGTACATGTGCACTTGTTTATGGTAGTGCTGAGTTTTGACTTGTGCCACATGCTGGCTCAGACACTATAGGGAGAAGCTTGTGTCTAACCACTAGTAATTGGCAGGGTGACCTGCAGCAGGACCTGTGAATGAATCCCATGGAGCGGGACAATAGGTCAGTCCCGCAGGAGCTGCCCCCAGAGCAGCCCAAACGCATCTCACACTCTTTCTCCACTGCCCAGACAACAGACAACACCCGTAATGAACTTATCAGCCATCGTAGCTGACAGCTGACATCTATATTAACCAGCCATCCCTCCGTATATTCATGCGGCACTATGTCGATGCAACTTAACTGCTCAGTGCTTTGGCCCTATTAACATTTACCATTCCCAGCCTAATTGTGTGCATGTGTGTGACATTGCTGTGTTGTGCTGCGCTGTGCCTCACGGTCTCAGTCGAGTCTAGCCGTCCTGTCAGGAGAGACTTCATTACAGCTGGCTGTGGTATACACTGTCCATGTCCAGACAAGATTTCTCTAATGAGCAGATCACACCAATATAAACACACACACTCACACTTATGGACTTGTGACTGAACAACAAAGACCCTTGATACACAGAAGAGAGGCCATTACAGGCAACCAAAAATACACACACATCAATCCTCCTGAGGGTTTAATTCTTTTTTTTTTTTTTGTAATGTGTGTATTAGTTCATATATTTTATTTGCTCATATTTTATATAATATGGTCCTATGGCTGCTATTCTAGGCAAGGCTGCTATTATTTTATATAAAACCGTAATATTGTGAAATATTACAATTAAAAAATAACCATTTTAATTACTTTAAAAATGTAATTTATTCCTATGATTGCAAAGCTTCATTAGCATCATTACTCCAGTCTTCGGTGTCACATCTCATTCTAATATACCGATTTTCTGCTTTAGAAATATGTCTTATCAATGATGAAAGGGGTTGTGTGCTATATTTTTTGTAGTCTTTGCTGTCACTTTTGGTCAATTTAATGCATACTGGCCCCAAACTTTCAACCAGTAGTGCATATGTTTTTTTTTTGCTAAAATTACAATTAGTAAATACAAAAGTAGAAAATACTTATAAAATAGAGCGAATAAATGGCTTATGAAGTCATGGACAAATCATTGAGACTTGTTGGTCAGAATGAATAGGAATTAGGAACCCTGTGTGTAGGGCCGTCCCACTGGATTGTCTTTTTGTCGTTATTTGGTCCATTTCCTAGTCTGATTCTGAATAGTTTAGAGGGTGTTAGTTATGGACATTGTATTTGTAATGAAGTTCGTTGTTATAGGAAGGAGGCGGCGGGAACTGGCAAGCATTCAAAGACTTTAATAACGTAAAATAACCAAACAACAAAACGAAAGTAAAGGCGGCAGCCCCTCACAGACGACTGCTGTCACATATAATAAAATGAATACACAAATCCAAGCCTGGCCTCTCTCGATCTTCACTGTCGTCACTCGTCCTTTATGTTTCAGCTGGTCCGTGAGAGATACTAGACTGGTGCGTTGTGCAGGTGTCGCTCATTATCAATCCCGCCATCGGCCTCGCGCCGCTCTCTCGCGGCCCTCGGCCTCGCCTGCTCGCCGCAGTATTCATTTTGTGGCCAAGCGCTTTTGTTAATTTCACTCCATTTTGTTGCTTGGCTTGCTTGCAGATCTCCCTCTATGCGTTCTTTGTTTCTGAGAAATGGGTTTCTGATTTTAACGCTGTTATACCTAGCTGATAGAGCACTGCTGTTGAGGCATATATTTATGACATGTCTTTCTGTAAACACTGTGTAGTGACATTATATATATAATATACACCATTGTGTATGTCTGCATACATCCTGCTTATCGCCTGTAGGGGTCCCTGTAGAGTGCTCAGGGACCTAAAGAACAATAACTGCTGTCTCATAGCTGCTCAAAGCCCCGGGGGTAGAGTGTGTCGTGTGTCACCATGAGGTAGGTGTGTGTATTGGATCCTTAAGCAGCCCCATGGGGGCAAAGCGCCGCTTCATTCTCCAGAGTTATTGATTAGATAAACAGTCACTAGTTTTACATCAGGCCCCCGCTGCTGTCTACGAGCCTTTTATTGACGACAGTGGGAAATTTGTTCAGGCAGACTCAAGCCAGCCAGATTCTCATCTGAAATGTTTAGAGCAATGCATAGGTTCCCGTTAATTCAAGAGCTGTTTATTTGTTTTGATTTTGAGAGGAAAGGCTTTTTAATAAGAGTGATTGTAGCTCTTCATTTAAATGTTTTTCAGGCCTCCCAAGAAACTCACATCAAAGGAGCGGGTGTCAAACCTAATGCGCTCCGAGTATCTCAGTGGGATAGAGGGAGAATCCAAGTCTATGAAGAAGAGGAAAAAGAAGAAAGGTCAAGCAGAGGACGAGGAATCGGCATGAAGTGGAAGATATAGAGCGAGATCCGAGATGCTCGAGAGCCGAGAGCCTTCGTGGCTGGTGGATTCTCACGGTTGAACTCGCAGGTGTTTTTACACTGTGAGATTTTTACCTGGAACAAAGCACGACTGGTCAGCAGCAGTCAGAAAACCTGCTCATGCAAAAGCTTTGGTGCGGCGGGTAAAATACACCTATTGGAGTGATATGCATCTGAAATGTTTTATTGCTCATTGAATTTTATTATAAAAATGTATTTGAGCAATGGGATGTATAGCAACTTAAGCTGTTTTATAAAAATGTTGTAAAACAGACTGAATTTTACATAAAAATTTGTTGTATTTGATGCGTGTTTGTTTATTTGATTTTGGGCTCTAAATTGAATCAAACCCAACGTTTTGTTTTGTTTTCAGGATCATGCCTTTTTCATGTTGAAGTAGTACACAAGGTTACACGAACTACTCATAAAAATAGTCTTTGTTAAAAGCTTTTTAGCTCGTTTCCCTGGCTTGAATTTCGGCTTGGTCAGGTAAATAGGACTGGATATGTATGGAGGCTTACGCTGACCAGCTGTCCAAGCGTTGAGTCTGTCTCGCCCGGTCACCAGCTGCTGTCTTTTGGCCGAGTCTTCGCTGCAAGAAATTTGACTGGAATATTACGTTTCACGGTCGCTTTATTACGGTAAAAGCCTCTTGTAAAATTTGATTGGTCTGTAATAATGAAACGCCTATTATTATTGGTCAATTAAACCCACACAACAAACCACTTACTCGGTTACTCTCATTTCGATGTGGGTGAACTGCTCTTTACGAAGCGCCTGTGAAGAGGGCTCACAAAAGGTTTCCATTGCCTGTAGTTTGTATGCTTGTGTTAATTAAAAACGTAAATGTGGATGTAAATGCAGGTTGTTGTGTGAGAAAGTGGTATTCGCGTTTCGCAATATGAGCGCAGGAAACTGGGCATTTTTATTGCGTTTATGGCTGCCGGGTGTTCTGTTCCATTGCAGCTCTATTGCACTTCTACAAATTCAATGTTTGCTAATTTTTAAAGTCCACTTTATGCATCATATATCCACAAAAAATATACAATAATTGCTTGACCAAGATGATATCGAAGGAAAATAAATTAGCCTACTCCCGTCATATGTGACAAATTCACAGTCTTTTATTTAGAAAAGTATTTTGGCGTCTGTTGAACTGGGGTTGAAAAGTACCCATAACCACAACACTATTTCCACAAAAACAATTCAAATCTCTAAGCAGGTTGCAGAGCCATGTTTTACGTTGATCTGTGAATTTCATTGAGGAAACTTGATTTGTTTTTTGTTTTTTTGTAAAACAACCGCACAGTAATACAACCACCATCACAATCGGTGACAAATGACAAATTTCAGTTATACTACATTTGTTAATCCGTCATTTTAGTTTTATTATTTTTGTTCGTAAAATGCATTTTTAACATTAGACAGAGTGATAAAAAAAATCCACAGTTTTTCAGTATTGCCTGGTTTCACTGAAATGGACTAAAATTATTTTATGATGCTTATTTTGGTTAGTTTGCGTCATAATTTTGTGCAAATAAACCACCCCATTTTTTTAGGGGAAAAGCAAGTTAATCAGAATACAGTCACGGTCGAAGTTCTTGGGGGGATGGAACCTCAACAAATAATTTTCTGATAACTTATTTCGTAGGTTAAAGTTTAATAAATAGTTAGCATTCGCCTTTTGGTCAGTCATTTGGAAAGTCTATTATTGCGCGTTTCTATTTTCAGTACACGGGTATTGTCCAAGCGCAACCCTGTCTGTCGTTCCTGAGGTTGGAGCTGCTGTCAGGTTGGATCAGTTCATCGTGACGTGTGTCTCGGTATCACTCCAGAGAGAGACGCTGGATCTCCGGCGCCCTGAAGACCGTGCAGGAGGATCCTGGGGACCAGAGGCCGCTGAACCGGTGGTGGAGGCACGGAAGGCCCTCTGTAGAGGTACAAACCTGGTCCCGGGTCGAGGTTAGAGACCAAACTTTGTGGGTAGAAGTATGGTGATGGGAACATTCTCTGTAGAGCTGAGTAATTCCCTGCTTCCGCGAGCAGCTCCAGCCCAACCGCGGTCTGCCGTTTCCACTTCGTTCTGTTTGAAACAAACAGGCTTCATTGATTTTAGGCTACATTAGTGTTCGTGTTTTCTTAAAATATTCTCACTGGCTGAACTTCTTGGGGAGAAAATGTAATTTTTCTCGTAGTTTAGCACAATAATAAAAAATATATTTTTGGAGAGACAGCCTGTGGAGTAGGCCTAAATTGAAATGCAGGAAGCCATTTTGTCATGTGACACTATAAAACAAAGCCAGGTGTCTGTATTTTAGGTATTGTCTTTCTTTATCACATTAATTGACATTATGAAAAGGAACGTTTTGTTCAGGTAGGCCTACCCTTGGAAAACTTTGTGATTTGAAAATGTTTACAAATGAATGTGCAAGGATTTTATTTAGAATGCTACTAAAGCAAGCCCAATAAAAATGTCGGTAGGCTACACTTTATTGTACAGTGTCATTGTTACAGGTTACTGTAGCAATAGTAATAATTAAAAATTATGCATAATTACGTGCAACTAACCTTAAACCAAACCCCAACCTTTTAGTAACCTATAGTAGCTAATTAATGGTTATTAGTAAAAAAATGTTGGTTTTTAGTTAATAGGCTACAATAGACCTAAAGGACATTGGTTTAATAAATATTAACTCAAAATAGTATGTTCTGCCTATCTGAACCACATTCATTTATAGAGTTAAATAAAATAAAGTTGATTTGACAAAAGGTAAAAAGTCGTGATAAATCATGAAAATATTTTTTACGGGCTAAATGTAGGCCTAACACGGACACCTTAAAATGAAGTGTAGCCTAACCAAAATGTCTTAAACCAACATGATTAAAAATATTACAAATAGGCTATTTGGCCTATAACATCGCCTTCATTCATGCAGTCAGTGTTCTGAATGCTAATTGATAAACTGTGAACAAGTATTTGCCGATTCATGGAAAGTTTTGTTCGTCGAGGATGAATCCGCGCTTGTAATATCCTGTTGAACACTCATCCGTCAAATTGTCACTCAGCAAAGAGCCATTTCAGATAAATAATTCATAATTTTGGCAATTGTTTAATTACTACTCGGAAGCTAAATTATTGATACACGATGCAATAATTTATTATTTATAACTAAATGTGTTGGACTCATGGTGTGCGAGGTTGTAGTTGTGCACAACTTTTCTCCCCGTTGTGGTTTAATTTGACAGCATGACAGTAACAGCAACAAACATTTTTTTTAGGCTACAGTATAATATTGATATTAATACTATTTAAAAAAAATAAAACTTTTTTTTTGTATAAAACTTTTAGGCCAATATTTATACATTTTAAATGTTTCAGTAGCCTACACATAATGACTAGTCAGCTTCTTTAATAGGCTATAAGCTATTTCTGTAGCTATCATTGACTGTAAAAAATTAAATAAAAAAATTTAAAAAGGCTATGATTTTCACAAGACGTTTGTAGGCTGTTCACCTGCGGTTCTGGTACCATGTCTTGACCTGTGTGTCGGTGAGGCTGAGAGATGCTGCCAGCTCCATCCTGTCCTGCACGCTTAGATACTTCTGACGCTCGAAGCTGCGCTCGAGCTGCGCCAGCTGGTGATCAGTGAACGCAGTGCGGGCTTTACGAGGCTTCTTCAGCCTGGAGCTGGGGCTGTCTCTACTGCTGGAGATTTCGCGATCAGCCTCGTCTTTCACTGAAAACAAATATACCATCAACATTTATCATTTTGACAGACACGCTGCTGCTTCTTCTTTTTTAATGATCGTGTTTGTTTTAAGCTACTGCCTTGCCCCAATTTCTTCAATTCCTCACGTTTAATTATTTTAACATTAATTTCAACAGCACTTGTCAAAGTTCAAAAAACTTTTGTTGTTGTTGTTGATAATATTAGGCCTATATTGTTGTAATATTGCATTAAAATAACTTAATAAGCAGCTTAAGATGCGACTCTTAAGATGCGGATTGATAGTCTATTATGAGACGCTTTAGCTTACACATTTTATCATCAGATGGTCAAATCCAAAATTCATTAAAGAAACACCTTTAGTCAGAGCACACAGATGCTTTCGATTGTATTTGTATCACAACACAAGATAAATTTTGTTTGGTTTTGAAACCAATAGAAATTTCGACTAAAGTGACCTCCAAAACAGAGATAATTCTCAAATAACTTAATCTTTAAATAACTTACCTTGACAATGAATTACATTGAACTGCGTTAGAGGAACAATAGTAACAAAAACGAAAGTATGGACAAGTATTTTTCGAAATACCAAAGTATTTTTCTTTAAGTGTGCCTATTTCTTTAAATGCTGCCTATTTATAGCGACTTATTTCGTGATCTCTTATAAAAACCTCTTTCTTGATTTAGATCTCGATTTTTAACATAATAATTTAGCTATATAAGATCTGTTTTACATGATTTCTTAAGGCAATGTAAAAGCTCACAATTAATTTTAACAGCAAACCATGAAATAATCTAAAGAATATAAAATATGAATAAAACAAAATTGAATTGTTTCTATTTATTTATTTATTTATTTTAGTATATTTCTTTGCCAGATGCAAGCTTAGTGTCTCACCCCTGTATTCACTATCCGAGGACGAATTGCTGTGAAGTTTGTCCATACAGTCTTCAGCATCTTGTGCTAACTGTCCAGTGCTGGAATAGGGAGCACAGGCTGCCAGAGGTTTGCAGTCCGCTAGAATGTCTCGGATCAAGAACGAGGACGTGACTGTTCTCGGCTGCTGGGAAATTTGTAACGGAGAGTCCAGTCCGAGAGCGCGAGCGTGTCTTTGCACTGCGGCTTCTACTGAGGTCCGTCTCGGGGAGGGGGGCGACGAGCAGCCGCTGTCCAAGTCCGACCGCGGGCTCAACTCCGCTGGAGACCCGCCGCAGTCCCCCTTGGACATACACGGACTGCTAGGTCTGTGAGAAAGAATAGACTCGATCCCAAAACTCGACCCGTTTGATACCTCCATTGCGAGTCAAATTAATATCAAATGTGCATTTGTACTTTTTTATTTTTTGTTTGGTGAAGCAGCTGAGAAATTAGCAGATTCAAAACGGTAAAATCAGATCATAATTCTGGGGGAAAAGGCTTCTAAACTCCTTTTGATACTGTCCCAGAAAAAAAGGTCCAATATTAATGAGTGATTTTTACCAGATCCTTCTTCTGTGTTTGATTGCAGGTCTGTTTTGTTGAAATCGCTCTCGTACAGTCCCTCAAAAGCGAATCCGTGGAGTGCACAGGTCAGTTTCAGCACCAAGGACAGGTACAACTACTCACCCGCACATAAGAGCACGGTAAGCACTCGTTATAACTATTCATTGGCTTGAAAACTTATCTGGCTTTCTTGAGTCACAACTACAACCATAGCCCCCCTAATGCTCTGAGTCTGACCTAAACTCGATGCTGATGTGTAAAGTTCTAGTCCAGGTCTGCGAGGACTAAACCTGTGTAACAGAGTATAAACACAGGCAGTGATCTCCACGACCTGAAAATGACACCCTCAAGGAAACAGCCAATACCGGAGGAGGAACACGCTTTTAAAGGTGTCCATTCCGCGTTTGTCCCGAGCGCCACGTCGTTATTGGTTAAAGGGTGTTTTTGGGGGGTGATGATCACGTACGTGTTGTGGGAGGGGGAGAAACACAGTCAACCCTCCCCTTTTTTTGTCCTAAATAAATCGCAGACACGCAATACGTGACGTGGATCCAGCACGCGATGCTTTATTTTACCTTTTATCGCTTTGCCACGGTTTCTTCTTTATTTCTTCATCAGAACAACATCTAAACCTTTTTTATTTTATTTTTTTAACATGTACAGACCCAGAGACCCCCAGGTCCCAATATATAAAAATATAGATCCATAAGGTTTATTCAAATGACGTGTGTGTGCGTCTGTGTTTGTTTTGCCAAAACTATACATGCTACATACTAAAAAACAGGAGAACACATTTTGTCAATTTTATTATTGGGAGATTATTACTTCAAGAAGAATCCTTATGAACAGAGAGGCTGAGATGTAATAATCCCAGCTCTATCAATCCACTGTGTAAGTGCCTTGACCCAGAATCCCTCTCCTGCTTGCAGACTCTGAGTAGTGGGCATTCATGGCTTTCTTCCGGGCTTCAGGATCTCGAAAGGTGTCCAGAGCTGGTCCCACCTACAGAATACAAAACAGAATTTCACACTGATATTCAGTAGACTGCTGTCTGGGTAGAAACAGAAGTGTGTGTTTTATATCATAAATGGTATGCTATATATATATATATATATATACACACACACACATTTATTTTATGTATTGCAAAAAATAATGCAATATCATCTGATCTGATAAATTATAGAGATTTAGATTGATAGATCCTAGACTGAGGCCTATTGCAGTTCAACATTGAAAAAAAAAATAAAAAATATGAATGACAGAGGAAAGTAACACGAATGGCACTACTGGAACATGGAAGACATTCTGTTTTGATACACAAAAGTGTAGTCAGAATAGTTGAACATTAAAAAACATAGCCCTGTAAAAAGCAGCAGAGAGACGCTTTGCCCACGTTTTACTTTTGTAACATCTAAGCTGGTACGTAAAAATGTATACTGACAGCTATTAAATAATAGAACTTGTTGGCACAGCACATTTATGAATTGAACAATGGCTCAAAACTGCAGATATGTAAGCCAGGGGGGTTTCAAATATGTATTTCATATGTTTCAACTCCTCCAAACGTTAGTTCATGCGAACAGCAAAAACGCACTGAAACTTTACCGGTGTGTCACATCGTGTTTTAAATATATTTACTTGTTTATCTTTTCCCTTTTTCTACCCTAAAAAAATCAGTTGCCTCCCACAAACACTTTTGACACCTCCAAACCTTTTTGAATTAAATAGGAGGAACACACGTCTCAGGAAAGCTGGAATGAAAGAGATGTAAGAGAAGGTGACAATACAAACAAACAAACAACAGGAATGAAGAAAATGAGTGTAGAATGAAGAAGAGAGTCAAGGATGCAAATGTCGAACCTGGCGCTATCAGGACAGCTACTTGACAGGCTGTAATGAGCAGAGGTAAATCTTTTATAAGGTTAACGCTCCTCTCTCTCTCCGTCAGCTGTCATACAAGAGAGAATTTAGTGCAGGCGTGCAACCAAAATAACACTCTCCCTCCCTCATTAGAGCCGACTGAGGGTGGACGACAGGACAGGCAGCCACGGGAAGTGTGTGTGTGGTTGGGGAGGGGGTTGTAATTGGCAGAGGCTATATTCAGACAGAGAAAAAAAACAGGATGGACGAGCAGTGCATGGAAAGGGTTAAAAAGGAAAACTAGCAGTATGAGATATCAATGTACAGTACAGGCGTAATATGCATGTTTAGCCAATAATGACAAGGTAGCCATTGGATCCTAAAATTAAATATTTAGGAGCCAAATTTATTTATTTTAGTTTCTTCTCAAAGATTTTTGAAGACAACAGTTACTTCTCTGTGCTATATGATGAAGGAACATATTTTACAACAAATACGATTCTCAACCAATAATATTTGTTATACGTTTTTTAGAATAAATTATTAATTCATCCAACAAAACTCTGTTGTGAATATATATCTTTATCTCCACACATTAACGACGTCAATAACAAGTCTCACAAACGTAAAGAACATTACTTCACCGGTTTCCAGGTCATTTCAAATCAGAACTAACTCATTAGTCATTATTTCCATGAATCGCATACGAAGGCCTTGCGCTGTGCAAGAAACACCAGCACAACAAGATAAGATGATATCTAGAGGAAACTTCATATAGACAAAACACAATTGTCTTACAAAAATACTAATTTATGATTTTTGTTGTGTTTATTTCAACTATTTTAATCGTGGTCTGGAGCCCTGTTTAAAGAGTGTGGCTAGTGCATGTATTGTGATGTTCTGTCAGTGCTTGTAAAGGTGTGTTAGGATGTGTGTAAGGGCCATCATTAGCTCAGCGGGAGTCTGATTCCTTCATAATTGGAAGCATTGGGGATTGTCAATGGAGAATTTTTATGCACCGCTGACAGGTAGAGCTGTCAGGTTGGTAGTGTGCTTGTCAACGCAAAAGACCAATAAAAACAAAGCACTTTTGATTTACTAGGTGCTTTTGCGTTAAGGCTAGCACAGGGACCAACACTGAAGGAGTTAGAAGACATGTGAACATTTGTAAGGGCTTGAGGCAGATTTAGTTACTTTCAGCATGGATTTTTCAGTGTTTGTCACAACACACACTCACACATGTTGGGTCTTCATGTTTTATGGGGACTTTCCACAGACATAATGATTCTTATACTGTGCAAAATGCATATTCTATACCCTACCCCTATATCACAGAAAACTTTCTGCATTTTTACATTTTCAAAAGAACATCACTCAGTATGATTTATAAGCTGTTTTCCTCATGGGGACCAAAAAATGGTTTTGGTCCCCAACTATTGCCATCTTTGTGGGGAGAAATTGTCCCCATAAGGTAGGGTTTACCAGGACCACAAACGCACTCACTCTCACTCTCTCTCTCTTCTTGGTTATTCTTTCAGTGTAAATCAACTAAACCACTAAATGAAAAAAATACAACAAATAATGTATATAGCTTTGATGTTGCCACAAATATGATTGATGAGTGTTAAGTTTTCACCTGCTGGAAACGAGGTAGTTTCCACATGGATGGGGGCTCAGGCAAAGGCCGACTCTTGCGTAGCAGGCTGGTCCGTGTGTCCTGTATACGTCCAAGCTGAGCCTGTGAAGAAAAGGGGAAGCTTATGTAGATGCTTACAGCTTAGTCACTTTTCTCTTTGCAGCAAAGGTTAATATGAAAGTGATTTTGTGAGGTCCTCCACAGACCTTCTTATGCTGATGGGCCTGTAGGGCTCTGTCCTTGGCCTGCTGCTCTTCCAGCCATCTCTGAGCGTACTTATACTCCATGAGCTCAGAGATTGGGGTAGATGGTCTGAAATGGAACAAAAGAGTTTTCTCAGGTTCAATCTGAATCTGCAGAATTCAGTGGAACTGATTTATACTCGTTTTTGTACTTAAAAGCATAGTCAAATGATTAGACAATATATTTAAAGGGATAGTTCTGTCATCGTTTACTCAATCTCATGTTGTTCTAGGTCTGTATGACTTTTTTTCCCTGTAGAACATAAAAGAAGATATTTTGAGAAATGTTTCAGTTTATGTATTTGTTCTTGTCCATACAGTGGAAGTAAATGGTAACCAAAACTGTTTGGCCACCAACATTCTTTTCAAATATATATTTTTTGGGTTAAAATAGAAAAAAAAAAGTCATACAGATTTGAAATTACATTTTTTTAGTAGAGGCAAGTGGGGAAAAGGAATTTAGTTAAGATATTTTAAAATTCATGATCATTCAAATTTTAGACACAGATGTTACATATGGCAGATGCAGACGTCATAGTCAGTGAGACGAGTGCTTAAAGGGAAGTCTTATTTTTGGTCCTTATCGAACATCATAGCAGACAACTCCAGTATAGTTCCATTCACACAACATGAGCTCACCTAAAATGCATTTATGAGCCCTTAAAATTTCATTTCTAGAATGCAGTTGTCATTCTCGTAAATAAACACAATTATATTAAGCCCTCAAAAATAGGACTTAAAACTATACATGCTTTATATAATAAAAATGTGCACTGTGTTAGTAAGCCTATGGTTTACAAGACTAATAATCTCTGGTAATATGTATACCATGCTGTATTTCAAAAAAAAAATTGGATGTATATCCCATCTGAGGCTTGTGATCCTAATGAGTTTAAATAGACTAATGTGAGAGCTTCCCAATCCAATTACACTTGGACACCTTCCTTTCACTGGGATTTGATACTGGATAGCCAGGTGTAAAGTTGTGAAAAAGGCAACATTCTTATTTCTTGAGTAGACATCTCTAGATGTAGTGGTGTTTCTCTGATATGTATGTGTGTGCTGTATTTCGTGTGTGTGTGTGTGTGTGTGTTTGTATTGGGATGGTGACATTTTGTGCAAGGATCCTAGCACACCCTCATTAGGCCTGACTGTGGCATTGGCAAACAGCATTTGATGGATAGAGTGCAGGGCCAAACAAGTCCCTGTGGACTCCTGATCTTACCTCTCATTGCTCCAGACATCCTTCCCCCTGACTGGCTCTTGAAACACACTCTCACCCAACACTTCTCACACTGGATATATCAACATCAAGTGTGTGTGTGTGCGGGAGTGTGAGTGAAAAAGAGAGTCTCGACACAAAGCTGTGTTTTCAGTTAAATAATTCAGCTCCATTTCAACAGTATCAAGGCCCAGGAGAAGGAGAACAAAAAAGAAAGCAGGTGGAGGGCAGAAGGAAGGAGTGAAGGGAGCTTGTGGTGCTGCGGACCAATGTAATAATCCTACCTCTGCTCTCAGCACAGAGCTCGTGTCATACCTCAGTGGGCACACAGCTCAAAGATGAGTGCTCTCTTCTTTCCTTCTCCCTCTTTCTCTGTTTCTTACAGATATACACATATCTCTTTTACTTACCCGCTCTTTCCTTTTCGCCTCATCCAGTAAAACAAGACAGTCCAAATCACTTTCTAAACTGATCGACACTCACCCACGTCTTTTTCCCACCATAAAAATGATGAAAGACAAGGTCCTGTTCTTACTCCAATTTTACAGATTTCCTCCCTCAATATATCAGGAAAGTAAGAACGATATGAGAAGTGAGGGGGACACATTATAAGCCTTATCAGACTGGTTCATGAATATTAGTCCTAAAAGACTTGCTGGGCGATAACCACATTAGGATTTATTCAGTTTAATAACACTGAGAAAAAAAAAAAGTTTGGCGTAGGATTTACTTTGAAAAAATTTTCACAAGATAATTACAAAGACAAGCCAATAGTAACACTTTGAGGGAAGTTGTGATAGTCTTTACATCCCTATTGAGTATATCTGAGTGAGATGGCTTCTCAAACAAGAAAAAATGTAGTGCGGGACTTGATTGGTTGGTTGTGGTTTTCTATTGCTGTGATCTCAAAGGTTTTAAACACGTCACCAGAGAAGAGAAGAAATGTCGCTGCGAGAGGGAAGGGAAGTTATTTTCATTTAAGATTACTAGTCCGATACCTGTGCAAAATCAGTGTTTTTGTGTTTTTAGTAATTGTTGGTTTGGTGTGTTTTAGTTGCTGAATAGCCTAAGCTACTATTACACAAGAGCCTAAACTCTGAGAAAACGATAACGTTAAGTGCACCAGAATAAAATATAATATTCAGATATTTTTAAACCACAACCCTCTAATGTCAGAATGTTTATTTTGGGGAGTGTCCAGTGTGTAGTGTGAGCTGGAGTGGCCAGCGGCAAAAGCGAATGTGTGCTTCTTTTTCAATATATAAAAATTATTTCTTAAATCCATAATCCATAAATCCAAACAATGTCAAACTCGGCACTGCACTTACACGTGCCTGTAGCAAGACACCTGTTAAGTTTGAAATCATCAGACTAACGGTTCGAGAGATATTCGATTAACAGACAGACAGAGACACAGACAGACAGAGAGATAGACAGACACACAGACAGACAAACAGACAGACAGACACACACAGACAAACAGACACACAGACAGAGAGACGTATAAATAGATATAAATTATAAATATAAATTTATAAATAGATGAGGGCACATGAATTCATGGTGTAATAATAACCATGTGCATGGATACATTACTGTAATTATAATAAATACTGCAATATTCCATTTAATTTTTCTAAAAGTGTCTATAAGTGTCAATTTTGATTTCATGTTTGATATTTTGATATCTTGAATTAGAAAGAGTGAAATAGTATTTTCTTACAAAACATACCATTTACTAACATGGCTGTAGTACAATGTGCAGCTAAGCAAAACAACATTCTTAAAATATAATGATTATTTTCCAAATGATCTTCCACAAATTATTATTATTGTTAATGTAAGAAATAGTAATAATTCAAAATAATAGACCACTAAAATATAATGGTTTATAATGCCTGCTACTTGTATTGAAATTTTATAGACAAGGCTTTGTGGCTGCCAATAAATTCTTGCTGTTCGGAGCAAAGTGTTTTTGAATGCTCTGATTCACTGCCTATTTCTGACGCAAGGGTGTTTATATGTGGGTGGCAGATGTAAACAGAAAGAGACAAAGACAGAAGGCAGATGGAGGTGTCATTAAGATGAATATCAATACACTGAGATGCTGTTAATGCGCTCTATTCCTCCCTATAAAAAATGATCAAATTGCAGTGTAAATGGGAATATTAGTATTAATATTTTCCTTAAAAATTGTTACAGATTGTTTTTATTATGACTTCTTTCTGATTCTTCCAAGCACAGCTATGAATTGAGACTCTTAAAACTAGCTAACAATGAATGAGACTGAGACCATTATTACACTCACCTGTTAGAAATACCAAATGAAGCATCTGGTGGTATGCGAGGTGGGGCAGACCTGCGAAACCCTTCTCTGTTCAATGGCTGGCGCCGAATGTCATGGGTGGCACGGTACTGTTGCAGCTCTTTAGCAGTAACCAATCCTGACTTGACCCCTTCTCGATTAAGGCTAATAAAATCCCTCTCAGCCACCCGGTTTCTGGTAGACATAGTATGAGTGCGCCAGTTGGAGATAGCTAAGAGAGAGAGAGAAAGAGAGAGAGAGAGAGATCACAGTAGGAAAATACTATGAAATCAAGTAAGACTCCAATGATACATACAGCTCAGCACACACAATTCCTTTGAGGAGGATTGCACTACAATTTTTTTTATAATCAGTATTTTTGTCTTGTTTTTCTGTAATATCATCACCTTAATATCAAAATGCAGAAGATAGAAAGACTTGTTTTCAAAGGATATATCTTAAATGTTAAGCATAAATCTGGTTTGTTAAATTTATGTATAAAACAAGAAAAACTATTTTACAACAAAAACGGGGAAAAAAGAAAAACGGAATTCAAGATATATTCTCTGAAATCTTGTTTTAACCTATTAATTGTCTAACCTGTTAACTGTCACCCCCTTTTTGAGCATATAGATCTGAACTTGCAATTCATGAATGCTTTGACATACAAAAACCTTTTAAATAATACTAAGCAGATTATTGCAGATAATGCAGAAAGTGTAAAAAAGATTAAATTTACTGTAAAGCAAGTGTAATAAACTAAACATTTTTTACAGAATATATATTTTACAAAAACATTTAAACTTCAAGAAAATCAAAACAATACGTCTTGTTGTGTTCCAAAGTTGATAACAAAAATGTAAGCCCACTGAAAGGTTTTAAAGTACCTTGCATGGTCATTTTAAAAGATTTCAAAGAATGAATTTTGAGTGCTCGAACAATAGGCTACCTATGATTATTATTAAAATATGACATAAAGTCAGTCAAATGTCTTGCTACCAGGATGACAGTTAAAATGCTGGATATTTTCACTCATATTTTGAAAAAAGGACAAAATACTAAAGGAAAAATGTACTTTTTCTTGCAGTGTGGCAACTTTTATATGTAATAAATAATATTTTAATGTACCAAAGGACTTGTCCTGCAGAGTTTAGCTGAAACCTTAATTAAACACCTGAACCAGTTAATCAAGGTCTTCAGGATTACTAGAAACTGTATACGTGGAGTACACTATAAAATGTGAACAGTTGAATCAACTACATTAAAATTACTTCAAATGGTAACTTTTTTTAATTACATAAATAATTCAGTCATGAAACTCTTGTTTTTAGATGTATCCTCACTTATCCAGCAGCAGACGTAGCAAATCTAGTCCAGCATGTACATTCCATGTTTATTAATAAATGCTGGTTAAATTCATTCAGAGACTTGTCATGATTGAATTATGCTTTTACCGTTTTCGAGACAACTTCAGTTAGAAATATTAGCATTATTAGACAGCCATAGATAGATCAGCAAGAGAAAACACAAAACTGTTCATTGGCTTTGGTGACTTGGCGGCACCTTCCTTTGGCACCAGGTAAATAACAGTAAGCATAGGCTCCAGCAGGGCTCTGCTGACATGTTCAAAACTAAGTAGAGATCAGTTTTGGGTGTTTTCTGAAATAATAGTTACATTAGGATTTGTGATGAGTAAGCTTAGATAGGCATGACAGGGTAACTTCATCATAGTTCATGGGTCTGTATGAGGGCTTGACACTTGCAGTCACTGCCTGTCGTCCGTTGGAAGTGCATAATTAAAGTGTGAGACGGGAGCCAGTGCAGAAGCCAGCCACAGTTTAGTATGCTAACAGGAGCGCACTGACAGCACATGCAGGCTAAGTGCCTGAGGGGACACTTACTCAAGAAAACGCACTGTGACATCATCCTGTGACAAGAGTTGATGGGGAACGGGTGTGGTGTCTCATAAACAAAGGGTTTTGAGTTAGTGGATATTTAGCTTCAATATACAGCCAACAGTATTAAAGTTTGAAAGGCAAATTTAGAACTACTCCAGACCAGTGGCATGGCAATTTTGCGAAATTGTGTTGCCACTTACCCTCTGCCACTCCTCCATCCTGAACTGTGGTCGCCATCCCAAAAACAAAGTCAGGTCCTGGACAGGTCAAACCTCTTAACCTGGCCTTTCCAAGAGCTGGCTGTAGAGAACAAACAGGACTGAGATAAATACAACTATTTCATGATTTTCCTTATGTTTTTTTTATGTTATGTATAAAAGGCACATATTTAAAGGCATGTATTTAAATACACAAAATAAGGCACCAGGGAAAAGTTTTTTCCCCCAGACCATCTACCTCATGAACAGTTAAAATCCACCAAGTTTTCTGTGCAATACTGATTAAAAAACATGAATTACCCAACACACTATTTACTTATATTTATTTGACATCCAACCACTTTACATTCCCATGCATAACTGTATCTATAGATACAGATATTTGGGTAACGCTTCCTTTTACAGTCCAGTTACCCATGTAAATATGTACTTATTTTAGTAACTACAATTACTGGGTAATAACTAGTACTAACCCTGAACCTACCCCTAAACCTACCCCTGTTCCATGTACTTACCTTATATTAGCCAGTACTTTCTAGGTAAGTACACTGTAAGTATACTGTAAGTACTGTACTGTAAAAGGAATCATTAACGATATTTGTATATCTTTTCGATATATTTGTGTATATTATGTGTTATTTTTCTAGTTTATCTTATTTTATAATCTGTCTTGGTATATTACATTTTTTCCGCTGTGGGCTGGAAGCTTCACCATGGCTAATTCCATTTATGTAAATACGTGTAAATACATTTAATTGCTTCTATTTATGTGTATGTTTTCTGACAGAGAACAGTAGCTGTGTTTTGTTTTCAGAACAATGTTTTTCTGAACCTAAAACTGTCAATCAAACTGTCAATCAGTATCAATTACATCACCGCAGTAAAAGTGCCGTTAAACTGAAGCATTTAACAGCACAAGACAATGCATGCATCACAATGTCAAAGTTGCATGGACCTCTAGAGTGGCAGCTGATTTTGTGATTGACAGGCAGTTTTTCAACCCATACCTTCAATTTCGAGCACGCCAAAAGCATCTGATTGTGTCTATTAATAAAATCATAATTATGCATAAAATTATTACCATAAAACATGCCGCAAAAGAAGCCCAAATGACTGCGGTGTCTGGCAGCTCAGTAAAGACAAATCCCCATTGAACGTTGATGCGAGTGATCTTGATGGTTGATTTCCTCAGTCAGGTCTCAGTCTGAATCACTAGCACAATGTAGTCCAGAAGTCAGTTCATGTAAAGTATGATTTAAGTCTCCAGAGTCATAACTGTAAGATGATTGACAGCTAAAGAGTTGAAAACGGCAACACTTATCCTGCCATGTGTGTGTTGTGGGGGTTGGGTGTGGGGATTTACCCCCTATCATCATCTACTCAAAACAATTCTCTCGTGGGGCAAAAGAAAAGCCCAGTGTTTTTCTCTGAGCTCTGTTAAACAGCTCAAAGCCGAGTTTTAAGAGCAGCTTAGCTTCGAAAAGGTGGAAAATTGAGAATCAAACCACGGCAAAGGTGACAACCGGATGTATCAAAAGTGATCTGTGGAATATGGTGCCTGAGATTTCCAGAAGCACGTATCTTTGATCTTTGATGGAACATGAGGGAGGTGTGCTCATGTGTCAGTCACAGAGTTACATTAATGTCGGCGGTTCTCCTCATGCTGCCGTATGCGATTTTTGGAAGGAGAAACGAATTAGCATGGTGAGTCTGTCATCATCTCTGGAGATCTCTGTGTGTTTGCTGTGTTCTAAAGACTTAATTCTTGTTTAAAAACCCTCAATCCTTCATTCTGAGCTTTGAATAGTCTACATTGAAAAATGGATTTAAAAGATATTTGTCACTGGACCCCCACCAATCATGTTGGGCAAGTAAAGCCCTCCAGAAAGCGAATACAACTGCCAAACTCGTCTCTCTCTCTTTTTTATGGCGTCTCTCTCCCTGAGCACGACCAAATTGAGAGATCCCAAATCTTTTTTGGCCTTTTTAACTCACAGACACCCTACCCCTAGTTAACACATCAGCTGAAACGTATCAAACGTTTCTTAAAAGCGCCAATCTTTTGAGCAAGTGCCACCAGGCTTCTCGGCCAGCCCTTTAATCCCCTTCGCAATTTTAATCTGCAGATTGTTTTGAGGGAGATCACTTAGAGATGCCTGAAGGAACGTGTTGACTGCTGGCGTAAAACGGCTAATCAGACCCCTCAAAACATTATTGGGCCTTTCATTCACAATAAAAGGGCTGAAAGAGAAGGGGACAACAGAAAAGGCAAGTCGGGCGAAGGATTATGTTAAGCAAAAGCTCCTTTTATATTGTCATTTACTGGTGATCTGTCTCTGTATTGTGTTTTCATTAACCAGGCATGGACCTGCTGAATGAACCAGAGGCCGGCATGAGAATAGGGCGGCTTCAGGAGAGGCTACACTAGGGTCAGTGGGAGCAGATTATTCGCACAGGCTAAAAGAGACAGAGAACAGGGGGACATAATCATCTCTTACTAAGGAGACCCCTTCAGTCCATTCAGGCACCCGTGCTTTAATTTCACCGTCCTTTTGTGTCTCTCTTGCTCATGTGTGCTTTTAGGATTTCGCTTGAGCTGCTGAGATTAGTTTAGCGCTGACCCTGAGAGTCTATCACTGCAATGAACACTTGCACACGTTGCTTTTTTCTCAGATGTTGTCTCTCTAAGCGAATACCATGTGGCATTTCCATGCGTTTTTTCTCTTGAATTTCACTTAGACATCATTCCTGACAGCCTCGCTACTAGATTTACACGCATTTCAGAGAGGAAGCTTCTGGATAAAACTGGTCTGCACCTCCAGTCCAAGACCTACTAGTTTTGCGCTGTCCCAGTGGAACCAGTTTAATCTTGTCAGGCAGCGGCACGGAGAATCGTGAGCCAGGCCTGATCATCTCATCTCATCGGCACTGACAGACAGCTTTGCCATGAGTTCCTCTGTCAGACTTACAAATAAATGTGCCCATGATGATGATTAGAGGATAACGGCACTAATGCTCACCGAACTATCTCCACTAATTATTATAACGCTCTTCCAGCTCAGTTCAGCGCCATCTGGTGCCTGATTACAGGACAGCGGGCACATTGGCTTAAAATTGATCTCTTCATCTCAACTAAGCTAAATTGAGGAAATGAATGGCAGAGAGAAAGTGAAGCAGGGAAAGCGCTAGAAAGAATCTGTATCTTTGTTGCTGTGTGATCTGATACAATTCATGGGGAGAGAATTCAAGTGCAGTCGCTTACAGTCATCAAGAAGCACAGAAGGATACATGGTCAGCATTTACTTGAAGGGAATTTGGGAAATGTCAAGCTAAAAACACATTTATTTATAAGAATTATGTCAAAAATGCTGAGAGGAAGTGGAATCATAACCCTAACTTTCTCATTGGATCACAGCTTTTCTCTTCTCTAGCTAAATCCGTCAACTCTAAATTAATATCAGCCCACTTCTAAAATCCCCAGAATGTCAATGTGCGCATATGTGCAATGCAAACATACACGCACATTCATCTCCTCTATAGTCTGGCTGGTTATTAAGATGCTAACTCTCTTTATGTGTGGCAAATCCTGAAGCTTTGGGTATAATTGATGAGGCATTTCCATAAAGAGGGCCAGCTAATTGGGAGCATGTGTCTGGGCAAGCGTGTGCTACCCTTCTTCAATACAGATGAGTGTTATCCTACCTCTTTAGATGTATGTATGCACGTGTGGGTGTGTTTAATGAAAAATGGATCACAAACTGTGTTTAAACCATGTGAATAAGCAGTACAGTCATTAGACATGTCCAAGAATTCAAGCTGTCCTAAAGCGGGACTAAAATTGTACATAGACAATTAAAAATAAAATGCAACTGGGTCAGTAACACTACTTTTTTTAAGTATGAAGTCAGTAACACTTTGTTAGGAAGAAATTAATATTCAGCGAAGTCAAGTAAATCGATCAAAAAAGCAGTGAAGACATTTACAATGTTACAAAATACATTTCAAAAAAATGCTGTTCTTTAGAATTTTCTATTCAACAAAGAATCCTGAAAAAATATTAAGGCACCACAACTGTTTTCATCATTGATAATAATAATAACAACGATAGTAATAAATGCTTCCTGAGCAGCAGATCAGCATATTAGAATGATTTCTGAATTTGAATGATCATGT
Source organism: Cyprinella venusta (assembly GCA_038021265.1). NCBI lineage: Eukaryota > Metazoa > Chordata > Actinopteri > Cypriniformes > Leuciscidae > Cyprinella > Cyprinella venusta. Next base: position 34,751,585 of record CM075865.1, on the reverse strand, counting down.
GACACCGAAGATTGGAGTAATGGCTGCTGAAAATTAAATTTAGTCTCTTTTAAAAATGGCATAAAAGTTTTTTAAACCTATTTGAAACCAACGTGATGACATTACTAAAGACCCTTTCACACCAAGAACAAAAAAAGATAACTATATAAGCTATATATTGGTTCTGTTTATTCTAAGCGCGCACTGCAGTTATGTTGTTGTCCGCTGCTTTGCTCAAGCTCTAAAGCAGGATGGATTCTGATTGGATATCTTGAAAGGATATCTTTTTACGCTATTATTGTTATAGTTGTGGTGTGGGCTGCTATTCTTTATATTGTTTAACAATTAAACAATTTTTAATCGTGATCTTTCATCGTTATAGACATCATCATTGTGAATTGGCCTTAAAGGGATACTCCACTTTTTTTTGGAAATAGGCTCATTTTACCACTCCCCCAGAGTTAAACAGTTGGGTTTTACCTTTTTCAAATCCATTCAGCCAATTTTCTGATATTTAGTAGAATATCAGAATACAGACAGTTTCTGGTCTCATTGACTGCCATAGTATATTTTTTTTCCTACTATGGAAGTCAATGAGACCAGAAACGGTCTGGTTACTGATATTCCTCTAAATATCAGAAAATCGGCTGAATGGATTTGAAAACGGTAAAACTCAACTGTTTAACTCTGAGGGAGTTGTAAAATGAGCCTATTTACAAAAAAAAAAAGTGGAGTATCCCTTTAAGAACTTGGATTTTGTCTTATTTGTATTTGACTCAGCTGTTAGTAAATATAGATAACATAATTAGTTAGCACTACAACTGAACATGGACAAGAATGATATATGTATTTTCATTCTCTTAATCCATAAATGAATGCATACAGCCCTGTTTTGACAGACCACATATGCCAAAGGTCTTTTTACATATCTCATTTACATTTATCTAATATGCAAGCACTTTACAGTTATGTATTGGGTTCATGGTTATGTATCTATCTCTCTGTGCTCGTGTCTACAGTGTTCCCAGCTGGATCACATTAATAATAAGGGCCTGTGTTGCAACCGGGAGTGCTTATGAGGCACTGTATTCGTAGGCCTAACTGTAGATGCCTATATGAACAGCTGAGGGGGGTGAAGGTCAAGGTCCGGGCCAGTTCCTTTGCAATTCAAATAAATTCCAGTGGCCAATTAAAGTCAGTAGGTAACTGTATACAATTTTTAGCTACTTTTGACAAATCTCCCACTCTGATAATGCTTTTTAAAGCACCCTGAGCCTTCAAAAGATATATTTTTAATTGTATATGCTAAAGTTTAATTGAGGCAAAAACAGCTTTAGGCCAGACCACATATACATAATATATTTGCGCTGCAGGCAAATATCAGCTACAGTACAGAATTACTTAAGAATGAACCGCAGATTGCCGTGTCTAACATTAGCTACATAGGCTGAATGAAGTGAATGGTAATGAGTGGGAAGAGGGGACCGTGAATAGGGCCCAGCCAGCCTGCTGCACAGCAGGTCTCTCTCAGACACCAGAGAACAACAAAAGCCCCAAATCTGCTCCCCTGATCTCTAATTTACTGGTCATCAGGGAATACAGGCATGAAAACAGGATTTATTGTCCATGCCTCATCAAAAAGGAATTAACAAGAGGAGAGGAGAGGCCTTTTTTGTACTTTTCTCACCATCAACTTTTTGGTCACAAATGAAAAATGGGTTTCTGGGTGCTTTTTTTCTACACTCCACAAAATACAAGTTCCAAATGATGCCATAAGAACGATTCTGGCTTACGCAAAGAACCTTTCAGTGGATAGTTCATAAACAAATCTTTTGTGTGTGTGAAGAACATTTTTTAAAATCTGAATAAACTTTTCCCCCTTTTCCAAGGTTTCTGGATGTTAAAAGTTTGATGCCAGTAAAGAACCTTTATTTTTAAGAGTGTAGATGCAGACTAATTCATCTCCTTTTCACTTTGAGGCCCATTAGCACATTACCACCATATATGTCCCTTTTCCCCATGGGACAGCCATACATCAGGCCTGCATAAGCAGAGAAAACTCCAGCGATGATGAACTGCTGTGCAGGTCGACAAGAGATGCTCTCAGCACAGGGGACTTGCTGCAGTTGGCCTATTTCTTAATGAATATGAGCCTTTCCTCTCGAGTTACATAGCAAGAAAGCAAAGACAGTCTCCTCCGCTGATTGAAGGAGGATGAGGGTGAACGTTCCAACCTACAGCTCTCAAAACTAGATGCACGAGATGGAAGAAATAGAGCAACATCAGGCAACGCCACAAGAACAAAAGCTTAAATCCTCACAGATGACTCTGTCATTGTTCCAGCGCATTGCCAAAACCTGTAGCTATGACTGCTCACAATAAAAAAGAATGAGAAATCCTTGATCTCGTGGGACCATGGGAACATGCACGCAGTTCATTATCATAGTCATTTAAATACAGTAATCCTATTTTCTGCATCAGTCAAAGGGGGCATATCAAATAACCCTAGAGAACATTAGAAAGAAAGGAGGGGTGCGAGCAAGCAAAGGTCTAACGGAGGCCTCTTATCCCAGCAGGGATGGACAGGATGATTGGATGAGTGTGAAAAGAGAGAAAGGCCACGGGAGCGAGGGGAAAGGAGAAACATTGAGGATTGTGCAGGTTCATTTCATTCTCCCTTCTGCTTCAGTGGAAGACTTGATGAAGTTGAAATGAAGCAGAATTAGATGAAAGATACGCTGGAAGTACTTAGTTACAGATTCGAGACTGTTGATGAGTCTAACAAAGAGGAACAAGCAGAAAAAACACTATCTTGCATATTAACACCATTCCTCAAATCTCAGTACAGCACACTCTTAAAAGTAAAGGTTCTATGTTGGCATCTATTGTTCTTGGAAGATCCTTTAACATCCATGGAACATTTATCTTCCACTAAAGTTTCTTTGCAGTGGAAAAAAGGTTCAGTGAAATTAATTTAATGAAAGTTCTTCTATGGCATCACTGAGAAACCCCTTTTATGAAACTTTCATGGTTTATTTTTAGCTTATTGGTATTAGTGCAACGACACCCGAAATGTGCAGTCCTGCTTTGGTATTCCAGGAACATTGCGTTGAAACGATGAACTAAATCACAAGCTCCTGACCTGTCATCGTTAGATTTATTCTGAGACTAACTCTGCCACCTAGTGGTCATTTTAGTTATGGCGTTGTTATTTTCTTTGCAAACAATAAGACGAATGGTGCCCCAATTCATTTATGGAACACATAAAAACGAATTATTTGTTTGGGAAACTATTAATTATTTATTAAATATATAGGCTATGTTAGAAAACGATATAATAATTAATATATGGAGCTATGCAGAGAAATAAGTTTATAGAGAGTTAGTTCATTGTAGTCAAATCAGTCGTGACCTTAATTAGTAGAGGACGCTGCCGCATCGTTTCTCTCTCCTCACCAACACGAGTAACGTTACTTTCCATCTCCATCGTTGAATCCCTGGTAAAAATAGAAACGTTATTAACAATTTCACTTAATTATGATTTGTCGGAAAATATAATAAATGAAAATAATAACAGTAAAAATAGATAAAGTAACAGTAAAAATTATATTATAGCGAACAACTTAGCGAAGTTATCAGCTATGACATATTTTGGCAAATGTTAGGGTTAACTTATTTGGAAGAAGATTTCCAACCTCTAGCGATTTCCTTCCTTTTAGTTGTCTTGCGTTGTCATGGAGATGGACGCTTCTGGCAAGTACGAGTGGTGTTGTCACTGACGCAGGTTGTATTTTTTAAAAAATAAATAATTAATTATTTGTTTTTTAATAGTGATATATACTTGTTTTAGAATTTAAAAAAAAAACTCCATTAAACCAAATATTCTAAGCTCATACTTAGTTATCGTAAACTATCTCTTCCAGTACGATAGAGGGCAGCATCCAAAGACTAAGACCACTCCAACGTGTGAGAATAACCTGGGCTGTGTATCCAAAAATCGCACTATTTAAGGGGACAGTCATTTGTTGTGGTTTCCGAAACAATGGTGGGCGTAATCGAGTGCACTCATTCAATCCCACAATGTACAGTGAACGACCGATGTACGCTCAACAATAGCTATGTACAAGTAGATTCCACTCCAAATACTCCAAACACGTCAGTGCGCCCGCCATCTTGGAACAGTCAGCATGTTGTCACCCATAGATATGTATATTAAGGCTAGATGTGTCGTCAGCGCTGCTGGCCAATGGAGGTCGTCGTCTGCATAGATATCTATGGTCGTCTCTAGTGTATATGTCTATGGTTTACAGCGACATCTGCTGGTAGACATTTTAACACTGGCAAGCACGCAATTTCTTAGATCTGCTGCGTCATCGTTTGCGCGCTCTCATCCACGACTGGCTAGATTCCTACGGACCAAATATAGCATACGAGTATTGTGGGGTTCTTTTAGGAGTTCCCACTGCCTTATCAATGTCTGAAAATGTGTTTACAATTAGGCTATAGCCAAACCATAGTCTGCATGTCAGTTTAAAGAGAAGCAGGTTCCCAATTATTTTTGGAAAATATCCAAAATACTCTGTGTTCCCAACACAGGGGAAAATATCGAACAAGACAATCACAGGTTTAGTCAGAGTCAAGGTTAATCGCCCAAAGGAGAGTTGTCGGTTGACAGTCATTCGTGCATGCAGGAGGGACCCGGTGACTGCGGCGGAGCTGCGGCTTCCTCAGCAGCATCAGCATCTCCATCGACTCTCATCTTTTAGGAGACTAGAGTGCCTTGACTTGCAAGACGAGAAAGCGGCCCGAATATATCGGCTTGGAGGTAACATTGTCCTTTAGCTATGACATTTACCTGTGTTTTCAGATGCCCTATCGATTATTTCAGTAAGAAAAAAAAACTGACCTAAATTGTCCTTGAACAGATATGGGTTGGGTCGGTATGCGGTAAAACTGTGGCCCACATAATGGCCTTTAAATCTCTCTGGGGTTCTTTATTTAATGTATCTTCAGTAAAATATATGTCTAACACGTTTAACATTTTTTTCTACAGTTATTCAGAGACGAAAAATTGAATTTGGTCCCTGCATATAAGAGGCAATGACGTCGCATCCATCACTAACAGCTTGTTTTGTTTTATGTAAGTAACATGTTCTTTAAAGTTTTCATTTTATCGAGATAATTAAGACAATAAAGACTTATTCTTCTTAAGACTTCACAAGTCTTTCAAAAAAAAAACCCAGCACGTTTATTTACTTTATGTTGTGAGTTTGAGCTTCTCAAAAAAAAAAAAATTGGCACACTGCATGGCAATTTATATTTAAATAAATTACATTTAGATTGTTACTTGTGATGTTAATCCTTTAAAGACGAAAAGAAAAGTTCCCCATCTATTTTCTAAATTGACCTTGTGAATGATTCATCCATGTCCTTTTAATTTTTGTTTACCTTGTAATTTGAATGTATAATAACTTCTCTCTGGTAACTTCTGGATTTGTCCAGTCATTTAGCCTGATTAAACTTAGAAATGTCAGCAAGCTTACATTCAGATCTACCTTCACGTCCCCATCTTACATTTTCTAAAATCTGTTTCAAAATCTGTAGGCTACCTGAAAACAAGAAAAAATTCTGTTGCTACTTCTGTTTCACTGCTACTAATCATTTTTAAAACTAACATTTATTCATTTAGCTGACGCTTTTATCCAAAGCAACTTACCATTGCTATATATATCTGAGGTCACATGCCTCTGGAGCAACTAGGGTTAACTTAAATGTCTTCCTCAGGGACACACTGGTGTCTCGCAGTGGATTCAAACCTAGTCTCTTACACCAAAGGCTTGTGTCTTATCCACTGTCATCACCACACCATTTAATAGTTGAAAATTTAAACTACATTTAAAAGTATTCATACTCAATATTGCCATCATATTTTTATTTTCCCAGGCAGGAACACACATAACTTTAGGACTAGGGCTGTCAACGATTAATCGCAATTAATTGCATCCAAAATAAAAGTTTGTGTTTACATTATTATGCATGTATATTTAAGAATAAAATATTATTTATATATAAAATATTTATATATAATACAAAGTAGATTATAAATCTATATACAGTATATACATGAAAATATTTCATAAAAATATATACTAGCATGTGTGTTTATTTATATATATAAAATAATTATACACAGTGCACCCACACCCACATATATTATGTAAACACAAACTTTTATTTTGGATGCGATTAATCGCGATTAATCGTTTGACAGCCCTATTTAGGACCCATTTCTTCTTTAGAAGACAAATCGACATGCAGTAGGAAATCAAGATACCTGAGCCAAACATCCCAAGGTCAGAGAGTGCAGTACAATTCTGAGCAAATGAACCAGGTCCAATTTCACTTCCTGGCGTATGCTTCTCCAAAAATATTTTGCATGTAAAAGACAGTCAGTGCGTGCTTCTGAATTGTGCTCAAAATTATTTTTTATGTCTCCACTGTATATAGTAAAAATGCATTCACAATAGCCTGCATCAGGGTTATGTTTGGTGTCTCTGTCTGTAACAAAGGAGGGAATGAATGACGGCAGGCAGAGATGAGGATCCAAGTGCAGGGGAGTTTAATCAAACAAACAAACAAACAATAATGAACATAAAGCTGGAACAAAATTAAACTGGGAGACAAAGACCATGAGGAACAACAAACATCTAACAACTGACAGAGAACAAGTGAAACACATAAGGGCTAATGGGCTATTATACAGTACATGGGGCAAACAAGCAGCTGCTTAACGAGTGAAAATACACACTTGGGGAGACTGAAGCCCACGATATACTTCAAGCAAAATCAAATTGATGTGACATAATTTCGAACAAAAGGATTTCTAAAATGAGAGTTCTAAAACAGCCAAAGCGAACTTCCCGAAAAGTTTGCTCCAGCTGGTAAACAACTTTTTTCTCCCATTGGTCCGTTGCGATTATGTAATATGTAGGTGTGTACGGAGGCTCTCTCTTCTTTCATGTGGAAATCTCATCCAGTTCATTTCTCTTCACAAGTCTGTTGAGATCAGACGTGACCCGTGAATGAAATCATGAACACACAAGAGAGCTCTATAGAAAATTAAGTTGTGCTTCTGATGAAACAAGAGACTGACACTGTTTTTTATGTTTTAAGTAAAGCTGCTAGATTTTAAGGAATCTATAAAGTGCTATTTAAACATGACATTAATTTACTAGTGCTGAATTGCAGAGCTCGTGCAAACATATCCACATTGCTATGACCAGATCCTTTTCTAAAGCGTTTCCTAAAAAAAAAGATTGCTGTTCTCTTAATTTTGTTTTGTGCCATTTTTTTATTGAGAGGAAAACATGCAACACATATTTACATTCAAATAAATGCCTCTTTCAGATGTGAGGACATCTTCAGACGTTCGATAATAGTATAGTGCTGCTCACGTGTTTCGAAAAAGAACTTCGCTGTGAGTATATTAATCAACAGAGAAAACTACAAAACTACAAACATGGCCACAGGAAGGAACATAGAAACACTTCAACATAAAAGTCCATAAAAAACAGGCACACCGGGATGACACTGTCATAGTTCATTGCTTGAGTAATCATCCTGTTAGTTGGTTTACACTATATTTAAAGATAATTTTCCTTTGTCTGTGTTCATTAGTTACCACGGTTTTAGATTTCCCTCATGGGTCACACCTGTTTAGTTTCCTCATTTTTTGTGTAGTGTTTTCCATTTAGTCCTCAGTTTGTTCAGTTTTTGCCTTTTGTGGTCTGTGCTGCTGTGTTTTCCATAATCTTCTTAGTAGTGGATTATATGCTTTGTTTTTATTCAAAAATAAAAGTGCTGTAATTAGATCCCCTTCTCGTTTTTGCCGGACCTGCTGTGACTCATAGACATATCTGAAATATAGGAAAATTATTCTATTAACCTCTTAAGTGTCATGCTCCCTTTTCTGAATAAACGTGAAAATGCACAATCCAAACTTAAATGGTTGTAATTTAAGAATGCTTTGGAATATAGATGTAAGATTGGTCGTTTAAAAGAAGACATTTGGCTGATTTTTTTATAAGTTATAAATAAAGGAAGTGAAATAAAAGTTATAGAAAATGTAAAAATTGAATTATTAAATTCATATTTTATATAAAATATATTTTTTTCAAAACGCAGTGGAATCTAAAACTGAAAGAAAATCAAAGCCAACACTCTGAACAAGTTGTGTTTAAAATATTAGGTTGATATCTCAAAAATGAGCTTTCAGCAACCTTTTTTTTTTGGCACAGCACCTCACTTTTTCACTAGGTCACAGTTAGACTCCATTACTGCCCATATAAGTCCATTTCCATTTGTGTGATCTTTGAGTGATCTAAACCATTATTTACACAATTTTCATACAATTTATGACGTAGGCATCCTATTCAGAAGTATAGGGAAGTTTGGCATATTTTGATATGAATTCAACCTCAATAATCACATAAAAATAACAATGTGCGTTATAGTTTGCTACATCACAAATGGTAAATCTATAATTTTCAGACCTTTTTTTCGAAAAAAAAGTTTGTTATCTTTTGAACTATAGAGTGAGTGCCAAAGTTATCACGTCACTGTGTAGGCCAAAACGCGGAAGTGAGTTAGCATTTTAGCACTCCCGGTTCCCTCGCTCTAAATTCTATGGGAGTTTTGAATGGGTTTTTGCTAAATCGCCTGAAATAAGGTTTGTGGTAAACAAAGCCTCTAAATATTTTCACGTTTTGATCTCTGACATAAAACACACTAGTTATAACCTGCTTGTGTTTTTTTTAAACTTTATTGTATCTGATTGTGTTTTTTTTTAAACTTTATATAGGCTTCAAAATGTAGAAATTTTGGATGAACTTGAGGGGCACAATTCTTTGTTGAACAAAGATCCAATTTTTTTGCGATTCTCCAAAAGTCTATGGGAAAATGCATAGCTTTTCAATCTAGGGAATCCATGCTCCGCTAGCTTCCGAGTCGTCCTACAAAGTGACGTCATCACTTCGGCACTCTATTGACATGAAAACAAACTGAGGTTTCTACCATTCTTTCATGATTTTCATGTTCATCACTATTTCAAAATAAAGGTCTTAACATGCCTTAGGAGTGTGGAAATACTCTTGTTGCAAATTGATAGATTAAACTGGGGATAGTTCACCCATAAATGAAAATTCTGTCAGTGTTTACTCACCCTCATGTTGTTCCAAACCTCTATGTGTTTATTTGTTCTGCTGAACACAAAGAAGGATATTTGGAAGAATGTTTTAATCAAACAGATCTCATTCCCCATTGACTACCATAGTAGGGGAAAAAAAATACATACTATGGTAGTCAAAGGGGAATGAGATTTGTTTGATTAAAACATTCTTCCAAATATCTTCCTTTGTGTTCAGCAGAACAAATAAACACATAGAGGTTTGGAACAACATGAGGGTGAGTAAATATTGACAGAATTTTCATTTTTGGGTGAACTAACCCTTTAAGTAAACCACAGATTGTTAGCTTTCAAATGATATTTAGTTTGTCAATATTAGTTGAGGTTTAGTACTGTTTTAAATATGTAATAGCTAAGGTGGGCCGGTGCAACTCAAGGAGTTAAAACATCAAAATGCTCATTTTATTTTTGAAAAGGTCAACTGCTCCATGAACATTAGCAAAAGCCAAAATAACATTTTCTTATTTTAAAGCGTTTGTGCTTTTCTCCCTGTAGCATGTCTATTGTGTATGATGGGTGTAGTCACAGCAACAGACCCATACCAGAGACCTGGGTTCTTTGATTTTGACTCCTGGTTTTGGAACACCCCTCGAGGGCCACAGATGTTCTCCTGCCTTACCTATATAGAGAGGAACCTCCGAGTCGACTGTGAATTCCCAGAGACCCACAAGATCCCCGGGCCATTCTGCGAATTCAAACAGGATGGGCGACTCATGGGATCCACCTACCCAAACAACCCGGTCCACCTGATCCCAAACATTGAGACCCGACGCCGAGCCAATGTCTCCCTGGTGCCACCTAACATTTGTCGCCTCACCTGGATGCCTATGTCCGATGACCGTGCGTACACCTACACCTGCAGGGTTTATCAGGGCAACACCTGGAAGGAGAACAGCATGGCATTCCATCAAAGTGAGTTTAAACATGTCTCAACAAGACGCCCTTAACATTCTGAAAGACAACATTACCTGGGAGTTATGCAAAGCCTGTTGAAGTGTAAATTAAAGGTGTTGTCCCTGCTTGTGAGATTTTGTTCTTTCAAAATCTGGGGGCTTTCACAATCTATGCTTTCATAATTTGTCTGTTCTTAAATCATTGCTCTGTTGCTTAACTATCTGTGTCTCTGTTTCAAACAGGAAATCTTCTGGTGTGCTCTGCATTAAGCACATTTTTCCACACTGGACCATGGATTCTTGCATTTGTCATGTCACTTCCTGTTTCTCTTGGGTTTCTGTCAGCATGACCAGCCCTGCATTGAGTAACCTAAACCTCAGAGCCATCACATTTAACTGCCTTTCATATTTTAATTTTAACATTTCATTTTGTAACTTTTTTTTGCATTTAAAGTTTCTGTGGCGATCACCATCATTAGAATTATGAATCATCAGGATTCACTGAGAAAAACAAATGAGGTCTCTCGCTTACCTCTCTGCCATTGTGCGCGGTTAAGAGCTCTAGATAAGATTACAGGATAACTAATATGCGGTAAAACTAGTCGAGTGCCTCAATAACAGATAGATATTAAGCATTTGACCGACTGGGTTGACACTTCAGCATGAGAATTCGGGGGTGAGAGTGTGAGAATTGGCTCAATTGCGTGAGTCTCACACTGAATCGAGTTGGCAGCCCTAAGAATAGTATTATTGATTGTGGCATGTTTGTCAATGGCACTGAATTCAGATGCTGAAGCCTGAGTTTATCAGGCATCCAAAATATGTATACATCACATAAAGGATTCTCTGTTATAAGAAAAATATTTATTATTGTTTTAATACATGGCTAGGACCTTTATACAGTATGCAATTATGTGCTTCCTTTAAGTCAAGTCATATAATAGCTCAAAAATATATACTTTTTATTGCTGACATTTTTGTAATATTTATAGAAACAAATGAGTGACATCATTGTAAGAGTAAACTACAATCTCATTCATTGACGAGTTGGCTGGTTAATCGATCCTTGCAATTTGTCCAGTGCAAAATGCGTTAAACTACTTTTTCATTGTCTTCGCACCTCTGTTTATCACCTGTATAAAGACAGATCTGTCTGAAGGACATCACCACTGTGGACATATTATATTGCAGCACTCACATGATGCAACTAAATATCCTGTATACACAAACACTTTTCCTGTAACGTTTCAAGGCCTGGTACAGAACACAAGTGTATAAGAATGAGACTATCAAGATTATATGAATAAGCATTTGATGCACTCTTAGAAGTTATTATGTCTTCCATTGCGCTAACATGCACAGCTGCTGTATGCACAAGTTTAATTTGCTTTTACATGTTTAGCTGCTTTTCGCACATACTTCCTTGCACTAACCTTAAGTGCCTTAGGTTGACTTAAGGCATAATCTGAGTTTTTGCAATGTAGTGCTTTTGTCTGCTTCATTTTGGCCATAACGGCTCTCAAAGGCTACATTGCAAAATGATCAAGCAACATGCACATTTCACGCACTTATATTTGTGAGGAAAACATTTGTCTTCCTTTCTTTCACTCTATCCAATGCTGTCATCTTATTTTTTGAAGGATCTATACTGAGAAATATTACAGAAAACAATAAAGGAATGTAGAGTGTAACCTATGCAGATCTTTTTATTTATGTTGAATTCAAAACACTTTTTTAGAATGTAAAAGTGCTGTTTTTCTGTTATGAACGGTTTCGATTATTCTAGTATGTAACAATATTTTGGAAGAAACGAAGATGCTGTAGATCAGAAACCCATTTTAAACCAGTTTTCTTAAAACTTAAAATGATGAGCACCCCGAAATATTATCACCTAACTACAAATAGTCGGCATTACATTACAAGTACAGCAACTCATCCTGGTTTCCCATCAGGCTTAAAACTGTAAAATTTTTAAACAGAAAGCAACTTGCACTGATATATCTTAAAATATGTATGTGCCATAGTTTTTTCTCAAGATGATTTTTTTTTTTCTAAGACACGTTTATAAAAGCTACTTAAATGTCCTAATTTAACTATAAGGCCTAATTTAAGACCTGTCTGTGAAACCAGGTCCTTGTTTCCAAAATTAAATAATTGGGTTTTATTTTAATTTTTTTTTTTTTGTTAATTTGGAAAGCATTTATGCGTCTAAGTCAGATCTAAAATGTAAGACCTTTCATAAGTAATGAAATATGTGGCCTTACATATTTTTATATTTTTTTTAATATAAAAATATAAAAAATCGTATTGTTTAATACAAAAATAGGCTAGGACTTTTTAAGGATCCGCTGGAACCCTGTTTTAACATGAACAGACATTTGAAGCAGAAACTCAGACTACCACACTGGCAGAACCCAGTGGAAACTAGGCACCTTTTTAAAAGTTCTCTGAACTTACAAAATGGAGCCCGTAAGTTCTTGCCAGAACTTAGACTCCTCTAATAATATATTTTCAGAAAGACTCCTCTATTAATATATTTTCGAGAGAAAGACTTGACCAATGTTTGTGTGTGTATCTGTGTGCGTGTATTTGTATTAGTACACAATAAGCAACTTTAAAGGGCGTGGCGACCTCAACAAGTACTATGTATCTTTTCATTGTTTACAATGTTGCCAACTTTTGGTTACATTCATTTTTCAATGTTACATACACAAACTCTATCTTGTTAATTTCTTAAACAACAAATTGTACACAAGTTTCAGCTGGTCATGATGGGGAGGTCGGTCGTGGTTTAATGACACAGCTTGATATATATATGGGCGTGCATCCGCCCTTACTCAACCTTACTGTATCACTCTGTCTTCATCGCTCACTGACTGAGGGAGTTGTCTCGATAACGGACCAACAGCTTCAGCATCCGAAAGCAGAAAAGATAAGGTAAGAACCGCAACAAATTCATTTGCACCCCGCTAGATTATATTAAAGACGCGAGACGCCCCAAGAAACGTATAATTTGCGCGTGTCTGGTCCCCATTAATCCTCAACGCCACCCACCCAGACAAAAAAATGGGGCTGGATGGGCTACCTTGACTTCTGTGTTTGCCTCGTTAAAATGTAAGCTTGGAGAAAAAAACACGTTATCGCATTAAATGGTGACAAAAAGCCACGTTACTATAAAAAAAACAATCTTTTTTAGAAGCACGAGCTGAATTCTTGTTGAAGAATGTCTTTGCGACATGCCATTTCAAAAGATTCTTCACGAGTTCAGTCTTGCATAAGATAAGAGATATCCTTGCAGAGAGTTCTTCACATCAGTCTCTGAGTGTTTCTGACCTATCTGTAGTAGCCCATATGTTTGCTTTTGTTACAATAATACTTTTTATGCTTGTTTTTATGTTATTCCAAATGTCATGACCCCACCCAAATTATTACATTCTGTGCGGTGGCTGTGAAAGCTTTTTTTTTATGAACTTACTGGCAGGAACAGATCCCCACTCCCTGAGCCTCATGCTCATAAAAATTAGATAGCAAGCATAGGTGAACACTTGAACTCCTGAAAAGTAATCAATGTTCATATTTTAAGCCTGCATGCTACAAATAGCATAGACTACTGAGGTAGTATTACCTTGTGTTGTGAGTGACTTGTCATGTGTTTGTTCCCCAGGTTCTTTTGTGTGCGCATAAGATGTGTACTGTGGTCAGGATGATGTGCTGTACTGCATTTGCCACTTTTTTCCTGTTTGGTAAATTGACACTCATCTCAGGCTCATACAAAAGAAAAAGGAATCTGTATTGTTCCTTTTTTGTTTTATGAATTTTGCTGAAGTTACATCAAAGCTATATTTGCATATTAAGTAATGTTATCTGATTCTATTAAATGCACAGGACTGTCTTGTACCATACTCTTAGAAGAATAGGTTCTATATAGAACCTTAAAAGGTTCTAAAGCGCTACATATTTGGAACCCCTAAAAATTAATGCATGTGAATAATCACAAAATTTAAGATATGGTGGTTAGAAAATGTAATTAATCAATATCACAAGAAGAGTGCCATTTCAGTTTTTTATCCTCCAAAAATCAGCATGATTAAAATGTGATATTAAGTTACTAACAGTTTAGTAAACAATAATTTAATTACAACTGCAAAATGTTGCAGAATAATGTAATATATGAATGAATAATGGCCTATAAAGGACCTTTGTGCCAAAAGGGTTCTTTCTTGTCATTATCATCGTTTTTTTTTTTTTTGCATAAAAGGTCCTTTGCAGTTGAGTAAAGAACCCTATGCTACATATATGGAACCCTTTTTTTCTAAGAGTTTTTCTACGCATGTAATAAAAACTGCGGTTTCGACTCAAACTTCGGCTAAGTAGTTTTTTTTTTTTTCTAGGTGTTGCTTCTGGCCAGACTGCTCTTCAGATTTCATCCTGCTTGACTAAGGACCAAAACCTGCGTATGTCCTGCAAGTTCATTCCAGCTACAGACCCCAAGCTCCCGAAGACATGCTACTACATGACTGATAGCAAGTTGATTGGCAATAGCAACAGCAGCATCACACCAGACAACCCCTACAAGAACCGTGCCAATGTCTCCATTTCCGATACCACATGTGATCTGTATTTGACTGGTTTCGCAGCTGACAAACCCACAATCTACTCTTGTTTCATCAAACAGAATCCCACACCAGTGTCAATCAATGCAACTGTGGATAAGAGTAAGATGTTTTAAAGAAAATAACAGTCAATATTATTTAAGCTACATTTTCATCTGCATTGGTAAATGATTATGAAATGAATTGTCAAGGAAGCATGAGTTAGTCTTTTCTGTGTACTTTTATTTCTATGGAAATATTCCACTGAATCAATGACCGACTGATGTTGATCAATCATGCTGCTGCTCTTTCTGTTTTTTCTTCCAGGTAAGCTTCAGACCTGTTCTGCCTGGTCTGTTGTGCAGCACAGTGGAACAGCACTCCTTCTAGCTTTCCTCACTTTCCCACTCTTGTCAGAACTTCTTTGAGTGTGGAATGGATCTCTCTGTATGACTCCAAATTATAAATCATCTACCTTGTACTACACCATGTAACAAATAGGCTACCATGTTAATGTTTCTCAGAAATCAGGGTGTACAGATATTGAGTGCGTTTATTTTAAAGTCATGGCATATATGCATTAGTTTGGTTGATGCTGATGTCAAAAACACTGTTTTGTGATGCATGTCCCTTAAATATCATGTAAAATCGTCTACTTTGAATCTTTATAAAGTTGTCAAGTGAACCCACTGTTTGGCAGGAGAATAATCGATTCTAAAATAAAATTTGTACTCTGACTGGAAACGTATGTTTGGTGTGGTGAAAGTTTGAGGTTTTTAGCACGTTTGTTGATTTTGTGAATGGTCTTACTAACATGCCCTAATAAACTTAGTTGCAAGAAGTAAAATAATAACGCTGGTCTTACTAACATGCTCTAATAAACTCCGTTGCTTGGAATGATGACGCTGTTGTATATGGCGCCCTCTAGTGACAAAGAGATAAATAAAAATACTGCTGCACATGCGCAGAGAGGTTATGTTTCTTGAACGTTTGCTTCTCAGGATAAACAGGTAACTATTAAATGTTACTAAGGAATATTATATATATTTGTGAATCGATAATATGGCTTATTATTATTCATGTTTTCTGAAGCATTCAGAAACTTTTTTTTTTACGAAATGTTTTTCACGCTGCTTTGTTTGCTTAGCTCAAATGCTAAATGCTGCTTTTTCAGTTTTTGTTTTGTTTCCCAAATTAGTCATAGTTGTAGTTCTAGTGGTATTTATAAACATAGCATAAGTTACAAAAAAAGAGCTGGTGGACAACGTGTCGGTCATCAGTTAGCAAAGTGAGCTTTTATTGCTTTCCGGGCGGTTTTTCAACAGATTGGTGTGGTGGGACTTAACGCAGCGGCGTAAAAAAAATCATAACATGCCGGCGCCACACCTGCTTTTTGAATTTTTCTAAGAGCAGGATCTACTCGAGAGCATTAGTGCTATGTCGATGTATTAAATGTGTGCTTTTCTATTCCTGTTGTGATTTTGCAGTGGATGTTTACGTCTGAGGACCGCAAAGCTGAATCCCAGATCACGATTCACTCACAAATATGAGGCGAGTTTCATCTTCAATGTCTTTAAGTCTCATCTTTATCAGTCATTTTTATCTTAAGTCACAAAGCACAGTACACTATTTTTTTACGTTTACATTGCATGCTATGAAAAAACAAACAAACAAAAAAAAAAACAGGACAGACCATTAGAGTAATAATTATATGATTATTGTATTTATGTTTTGAACACACATTTTTTCAGTGTTGTAATATTACCATTTCTTAATATTTATATCTAAAATATAACTTTTGTTTCCTTTTTTTTAGAGAACAGAAAAGTCATGATCCTGAAGGTTCTCCCATGCTGCAGGACGGTGAGATGTTTAAATTGAACTGTCCCAGTTCCTTTGTCAATTTAGTTCATAGTGTTTCTATGTAAATTAACAGCATACTAAAATGCTTGGTAACAGCCAGTGTTTAGTTTCAGTTTAGTTGTGACAGCTTGCAGCCTTTATTGCACCATATAGTGCTAAATAAAGTCCCCACAGTACATGTGTCTGTAATTCAAGAATCAAACTTCACATTTTCTCTAACAAGACTGAAAACCCCAGTATCTGACCTCTCAACTGCAAAGACAACAACAAAAACTATTGGAATTGATAGTTGTTTTAGGAGTTGTTGTACCAAAAAGAGAGGGTCACCAAACAATAACCCGTGCTGCTTTACCAGGTGTTGATGAAACGGTGGATGACCCACTGACTATAACAACCATCCAGCCAGCTACCACATTTTCCACAGATCAGCAAATTAAGTATCATCTTTTCAAAACGGAAGGAACAGGGGGTCAGGTAAGTGGCATATGTATGCATAGTAAATGTAGAAGCTGAGACGTGATGATTAACCCCTTGACCTCCCTGGTTCAGGTAACCTACCGGGTAATCCACTTGGCTGATGGGCAGGTAGAAGGACAGTCGGATGGAGCTGCTGCAGTCAGTGTGGTGACTGGGTTTCCAACCACAGCACAGGCAGCAATACCACCTGTAACCCAGGTATTACTTTTTTTAACGGGTATATAAATTTCAGTTTGCTGCTGAAAACATATATATGTTTATAAGTAAGTGCTAAACCGTTTTTCCACAATTGGGCCAAACCATTCTCTTTGCTTAACCATTCCATTTTGTGCTGATCTGGTCCAGCCAGTGTGTATATGGTTTCATTTTCCATTGTGGGGCTTGCCTTGGTAACGCAAGAGTTAACGGACATGGCGAACGCATTGTGGAGGATGTTCAGATATTTCTTTTAATTTTAATATTAATTTGTTTATGCCACCCGAATAGTGTGATAATAGCCAGCTAAAAAGAAACTGATAGCCAGGCAACAGACAAGTGACCAATCCTGATTTGCAACGTCACTTACACGCATTCTACCAGCCCGATCAGCGCTTTTCCTTAACATTCTGAGATCCATGTGGCCCAATGATTGAAAAGTGGAAGATGGAAAAGTGGCTTTAGTAAGTGCTTGTGTGCATGTATTACTAGGCTGTAATCTCTCAGTCTGAGAGTCTAGAGGGGGAGACGTCTGAAACTCAATACTACTATCCTGCCACCATCTCTGACACATCTGCTGGTACCATGGTAACCAATCTCCACGCAGCTGATTCGGTACTATCTCAGCCCACCCCTACAGGTAATGCCAAACTCCATTTATACTACCGCTTAAAACTTTAGTGACCTTTTTTGTGGTTGATGAAAGGAATGCATGTTTTTATTCAGCAAGGATGCGTTAAATTGATTAGTGACAGTAAATACATTTTATATTGTTGCAAAATATTTCTTTCAAATAAATGCTTTTCTTTTTAACCTTCTATTCAAATAATCCTAAATAAAGTATAAGCGGCATAGTACCAAAGGATTATGCGGCATTTGTTTTGTTTTAACACGTCACTGATTAAAAAATAAGAATTGTGTCTTGATCAGCAAATCGGGATATGTGACCCTGGACCACAAAACCAGTCACATGGGTCAATTTTGAGAAAAATTGAGATTTATACATAATCTGAAAGCTGAATAAATAAGCTTTCCATTGATTTGTGGTTTATTAGGATAGGATAATATTTGGCCGAGATACAACTTTTTGAATCTGAGGGTGCAAAAAAATCTAAACATTGATAAAATCGCCTTTAAAATTGTCCATTTACGTTCGCGATTGTGCTGCATTCAAAAATAAATGTTTTAAATATTTATGGCAGGAAATTTACAAAACATATTCATGGGATAGGATCTTTAATTAATATCCTAATAATTTTTGGCATAAAAGAAAAATAGCCAAGAAAACATTGTATGGGTCAAAATTATCTATTGCCACAAATATACCCAATGCTACTTGTGACTGGTTTTGTGATCCAGTGTCACATATCAGCATCATGTGAGACTGGAGTAATGATGCTGAAAATTCAACTTTGACAAATCAGAAATAAATGTATTTTTTTAAATAGTTTAAAATATTTAAAATTGTAATAATATTTCACAATATTACTGTTTTAACTGCATTTCTTTGATAAATACTCCTTTCAAAAACATCTTAAATAAATCTTACCAACCCCAAACTTTTGAATGGTAGCATATATATTGTTATTTTGTTGAAAAAAAGTATATGGATTTTCTACATTATATACAGCTAAAAATTGAAAGTTACCAACTTTTAATTATATTGTATGCATACAATCATCAATATATAGATTCAATTACCTTTCTTCCTTTTCTTGCAGGTCAACTCTATGTAATGATGTCACCTCAAGATGTTCTAGCCACAACACAGCAGAGGTCGTCATCTCATATCAAATAGCCTACATTAAACCACATGTCCAATCACTGTAATCTTTTTCTTTTCAACTTCTTCAACCAATCCTATATCCTCCTTTACAGTAAGTCGGGAACTCAGCGCGTTTCCAGGGATGACAAACGGAGGGCTCAACACAATGAAGGTTATTCTGTTTCATTTGAAATCAGCAGCTCCACCTCATAATCCATTCCCTGACTGATCCATCTTAATGTAAGCTTTCGTTTTTCTGCCCTCAGTGGAACGCAGGCGGAGGGACAAAATCAACAATTGGATTGTCCAGCTTTCCAAAACCATCCCCGACTGCAATTTAGATGCAACCAAGAACAGTCAAGTGAGCTTTGTTAGAACAAGCACCAGCAGTATCTCGTTTGAACGTTTTATCCAAAGTTGTAATGTGTTTAAAAAAAAAAAAAGTTGTTTATACCATGGTGTGTCTGGAAGATGTGGATAAATAACGTTTAATTCAAATGAATGCTATTATTCATTAATTCAATTAAATGTAATGTTACCACACTACTATATCTCTGCGAGATCTGATGACTGTAACTGATAAAAATGATTAAAAACACACGCACTCCGTAGTATAAATACATTCCTGGACACACATTAGTAATGTTTGTATTGCCCTTCGACATATATGTTCTTCTACCAATTACATACACCTACTATAAATATAATTTACTTGATTGTTATCAAATGGATCAAATTTAACTAATACTTTTTTGACAACTGTAGCACTCACATTGAAACGAGCCACCCACCTCGCAGTTCTGTCTTTTTAAACTGTTTTTAAAGTGACCGTTCCTTGTACATCAAAATTCTTGTGCACCAACATGTAAATAGATTGAGAGTCCTGGTTATTCAGATTTTCTTTTGCTCTTCCATGTAGAGTAAAGGTGGGATCTTGTCGAAGGCATGTGACTATATCCAGGAGCTGCGTCAGAGCAACGCACGACTGGAAGAGGAGCTTAATACTGTGGATAGATTGAGGTTGGACAATCAGCTTCTCAAACAAGAGGTATTTCATGTGCCAGCAAAAGCTTCACACTCCAAATTAAAGAGCAATCTGAACATTTTATTTCATTTCATAGTACTGATTTTGCAATTATATTTTTATTATCAAGTGTTTTGTAAATTAATGAACAACACAGGATGAATACCAGCTACTAACACTTCCTTTATAACCACAAGAACAACAACAACTGCTGCAACATTAGAATAGTAATTCTAATGTCGAACATTTAGCAGTACTGCACTTTTATGTGGTGGTATGGATGTTTTGAAGAGAATGGAAAATAGAGTTTTCTTACCTCTTCTAATCAGTCATTCTCTCTCTAATCCACCCACACACACAGATGGAAGAGTGGAAATCAAAGAATCAGATGATCAGAAACCAGTTGAGACAGCATGGCATAGTGGCGGCATCAATGGACTCTCAGTGAAGAACTGCAGATCCACTATACAAGATTCACAGGCTGTGGTCTTTTAATTCCGTTTATACAGGTTTGAAATCATGTGTAAGAAATCGTTCTCATGGTGGACACAAACTTTCTCTTTCCCTCTTCTGTTGTTTGACTTTACACACACACAGCCATTGATTGTTTCAGATTCTTTTCAGGGTGATCTGGTATTATAACTGCACTGAAATTGTGTATAATTGTCAGATCTGTATATTTGTAGATCTGTGTCTACAGAAGGACTTTACTTTTTTAGAACTACTGTGGAGGTGTTTCAGGTATGTTTTTGGAATTTGTTTAATTTGTTGACATTCATTGGGTTCTTTAAGTAAAAAATAAAAAATTATGTCCATTCAGTCAGTAGTTGTTGATAAAACCATTTCCTACGCACTGGACAATCAACTAGGACCATTTTTGGTCATTTATATTGCAATTATGAAAAGTACACCAGTATCACTAGTAAGTTTCCACACATTTTGTCTTTGTTGAACCTCATATAAAGGTCCTTAGAACAATTTTGACATTTTAAATGGAAACTCTGGGTAAGTTTGTTGATTTAATTACCTGTCTTGGTCAACCAGCACAAGTGCACAGATTGTTGGAACTGAAACATGATTTTAAATGATAAATATCCAAAATAAACAATTACAAATTATTAACAAAGCAGCCAATGTTGTTCTAATGTCTGTTAATACAGCAGGTTCCCATATTCCTCTATCAAGAGCCATAGTGTACATTGGGAGAGTGTGGAAGGGTTGGCTGGAGCAAACCATGCATAGACCTTCTGTATAAGAAACGATTCCAGACATAAGTAAGAGTTTTTAGGGGGTTTATGTATAATACACCAAAATACAGTTAATATAGATATAACTGTTTTATACAGTTGTGGCCTGGTTACAGGTTAACAGTTGTAACCTGAAGGTCTAGGTTTTGATGTAGGCGGGAGAGTGAATGAACAGTGTGCTCTTTTCCACGCTCAATACCCATGACTGAGGTGCCCCTGTGCAAGGCACCAATCGCTCCTCAGACACTCCTCTGTTTGTGTGTATCCACAGTTTGCAGTGTGTGTCTTCACTTCTGTGCACTAACTTGGATGGGTTAAAATATGATATGGAGGACAAATTTAGAGGGGTTACCATTTTTGGCCTTCATGCCATGTCACTTGTTATTATATAACACATACATCACAGCAGAAGTTAGTCCCCCTATAGTCAATAATTTATACCTTAAAACTCATATTTGATATTAAAGGGATAGTTCACCCCAAAATAAAAATTCTCTCAGTAATTACTCATCCTCATGTTGTTCAAACTCCGTAAGACATTTTTTTTTTTGACAAGACCTCATTTGACAAGGTTCTCCACTCCACTTGCATGTTTGTTTCAGATCTTATCATGTGAGTTAAAGACCTATTGGCAAAAGTTTGGACTCCTAAACAGGGTTCATTTTGAGTACAATTTCCAAATTATTTGTCTAACCTCGAATCTGTGTTTACTTTCATTGCGTCATGCTGCGGGACTGTCCAACCAATCACACACGGTACACATTAGCCTATCAGCCTTTCAGCTTATCTTTCTTGACTCTGACAACTGTAATAAATAAACTGTAATAATAAACAACTGTAAGAAAGTTCTGCTAACAATATAAAACCAGATATCATTTTTAAAAAAGAAACATTTACTCTTTAAGAGTTTGTATAATTTCAGAGTAGACAAGTTAACTTTTGTCATTGTTTTCAGTGTGTTTAAATATTATATTATGTTTTGTCTGCAATAAATTATTTAGTCTGATTTAGTCAGATAATTTTTTAAAGCTCCAGTCCGTAGGCTAGCTTTTTGGGGGTTTGAAAAAATACATGATCAACCAGTGTTCAACGCTATCTGCTTGCCTTAGCTCGTTACAAAGCAGAAAGCTTGTAATAATGTTTGTGATGATGTCACTAGAAGCTTGTGTAGTGCCTACCAGCCGTTTGTGGTCCTTAAAAAAGTGATTACTGTAAAAGAAAACGTCCCCCTTTGCTAAACTTTGAGCGTCATAACTTTGCAGATGTTATTTGTGCTCAAACAGCAACATTACACACCAACTAGTTAAAAAAATACACTTCTCGCAATACACTTTTCAAAACAACGGTGAAAAACGAAGCATCGCCTCTGAATGATAGGGCTGGGGATCGATTCCAAAAAGAATCGATTCCGAGGCGTTGAGAGTCGATTCCAATGGTTCAACATGCAAAGGTTGGAATCGATTCCATTAAGGCGAATGATCTTACTCGTTGTAGTTTAGTAAGTTTATAAATAGTTTAAGTTTATGTAGTTTATAAAAATGATTTATGAAATAAATCAGTATATATATATATATATATATATGTGTGTGTGTGTGTGTGTGTGTGTATAATATTTAGATATTTAATTAAAAGAATATCTATACTTTATCCACTCAGTAGTCTACAATAATAGCCATATAGCGTAATTATAATAATACAATATTTCAGGTGCATCAAAAAGCATGCTCATTAACCAGCAGTCAGGCTAATCCAGCACAAATTATAGTGCATAAAGGTCACCAAAATTAAATATTTGAACCTCATAATTAAATACAAAAGGAGGGGAAAAAACTGCAAAAATGTCCACTTTTTGAAAAAAAAGAAAAAAGGAACACCCCCCCCCCCCCCCCCAACTCGGACCCGAGTTGACGTATCGCAGCAAGGGGCAAAGCGGACAATGAACAGACAAGTTCCAGTAACAATATTAAATCAGGTGTTTTTGTTGTTTTAAAAGTGGAATATTTTGGAAGACTTTTTTTTCTCGGAGTTGATATGCTGACCTTCGTCTTTGTGTGCCTCTCAGTCACAGGTAAGTTAACTTGCGCATCCATGTTTTCAAAGATTGTGATTATTCAGTACAAACTTTAAAATCTTTATTGGCTGTTATTTTTATTTATTTATTAAATGTGTGTAGTTAAAGTGTGACACTTTAAAGTTAAAGTGTGATGTTTTTGGTTACCCAGCCGGTGACGCGGACAAAGTTGATACAGATACTAAGCTCACACACATCTTGAGCAGACTGGAAACGTATAAAATATGTAAATTCATAGATCTATAAATTACAGGAACGTCCTCCTGTCTGCCTGTTATTCAGACATGTCTTGCTACGGGCACGAGTCCATTGCCAAGTTTGACGCTGTTAGAAATGCAAAATATATCGTTAAATATATCGATAAAAGAAGCACACATTGAAGATGTTTAGATGATGTTTAGAAGATTGGTTTAAAAATAAACTTTCTGACATTAGAGGGTTGGGTCCTGTTCGTGTAATGCTTCACAATTCAATTTTCGGACCATTAATGCAAATGCAAAAATGGAAACCAGACATTCATTTTTCTTGTTTTTCCAATCACATTATCAATGGATAGTTGCCTTTTTCTCTTTTTTTCAGTTTTACTTGTGCTAAATTGTGCAGAAACAAATATTTGAATAAATTAAATCTAACTGATTTTCTCATTTTCGTCTTGTAATTTGCGCCGTGGGCGGTACCAGCACGGGGATGTGGCCGTGGAGTAACTTTACTATCATTTCATTGATGCAACTGCTTTATTTACACTGCATGCACGTTGATGAGAAGTTACTCACATTTCTCCACCTTTGACTTTGACTGAAGCTGTGCACTGAGACCAGGCCACCAAATTGATTGCTTGGCACATTCTCTACACTTTGCAATGCCCTGGTGTGCAATGTGCAATTTCTCTAGAACAACAGTCCATTTTCTATGGTTAATTCCCCAGCAAATTGGAAGTACTGCTGCACCATGGTTTCCACTCTGTTTTTAGACGGCCAGCCCTCCAGGGCATACATTTTCACCAGCTGTAAAACTGGATCAGCTTCCTGATGTTGCTGAATTTCACGAAGTCTTATATCTAAAGCATGGATTGCCGGGTGCCCGAGTTTCAACCCCAATATCACATATATGTCTTGAGTAGTGGTTTTATTTTTCGTGCTGAGTTTAGCTGTGCACCTACCCTTGACCTGCAGTGAATCTTGACCTGGTCCCAGCAGTATCTTTGAGGTTTTCCGCAGTTTAACAAAATTTTCCTCCTTAAACAGTTAAAAGAAAAACAAGAGTAACACAAAAAATCTAGCTTGTATAAGTTGTGTTACTTTTGACCCACCTTTGTGTTACTTTCGTCCCAACTGACAGGGTCGAAAGTAACATGAGCAGTCTTAAGTTCAAAGCGCCAATCTCATTGGTCAGCCAGTTTTTAATGTGGCGCGTCAAACCAAAATGGAATCCTGAGGCGTTTTTTAAATTTATTACACTTTTACGCCTGCTATTTTGCATAGGTTTGCATACTCACATTGGCACTTTTTGTTTAGTCTCGAGGTGTTAAGTGTAGGCGATAATCGCACGAGATAATCGTCCATGTGTGCACAAGGCTTTACACCTCATTTAAATAAACCAATTTTCGACTATGAGCTGAAATATTAAAATACAATATTTTTTAAAGATACCCATCCCTACTCCAAAGCGAAAGCTTGTGTGGGAATGCAAGCACACTTCCTTATAGACCTTATATAGCCCCGCCCCTTTTCAGCACTGCGCTAGTTGTCTTTTGACTTCCGGTCTGTATTTTCAACAGCGATCTTGCATAAGTATGAACTGCTCGTAAAAAAAAATTCCTGGTCGACTTGTTAAGACATCTGCTTTTCAATGCTTATGATAAACATTACAATGCTCATGATTAGGGCTGACTTCTAATAGTCGACGATTCGATTCGGAGAGGTCTGATTCGACTATAAACGTTATAGTCGAATAGTACACGGCCAGTTCAACCTCGTATAAATCAGGTTATGTGTCTCCCGCTCACGAGCGCTCACTCTTTACAGACACACGAACAGACACACTGAGAGATCCCAATTCATCAGTTCAGTTCCGACGTAACGTCGAATGTGACTGACTGATTGGGAACCTTTGTTAATGCAATTTATAATGCGTTTAATTTGATTTTAAGAATTTCTTCTTGCTGATATAATTAAAGATTGAATAAATCTCTGAACGTATTAACCTCTTTCTGTCTGCAGGCCTACATGCTCAGTTTACAGTTACTGTTGCTAATCCCTCAGTAAAAGTGAAGGAGAATGAGGGTAAGTTTCATTTTTCCCTTTCTGTTTGTTTGTCTTTCATTTATAATTGTTTCTGTATGTCATGAGCAGTCAGATATTATTAATGGAGAGCTTCTGATGTGGTGCCTGCCTGCATATGTGTTTTTGTTTCAAATGTAACAATTATTGGAGAGCTGGCTGGCTAGCCTAGCAAAGGTCTGCCTGTTTTGGGTGATGCTCATTCAAGGATTGATGAAAAACATGCACAGTTATGCATCAGGTTATTCAAAGTATTCAACCTTTTTTTCAGGAGCTGACTTGAAATGTTCCTACACCGCTGACTTTGGAGTAAACCCCAGAGTAGAATGGAAGTTCAAGAATCTCAAGGGCTTTCGGTCATACGTTTACTTTGATAACAAACCAACTGGTATGGATGAAAAGTTTACTGTCATCCAGAGTCATCATTGTAACCATTGTAAAATGTCAATTTGAGGAAATATGTGCATCTTATTTCTTTCAGCTCAGTATGCAAGCCGTATCACTGTGTATTCTGGAGGACTGAGATTTAACAAGGTGATGCGAGCAGACACTGGAGACTATGACTGTGAGGTGTCTGGAAATGGTGGATTTGGAGAGAAGACAGTCAAACTCACTGTCCTTGGTAAATCATATTGTCATATTGATATCATATTGATATTGATGTCACTAATGTATTGGTCATGAGATATCATAACCCTGAGCAACAGGGAGTGGCCCAGCCTAAAGTTTGTGGGTGGTCTAATTCAGTCGCCAAGCCTATTAGAAATCACCAAAATGGCTGAAATTGCTTTGACCTGCAGTTTTAAAGGTATACTTCACTCAAAAATGTGAAATAAACGTATTTAGCTCTAAGTATATATGCATTTATTTTTCTCTGGAACACAAAAGATGAAATTTATTTCCTTTATTTGTTATATTGTTATATTGTTGTTGATTATGGCTTACAGCTTAGGGAAACCCCATATTCAAAATTAGAATACTTGAAATCAATAAAAAAAGGATTTTGAATACAGAAATATCATTCCTCTGAAAAGTATAATAATACATATGTACTCAGTACTTGGTTTGGACCCCTTTTGTATGAATTACTTCCTCAATATGGCGTGGCATGTATGCTATCAGCTAAAGATTCAAATTTTTCGAGTTTCACCTGTAGCTTTGATATTTATATATATATATAAATATATTTAGCCTTACAATTCCCACTGTAATTCTCTCCACTACAGTGCCTCCTTCCAAGCCCGTATCAAGAATTCCTTCATCAGTCACAACAGGCAGTAACGCCCTTCTTACCTGCTTCGACAATGATGGCTCCCCCCCACCTACCTATAAGTGGTACAAAGACAACACTCCCCTCCCTGAAGATCCCAGCAAGTTCCCCTCTTTTAAAAACCTCACCTACAAGATGAACACTTTCAATGGTAACCTGGTAAGTGTTGATCTACAATATTTGAAAATTCAAAATATCATATATAATGACTGTTTATGTATCCACCTTTTTTCAATGCAGAAGTAAGCCTTTTTCTTTAAATGTGACTTTTGGTTAATAAGCCGCTATAGGAAAATAACGAGAAGAATGACCAAGTGCAGTAAATAACTGTTGCACTACAAAACAGCGTGTTTATAACTAAGCCACTACAGTAAAATAATAGGGTAAGAAACACCAGTTTGCAATATCAAGCATTTTGCAATATTTATCTGTTTTTTTATACAGCTAAAAATAACTGGAAGCGGATTACACAGGAAGCCGGACACATTAAATTTACAAATGGCTTAATTGAAAAATAAGTTGGATATAGTCACATCAAAGTTTTTGGTCAAAACATTCGGTACTGTATATTGCTAAAATTTTAATGTAATTTTTCACTTTATAATTCAAGGTTTATACTTTGTAAAGTATATTATTCTTGTAAAATTATTTTGGTTGTGTGATCAGGAGTTCCCGAGTGTGTCTAAGCTGGATATCGGTTCATATTTCTGTGAAGCCACTAATGGAGAAGGTGCCCCTCAGCGTGGTGATGCAGTGCGGATGGATGTCCGTAAGTAATAGAGATGGGTTGATCGATGATCATGAACCATTTGATCATTTTAAGGAATCTTTTAAATGATTTGGAAAAACAAGTTGTCTCAGAGAGCAATTCGTTCATCTTGGGGCGAATTTCAAACGGTGTTTAGGCACTTAGGGAAGGGGACGTCATTTGTAGGGGTGTTCTGAACGAAAGTGAACCACTGAAACTCTTCACAAAGGACCTTTTCACAAGTCCTTTAGCAAAGGCTACATGCAATAGTCACTTCAAGGAAGTAATTTTATTGTTCATGGTCATATGACCAAGCTGTAATGTGTTTAATAGTAGATACATTAAGTAAATGTGACTACATACAGGGTTCAAAGAAGAGTAGGTACATTTTAAAGTCGAGAGCATTGAGGGAATAGACTCTCTCTCACATACACACACAAAAACATGCGCACGCCCACACACACACACGTTGTGTTTTCATGTTTTATGCGGACTTTCCATAGACATAATGATTTGTATAGTGTACAAATTGTATAGGCTATTCCATCCCCTTACACTAACCCTACCCCTGACTCCTTTTATTGTTTGCAAAAATAGCACCAAAACGTACAATTCTGGTGTCTTTGGGAGTCAGATTTATCTCATAAATCAAATTATGTACCAAACATTTTCATGAGCAAACTAACCAACAAGCCCCCTAATTTAATCAATGGACTCTTTTTACATTTTTGGAGTTCTCAGAAGCAGAATTTGTCAAAGTTGGATAAACCTCTAATGGGAGATGATGGCAAATATAATTTTTATATTTCCATTTGCTCCAGAAGTGGTTCCAAAAACAAACAAACAAACAAACAAACAAACAAAACATTATAGCATGTCCATGACTTTAAATAAGAGAGAAAAATTTCCACTGTTATTTAATATTCTAAGTAGAATATTGTGTTTCTGATGTTTTATGCTTTTTTCAGCAGTTGCCTTTGTTTTAGAAAGTCGTCATCACTGTTTGGACTGTGTACAACCTTGTCAATAAACTAAGCTTTTTAATGTCTCCCTAGCATTGCTAATTTTCGACTTTGTTTTTGTAATATAGTTGATGTAGACAGCAGCCAAGTGCCACAGAGGGTCACCTTGAGCACAGAGGCAGACATTGTGCCAAGCAAGAGCACCATGAACCACATTCTGGAAAAAATGTATGGCATATTCATGTTGCAAGAGGTTAAACTAAAACTAGAGATACAAAAACTGGAATTAGAAATAACCAAGTTAAAACAAGAGCTGCAAAAATGAAGTGTAGATTCCATTTTACATGACTGCTCTTAGACCAAGAATTTATTTCATAATAGTGATTTGATATTTTTTCCTTTAATTGATGTAATTTCATTGTAATATGGGTAATTAAGATAATAGAATTATCTACTGTTCTTTTTTTTGTTTAATATATTCAACCACATTTTGCATATTACATATTCAAACTAGCCATTGTTTAAATTTTCTGTCAATCAGACCATGTTTTCTACAATAATTTGTCAACCATAATGTCCAGATCCATTTTCACCTGCTGCCTCTGATCTCCAAAGCACTTGGTCTTCGTCCAGGTCTGAGAGTGCAAGTCTTTGTTAAAGGAAAGATCTTTACCTTAAAGGATTTGAGTATTCAGAGTAAATCAAGAATTTAGAAGTCCAAATTACAGTCATATTGTTTATATTTCTAACCTGCATTACCTTGAATTTTTATTTTTTGGCATGTGTTATACTTTATTTGCTTGAATCCTACCGTGTCTCTCAATGATGGCTCGTAGTGCATTTTAAAATCCAGTGATATTGAAAAAAATTGTTGTTTTAAAAAATAAACTGATATGGATAAAAACTATATTGTTGTTATGAAATCTGTTGTCTTCCAGTTTATCCTTGTAACTTTTTCCCCAGCATTGATATGATTGTGTTTGGTATGTAAACATGTTCTGAAGCAGAGATTCATATTTAAATGTGAGGGCAGATGTGATTTAAAGACAATCTACAATATTAATTAGGAGTAGGACTTTTTGTCCAAATTGGTTAACAAAATTAAACAAAAATCAGCGATTAATAAAAAAAAATCTTGGTATATTAATTTGTATAAGATGTTGACAAAATTGTTGAAATTGTTCAAAGTATTTGAAAGCAAACATGTAGTCTCTGTTTTTAAGAGAGTATATAAGAGGCCCAATTCTATTTTAATACTATTTGCTACACATCTGCTGCATCATGATAACCCACCTAGGAAATACTAAAACGTGTCATGCTCCACATTACAATGTTAAGCATTTTACATCTTAATTAGTTAATGCTAGAAGTTTAAAAAAAAGGTGAGGAAAAATACCATCAATCATATTAAAACTAGCAACCACTTTTCTTTCATTTTCCAGTATACCTGTCTATCTTCCAGAGCATACTGACAACTTAACTCATTTTATACAAATAAATTGATAACCTTTTTGAAA
Source organism: Cyprinella venusta (assembly GCA_038021265.1). Lineage (NCBI taxonomy): Eukaryota > Metazoa > Chordata > Actinopteri > Cypriniformes > Leuciscidae > Cyprinella > Cyprinella venusta. The sequence continues at coordinate 34,721,459 of CM075865.1, read as the reverse complement.
CAAAGGGGTCAAAACACTATTTTTCTTTTGAAATAATCACAATCTCACTTTTCGCTCCTAATATATTTTGTGTGTTCTTTGTGACTTCCAGCTAAACACTGATGCAGGGACAAGATCAACAATCTTTCACATACTTTCACATTCACATAGGCCTACTGCAAAATGCCATTACTCCACATTGCTCACCACACATATTTGCTTAAATTTAATGTGACCTTTGAAATGCAAACCTACACACCCTTTCTATATCAATTATTTGTTTTAACAATGTGTATCAGGTTTTGAATATTAAATTATTTTACATGATTTTTATTATTTATTTTTTATAAATTAATACATATCCAAAGTTCCCAGACTTTGTTGCTATTATTTGAACTTATGGTTCTCCACTCTCCTGACAAGTTTTTTCCTCAATATATTATTATGTGAGTTACTAACTATAGGCTATTTAGAATTCACAAGTTATGTATATAGAATTCACAATAGGGATATGAAGTGTTTATTCTGAGAAGCATGAAGTCTGTTTATGTAAACTGTGCAATGGTTGAAAAAAAAAAAAAAAAATTTGTCTTCCTTCCTTGAACCTGCGTTTACTTCCATTACGTCATTGAGTGGGAGTGCCACAGTGTTTCGTATCTAACCAATCACAGCGGGGCACAGGTATCACTCGGAAGGGCGTAAGTTAGTTTCACCCTTTCAGCTTATCTTGGCTTTCGAGGGCCTAGGAAATACACAACTCTTTAAAAGTTCTTGTAACATATTAGAAAAGCAGGTGGGGGACTATTGTTTAGAAAAGTGGACTATTTTGGAAGACTTCTATCGTTTCAGAGTGGATATGTTGACCTTCGTCTTTGTGTGCCTCTCTATCTCAGTCTCAGGTAACGTTAACTTGGGCGTCCATGTTTTTAGTGTTTGAATCATGTACGTTAGCCTAAATTACATTTTTTATTACGTCGTGTCATTTACTGCTGTTAATTATTCAGTAGGCCTATAAACTTTGAATATTTTTAAATTTGTTTCTAAGACTTATTTTCTTTAAATGTTTTCTTCTAGGTATTACATTAAAATGGAATTACTATTTGCGTGTAGTGGAGTTTAGCCTTTAAATCATTGGTCTAGGCTAGTTTGTTTAGTAGCTAACTTACAAGTCTGCAAGAAGAGAAAACATTAACTTACTTTGCCTGTCACTCAAATATGACCATTTAATCAATTTGGATCCAAATCGTTATTTTGAATCGGCTCTTGTCAAAAAGGACAGTTCGAAATACGTTTGGATAAAGCAACTAACTAGTACCTAGCAAAACTAGGGCTAAGTTACATACTTTCATAGTACGATACCTACCTCTTGTAGTTTAGTGTTTCGAACAGAAACAGCAGTTTATATCTAGTTGTGTTGCTGTTTAAACGTGAAAGAAGGCTTTTCGTGGTTCGGCAGTATCACCTGGAGAAACCTGTATTTCCACCTTGCCCATCCCCCACCCGAAACCCGAGCTCATCCATATGTGACAGCTGAAAGGCAATCCAGGAAGCGTGGCCGGATAAAAACAATTAACAACAGTGTATTCGCAGTAGATTCAGGCAGTAAAGTGTGATGTATTTGTTATTGAGTGTTATAGTAGGCTACTTCGTCAGTGATGCAGACACGGTTATGTGTTGATCAGCGTTCACTGGGCGCGCACACAGCCACACACACAACCACAGCATCCTGTTGAGTAGACGGGGAAATTCACTAATTTAGATTATTTGAGTTTCTAATCATGTTTGTTTATACACGTAACGTTACCTTCAAGCTCACAGGGTAAAAACCGGTTATTACGGCAAATAGTTGGAAAACGTATTGAAGAATTGTCAGAAAAACATGTTTATGAATGTGAATTTCAAAAAGATATGTGGAAAAGCAGTTGTGACTGCCATACAATCATTTTCTGGCTTTCATTTATTACATAGCCTATTATATATTTTGTTATTTTAGTTTTTTACTACCCTAAGAAATATGAAGCTAAAATTATATTTTTATTTTTTTCAATATTTATTTTTTTGGATATTATTTCCTTTAATCAAGCTAAGATATACCATTTAACCTGTTGTTTTTCTTGATTTTTTTTTTACTTTTTCTATTTAGGGTCATGCACATGCATGCAAAGTTTCTATACGCCTATCTGTAGTGAAATGTGTTTTCGTACAATTTCGATGTTCCTGCTTCAATTTGACCCATTTGACAGCTATGCAAAAGTAACTGTACAAATACAAAATAACATTTCTTTTTTTGTATGTCAGAGCTCTTTATCTCTAGTTCTGAAGTGTTATTGTCTTGCTGAGTTTAACAACTTGTTATTTTTAAATTTTGTGAAAACAAAACTGTTTAATCTGTCCACTTTCAGTTCCACTTTTTGGTCTAAGGATGCTCTAACTTCCGCCGATCGTAGAGTCCAATGCAATACCGAGAATTTATATTGAATTTTATACTACATTGTTATACTAAAGAAACATTAGTCACAAAAACAGACAAAACAGACACCCCTCGTTGTGTTTATGCTTCTTTTAAAAATTGTATTAAATAAACATAACATATAAAATTACATCTAAACATATAAAAGTTTCGTTTCAAAGACGGGAGGACAGTAAATTTTGAAGACTCTGCCATAATCCCGTTTTCTTCCACTTTAATCTCCCCAACCGGAAACTGAAGAGCATCCTTGAGTCAAATGCAGAACTTATGCATGCATATAGCCTATTGTTCAAATATGTAATACTTTGGAGCACAGAAACATCATAGCTTATTATTGGAGAAGTAAAAACATTTTTTTTAAGTTATAGTAGTTTAATTTCATAAAAATATAAGTTTTTGTATTTTATATAAATTATATATTTTGCAAAGCATGCTTAAAAAAAGTTCTGCGCCAAGTGTTAGATATCTCAGAAAAGGGAACTTTTAAGTAAGATTTCTTTGAGGGGTGCATTTACAAACTTTTCCATTAGATGAAATACAGGCTTCACTGGTGACCATAAGGAGGCCAAAATTTCCATATGGTTTGAGTGATCTGAAACATATATTTACATAATTTTCCAAATATTTATGAAGTAGTCAGTCATCCTATTTCTATTCAGAAGAAGTTTGGGCAGAATTTAATCTCTAAAATACATATAAAACATGCTTAACAAACTTTGCGAGAAGAGTGTTAGTTTGGCACCGTATCACAAGAGAATCTATGGAGAATCTATGTCTATTTATTGTTGCTCTGTCATTTCTTTTGAAAAACAGTCACTGAATATGAAAACTAAACTAGAGTCTGAAAGCATTCAAATGATTGCCTAGAGGCCTAGTTTGTCAAGATTTCTTTAGATTTAGACTAAGATGTTCTTGTTTTGAATGTGTAATCGCAAATGAGGGGCAGTCTTAAAAATAGTGGTTAAAAACATCTTTTTAAATCATAAATTCAGATATTAATTTTTGTATTGTGTGAAAAGAATTGACGGTAAAAGTTAATTTCGTACCTGATTTTATGTTTTTTTTTTTGTCCATAGTGTGATTAAGTGTCTCAATATGTACTGTATAGTGTCACAATGATCTTAGCAGCATCAATATGTGTTAGCTTCCTAATAGACCTGTAATTTTTTTCCATTCTTGGTCTTGGTGACCCAACATCCTTTATGTTTGACAAAGTTTATATTTGACATTTTAAAGGGTAAATGTTTAAACACAAATGTCTTTCCTCAACCTTTACCTTTTTGCATAGTTTCATGAATTGCATATTTAGGCTATCTTTTCTTATAGCCTGTCCAAATGTACAGGGTTTCATTTTGTTTGATTGTTTCTGTTGAATAAAAAACTAAAAATAGACAAAAATAAGTGTAAAGATGAAAAAAAAAAAAAAAAGATGTCAGAAGAACATCATTCCACTCTGGGACTGGGTATGACTGTTAATGCAATTTATAATGTGCTTATATATTTTTACTGATTAAGGTTTGAATCTGCCTCTTTCTGTCTGCAGGCCTACATGCCCAGTTTACAGTTACTGTTGCTAATCCCTCAGTAAAAGTGAAGGAGAATGAGGGTAAGTTTCATTTTGCCCTTTCTGTTTGTTTGTCTTTCATTTTCAATTGTTTCTTTGTGTCATAAGCAGTCAGATATTACTAATGGAGAACTTCTAATGTGGTGCCTGCCTGCATAGGTTTCGCACTGAAGATTAGTCATTTGTGTGGTGTTTGTTACAAATGTAACAATTATTGGAGAGCATCTCTAATGGCCGGCCTAAGGACAGGTCTGCCCATTATTATTCAAAGTATTCAACTTTTTTTTTTTTCAGGAGCTGACTTGAAATGTTCCTACACCGCTGACTTTGGAGTAAACCCCAGAGTGGAATGGAAGTTCAAGGATCTCAAGGGCTCTCAGTCATTCATTTACTTTGACAGCAAGCCAACTGGTATGGATGAAAAGTTTACTGTCATCCAGAGTCATCACTGTAACTTTGCAATTGCATTTCCTTATTTTGTGTAAAATGAAAATTTGAGGAAATAGGTGGATCTTTTTTCTTTCAGCTCAGTATGCAAGCCGTATCACTCAGTATAATGGAGGACTGAGATTTAACAAGGTGACGCGAGCAGACACTGGAGACTATGACTGTGAGGTGTCTGGAAATGGTGGATATGGAGAGAAGACAGTCAAACTCACTGTCCTGGGTAAATTATATTGTGTTTACATAATTACTACCTGATAGATGTCACTAATGTATATGTCATGAGATATCATAATTCTGAGCTATAAACAGCAACAGGGAGTGGCCCAGCCTACTTTTAGCTAATCACAAAGTTTGTGGGTGGTCTAATTCAGTGACTAAGCCTATTAGAAATCACCAAAATGGCTGAAAATGCTTACAACACCTTTAACCTGCAGTTTTATAGGGCCTTTATTTGTTATAATGTTGATGATTATGGCTCACAGCTGTAGGAAAGTGCATATTCAAAATTAGAATAATACTTGAAATCAATTAAAAAAGGATTTTAAATACAGAAATATCATCCCTCTGAAAAGTATGATAATGCATATGCACTCAGTACGTGGTTTGGACCCCTTTTGTATAAACTACTCCCTCAATGTGGTGTTGCATGTATGCTATCAGCAGAAGATTCAAATTTTTCGTGTTTCCCGTTTAGCTTTGATATTTATGTATAAAATTAGGGCTGTCAAAACGATTAATCGCATCGAAAATAAAAGTTTGTTTTTACAAAATATATGTCGTGCACTGTGTATATTTATTTTTTATATATATAAAAACACACATGCATGTATATTTAAGAAAAAAAAATATTTATAAATAAAATATTTATATATAATATAAATTAGATATAAATCCATATACAGAATATACATGAAATTATTTCTTAAATATATACAAGCATGTGTGTGCATTTATATATCTAAAATAATTATACACAGTGCCCTCACATATATTATGTAAACACAAACTTCTATTTTGGATGCGATTAATCGCGATTAATCGTTTTGACAGCACTAATATAAATATATTGAGCCTTACAATTCCCACTGTAATTCTCTCCACTATAGTGCCTCCTTCCAAGCCCGTATCAAGAATTCCTTCATCAGTCACAACAGGCAGTAAAGCCCTTCTTACCTGCTTCGACAATGATGGCTCCCCCCCACCCACCTATAAGTGGTACAAAGACAACACTCCCCTCCCTGAAGATCCCAGCAAGTTTCCCTCTTTTAAAAACCTCACCTACAAGATGAACACTTTCAATGGTAACCTGGTGAGTGTTGATGTACAATATTTGAAAATTCAAAATAACACGTTTAAAGGTGCATTGCACAACATTTCATGTTAAAAATACCTGTTTTTATTACCCATACATGCTTAAACAATTGCCTGATGGGCTGCATTAGCCCTTCTATGATCACTGCGATTGCCTCTATAATCCAGTAAAATAAATAAGAGGGATTTGGGACGGAATTTGAGACTGGGCGTCACGTCATGCGCGTTTGCGCTCACCTGCTAATGTTGTCATACATGGAATAATCAAATTTACGTGAGTTGTATGTGACGTATTGACACAAAGACATGCTCGAATCCACCGGTATCACTGGAATTAAAAACATTATTACAAGCTTACTGTTTTGAATGGAACTAAGGCAAGCAGATAGCTTTGAACACTGGCTGGTTATGTATTTTCTCAAATATGTATTTATACTCAAATATGATAATATTTACTCCAAAAAATCTACGGACTGCAGCTTTAAATTATTTCTGTAAAATTTTGTTCATTTGATCAGGAGTTCCCGAGTGTGTCTCAGCTGGATATCGGTTCATATTTCTGTGAGGCCAGTAATGGAGAAGGTGCCCCTCAGCGTGGTGATGCAGTGCGGATGGATGTCCGTAAGTAATAGAGATGGGTTGATCGATGATCATGAACCATTTGATCATTTTTAAGGAATCTTTTAAATGATTTGGAAAAACAAGTTGTCACAGAGAGTAATTGGTTCATCTTGGGGTGAATTTCAAACAGTGTTTAGGCACTTAGGGAAGTGGACGCCATTTTTGTAGGGGTGTTTCGAACGAAAGTGAACCACTAATTTTATCGTTTATGGTCATGAGACCCAGGGAGGTGAATCCATTTTAAAGCTAGATGATGGGAGAGTTAAGAGTTCTCAAGTGTGTCGGTTCGGCCCAACAAACCCGACGGGACCCGCAGGTTCAGGTTGAAAATATAAGCAAATGACTCAGGTCGGTTTGGACCTTGGGCTTAATCTTTTGAATTGTACAGTGACAAAACATTTATTATTCATCGTTGCTGTTCACTGTAAAGAAAGTCGGGCTGCTGTATGCAATGTGCATCGCGAGTGCAGGCCTGACCCCACTGGGTGCATGTCTTTAACTTGGAGAAGAAGATGGAGTTGGTGAAAAGTAAACTTGCCGCAGGTGAATTCACCGTCGAAGGGGTTCATTCATTTATCAGGAGTATTTAACAACCAATCAGAATCCACTTGACTTTAAATAGTTTGAGTATTTAAAGCGGCAGGCGACATAACTGCAATGTGCGCTTTTAATAAACAGAACATCAGTGTTTTGGTGTGGACGCTGATGTAGTTAAATATCAATCTAAATGTGAATGGGCGTTAACTTCCACTCTCTGCCATAGCTTGAAAATTCTCCATTTATTCTAAAAGCAACATTTTGATGATTTTTGATATTCATGAGGCTTGCTTCTTAAATGGATGTCTTGATTGACTAATTTGTTGGTTTTCTCTATTAAAGGCGATCTAAATGTTGGCGGTATTGTTGCTGGGGTCATTGTGGCTTTGCTGGCAGTAGCGTTGCTCATCTTTGCTCTCTGGTTTGCCAATAAGAAGGGATATCTACCAAGTAAGTTCTTACTGTGTGTGAGTGGGTGAGAATAATTTTAAAATAAAACAATTAGATGCAATGGCTACTATTAGAATTAGAAATAAAAAAAAAAATCAAAATGATTTGACTAATTTGCAACCCCCCTCCCCCCTTACAGAAATGGCTGAAAGGTAAGTTTATTTTCATGACACATACACACACATACTTTAAATTTTTATATTATATAATACTATATCTTGCATTAAATATCTTCTAAAATGTAATGAAATAAAATGATAAAAATGATCTCTTGCAGCAAGCCGAAAACACAAGCTGTTTATACCCAGCCTAGATCAGATGAGGGGGATGATGGAGATGTAAGTACAACACGCATGCTTAGTGGTGTAAATTACAGGGTTCCTACAGGGTCTTAAAAAGCCTTAAAAGCATTGAATTTATGAATTTGGAAATAATACCTTAAAAAGTCTTTAAAAAGTCTTGAATTTTGATATCTGGGTCTTAAAAATTGTGCTGTATGTCAGTGTTAATTTCATTGACGAAAATAATGATAAACCTTTCTTCAACGACATTTTTTTCACTGACGAAAACGAGACGCTAGTTTTGAATGACAAAAACTGTGACAAATCTATTGACATTTTCGTCAACGAAAAAAAACACCTAGATGAAAATGTTAGTGTCGATCTGGGAAGCGATCCAGTCAGAACTGATGTCCTGTGTGTGTTTAGCTAATGTTAAAACACAACTTAACATTGTTCGGCAAACTTTCTTATGGCCTACTGAAATGTTTTTAATTTACCTGCTTGGCTTATCATCTTTTACCCATTCCACATTTGAAAAATAAATGAACACAAGTTGAAGGATTTTGTTTTTCTTTGCTGGTAGGGACGGGAAATTGGTATTAATTTTTTTATGTAAATGGTCTTAAAAGGACTTGAATGTAATTTGAAGAAACCTGTAGGAACCCTGAATTATATTAAACCCCTGAATTGATTTCCCTATTGGACTTCTGTTTGCAGTTTTTCATTTTGAATGTCCTTTTCTAGTTGTGTGTCCTGTTTTACCACCACAATAGTGGTTCTGGTAAAAAAAATAATTATTTTCCCTGTTTTGTGTCGGTTTCAGGGGGAATTCAGACAGAAATCATCTTTTGTGGTGTAGCCTGTGCTGCTTTGGATGAATTGTCAAGATTTGTTGCCTAGATCAATTTTTTTTCTATTCAAGTTCATACAAATCAGGATCTGTTTGTGTGTGAAGAGTGTGACATCAAATGTGCCTCCCTGCCATGCCTACCACACTAGTTGACCATAGAGATGCAAAAAAAAGATTTAATCATAAATGTGTGTGCGGTAGTTTAAACTTACATGTTTAGTTTCAGCAATCTAAATCATGTTTTTGCAGCAATGAATTGAAATGTAATTTATTGAACTATGAGTAATTTGAGTGGAAATGAACATTTTAAAGGGTTTATTATGAATCCTTTACTAACATAGTATACTCAAGTAATATTATTTTGTTTAGTTATTTATGGCTCGAGGCATCTAAGGCTACTTCTATGTTATTTTGTGCTATGTGATGAAGGCTGGGGAAAAGAAGGTACTATGAATGTTTCCCAATCAGGAAATAATCCCCCTCTCCTTGATATAAACATTTGCTGTACATTGTAGTCATCATTTGTCGTTTGTTTACTTCACTGTTTTTTATGATAATGTACTTTGTGTTTGTATGTCTTTTGTACTTCATTCATGATATGTAAATAGCTCTTTGTGGTTTGTATTGGATGTTATAGAATATAAAATCATGCTTTATTGACCCTTTTTTAAAATTGTTCAATTGGAAACAAATAACAAAACTGTTTTTCTTGTTTGATTGAAGTTTTAATGTCTGACTTGATCCTGTTCTTCCAATAAACTAAACCTACTGATTATGACTTATGCAATATGTAATGCTGCTGACATTCCTCCATTAGCAGGCCCACCCAGTCTACTCAAGCAGAAATCTCCTTGTGATTGTGAAGTTAAGCAATGTTATGTGTGGTTGTCTGAGCAATATGACTCTTTTTTTGAAATAATACTTTTCTATCACGTAGGTTGTGAGTATGAATGAATATATTTATTTTCAAGTTATTTCTTAATGTGTCAATAACCTCATGAGAACTAAAATGTTTTTAATATGACCACTAGGAGGCAGTGTAGGACCACAATAAATGCACAGCGACGTAAAACTGTCGAAATTGACTTACCATTGGCATGTATCTATGCGATTCAATATGACGTCTGCAACATAAAAAATAATAAAATGATTTTCATTGTTTTTTTTCTTTTATTCAATTTTAGATTTAACCAAATACATTATTTGCACAAGGCAGCTTTGCTTTCACTGGTTTCTGAACGGATGATTTTTCAAGATCGTCCTTCTCTGTGCTTGCCAAAATATAAGTATTTTCCTCATGGTACGTTCTACCTGCGCACACTTACATAAGACCGTTCGGCTGAATATGAGAACGTCAATGACGATGATGTTTCTCACTGAACTGCGCTGAGAGCATCTGATCTGCTCAACGTCACCTTTGAAAACTGCGACTTTAAGGATGAGGGGGGCGGTGCCGGGTGGGCCCCGTCTGCTGATAGGCTGCTTCCGCTTTCAGTCAAGCCCCATTCATAAATAAGTCATGTCTAGAAGGAACCGATGTAACAAGTACTGATAGATTTTGCTCGCGACGTGTATTTCTAAAACATTTCTAACTCTACGTCGAGCCGCGATAAACGCCGTCGAATTATATTCCTTCCCGTGGCAGACAGCGACGGTTCACGATTCGCGGAGCAAATGAGATTGACTTCCGACTGGTGACCCCTTTCTCAAACTGTAATGACATGAGCGCTCCAGCAGGAAGCTCAAATCATTCTGTGTTTGGAAACATTGTAGCGCGTCCGCCAAGACTTCTGTCTGCCCGACTGTGGGGAATAATGAGGCGTTTTTGAACCAGCCTTTACTGAAGATACTGTAGCGCTTGATTCGATGTTTTAAATGTGTGTCGTGTCCGTCCATTTGGACGCATCAAAAGTAAGCATTTCGCTGTTCTGAAACCAAATGGAAAGCTGAACCATGGCAGCAAAAGAGGACCTATATGCCAAAGTCGCTCCACGGATGCAGCGGCAGAACCGGCCAGGAACTGTCAAACATGGAAATAGTCTGGATGTGTTGCTGTCAATGGGCTTCCCAAAAACCAGGGCGTGAGTACCAGAGTTTCATCTCTCCCAGATCTCGAGCTGCAATCGCAGCTGTAAACGCTAAGAACGCAAAAACACATGCGCTACAACTCCCCTTTGGAAAATACAGAAACATGGCAGATATATAACATTTTAGTACAAGTTGCATTTGTAATGGCGTCGGTCTGGTTGTGTTATTGATTAATATGACGAAGTGGGGAATAGGCTCGATTGGTTATAAAGTTGTTTTCCTGTTGCCTCATGAAGCCGTTTTCTTTGAAACTCGTCATTCGTGGTCTGGGCTGCATCTGTCCTGACGGGACATGGTCCTCGAGCGGATGAGGTTGGCACCGCTGGGAGGTCAGATCACCGCTGTCTTTCCTATTGGGGTTGTGTCAGCGCATCCATAACTGACGAATGCTCTTTTTTCATGGCATCATGGCGCTTGAACATGTATGTATAGCTTACTCGAGCATAGGCTATATGTGTTAGGAATCTAAAGTTACCTATTCCATGAATGATTCTTCAGTTCCTGTCTCCCCATAAAAAAACAGTTATGATAACAGTTATATAAAATGTAATTCAGTTCTTGTTTTCACAGACTTTAAATTACTTTTCACAAACCTTTTATTAAATGAAATGCACACTGTTTCTACTATATACAATTTCTAAACAAACAAAAATTAACATATTTATTGGTAGTACTTTTATAATAACGTAACATTCATTAAATTAGCCTATTAAAATGAACTAACAATGAGCAATTCATTTATTACTTATTCATCTTTGTTAACGTTAGTTAATAAAAATAAAGCTGTTCATTGTCAGCTCAGAACCACCAAATGTGGCCGACATAACTTTGGATAATCATTGCCGTCAAACCGATTAATCATGATCAATCGCATATAAAATAAAAGTTTTTTGTTTCATAATAATCATGATTCATGATTAAAGGCATTTTTTGTTTACATAATATATATGTATGTTATTATATTTATTATGTATCTGTACGCGTGTCTGTGTATACAGTACACACACAAACACATATGTAATATAATATAATATAATATAATAATATACACATATATAATATAATAATGTATACACACACACACATATATGTAAACAAAAAACTTTTATGTTAGATGCGATTTAATCGATTGACAGCACTAGTAGGCTACAAATAAAGGTTGAAATTAACATTTAAAGGAGTAGTTCACTTTCAAATGAAAATTAGCCCATGATTTACTCACACTCAAAGCCATCCTAGGTGTATATGACTTTCTCTCAGATGAACACAATAAGAGTTATATTAAAAAAAATATCCTGGCTCTTCCAAGTTATGATTTAGTTTAAAAACATGCATTCATCCATGCACGGCTCCTGTGGGATAATAAAGGCCCCCTGAAGCAAAACAATGAGTTTGTGTAAGAAAAAATATGAATATTTAAAACTTTATTAACCAAAATAACTAGCTTCCAGACAAACGAACATACGGATTCCACTTAAAGGGATACTTCACCAAAAAATGAAAATCATTTTCATCATTGTCATCATTTACTCATCCTCAAGTTGCAAACCTTTATGATTTTCTTTGAATTTTTTCTTGAACACAAAGTAAGATACAACTTGAGGGTGAGTAAATGATGACAGAATTTTAATTGTTTGGTGAAGTATCCCTTTAAGTGTAAAATGCAACTTATGTGAGTAACGCGGCATACGTACTGCTATTTGCGCTACGCCATGACGCGCTACGCTACTTCCAACATCACAACTAAGTTACGTACTAGGGGCTAGTACTGCATATGACCTTTGACCGGAAGCTATATTTTACTTTGTAACTTATTAAATATGAATACATTTTTTTAAACACAAACTCATCATTTTGCTTCAGAAGGCCCTTATTAATCATGGGTTAATTTTAAAGTGAACTGATCCTTTAATTAAGAATAATACATGCTTATGAATTATTTTTCATTGTTAGTTCGTGTTAACTAATGTAATTAAAGCTGCAGTCTGCAGTTTTTCCTCTTTGTCGCCATCTCTGTTTGAAATCTGCAATTACAGTCATTCGCGGAATTATTATTTTCGTTTAAAAACGCTCTATGTCTAGCCTTTGGAAAACGCCTGAAAACGCTGTACATGTGTGAAACCTCAAAAAAGATTACGATACAGACGGAAAAATAAACAAAGTTATTGCGGAGTTCTTCAGGATCATTTTATTTAGCAAAATATCTCACCAATCACCATTCACTGATGCGTCCAAGTCGCACTCAGTCACCATGTGTTTGGTCTAAAACGCAACTGCTGTTTTGCCACAGGATATTAAATGTGAGTACATTTTCTGTCATCTTTGCAGGACTGCGATGAAGAGTTGCTAAAACTGTTGCTAACTGTTGCTAAAAGTGTACACTACTTTAGCAACAGTGTGAAAATGTATAGTACATAATAGGCACAATACTGGTAGAAACATGAATATCTATTGAAACAATATGCGTCACATGACTAAACTTGCGTCATTGCTTTTAAATACCTCACAGAAGGCAGAAGGCCGAAATGGAGAGAACAAGATGCGTTTTCAAACGAAAACGTATAAGTGTGAACAAGACCTAAGCGTATCATTTTTCTACGAAAAGACAGCGTGACAGTATGTGTGTTTATTGTATGTGGCTCAAATGTACCACCCTTAAATCACATGACTACCAGCCTTGTCATGCAATTCAAAAGGTGGTTATTATTACTAATAGTAACAATACAATTTTGTTCACTTTTATATCACTTTGAGTAATTGCTCAAGATTGAGCAACCTAAACGCTCACTGAATTAATTTTTAAAAAGTTTAAATGAATCAAATTAATTCAGTAACCACTCTGACTGATACATAATAACAAGTAATTTTTTTCAGAAATTGGACTTCGCTTGTACTGTGATGTTCATGTTGATTCATACACTGTAAAAAAAACTTTTCATGATTAGTAATCGCAACATTTTTTTCTTTTGTCAAATCAACTTAAATAATTTATTTACCTCAGATAACATATAATTTTGAGTTTCTGATGATTAAATCATTCTCCTTCATTGTATTAACTCACTTTTTCCATTTCAATGAACTTAAAATTTTAAGTCAACCAGGTTACTTACTTTTTTAAGTTAAACCAACAATGTTTTTTTTTTTTTTTTTTACAGTGTACTGCCGTTGAATAGTAATGCAGGAAACACTTTCAGAGACAGGTTTTTCAGTATGCCGAAATGTCATTTCGGTTCCAGTGATAAAAAAAGAAGGAGGAATTCTGTTTGAGATCAATATATTAATGCAAATCAGATCTTTACAAAAAAAAGTGACGTCATACCATATGTGGCACCCTACCACTTTTTGATGCAGTGAGTTTCTTGATTTAGATGAAGTTGCCCAATCTGAACATCTGTCCTTTCCATCACTGTTCTCCTCTGAGGAGGACGGTTGGAGTAAGGTATCTTCAACCAACCATGAAGGCTGCATTAGGTTGCTGTCAGTGAGGAGCTAGATTCTCATTCATCAAAATTACAATTCATCTCTGCTTCTTTTAGCCACACACATTCTCTCTCCGGTTCTCGCTTAGTCGTTCACTCATTTCTTTACTTTTCGCTTGGCCTTAATCCTGCAGTTTTTTTATAATCTGTTTGGAATCCTCCTTGCCTCTGCGTGTTATTACGGTTTGTGACTAGATTGGGATACATAGGCCAAATTATTCCTTTCATGTTTAATCCAGGGAGAGCAAACAAAGTTAAATTGAGCAAGATATCTTTATTGAATGTTGTGGTTGAATTTGATTCTGTCTTGGTTTTGATGCAGATTAAGGCTTTGTGCCCGTGTGGATAAAGACACTGATTTTGTTCATGAATGTAGTCGTGGTCCGGTGGATTAAACTGGTCATCGTCCTTGAGGCCTTGACATGAGAATTCTAAACATTTGGTCATTTGCTGACATCGGAAGTAGTGGTATGCCAGATTTCTAACCTTCTATGGTTAGTCTGTCTGCTTCTGACAACATTTAAAAGTTTGCTTAAAGCTACAGTCCGTAGCTTTTTTTTTTGTTAGTTAAAATGATCTCAAATACATATTTGAGAAAATACATAACCAACCAGTGTTCAAAACTATCTGCTAGCCTTAGCTCGATTTAAAGCGGTAAGCTTGTAATAATGCTTTTAATTCCAGCGGTACTGGTGGATTTTCGCGGGAGATTTGAGCATGTCTTTGCGTCATTACGTCACATCTGTACGCATGAAGGAGAAGTCTCGGCTAGTAGGCTATATTGCGTGAGAGGATGTTGGAGGTGGAGATTTATAGCCTTTTCTCACAGCACTTGATATAATTAAACTTATAAATTTGATGGCGGATCCAGAAAGGTTCAAACGACAATTACCAGTGACAAGAGATTCACCCGCTGTAAAATACAAAACACTTTGTTTGGACTTCGGAGTGGCTACAGAAAAAAAAGACTGCAACCGGACCCAGGAGAAAACAAGGATACATATCCGAAGGACATTACATGTAGTTCCGCAATGCTTGCTTATGTTGCTTATGTTGAACAAATTATAATTTGCATGGTTTTGCATGATATGATAACTTCACTTACTTAATTTTCAACCCACATGTAATTGAAACCTTTTGGTTAGGGCCAATACATAACCTACCTAACCTATTACAACAGTATCAGCTTTGAAGGGTCATTAAAGGACAAACACATGGCTACACATGCCAGGAGTCTCCATCAGTCTTGCTGGACACAAGTAGCCCAGCTTGAATTGTCATTGAGATGAAGGACCTGGAGTGTTTTCATGGGGAGTGAAATGTTTCTAGATGTTTAATTAAAAAAATATTGGTAGAAGAAAAGTTTTCTTTACATTCCATTTGTTTCAAAATCTAAATCTAAGTTTAGTTTTTGTTTTTCCATCATGTTTAACCTGAGATTTAGACATTATTTTGTATTTGAGTTGGGGCCTTCGGTTAAGCATTGTTTGGCAAGCGTATTGTTTAGCAAGTTTATACCAATATGTTAAACCACAGCACATCAACAAGATAAGATATCTACTTCTCTATCATCCTCTTCATAGCAGTTAGAGAAGTTATATTTACACACACACACACATACATATCCTCCAAGACATATATGGTAAAAGGTTAATAAAATGGATAATAGATAGATAGAGGATACAATAGATTAAAATGCTAAATTTACTATTACATTGTGGGTGAAAATTAATAGACTTGAACTTGGTGCTGGTAAGCCATTGTACCGGACCGTGGTGATAAAATGGGTGCGACTTTTTACTGGTATCAATAGACAATTGGCACTATCAGAAGATTCCCCATTGCATTATTATCAATTATAATTATATTTATTAGTTTAATGTAGTACTGACAATTTTTTGGAACTTGATTTTTTTCCTCACACATAAATTTGAACTATACACAATACAAATTGGCACTATCCACCATTTGTGCATATTTGTATTGTGACATGATATATTGTTTCACCCCTACTGTATATACAAATATAGCATTTTTTGTATTTTGACAAAATAGTATAGAATCTTAATATTTGTAGATTATTGACCATAACAATAAAATTATTATCAGCTTACCGTAGGTATTTGTTAGAATTTTAAAGCAATATTTCATCCAAAAATTACAATTCTGTCATCATTTACTCACCCTCAAATTGTTCCAAACTGCGTCTACTGAACACAAAAGAAGATATTTTGAAGAATGTCTGTAACCAGACTGTTGATGGACCCCACTGACTTCCATAGTATAGGAAGTCAATGGAGTCCATCACCTTTTTCATTACCCATGCATATTTTGTAAAATATTTTCTAATTAAATAACAGAATTTTTTGGGTGAACTTTTGGCTTTAATATTTGTGCATCTGTTAAATATTTCGTATTTATTTTATTTTAGAGCTTTTTTTTTTTTGTTAAAATGTTTAAAATGTTAAAACATTGTACAAAATCTTACATTTTCAGCAATCAAACATTTGGAGCCCACTGTATTTTTTTGCCCCAATTGCACAATTTAAATTCTGTGAAGTCGGAAATGCACATTTTCCTGTGTAAAGCCATCCAGATTTGTATCTCGCCTAGTGGTCAAAACCACTTTAGTGTCTGTTTACTCAACCGTGTTATAACCAGATGTGTTCAAGTTTGAAACTTTGCTCTTTTTTTGGAGGTTTGCGTGTATGTGTGTGTTAAGGTCAGTTTGAGTGGGAAGCTTTTATGCATTGGGTGGAAACACTGATGTTTCTGTGTCCCAGCTGCTTAGGGACTCTTTCCAGTTTCGCCCAATGATGCAGGAGTTGCACACATTTTCCGCTAGAGAAAGGCAAGAGGAGAATACTCATGCAGTGAGTTTTAAAAGGGGAGTGAGTGTGAGTCTTGAGGTGGAAACACTCAGTTCAAAGAAGGCTTTCATAAATGGTGGTATTAAATATTGGTGATACTGACAATACAGAAAATCATGTTTAAAGTGATATTTGACCCAAAAATAAAAATTAAAGTGAGGTTTTTGTTTACTCACCTTTGTTATGCCAAACCCGTATGAATCTTTTGATACTCTGCTGGTGAAGAATGCGACCAAGGTTGCAACCAAACTTCAAGTCTGGGAGTTGATCTCAAGAATCAAATGAGCATGATGAGATGATTTGCTGAATTATGCTTTACATTCCCTATCTCCGGTGTTTAAATTAGCTAATTTTACAAGCTAATAATGTTAAATGTTAAACCAATGAAGTGTCCTTTTACAGTGTCGTAATGACCATCTTTTGTCAGTGCCTCATCTGTCAAAGTTGAATGAGTGTGTAGATGACATAAGGCTGCCCAAAGTTAGCTATACACTGAAAACAAATGGGCATACGTTTCTCTCTGGCCATATACATACGGCTCACGATCGGGATGAAGTTTATCCTCAAATCATTTAAGAGCACACATACCTTTTATGGGGAGTATTTAAACTTACTGCAACCCATACTCATTTTCTATTGACAGTCTTTGGCTTAATATGCTAGGCATGCGGCGTCGTATACGGACATTCTTTTACTTTCCTTCATTCCTGTTGTTATGGCAGTCAGAATAGCATAAGTTTGCGTTCGTTCATTAAAATTTTTTAGTTATGTTCAAAAAGTTTTTGTTTAATTCATTCAGTCACTCTTTTAACCGCAGCGCACATCGGAAAAAGTTGGATACATTTAAAGTATCAAAACTAAAGATAATGCAATGTGCTTACTAAACATAAAGATAAGAACCGCCCACAATTATTATGATTATTATTATTTTTTTATTCCAAAATGCATATTATATGAAAAGTTGGTACGTTTTACAGTGGTTTTAAGCACACCCCCTCCCTTCCACTGGGCGTGACGTCATAAAAGGAAACCCGACCATTTTTTTAATGCGCGTGTCATTTTTATAACTGAGGTTCTCAACTTCTTTGTATGAGACCTTCTCCTGCCTGCAGCGTGTTTTGTCCCGCTCCTGCCCGCAAATAGACTTTTTTCTGTTCCTCCAAATACTTTCAAGTTAGCCTACGTGTCATGTCCTAATGAATATCACCCTTTCAGCCTCTTTACAAAGTTGCTTATTCTTCATTATAATAGTACAGTACATGATAATATTTGGCCATTCTCAGATATTCTGTAATAATCTATGACTCAAAGACTCTTAAAGACAACAAAGCCTCTGCTTTGTGTGTGTGGAGTCATCACATGATGAGCTTCTCTCAGAGGAAATATGGGAAGTAGGAAGGCCATGACAGTGCAGTATCTAGAGGGTTGCCTTGAGCTCAACAAAAACCAGTCAACCCTTTACTGTCCCACAAAATAATTGCAAACAATTGGACAGTTGGATGTATAAAAGATGAATAAAACGTTTTGTTTTGCTCATTTCAAGTTTGTTCATTGATGCAAAGTATTCTTGTCTTCTAAAGCTGAATGAAGATGTTTCTAATTGCGCAAACTTTTTAAATGAAATTAAATTAGCGCTCAACCAGAGAATGGAAAAATCACTTTCTTTTATGTATTTCCTCTCTACAGAGGTGAGATTAAATTAAGAGCAAATGGAAACTTTTTCTCAAGTCATTATGCTTATCAGCCTTGCGTTTATAACGATTTTATATATGCTTCTCGGTGGTTTCAAAAGCAATTTACAAATGAGGAATCACAGTTAGAAAACACACACACACACAGATTTCGGACATTGATAATAATAATAATAATTAGCACCACATAAGCATATTGGATTGATTTCAGAAGAATCATTTGATACAAAAGACTGGAGTAATGGCTGCTGAAAATTCATAAATATATACAGTTGATTGTAGTTGTTTTCTATTTTAATATCAAATAAATGCAGACTTGGTGTGAGTATGAGATATTTCATTAGAAAACATCTTATTGACCCCAAATAATTTAATGGTAGTCTACATATCTCTTGTTTTTTGGACAAATGGTTGCTTAAAAGAATCATAACTCAGAACTCCATAAAGTCTCATGAGTTAAAAAAGAGTAACCACTGAGAAATAATATTTTTCCTGGTGAAATTGTCTTGTACTGTGTGTATTTCTCAGTCTCTCACCTGTTTACCTGAGAATGAAAAAACATGACATCACTGCTCTTCCCTGAGTTTATCAGGGTCACCAAGTTTACTTAGTAACTCTGTTATTGATTTAGTTAACTGATCGTAAATATATACCCCATTTTAACTCTAACAGAGCTTTTAAAAATCATTTACATTTAAGGAACTTCGTTATTTTAAATTTAAAGGAAGTCACATATGTCTTTGAAATTAAAATTTCATGTTTATGAACCGTACTCCCACGCTTGCAGACTCCTTTTAAACTCACAGTGCAAAGTCTGTCCGCTAAGAGGAAGTGCCCCATTTCAGGAAGTGGTTTGTGACCTTTAGAGAGCGCCGTAGCTGCTGGGACATAAAGGAACCCATATGTGCTGAGACAGAGACGTGGGGGTGGAAAGACACATGCACGCTCAAAACTTCAGATAAAGTGAGGTACATCATGCATAGACAGTATGTGCATAATCTGAAATACCATAGCAAGAGTTCACAGAAACTGAATCGAGAGCAAATTCATATGAGCCTTCTTTGTAGTCAATAAATATGAGCCCAAATGTACACTGAACACTGTGTGTGAAGTCAGGTGAGCGATTTGAAAGAGAACAGACACACAAATGCATCTCTGTACACTCTAAAAAATGCTGGGTTGTTTTAACCCAATTTTGGGTAAAATATGGGCAAACCCAGCCATTGGGTTAAAAAAATTAATTTAAAAATGTAACCCAATGGCTGGGTTTGTCCATATTTTACCCAAAATTGGATTAAAACAACCCAGCATTTTTTTAGAGTGTATAGATTTGACAGTCTGTCTCTGTCCTCATATTTATTCTGCACTTAAAATGAATTTACATAATGTGTTAAATAGGCCTTTACATTTATGCTAACTATAGTTTCTATCTACAAAATACCACAGTTGCTAAATTGCTACAGATAATATGGCAATATAAAATAGCAAAATCAACAGTGAGTAATATGTTTGTTACAGGATTTATTACCCTTGTTAACGTTAATTAAAAAAAAACTGTTAGTTCATGTTATCAGGTCCATCAAATCACACACACACACACATATATATATATATATATATATACACACTAACAGATGCCATTGAAATCTGCATTAAGTCATGTTTAACAAATGGAACCTTATTGTAAAATGTTACTAATATTATTGGTATTGAAAAATATATTTTGGATGCCCCTACAGAGAGGCTTTCACAATCTTTCTGTTGTTCATCTTCTTTTTTTGACTTCTTAAGTGACCAATATTTTTGTTGTGACTGGTATTTTGGTGGAAACTATGGAAGCTGATAGTCATCTGGTGTTATCTTATGGCGTGATAGGGCATTTGTTTAGAAATGCATAAATAGAAGGGTTTAAATTTTTTACCGTTCTCTTATGTTTCTTTTTTAATGTCTCCTCTGGCTATGAATAAACTAATGCTGAATAAATCATAGAGCAGAAATGAATAAATCATAATGAATAATCTAAAATGTTTGGGACCAAATGTACTGTAGCTTTTAAAGCTTTCTGTGCTTCTCTCGTCACACAGACAATACCGTGGCTTTATGTTCAAAATTGATCATGGCAAACAAAGTTACCCTGCTTTGCCTTACAGTCATCATCCTGAATACACTAATGCCTTAATAGTGTAATCAAATAATCCAAGACGTTATCTTTTTTCAGAATCTCTCTCTTGAGAACATCACTTTTTTTTCAGAAGCAGCTGATGACGCACTGCTTCCGCAAGCACTTTATGACCTCACACGACACATACATGCTTATAAAAAAATGCATTTCTTCTCTTCTCTAGCTTGTTGTCTAATAAACCTGCAATTGTGTATTACAACAATTGTTGACTCTTTGATGAATGCTTTGTTATAGACCTTATTCAGAGCAGCGCCATGACGGGTATGAAAGTGAGGCTGTGAGGGATAAACTTACCGTGTTTCCAATGGCATCCGCTGTAACAAGCTGAATAAAGCTCCTAGATAACTTACAATTTTCCACAGCTTACATTGTCGGGAGTTTTTTGTCAACTGAAATTTCTCGGAAAGATATTTTTCCAGTGTTTCATGAGCTGAACAATCCGAAAACACATTAAATAGCAGTACAGCCCATTGAAGAGATGCATGTCTATCCCTCACAGCCTCGCTTTCATTCTCATTAAAAATCAAAGATGGCGTTGCCGTGAATAAGGCGTATTCATCTGTAAGTCGCTTTGGGTAAAAAAGCAACTGCTAAAAGCTTAAATTTAAATGTTCTCTAATTTGATATTTTCTTTTTGATGATAACAGTGGCTAATACTAAATTAATACAGTTATGTTATATAAACTTTGGTTGAAACCAGAGTTACCATAAGTACATTTAACGTTTTATAGGTAATTTTGTAAATTTTCCCAGTTAATAATGTAAGTGTGTGTTGTAATTCTAGCCAACTAGCTAAGGATTTACCCAAAATTAGTATTTAATTTTGGGTAAAAAAAAAAACGCAACAACTGTGGTTTCCATAGATTCACTGCAAACACAATGGTGACAATGAATCGATACAGAATATTGGTGTCTGTGTTTTACAACTTTTAGCCATTCTTTTCATTATGTGATATAATGTTACTATCTACCTGAAATACTAAAATTCGCTTTTTACCTTAAAATGTACTGATGACCATTATTAAATACAGATGGTGAAATAGGAAGCCATATGATGTATAAGTTCATATAGATGATGCACAGAATCATGAAGACAAAACACCATCACTGTAACACACAAAAATAAAATAATGCATTAAATATGAACAAAATAACTGGAAATTTAACACAAGAAACATGCATTACTGATAACAAAGATAAGAAGAAACAAAACTGTTTTAATAAAATATAAACAAATGTGATGTTTAATGCTGGGACTTCTAGGAATATCCTTTTACTTTTTTTCTCTGTAATTTATATGGCAATTTATAGCTTTTATTCACAAAAAAAAAACATATAATGCAAAGTTAAACTATGTATAGTTTTTCACTGTATATGTTAAGGCAACTTAGAGTTAACTAACTAACGGTAGCATTTAAATATTTTTTATATTTTTTTCTGTAAAAGTTACATCTTTTTCAATAATGCATGTTTTTTTTATTCTACCCCTTACAAAACAGTGTTGTGTAAGTTCTATGGTAGAGTCAGTGATGGTGTCAAATGGGATACGTTGATATATTTTATGTCTCTGAATGAAGGTACCACAGTATTTGCTTTGTACGTCATAGAATACCATTGCGTTACCACCACAGTCCATCTATTTGTCAATGTTCAGTGTGTTGGTGCACTTCCTTAACGCAACATACAAAAACATTAACTTTTTTTGTTTGCATTTAGTGTTTCATCTCTTCTGGTTAAAACCCTTGTCCTTATTATATTTGAACCAAACCGAACACTGATTCTGAGAACATGAGACGCTAATCAAGCTCAAAGTTTCCGGATGATGAGCTGTAATGGAAGAAGCAACAGTGTGATTCTGATTATGCCTTTGGAATCTAGGCCTTCATATGCCACTTTCTGTCTATTGTGACATTTCTAAATGGCAGAAATTGCAGTTAATTGTTCAGTCACAATGAATCATGTTTTAGTCATGCACGCATGTTCAAACCCATGGTCACACCTATAGACACCACAGGCGCAGACACAATCTTTATCTCAAAGAGTGTTAAGCTCAACTACAGTTTTATAGGCTTAAATGAATTGTATTTGCTTGCTTGTAGTAATTCACAGATATAATAAGCTGTTTTCAGTTATCTCTTTAAAATTTCTTGTTACACGAATATGTTTTTTCCCCCTCTCTTTAATACCCTGCTGGTCCTTGCCGTCTCCATCGAGATAAACCGTGTCACCATCTGCCCGGTCTCACACACCCTAACCAAGCGAGAACAAGCTCACAAAAGCTGCGAGTGTCTTCCCTGTAGTTTTAACATAATAAGCTGTTAACTAGGCGGGTGGAGAACACGAGACGAGCGTGAAAAGATCTTTGCGGCCAGCCAGTCCTGTTACTTACAGAGGGAGAAGGGCTTATTGTCAGAGGATAACAATTGTGCATGAGGATATGTGCGCTGAGAGAGAGAGAGCAGAACAGTCAGAGACATCACACACTGTATTTGTTATTCTTTCCTCTCATTTTCTCCACATGGGATGGAGGAGCAATAAAAAGAATGGAAGAGAAAGAGAGATGGTGTGATTGTAAGATCCAAAATGAATACCGTTTAAGCACCAAATGGGTTTTGGCAAGTGGAGTGCAGGTTACTTATTACGAACTCAAATACATGGTTTAAATCAAAATGATAATATGGCCCGCACTGGTGTATGCGTGATGTGTGCAAGTTTTTCCTCAGTGGAAAATTTGCAGTTTGAGAGAGGTTTTTATTCTTCAAAAAACACTATTTTAAAAATGCAACTTCTGTTTTATCTGAAAAACTATATTTGAACTGTTGAATGTAGCAAACGTTGACATTACTTGAAATGAAATGTTTTTTGGCCGTTTAGTATGAGGAGCATGAACCGATTTTTGTTTGTGTAAATTCTTTGATAGACTGAGGTGGGGTTTAAAAAGTTTTACTTCTTCCCACTCCATTTCAAGCGTAAGTGTATAAGTTATTATTATTGTGTATCTTTTCTGTTGTAAATAATAAAATAACCTTCAGCTTCAGATTTGGTGGCAAGGGTCCAGCTACAGGCTTCTGAGCATGCTCAGTTTGATCACTGATATTGATCAAAGCATCGATGTTTTAGTTTTGAATAGCGTTTTTTAATATATATTATTATAAAATTTGTGTTCCAAGTCACAAGTGATTTGTTTTCTTCTGTGAAGTTTTTTTCATTTCAGTGAGTGTATATATTTTGTGTATAGAAGTAACTCTGAAACAAGTTAGACAGGGCTAGGAAAGTTATCACTATTATGTAATGTTAAAACTCAGCTTAATTTAAAGTACAAGCTTATTGAGCTAAGATCCACACGGTGTTTAATAGTTTTGTGTTTACATAACTTATTATATTGTGTTTTCTGAAAGCACAGACAAACTTTTAAGTTGATACCACATTTTTCCCCCATACTCAATCCTAGTGGTTGAGTTTTCTCTACTTCTGACATTATTTACAGTAACTTTGTTTACATGTGGATTGTTCCTCAACAAAAGAAAAACATGCTTAGCAACAATTACAAAACTGGTTTGGGTAATAAAATTGTGAGAGAAAAGTGTACAGGAACTGAATCGGGCTTCATTACCTGATGTAATCCCCTCATTATTAATATCATTGAGTCTTCATGAGCTATATCCGCACCTAGGACACCCTTTTATATCTCTTTATGTGCATTTGTGTGTGTGTGAATGTGTGGGTGGGTGTTTCGCTGTGTTGTACTGAATGGGGAATACATGCTAACTTACTCCTCTGTAAACAGGAAGTGACTATTTCCCCATAGAGTTTGGAGATTCGGCCAAAGCAGTGAGAACGATGGCAAAAATATGTACCGACTTAGCCACTATTCTCTATGCATATGTTACACATTTGTACTCCACCTCTCAAGAAAATGTTACAAGGGATGATTAATAACAGGCAGAAAAAAAGATATATATATATATTTTTTTTGACATGAATAGTCACCCACACACAAAAGCACACCCAGTCAAATGTACTCCCTGGACCAACCTCTTCATCCCTCTTAAACGCTGCACAGGAAATACAGGTTATAAATAAATCATTAAGTTCCTGCCTGGAGCACTGACCAGAGGGGAAGGGAGGAGGAGATGGCCTGTAACACAATACACACGCACACACACACACACACATATAGGCTGATGGATAATCAAATGTGTGTGTGTGCGCACTTATATGTGTGATCCCGGATGCACAATGATTTATCAGTTCTGATTTCAAATGTGCATTAGGTAGAATAAATATCAGTGCTGTTTAGTGTATGGTCTGTATAGGAGTTGGTATGTGTGTGTGGCCTCACTTTTGTTGCTTTTGTGTGGCATCGCTTGTGTGTTTGTGGATGTATACGTGATGAAAGTTTGAGTATGTGGGTTGAGTGTTAGGTTGGGGTGTGAGGAAGTCTTGAACGTGCTACCGTGGAGTTTATTCAAATGCTTCTTAAGAACTTGTGTAAATCTCTTTGATTAATGCAGGTTTATATGTTTATATAGTCTTAAACTTCAGGCCAACCTTGAGCGGTTTAGGAAAATGTTTCCTTTACAAAAGTGTCTGTTGTTGGTCCTTTACATATTAACTTCACAACAAACCAGATGGTTAATAGTTTACTTGTGGTGCTTTTGCAGTTGTATGGGGATTTCGCTGCTACAATCAACACCTTGTATATTGGCACCAACTTTTATACTCATATTTTGTACAACAGATCTTTTGTATTCACTGTAAAGCAAGTTTTTGGGAACCTCCTTTGTGCCTGTTTTAAGGAACAATCTTTATTTTATTTTCATTCATGGCAGAATAGCTCACCACAAATGCAAAAATGTGTATATGCGAGACTGCACAGGCATCTGAAATTGATCATGCATGTATGAAAGTCTGAATATGTGTTTCACCATGTTTCAGTGTCATTAACCATGCCATATGGTGTGTGTGTGTGTGTGATTTATGCACACTTTGACGATAGTTTTGCACCACATAAAGTATATGCTTGCATTTTTTCATATGTGTTTAGCTTAAATGCATTGCATGTTTATGCATTTGTAGACATATGGCTGTGCATCATGGGCTTCCCCATCCCAGCATGCATTGTGGCTTTGGGCCCTGGGGGTTAGTTGGCATGATGACCATTTTTTCTCTGGGAAGCTAACTAAATATAGATAAATTGAGCGCTATCCATTGGCTGCGAACTGGATTACCTCACAAAAATGCACACACTATTGACTTTAAAAGTAATCTTCAAATCTGAGACAAATAAATACATAAAATAAACAAAACAAACCAACAAATAATTAAACATGTATGTCTGTGCATGTTTAAATGAGACAGTAATGACATTTATATTATTATAAAAGTTTTCTATTTCAAATAAATGCTGTTTTTTTTCTTACTGTTAATCAAAGAAAGCTTTTATCAAAGTTTTTAACACTGAGAATAACGAGAAATGCTTCACGAGCAGCAAATCAGCATGTTACAATGATTTCTGAAGTATCATGTGACACCTGAAGTATATTAATAAATTATATTTTAAAATATAAAGTTATTTTAAATTGGAAAATTTGATCATAATATACCTTTTTTTTTTAGTTTTACTCTATTCTTACTTTTTTGCTGAACGGAGAGGATATGTATTATACAGCACCTTAGTGCATCTGCAGTGAATATAAATATTTGTTTTGTTTGTTTATAATGCACTGATACATTGTCAGATATGCGTTGTGGAGCGCCGATTACCAGAGGCTTCCTGTACTTTGAAAAATGTGCATAATCTGCATAATTTCCCTCATCTCTGACGCGTGACTCTGTTCTTGTGTCTTGACGTTTTTTTCTCGCGAGGTGTAAGGGAAGCACATACACTTGTAGTGAAATGTTGCTCTGATTCATTCGTATTGTTTCATTAATCTGCCAATGAACAACTTTTTGTGATCCATCCTGAGTTATTGTAGGATGAGATTATCTCGGAGTGATTGCTCCTTGTTGACCAGCAGAACGTCACTTTATGTTGTCTTGTAGACATATTGGTGTGCTTGTTTCTGCTTTCTTCAAACCTGAAGCAGCATTTTCAGTTTTACTGTGAGGTTTCAAACCTTTCCACAGTGCACATCAACACCCCATTCCCCCTGAGAGTTAGTCAGAGTGTGTGATTTTTAGAGCCTTTATAAAAAGACACTAATTAAATTTAGAAGATAATTTAATCAGCTCAGGAAAAAAGCCTTTGAGATGTCAGCTGACACATGAGGAAATGACATAGTGAGTTTAGCGTGACCTTAGATTGGATTATATGTCGTTTTTCCAGTATAGATGCGAGCAGAGGAAATAATATCATCCTACACATGAGAAGATTATGTGCAATTATCCCTACCAAGTAAGGTACTTCCACTAACTGTGAACATGTGGGTCTGTGACCTTAAATTATTGTACCATAGGTGTCAGATTGCTTTTAATTACACCTTTTAGTTCTGTATGATAAAAAGCGAGAATAAAAAAGAACTAGACAGAAAAGGTGTTGTTTTTTTTTACAGATAGATGGAAGAAAAGAGATGGCACACATTTTCTTTTTCATCACTTCTTCAAACCACAGACCAAGTGATATTATTTTCCACTATGATCTTTATAAGCCAAGATACTAGCTAAATGAGTCAGACTTAGTGAGCCTTTGTGAGATGTATGCATTGATATATTCAGGGGGTTGCTCTTTACTCATAACTTTTTCATTCATTGGTGTCAGTAAGATTTTTCAATGTTTTTGAAAGGTCTCTAAAGCTCACCAAGGCTGCATGAATTTGATCAAAATGCAGTAAAAGAGTAACATTATGAAATATTGTTACAATTTAATATGTTTTTAAAACGAAATTTATTTCTGTGATTGCAAAGCTAAATTTTCCGCAGCCGCTAGTCCAATCTTCATATCACATGTAGGGCTGTCAAAACGATTAATCGCATCCAAAATAAAAGTTTTTGTTTACATAATATATGTGGGTGCACTGTGTATAATTATTTTGTATATATATATATATATATAAAAACACACATGCATGTATATTTAAAAAAAATTATTTATATATAAAATATTTATATTTATATATAATATAAATTATATATAAATCTATATACAGAATATACATGAAAATATTTCTTAAATATATACAAGCGTGTGTGTGTGTTTATATATCTAAAATAATTATACACAGTGCCCCCACATATATTATGTAAACACATACTTTTATTTTGGATGCGATTAATCGCGATTAATCGTTTTGACAGCCCTAATCACATGACATCACTTTTTTTCAGCATTCTTCAATAAGTATAATCTTCAAAACAACAGCATTTATTTGGAATGGTATAATGTAAAAGTCTTTACTGTCTACATTTTGTATATCTTTGCTGAATAAAAGTATTCATGTATTTTCAGTCTTACTGACCACAAACCTTTGAATGGTTTGCAGATGTTGCTGTCTTTAGGAAACTCTCTGACTAATTATTAAACAAATAAATGAATAAGAATAGGGAAAAAAGTAAAATACTTCTATTATGTGAGAAGAAAGAGACCACAAGAAACATTAGTACATCCTATACAGTTTTGTGGCCTTTATGCAAAAAAATAAAATAAAAAATTTTACCAATTAGAATTAACTTATTTATGGAACTGCATATTAAATATTGTTTTATAAATCTTTTTAAAAATATGTGGGCCTGAAAGCAAAGTAGTGGGGTCTAAAAAGTCTGAGACCACAGTGCTCATATTGGACATTTTGCATAAAGATAGTCATATGATAAATGAAACACATTCGCTTATTTTATTGGTGACCTTTTTTTTTTTTTTAAACTGATCCGGATACGTAAACCTCCTTGATATTCATAAATGCCAGTAAACCAATGATTATCAATCTTTTCCAATGTTGCTCTGGGGGACAGGGGGTGGTCTAGACAAGATAATTATTGTGGAGTTTGTTTAGCCTGCGTTTGATTTAATGTGTGATGTTTCAGATACATAGATAGGAACAATAGTGGAACATCTCTGTAATATCAAATTTAGATCTCTGAGAAAACTCCTCAGCGCTAATGTACTGATAAACATCCTCCGGAAAGAAGGCCATTGATTTTGTGACCAGTACAGCAATTGAGCTGATCTCTCTCTCTCTCGCTCTGTCCTTTCTGTTACAGGCTAAAAGCTCTGGTTTCGACTGGGGGCAGAAATGTACAAGCAGCCTGTGATTGGTGAGTGTTCACACCCACACATGCACCCGTCCGTGACCCATGTCGGATTTGACAGTCGTTCATTTCAGTTGAACTGTGCTGATCCACAGACACTTTGAAATTATAATATGTTGCATTTTAACATGCACCCAAACAGACACTGAAAAGAAACATTACACTAAGAGATGTTACACATGTACTCATGAACTCAGCTTCATGTGCACTTCAATGCACTATAATGGTTTACTGCTGCCCTCTGCTGGCAGGGAGTCAAAAATATTTGACCGTGAATGTATTCATTAAATTAAGCCAGTCATGTCCTTACTTTCCATCCCAACCAAAAAGTAAAATTACGGCTCACTCATTCATAATGTCTTTACAAAGTATATCCAACATGGCATGATATTCTGGCATGGTATTCTACAGGTTGTTTTCCCATGTGGATGACCCGTTCCTGGATGATCCTTTACCCAGGGAGTACGTACTGTACCTGAAACCCAGCGGTCCCCTCCTCAACCAGCTCTCCAACTTCTGGCAGCAGAGTCGCATCACATGTGGAAAGAACAAAGCCCACAACATCTTTCCTCACATAACGCTCTGCCAGTTCTTCATGGTCAGAGCACTTCATCAACATTTCCAACCATATATTCGTCTTTCTCAGCGCTGTTCTTTAGTGTTATTTTACTTAATACCTCTTTTTAAACGCATGTTCAGCAGTGGTTTTCAGTGGTTTTTAGTCACATCAAACTTAGAAACTTAGAAACTTAGAACGTCATTTACATGTTTTAAAATTACATAACAGAGTTCCTTCATATTCCAGACTATTATTTTAGTTATATTTTTAAATATTTTGTGAAAAATAGACGGCACTTTGAAGTGATACACCAAAATTCAAGTCATTGTTTATTGATAATCTTCTCCACCCTGTACAGAACCGTGCAAGTTTCAAGTCTTTAATGCTGCTCATCAAGGCTGCATTTATTTGATCAAAAATACAGAAAAAGGTTAACATTGTGAAATATTATCACAATATGAATAACTGTTTTCTATGTTAATATAGTTTGAAATGTCAGCAGCCATCACTCCATTCTTTATTGTCACATCATCCTTCAGAAATCATTCAAATATGCTGATTTGGATAGAAATTTCAAAAGAACATAAAATCTATGTAAAAGTACTGTCACTTATAAAAGTATTAATTTTCCAAACTAAAATTGTACCCTAAGCTTTTGAAAGGAAGCGTATGTTCGGTGTTGTTGACAACATCATTGTTGAACTTGTCTCTCTCTTTGTGACTGTAGTGTGCAGACAGTAAGGTAGATGCCCTCTGTGAAGCTCTACAGGCTGTGGTAGGTCAGTGGAAAGGTCGTTTCCCTTCCCCGCTCCCATTGGAGTTTTACTCGTCATCAAACTTCATTGGTCTCTTTGTGGAAGAGAAGGTGGCTGAGGTGATCAAGAGCTTTGCTGCAGACTTTGCCGTTGAGGCGGCATCCAAAGCAGGTCTGTTGTGTGTGTGTGTGTTTATATGTGTTCATTTGTTGTTGCTACCGATGATGACACTGTGGAGCAATAATCTTGATTTTCTTTCTTTGTTGCTCCCTTTCTTCCTTATTCAGTTCAATTTAAGTTTTAGTGTTCTTTTCTGGCATGAAAAAAGCCCCTGATATTTGCATTGCCAGTAGGGTTTTAATGCAAAGTAATGTGTGTTCTCTCTTTCTCTCTCTCTCTCTCTCTCCAGATGTTCATGTGGAGACTCATAAGAAGCAGCTTCATGTTACTCTGGCCTACCACTTCCAAACCAATCATCATGCATCATTAGAAAAACTTGCCAAAGGTGTAGACATAACCCTGTGCTGTGATTGGCAAGCTGTCCTCTTTTCAAGAGACATCCGATTTGCCAATCATGAGGTAGTCTATTGATGGTCATCCATTGTTTCTTTTGCCAAATACGTCCCATAGAATACCATGTTTTGTTTTAAGAATATTGACCATCATTTAGCAAACGATTTACCATTGTTGATGGCAAATAGTCTATAGAAAATAAAACATACAAATATATCAATAATTTCTAAAATATATTTAAGTTAGATGGATACACTTTATAGTACAATGTAATTTGTATCTATATAGGTTAATACTTTAAATACTGATATTTAATTATAATGTTGAAAGATTACTAATGAATAATTATGTTATCATATTCTGACTTTTTTTTTGATTGTGGTGGATTTGTAACTTTCTGTCTCTGTTTTAAGACCCTGCGAGTGATGTACCCTTACATGCCTCAGAATGATGATGAACTGGAGCTGGTGCCCAGTGACTTCATCTTCATGTCGTCTATAGAACAGACCACTGCCAGTGAGGGCTGGGTCTACGGGACCTCTATGAGCACAGGCTTATCTGGGCTACTGCCAGAAAATTACGTCAGTAGGGCAGACGAGTGTGACACTTGGGTTTTTCATGGGTAAGATGGAGTAACTAAAGCTGATTGCAATCAAACGTTTGAGATCAGTAAACAAATGTTATGAAAGAAGTGAATTATGAAAGAAAAAAGTCTTATAAAGGAAGTGAAATCTTTTAATTGACGTGCCAGTAAAGACTTTTAAAATGTTACAAAATATATATATTTCAAATAAATGCTGTTCTTTTGAACTTTCTATTGATCTGAGAATCCTGAAACATAATAATTCACAGTTTTCACAAAAATTAATGATGATAATTTCGAGAAATGTTTTTTTTTGAGCAAGACATTAGAATGATTTGATGCTGAAGACTGAAATAACGGATCCCTAAAAATCAGTTTATTATCATCACAGGAATAAATTACATTTTAAAATATATTAAAATAATAATTTTTTTATATATATATATATATTTTTAAATTAAAAAAGCAATTATTTTTGAATTAAAAAAGCTTTTTTATTAAAAAGCAATTATTTTAAATTCTAATACTATTTTACAATTTCTTTGTTTTTTAGCCAAATACATGTTTTCAAAAATGTAAAAAGTTTAGTGTCGAGCTCTAATGGTGGCAGATCTAAAAGAATCTCTGCATCTCTTTACCTCCATCTCATTATCTCCCTTTTCCAGGTCTTTCTCTTTCCTTAATGGAATCCCCCCAATCAATGTCAGAGGTGCAATAGGGGGGAGTTTTTTTGACCCACACTTGGATGATCGTCTCCTTGAAGACCCCATGCCATTGGATGCCTCCGGTCTTAGTGTCATATGTCAGCCTATGCAGGTAAAACACTTATCAGGGATGTGATTTTTACACATTTGTACAGATTTCTGTATTTTCCACCCTGAAAAGTATGACCCAAGTGAGTAAATCTGAGAAAAAATGGGGGGTGGGTTGGTGCTTTTTACTGTATGAAGATTGAAATCGTGAAATGGCGCTGGAGGTGGTCATATGCAAACGACTGGAGCTAGGGTGATGTCACCTTGCCCCATAGGATCCACAATGAGACATATTTGGAGATTGATTAAAAGCTTCTTTTATAAAAAGGAGGAAACTTGTAGAAAGACCTCTTGTATGCCAAATGATCAAGGCAAATTTGGTTTCTCATGTCATCTCCCCTTTAAATTGTTGTTAAATTAATTGCAAAATGTTATTTTTTTTCAAATAAATATATTTCATGCACATTCTGAAAGCGCTGCACAAGCTCACTGTGCCATCTGCGGGACACTCGTAGCGTGTTAGCCAGGGTTCAAAGGGCAACATGCGCCAACCAACTTCCCAAATGTCATGGGAATCGTTTATCTGATGTTGTCAACAAAGAGAAGCTAAAATGTCTCCCTGTGGTTTTGAAAGCAAAGAAATGAAGACATCCATAAATCTTTGTAATGTGATTTTACTGTTGTTCTAAAAAATAAAATAAAATAAATAAATAAAAATGATAATAATAATTATTATCATTTGTTATTAATACGAATAATAACAATTCTATTAGTACTTATATTTTAACATATTGTATTATAATATATAATATTTTTATCAGTATTATTAAATACTCAATCTGTTAATTTTACAGTACAAAAGAATGTATTATTGCAATATAAGATATATCTTTATTAATTTGATCAACTTATTTTTTTATTAATAATAATTTCAGGGATGGGCCGTTTTCCTTTTTTTTTTTTTTGTCTTTAGCTGATCACATGCCTGACTTGAAGATCTTGTGTTTATGTGACAGAATATGAACGTTTTTTTTCATGTATAATGTTTTATTCAAAATGATTTGTTTTAGATCCTACGAACCAATCAGTCTCGGTTGCCTAAGAGAACGTTGTTTGTGTGTCGCCATGGTGAGAGAATGGACGTAGTGTTTGGGAAACACTGGATCACTCAGTGCTTTGATGCCAAAGGTCTGATTTTCAATTTTCCAAAACAGTTCTTTGTAGAAGCAGAAGCTGCTTTATATTTCAGTGAGTTTTAAAATTTAACAGTTATATTAAGCTCTAAAATATTTAATTAGCCTTAAATTGATAAATATATACTATATCCTGAAGAAAATGTATTGGCCAAAATGTTGATGTTTAATTTCTGGATGTTATTATGTTTGTGTATATTGAGCAGGTCGGTATGTGCGGTCAAACCTCAATATGCCGCCGAGTCTCCCAGCGAGGAGTGGAGGGTACAGGGACTATGATAAGGACTGCCCCATCACTGTGTTCGGATCAACGCAGGCTCGGCTAGTTGGTCAGTCCCTCATCACTGTGAATACACATTAAGAGCAAGATCACATGAATTCCTTTCTATTTTATATTATAATGGCATTACAGGTGTCATTTCTGATTTCTTTCACAGGGGAGGCTCTTCTAGAAAGTAATTCAGTGGTAGACTTTGTATACTGTTCTCCATCTCTGCGCTGTGTGCAAACAGCTCACAATATCCTCAGAGGTAAAATAAAATCTTTCGTCTTTTG
The DNA here is from genome assembly GCA_038021265.1 of Cyprinella venusta. Classification (NCBI taxonomy): domain Eukaryota; kingdom Metazoa; phylum Chordata; class Actinopteri; order Cypriniformes; family Leuciscidae; genus Cyprinella; species Cyprinella venusta. Next base: position 34,687,482 of record CM075865.1, on the reverse strand, counting down.
TTTCTTCGTAAATTGGTTTCTACTTTTTTTTTTTTAGCCATGCCCATTCACATCCCTAAATCAATTCTTCCCATGTGCCTCATTCGCTGTTATGGACTGAATGTTTCAGGTCTTCAAAAGGATGGGAAGACTAAGATCAGAGTTGAGCCGGGTTTGTTTGAGTGGACTAAATGGGTGTCGGGAACCTCATTACCCGCCTGGATCCCTACTGCAGACCTGGCAGCTGCTAACCTTAGTGTGGATACAACATACAGGTATTTCATTAGACATTCAATTTACTATCCGTCCTTTTTTGCTACACTTTTTGATCGAAATGTTGCTTTTTGATAGCATTATTTATTGTTTTATGCCTCCATTTGACTTCATAAATAACTTCCTGTAGTGAATGGAATTATTAAGTTGTCTTTTTCCCCTGCAGACCTCATATACCCATCAGTAAACTGGCCGTGTCTGAGTCCTATGAAACTTACATCAGTCGCAGCTTCCAAGTGACTCGTGAAATTCTGTCAGAGTGCAATAATCCGGGTAGGTCATGAGTGCGGCTACTTTTGCTCATATGTATTTTGTCTGTTTGAATCTATACTGATCTACATGTCTTATGCTTTAAGAAGTTTTCTATTTACCATGTTGTTCTGGTGTCCATCAGGAAATACAGTGCTGATTGTGGCCCATGCTTCCTCTCTTGAGGCTTGTACGAGGCAGATACAGGGTCTGACCCCACAGAACTCTAAAGACTTTGTGCAAGTGGTCAGAAAGGTCAGATCTCTTATGCATTTTTTTTAATATTCTATTTCTCCATATTTTTATATAAATGCATTACAGATGGTATTGTCTAGTAAAATGAATAATAATATAAATACAAGTGAAACTCAAAAAATTTGAATATTGTGCAAAAGTTAATTTAATTCAGTTATTCAGCTTAAAAGGTGAAACTAATATATTATATAGACTCATTACATGCAAAGTGAGATATTTCAAGCCTTTATTTGTTATAATTTGAATGATTATGGCTATAACCATATATAACCCTAACAGGTAAACTCTACTTTTCAAATACACTATACACAGACAGAAACGTGTATGATGAAATCTTCTAATGTATAAATAATGCTGTTTTGTCAAGCTTAATATGAAATGCATTAATGTTAAAGTGAAGCACATTATATTTGTACAGCCAATTGCACCGTCTTGATAATTGCGCGAATAACTGCAATCGCAGATTTCGAACAGAGATGGCGTCAAAGAGGAAAGACTGCAGCTTTAAGTTGAATTACTGAAATAAATTATTATTCTAATTTTATTTCAAATTTTTCAAGTTTCACCTGTATATAAATACAAATATTTACACACTCTTGTATAAATGTATTTATATAAATTACAGATGATATTTAATATAATAATATATAATATAATATATATATATATATATTTAATATAATAGGTCACTGATATATATATATATATATATATATATATATATATATATATATATATATATATATATATATATATTGCATGTGTGTTGGAAAAAAGTGTGTCTTGGAATGATTCACGTGACACTGAAGAATGCATTACATTGGAAAATTGTTATTATAAATTGTAATACCATTTACAGTGTACTGTTTTCCTGTATTTTTGACTAAACAATTGCTGCATTGGTAAGCATAAGAGAGTCATTTAAAAACAGGAAAAATCTCCCAACACCATCAATTTACGTATTTATTTTGATATTGTCCCATATAATAACCAATCTAGATTTTCTCCCCCTTTCTATTTCTCTCTCACAGATACCTTACTTAGGCTTTTGTGCTTGTGAAGAGATGGGTGAGACAGGTGTTTGGCAGCTTGTGGACCCGCCCATCCTGCCGCTCACCCACGGACCCAATCACAGCTTTAACTGGAGAGAAACGCTGCTGCAGGACTGAGAGGCGCTTCAGTGCACTTTCTCCAAAGGCAACGAAGACGTAGCTTAATGTCACATCATCACAGACCTGCTTTATAGCTCTATAAAAGGCTCATGCTTCCATAGCCACGTTCTTGCACTGCTACAGTACACCTCATTGACTCTGTCTTAATATATACAGCATAAGAGCAGTAAAATTTGCGATAGATTTCCATGTGCTCAAACATCATTCAAGCTGCAGCAGAACTCCTGCTTCCAACTGTAGCCCAGAAGTGACTAAAAATCTGAGAGCTTCAAAGACATGATAAACTCAGGTTTCCTGCCTCAGTGAGGAGGAAATAGTGTGCGAAGTTGAAGAGTCATCATCCAACACTTCCAAACTGGATGCTTCTGGACTCGGGTTGGGTCTCCGCACCCTTTGTAAACTCCATTTTACTAGACTCTGTAGGGGAACGAGATTTCACCCTAGTACACTGTGAATCAAGTAGACATGCACAACCTCTTGCATCAAGATTTCCAAATTACACCTGCTACAAGCCCACTCACCAACCTCCTGAAAGCACAAGAATATATATATATATAAATATATATAATCTGGCAGTCAGACTGAGAAGCAGCTTTCAAGCAGTTTAGAAATAGATTTGGTGGACAGCACATTAGTCCTGTGCCTTGAGGTCATGCTGTTACTGTTAAACACTTTGCAACTATAGGACACATTGGGAGGACTGTTAGATAGGGCTTATTTGGAGACGGTATTTAAAGGTGTACTGTCACACTTTTCGCATGTAGGGTCGATTTTGCAAAACGAAGGATGGTAAACCTACTAAGGCATCATCAAACATTCGAAGGCTATGCCACAGATGGTTACACCTTCTTAAGCAGCGGCTTAAATAATGTTATGTGCAGCTGTCAAGGAACGCATTGTTGTGTAAGGCAAGCTTTACTTTCTGAGCACTTGAAAAAATCAAACCAAACAGGAAAGAATGCTTCAACAATGTAAAGAATTGTACATTAATGCATAGCGTGTCTGTATATACTAAGTAACATAGTAAAATCCATTTGATGTGTTTCACCTTTAGATGGAACAATTATAATTGCATTTATTTATATATTCATAAGATAGTTGTAAAGAGAATATGTTGGTGCTTCAGGTTTTTTTTTTTGTTTTGTTTTTTTCCTGTTATTGGAATATAGAGAAATCAAGCCATAGCAAATGATGACATAAATCCTTATAATGCAGTGTTCTTCTCCACTCCAAGCACTTACATAAGCATATCTGTTAAGGTTACTGTAATATGTCATCTGTGTTCCCTGAACTTCAGAACTATTTTAGCTATTTTAATGATGATAAGGAGCATGCACAATGAGGTGTGCAGTGCACTGCACAGGCAAAAGAGCTTTATGGAATTTTTGACATAGTTTTCAATATGTGCTGATACTTAAAGGTAAAGATAGACGTTAGGCTCGACCAAACATGCCAAGGGTGTGCAAACAATGTTGGCTCTGCCATATGTTTTTGACAGGTTTATGATGTTGCTTTTTATTTGTATTTTTTTATATTATTATTATTAGTTGATCTCTTGCCTAAATGAGTCCTTTTAGAGGACAAACGTTGGAACTAAGGGATAGTTCACCCAAAATGTCTTTTAATACCGGTATTAAATTCTTTCCTCTGTAGGACACAAAGCAGAATTTTTTGCAACCAAATTTTTATTGCATTTAAAAATACATTGCAAATATAGAGGAAATTTTTTTTTTTTTTTTTTTTTTTCAAATGTATGCTGTTTTGTACATATTTGGAGATGGTCCTCACTGCAGAACATGAAATCCACGGGGAGGAGTCTGATCCAGATCCAACTCCTCCCACATTACATATACATAAACCTACCCAGCTCCACCCCCTGATCCCTAAACCCACCCCTCAGATCTGGATCCGACTCCGCCCCCTGGATCTTGTGTACTGCAATGAGGTGCTACTGGATATTTGGGCCACTCTTTTCAAATTATTCAAAGTAAATGAGGACTAGTGTGACTGCATATGACCAGTATCTTTCAACTCGATCCAGATGCATTTACAGTTAACAGAACACCTAAGGGCAAGAAATCAGCGGCAAGTGAATCAACTTTCGCCTGTTTTACACAAATCATTGTATGACATGAGAAGACTTTAAGTATTATTGCACATTCAGCTTATTTTATGAGAAATTCATTGTAATTGCATATAGTGACCTGTACAAGATTTCTGATTTTGTTTCCCATGGAAGAAAGTAATAGTCAAGACTGGAACAAGTGTGTGAGTAAGTGATGATGTGATAATGATGATTTGTCTTTTTTTTTGTGAACCATTCCTTTCAAATATGTGCGATTACAAGGAGTCTGAGATGAATCTTTCTTCATTCATTTGACATTTTCCAGTTCAACAGTATCACATAACCTTCTAAATGCTTCCTACTCATGAATTTAAATTAGACATTTATCTCAGCCCTGCTGACTTTATGTGAACTTATGAATAATTGTATTTGGTCATCCCAGTGTATGTGTGTGTGGGCAAGGTTGAGTGTGCATATGCTAGAGAAAGAAAATAGCTGTTCTCCTATAAAAATAATTACCTTATTAAATTGCTCTTGTCTGCCAATCAACATGTCTACCATAGATCCTTGTTCTTCCAAAAATGGCAACACACAACTACCCCATGATGTTTATCAGTGTGTATTACTACAGGGGGTTGAACGTACAGCTTGTCAAAACTTCATCCAGGCTGTGTTTGATTCACTGAGAGGTAATATTGTCTCTGTATAATTTTTCAGAAGCATGCTGTGTGCAACTTCTGACTATTTGAAAATGAAGTGTAATTTAAGCCAAAGTGCTTCATTGAAATATATTGTTGTTTGGTCCTCCCTGCATTGAGTCATATTTATTTATCAATATATGCATTCAGGTCATCTAATTTAGTTAAAAGTTATTCAAATTTAATATTGGGGCATTTAAGCAGCTTAAAATTTATACCTGCACAAGAAGAAAATGCCAATTTAACCATTTTATAGTGAAAAGTATTACAGTACATGAAATAGCCTAACTGCACAAAACAAGAAGCCTACCATAGTTCAGAGCGTTTTTTTTTAATTAGGATTCCAAAAGTATATGACATTCCACCACGAAGCTACCTTTTTAAATATGATTGTTGACATTTATTTTAAGATTTATTTTAATGTTTGTAAAGCATGTTTGCAAATAAATATTTTGTCATCCTGCATTGAAGAGTTCTTTTTATTTTTATGTTTGTCACACTTTACATTACACTGCAAAATAATGTCTGAAATTACATTACCAAGCAAAGGGTAGGCTGATAATAACAAATAAAATTGCATTGTTATTGCTTTTGCAACTACTAAGGGTCTCCTCTATACAGTTTTGCCTGTTGGGTAGGGTGAGTTGGGCCATGTATATGTAATAATTTGAAACTAAAGTTTAAATGAGAGTTTTAAAATATCAGTATTATTATTAATCGTATCAACAGCTTATTTATTTATTAATGCATATTTTGTCCACAATAATCATATTAGTGTGTAATTGTGTTTATATATTTATTTTTCCCCACATGATTTATTTTGTTCACAATAATCATATTAATGTGTAATTGTGTTTATATATTTATTTTTCCCCTAATGATGTTTTTAATTTCAGAGGAAAAATAAACCGCGCGCGCACCTATCACTGGATTGGCTGTTCGCTGCAAACATCACACGTGTATGTGCACGAGCACGAGATTAATGGTGGCAAACCTAGCCAGGTGAATCGTAGTAAATTAGCTTCTCTGAAGTCTGGAATCAGTAACGGTTGCAATACAACGCTAATTTGTCAACTAAACTTTAACATGACAAATTAGTAAATGTATATATAAAAAAGAGCCCATCGTAGAAGTCCGTAGTTTAACAATATAGCCTATTGAAAGTTGTGGTAAAATTAATAAAGGGGCCACTTGGTTTGCCATCGACTGACGGATTGCATCCAATTTTCTTTCTTGGAATGCCATTAAAACATTTTTGACTGGACCTGATAATTAATTTTTGTCATATGACCCTAACAGGTAAACTCTACTTTTCGAATACACTATCACAGACAGAAACATGCATAATGAAATAATCTAATGTATAAATGGTCCTGTTTTGTCAAGCTTAATGTGAAATGCATTAGTGTTGAAGGGAAGCCCATTATATTTGCACAGCTAATTAAGCTTTTTTTTTTTTGAAACGGAAGAGAATACAATACTGAATCAAGTCGTAGTTTTTGTTATTTTTGGACCAAAATGTATTTTCGATGCTTCAAAATATTATAACTAACCCATTGATGTCACATGAACTACTTTGATGATGTCTTTATTTCTTTTCTGGACAAGGACCTATACATTTTCAATGGAGGGACAGAAAGCTATTGGACTAAATCTAAAATACATTAAATTGTGTTCCGAAGATGAACGGAGGTCTTACGGGCTTGGGACGACATGAGGGTGAGTCATTAATTATAGTGCTATAGTTTTCATTTTAGGTGAAACCCAAAAACGTCATTGTTTACTTGCTCTTGTTGTTTTAAACACCATCTTTTTTTCTGTCATGGTTCATATGGACTGGTTTTATTAACGTTATACTTATTTAATTAATCTTTTTTGTAGGGGCAGGTTTGGGTATCTTGTTCTTTTTGGTCCATGTATGAAAATTCTTTAAAAAATTTGTGTTTCATAGCACAAGGGTTTGAACAATGAGTGTCAGTAAATAATGACAGAATTTCCATTTTAATGAACCATTAATTTACTATTGCAAATGCATGAAATACTCTTATTAGCCACTAGATGGCAGGCTGTGACTCTAAAATACATGTAAATCTAAACATCTAAATATACACAACAATGAGGGAGTTAACTGCGTAGTCCACAACTACTGGAATGAATATCAGGGACAAAAATTACTTCATTTTGTTAACTTGTTACCAAAATGACTTTAAATAACCAAAATACTTAGTTCATCTTTATTGTTTCAGGGCAAAAGATTGAATGTAAAGAGTGTAGGTGTGCCAGCTAGCGTTCTTTTATGTATAGCTCATCTTGGGTTACCCTCAGTGACCTTCAAACCAGTAGACTGTGATAGGTCAAAAATTTGCTGTCTTATTGGTGATCATGGTACAAAATACACCATAATGCATTAAGCTGACAAAAGAACAGCTACTTATAATTCATTCAATATTAAGAAGTACTGATAAAATAGTGCTAAAGTAGAACTTGTTTTTGTCAGTGTTTATGTGTGTATTTTTGAGCTGTTTTGGACCATCTCTTTGATAGCTACAGTTCCCAGGAATTTCAATTTTTCTCTAATACATGACAGCACAGCTGGAAGGGACAAAAGGATTTATGGTTAGCTTTATAACACCGAGGGAAGGTGTTGGGCTGGTGCAGAGAGATGACATACTTAAAGCTACAATATGTAATTTTCTTTGCCGCTAGGGGTCACTTAGCCTGGCAAGCCAGACCTATCAAGATAGGTCTGGGAACTCACAATTGGCATATCTCAATCCGAGGGGCGGGATAAAAGGTTGTCTTTCAATATCCCTCTGCACGCAATAGGATAAAACGAACAGCTGTGGATGAGTGAGTCCAATGCGTTTTCCCTCCAGCGGAGCTAGTTGATATTAAACTTTTGCCGTATCTTTTGCCGTATTTACATTTTCCTTTTTTAAGAATGACTTAAGTGAAGTTCTCTTAACTCCAAGTCATCCAGAGTCATGGTCAAAGCCGAATCGAAAGACCGCTGTTGGCCAGCAGCATCTTGTTTGTTTTTAAGTGGCAGGGAAATCATCAATGGAAAATCACGGCGCAGAACCGTCACAACTCTGCCGTCATTGTGTTAAGCCCGCCCACCAACTCTATACACGATGTCACTGGCCTGACCAGAGTTTGGTTTTTCCACTTCGAAAGCCAACGGAGTGTTGCTAGACCACACTTTGCTGCAAAATAATTTTTGCTGCCGCTAGGGTGCGTCTAGATTTCTAGGTTAGGGGTCACTAACCTCTTACAATAACAAAGGCGTAGATTGATGACGCAGTGATAAGCGAAATCATGCAGCTTGTCATCATGCCGATGGATCTAATAGTGTTTATGGATGAGTGAAAACATCAATGTTTTTTAATATGACTGTGGTATGAAGCTGGGCGTGATGTGATTGCGACTGAGAGACAAATATCACCACCAAACGCGAGTCCTGCGGATATTAAAGGAATAAGGACATTTCATTCTACCGAATTACCTGGAAGTGCTGAACAAATACTCACACTGGTCAGTTTTTATTGACAAATTAAGTCAACGGCGTTCATAAACACGCTGAAAAGCGATTATGCGTCTTGATAGCACGCCAAAAATGCAAATACGAATTGGCGTGTCATACACACGCTACTTCATGAGATCAGTCTGCTTATTGTAATGTATTCAGTTAAATAAAACACTTGTACGGGATGATAGTGTTGATGATTTACCTTGGATACGAGCGAGAGTGAGCCTGCAGTGTATCCGTGCATTGCGCATGGAATCAGAGCAACACATTTGGAAATCTATCGTCTCCTCAAAAGAGTCCATTTGCAAGCAGCAGAAGTCCACCTTATGTGACACGCATAGTAAACCTGTATTGTCCACTCAACTGCTCATAATAGCAGCAAATTAATAAAAAAAAACACAATGTTTAACCACGTTCTGCTTTCTATCATGCGACGCGCATGTTCGCGATGACGTAAGATGCACGCAAACGCACCAGGGTTCGATAGAATCAAGTTGAGTGTGAAACCAGACCAACGCTGCGGGGGGCGCCGGAAACAACCGCGTTCGGGCTCGGACCGCAGCAAACGAGCCCAGTGTAAAAGCCCCCTTAGAGTCTAAATGAACCAGTTAAACCAATTTTTATACAGTAATCATAAATGTATGGAAAAGTCATGAAAATTTGGAAATTGGAAATATGGAAATTTATGTGACAAAATTGTTGGGACTGATTAAATGATGAAATGGGAAAATTATTCAATGGTGATTTTGTGTGTGTGTGTGTGTGTCTGGGTCAATGGCTTGAGGGTGGCCGGATATTGTTACCTTCAGAAAATTGTTCCTTGCCTTTGTCCTTCTTTGCCAGTTTTCATTGGTTCAACCTTTCATTCAAAGTGAACATGTCTAGGTCCGTGTCTCTGTGCACAAACTCTGTCAATTCTCTTTCTCTAGTACCACACACACAGACTTGCACACTGCGAGCGCTCACTTGTCGCTCACTGCGCACAAGAGCTCTTTTGTTCTGTATGTTTCTCATGACATTTGACCTTAGGTATCAGTCGGGTGCCCATTGGAGTCTAAGAGGTGTTGCCTACTGTGTGTGTCTCTCACTCGCACACACAAACTCTGACAAAGACCTGGAGCAAATGCAAGAACAGATAGCAAACTCTGAAAAGAATTATTGATGCTAATCTTCTTTTACCTTTATTGTCTGCAAATGAAACATGGTTTTGAACAATTCAGCAAATCAAAAAAAGGTTTGTTGGGAAAGAAACGAAAGTATCTGTAATTTAAATCAAAGTGACATTTTAGTGAGCTGGAACATTGTGTGTGGGCTGTGCTTAACGCAGGAGACAGACTGTCCTCAAGTGAGGTTCTTATTCACCTGGACCTATCCGGCCTTGTCTAGCTGCAAACATCACCAAGCGTTTGTTTTTCCTGAATGACAGTGTTTCGTTTTTCTTCACTATTCTTGTATTACCCTCAAATTCTCTCATGGTTTACAAGAAAGTAAAAAATTTGGGTTTGCTGTCTAAAGGCTGGGGCATTTTTTTTTTTTTTTTTCAGCAAGGAATTTGATCAAAACTTTTCTCCATTTTCTCCATGACATTTTGGCCAATTGGGTAAAAAGTCTATACCAGACTTGTACAGCATACATAAACACATAAAAAATGGTTTTATCGTGCAGTTCTTACTAATAACTTTAAAGGTGCCATGTGTAAGAATTGAGGTTAAAATATCAAAAAAAATTGCTACACGCATTAAAAAGAATGAAAAGAAATAAGGTTGATGATGTCATTAAAAAAATGACAAGTTATAGTGCTGCAGTGATATCAACCTGAATTAGCATGCTAAATTACTAGCCCCGGCTCTGGCAGGTGTCGTAATACCAGTTTCGGCCATGGGAAGCGGTATGCGGACGGGCAACATAACCATAGACATATACACTAGACGTCACCTTGGCTATGGCAATTCATGCGTCAATAGAGCCGCCATCTTGAAACAGGGGAGCCCCTCCACTTTAATGCATCAGCGTCAATGTAGACACAGGTCTAACGGAAATAAAATCACCATAAATCATCATGAATGTGATTTTTCTCGGTTTTTTTTTTTTTTTTTTTTGGTTTGTTCCAACGGTCAGGCATGTATTTATCATTGATTCCAGAAATTTTTACTTTAAAAAAAAAAGTTCAGATTTCATCCGTGAACATCATACGCTGCACGAAAGTCCGCCGCCATCATTGAATTCGAAGTAAAGGGAGAGATAGCAGCATAACCTAGCTACTTCCTATGACAAGACCCCTGTTCCAAGATGGCGGCGGTTTTGACGCATGCTTAGAACCCCAAGGTGACGTCTAGTGTATATGTCTATGCAACATAACCACCAGCCATACTGCATTACACGAATAACTCGCTCAGCTTGTGGGTGTACTCATAGATATCATATAGAGACTAGATACCCTACTGGCCACTGGGAACTGAGAAATTCGGCCGCCATTTTGAACCGGTTGTATTCCTATTGTGTTGCATAGCAGCAGATGCCTCAACACTGTGCAGCATATTCCTGCTCAAATCGGCAGACTATCGCTCGGGAATTACTTTTCACATGTAAGGTTTAAGATTTAACATTTCGGTTCTATTGGTTGTATTTTGTGAATAAAATATCCCATGTGTCCTGTATCATAGCGACATGGATGACCTTTGCAGCAAAAAAACAGAGTGAAAATCAGTTCGGTATTCAGAGAGATATGATTAATTATATGCTCTGACAGCTCATATCACCTGCCATACAGATTACACTGAACGGAGTGGATGACCGGTTTAAGATGGCGGACCCACGGTTTGTCCGTGCCAATAGGCAATAGCGGTCGATAGGGCGTCTATCTATATGATGTCTATGGGTGTACTTGAACTTGAACTACTTGTCAATCGTGTGGAAAGTACAGCCCACTTCTACATTTCAGTTCAGGGAAGAGTTCAAAAAAATGATTGGTCGATATTATGCATGAGGAATACATTTTGGTAAGTTGTTGTTGCATACTGTATCTTTCAACATTGTGGGGTTTTTTTACCATTAGCTAGCAAATATGATCGGTTCACGTGTGCTAGGCTAGGGATCTGTCGTGTAACATTTACAAGCGCCAAAACGGTATTTATTGTTTGAATTGCGTAATAAAATTGACAGAATCTGAGAGCTGAGATTTTTATTTTTATTTTTTTAATATATCATAACAATCATGCTCTGTCTAGTCTGTCGGTCTCCGTGTCCTTTTCTGTGCGGGACAAAATTGATGTGTGGCGTGAGAGCATGTCAAAAGTGTATTTTTAACATGAAACGTTGCACCTTTCCAATGCACCTTTAATGTGCTATTTCTAACTTATTTGTTTGTTTGTTTTTTTACGGTATCTGTCTTTACCAAGAACTCTAATTTAGAAATCCCCCACAGGACAGTTGTTCAATTCTTTTTAATAATATAAGATAATTTGAAAAAAATTAAGAAGTCGAGATGGTTTGGGACAACCATAATGTCTTTTTGTGCTGTCAAGTATATGCTACAGGCAGCATTAAACCATCAAAATTAAATGTTTGTTTATTTCTTATGAATTATGGTGAAAGATTTTCTTTATCAGCGTTTTTCAAACTTTTTAATAGCACACATCCCTAAACAATACCCTTGTGAGATCAATTCTTTAATAGGCTTACAATATAATATAATAAAATATATATACGGAGATGTTATGTCAGATGACAATGAATGGGGTTCGCTTAGAAGCCTCTCACCTTTGAAAGAAATAAAACGAGCCAATGGCAAGGAAATGCCATGCGTCTGTTGAATTTGCATGGCGTGACTTCACCCCACCACGTGGGTATAAAAGGAGAACACTGGCAATATGCAGATATGTTTCTTCGCTGAGGAGCCAAGACTAAACTCGGCTGTTCCAGCGGTACAGCGGAAGTGGCAGGGAGATGTAACGTCTCCGTTCCCTACTCAGGGAATGAGGGTTACATCTGTGAACGAGACGTTCCCTTTCGTTGTCACTCTGAGTTATGACGGACTTAGAGAATACACATATGATCCGGAGGGATGCATATGGAGAACACTAGGGTGTCCAGCCTCAGGTGGAATATTTCAAGCCCAGGGGTGGCAAGGTGGCTTCTTACAGTGGTGTGGGGGTCGCCCAAAGGGGGGACCATGCACACGGATGCACCTAGCCATCGCACAGGCAATAGACACTGGCATCGATGTCACCAGTGCTGGAGGAACTCTGGGCTTGAGCAGAGCTCACCTGAGGAAATATTGCACGTATCTAGTCCGTGGGGTGGAATGGTGAGCAAGTGAAGCAACCTAAGTACTAGTACCCGCTGGTTGAAGCATGTACATGGTATAACACTGGCTCCACTCGGAGATTTGTAGAATCTGGTGAATGTGCTGGGTGTCGCCCAGTCTGCAGCTCGGTAGATGTCTGTTAGCGAGGCGGCATGTGTTAGAGCCACACTCTGCGTGGAGTGGGCAGTCACACCAAGGGGCCATAGGGTCTCAGGATCACATGAGAATAGGCCGGCCCGAATTCCAGGCAAGCTAACACAGTCTCACCCCAAAAAGTCATATAACTGACGTCTTGGGACGTCTTTTGACCATACATCAATATCCGCCTTTTTAGGGCCCCCTTAAACGTCGGTAGATGGCGATCCCGGGCCGTCATACAACTGACGCTTTACCTTTAACGTCGGTTAGGTGACGGGTTAGGTTTAGGGTTAGGTTTAGGTATGGGGTAGAGTTAGGATCCCATAACCTCATCTACCGACGTTTAAGTGGGCCCTAAAAAGGCAAATATTGACATATGGTCAAAAGACGTCCCAGAACGTCAGTTATATGACGTCTTGGGATGAGACTGCGCTGGGCAAGCTGCGTCTAGCTCCCTCACCGTCTTAAAGGGGTCCATTGTAACCTAGAGCACTGTCTTAATTGACAGGAACTTAAGGTCTACTGATTGCAGAGACTCAAGGGGAGCACTCTGTAGGGCAGTTAGAACCGCTGAGAGGTCCCAAGAGGAAACGAGAGGAGGGCGAAGAGGATTCAGTCTCCTCGCTCCTCTCAGGTACATGATGATCAGGTCGTGATTTCCCACAAACTCAACTGCGTCATGTTGTGCGACGATAGCAACAACATAGATTTTCAGGGTGGAGGGAGAAAACCTTCGCTCCAACCCCCTCCAAGATGAGAGGCTTCTAAGCGAACCCCATTTGTTGTCATCAGACGAGTGACAACGAAAGGGTACTAATATTTTATCAGTTTAATGCTTCAATTTGTTTTAATATTATTATTTTAATATGAAGTCAAATTGAAACATTTCAATTACATACACGCTGTGTGTGTCTATATATATATATATATATATATATATATATATATATACACACACACACACACATATACAGTATATATATATATATATATATATGTGTGTGTGTATGTATGTATGCATGTATGTATGTATGTGTTTAATATACTATATTTGCACTTACTTTTTACATTAAATACGATTAATCGCAAATAATATATTTGACAGCACTAGTGTGTGTGTGTGTATTCATATACATACACACGTCACATAAACATTACACACTCATACATCATCAATAAATACCCAAATCATCAGATTAGACTGCTCAGGCTGACCATGGTTTAGCGTTACCCATAGAGCCACTGTGTCATCCAAGCTGCACTAGTCAGAGTCTGCGTGTTGCTGTCCTCAGTGTTATGCTTATTGCTATGATTCAGCAAAGCCAGCAGAGCATAGTACAAATCACAGACAGAATGTTCTGTCTGCTCGCTGGATTACTGGAGCTATTTCCAGATAGCACTCTGTAGTTTTCTTTCTGCCACACATACACACACATACAAGGTTTTTAAGGGCTGCCTGCCTCTGGGGACAGCTGTGATCTCTCTGAGTTAGGCTCACTGATCCATGGCTCCTATATATTCATGTGTGAAAGCAGTGATGGCTATATGTCTATAAGCCCAGAAGAGTTCTGGACAGTTTTTAGAGTCATGAATTCTTAGATCCTAGAATGCTCTAACATTTGGATGCTGGAGTCTGGACTCCTTATGCCTTATACATAGAGCAAACATGAAACATTCAGTCTGATGAAAGACCCTATCAGATCAAAAGCACTGTGAATAGCAGCACTGTTTTTTTAGAGATGGATCCAGGTTCTTGACAAGCTCTGGGTGTGACTGTCCCGACTGTGTTTGACTATGGGACATTATGTACTCTATCTGCTGTCGTATAGATGGTATGTATGCTGTATGTATATTTAGACTCTTACACAGTATGTAAATGTGTAAATGTGGGTCATGAAAAAAAAGAGGAGATTATGTACAGACAGATCTGCTGTTGGTGTCAGTGCTGTGGGATATATTAGATTGAAGGATTTCTAGGACAGACATCAGAGAACATTCAGATTGCCCTAAACCACATACACACAGTTCAGGATGTCCTCATTCATTTGCCATATACAACACATATCCATTGCTATGTCTAATTCTCCTGACAATAATGCTGGTACAGTTTATAAATATACAGTATTAGATACATTTTGGACTAACTCTACATTATGGCTGCATTTTAGAATAATAGTACAGTCATCAAAACTGAGGTTTGTGACAAAGTGAGGAAGGCTGGTAATTATGTAGTGACCAAAACATCAAAAACAGATCAAAGCTGTGTCATGATTTTGTTGCCTCAAAGTAGTTACTTTTTTAAAGTGAATTTTTGACTGCATGGTGCTCACTGTTGTAGTGTAGAGTAACACCATTTGTGTATTATTTTTCTCTTTTAGGCAAAACTGGTCTTATAATTTGGATCAGATACGGAGTGATTGGAAGGTTTTAGGAACTTTACCTTTGCATACCGTACGTATATTAAAAGATAACATTCTTTTGGCAAGTTTTCTTTTGTTGCACCTTTTTTCATTGTGAAAATTTGCATGATAATCATGCTTATCAGTCGCAGATTCGAATCTCAGATTCAGATCATCAGATATAAATGACTTATGGGAATCAGAATGTGTTCAGAACATATGATCTTGTTTAATATTTATCATAGGTACACTTTAACTGTGAGACACACAAAAAATCCAGGAAATCACATTGTAGGATTTTTAAAGAATTTATTTCTAAATTATGGTGGAAAATAAGTATTTGGTCAATAACAAGTTCAACTCAATACTTTGTAACATAACCTTTGTTGGCAATGACAGTGGTCAAACGTTTCCTTTAAGTCTTCACCTGGTTTGCACACACTGTAGCTGTTATTTTGGCCCATTCGTCCATGCAGATCTCCTCTAGAGCAGTGATGTTTCGGGGCTGTCGCTCGGCAACATGGACTTTCAACTCTCTCCACAAATTTTCTATGGGGTTGAGGTCTGGAGACTGGCTAGGCCACTCCAGGACCTTAAAAATGCTTTTTACAGTGCCACTCCTTCGTTGCCCTGGTGGTGTGTTTGGGATCATTGTCATGCTGGAAGATCCAGTCACGTTTCATCTTCAAGGCTCTCACTGATGGAAGGAGGTTTTTGGCTTAAAATCTCACGGTACATGGCCCCGTTCATTCTTCCCTCAACACGGATCAGTTTTCCTGTCCCCTTTGCAGAAAAACAGCCCCAAAGCATGATGCTTCCTCCCCCATGCTTCGCAGTGCGTAGGCAACTCTGCATTCTTCTTCCTCCAAACAGGACGAGTTGAGTTTTTACCAAAAAGTTCTATTTTGGTTTCATCTGACCACATGATATGCTCCCAGTTCTCTTCTGGATCATCCATATGCTCTCTGGCAAACTT
This sequence comes from Cyprinella venusta, assembly GCA_038021265.1. Taxonomy (NCBI): domain Eukaryota; kingdom Metazoa; phylum Chordata; class Actinopteri; order Cypriniformes; family Leuciscidae; genus Cyprinella; species Cyprinella venusta. The sequence continues at coordinate 34,671,443 of CM075865.1, read as the reverse complement.
CAGATGGGCCTGGACATGTACTGGCTTAAGCAGGGGGACACGCCTGGCACTGCAGGATTTGAGCCCCTCTCGGTGTATTGTGTTACTTATGGTAGCCTTTGTTACTTTGGTCCCAGCGCTCTGCAGGTCATTCATCAGGTCCCGCCGTGTAGTGCTGGGATTTTTGCTCACCGTTCTCATGATCATTTTGACCCCACGGGATGAGATCTTGCGTGGAGCCCCAGATCGAGGGAGATTATCAGTGGTATTGAATGTCTTCCATTTTCTTACAATTGCTCCCACTGTTAATTTTTTCACACCAAGCTACTTGCCTATTGTAGATTTACTCTTCCCAACTGGGTGGAGGTCTACAACTTTCTTCCTGGTGTCCTTCGACAGCTCTTTGGTTTTGGCCATGGTTGAGTTTGGAGTGTGACTGTTTGAGGCTGTGGACAGGTGTCTTTTATACAGATAACTGGTTCAAACAGGTGCCAATAATACAGGTAACAAGTGGAGGACAGAAGAGCTTCTTAAAGAACTTGCTACAGGTCTGTGAGAGCCAGAAATCTTGCTGTTTTGTGGGTGACCAAATACTTATGTTCCGCCATAATTTACAAATAAATTCTTTAAAAATCCTACAATGTGATTTCCTGGATTTTTTTTTCTCATTTTGTCTCTCATAGTTGAAGTGTACATATGATGAAAGTTAAAGACCTCTCTCGTTATTCTAAGTAGGAGAATTTGCACAATCAGTGGCTGACTACTTTTTGGCCCCGCTGTATAGACACTCACCTAAAGGATTATTAGGATCACCTGTTCAATTTCTCATTAATGCAATTATCTAATCAACCAATCCCATGGCAGTTGCTTCTGTCCATTTAGGGGTGTGGTCCCGGTCAAGACAATCTCCTGAACTCCAGAATGGCAGAATGTATGACTTCCATACTATGGAAGTCAATGGGACCAGAAACTCTCTGGTTACTGATATTCTTCTAAATATCTGAAAGTCGTCTGAATGTATTCGAAAACTCTGGGGGAGTTGTAAAATTAGGCTATTTCCAAAAATTAGGCTATTTAAAAGTGGAGTATCCCTTTAAGCTCATCCACGTAAGTGTTTTGCTAAAGGGATGGTACTGTTTTCCAAAGATGGCTCCTGCCTGTATACACGAAGTGGACTGTCTTTATAAAATATCTTCTTATTAAACTGTCTGTACACTTACAAACTTCTCAAAGCTTCGTTTTGCATGTAGGGACCCTTAATATGTTACTGTGTTAGAGTGGGGCTATTTTGAGCCTTGTTAATGGTATTAAACTAGCTTTTTAGAGATAAATCCATGTAAACATATTGAAGCCCTCCAAAACAAAGTTAGGAACCTTTAAAATATCATAACAGGGGCACTTTAATGGTAAGTTGTATGCTATTGTCAAACTGTTTTGTCTTTCAATTGCTAAAGAAAACTAACACATAATTGACTAATAACTATATGCAGCAGCTTCATGACCCACGCACGTTAATTGAAAGCTGGAACACTTAGATAACACATGTATAGAACTACTAAGTTTTAAAAATGTTTTATTTTTTTCTTCTTCTCCCATGTCTTTTCTTGCCAGTGGCACCAAGTAAGCCACCACGACTTCCATTGGTTCTTTCTCAGAAACGCAGACACACTGAATGCTTACATAACTTCATTCGCTGTGGGGATGCAAATTTAATACAGTGCAAACAGCAAATTTTAATTCTTCTTCTCTCATACACACACACACACACACACACACACACACATGCAACTGCATTTGCAGTGGACTTTGGCCTGTACCAGATGGCTTCTGCTCTGCTACAGGGCTGAGTCTCTGAGAGGGGAGGGCAGGAGAGCGGAGCAGAGGAGGGTGGGGGGTGGAAGAGTATGCAGAAAAGTGGCAGTGGTCTTTTCACTGAGCGTTTGTGTCTGGAGTGTTCACTAGCTTCTAGCACACACACTCTCTCTCTCTCTCGCTCTTGCACTTTTTGCTCAGGGAAGAGGTTTAAACTGGATTTAACTGACTGAGGAAAGAAAGTAAAGTGAAATAGAGGAGCAGAGCAGAACGTGTGTTGTACATGTTTTTCAGATATCTCTGCATGAATATAAAGAAAGGTCCCCAAACGAAACGGACGGCTGAAGTTGTGGAGTAGTGGGTAAGTATGTTTCTGGAGTCTGGCCGAGTGTCGTGTGCATGAGAGTGAGTGTGTTTGAGACGTTAGGTTTTGATACCATAAACATGTTTTTCTCAGTACAGTTTTTCACTTCATGGCAATGGGAGGGTCTAAAGTTAGCTCACAGGTTTTCTTCATCTAAACACGTGGCTTTAAATGTCTTAAACGTGATTTAAATGAAACACTATTTCACTTTTGGAGGCTTATGATCAGTTTAGAAGGGTAAAAAGACTGTTTTTGCAGACGAGAATGTTTGATTTGTATGTACATACTTGATAAGTACTGTTGACATCATGTCTACTATGTGAAATGTGTAAAAATGAGTAATATTGGGATCTCTATGCATGTGCTATATGCGAGTTATGCTATATACTTGAATGAATGTCATACGAATTTGTATGCATGCGTGCATGCGTGTGTGTGTCGTAAACTCATCTGGAATGTTTGCATGTGTGTTGTGGATGTGTATCAATCCTAACGGAGGGGTTGCTCACTGCTGCAGTGTATGATAGACTCAGCTGCCGCCTTTTTCCTCGTCTGTCTCGTCTGTGTCTCTTTTGTTCAGACGTCCAGACATCTACTGCATCCAGAAATAGAGACGGTCTCTCTCTTTCTCTCCCTAGTGTTTTGAGGGGAACGTAGTTCAGACGGCATCAAAGCAGTTCCTCACAGCTGTCTGCATACGCCGTCGACTAATTGATAAGCCAAGCGATGCAAGAAAAAGCTCTGATTCGTACACATCGCTCCCTAATCCATACGATCGCTCCTCAGTTACTTGCTAAAGGGCTTTGAATTGTTTATGCTTATGCTGCATTAGCAATGTGTGCGTGTGCGCGCAGCCTGCAAAAGTTGTCGGGTAACTTTTCTGGTTCAGGGGTGGTTGGATGATAATCTGCATGAGAGTTTGAAAATATACAGCCTGTCCAAAAGGATATCCTGAGGGGAAACCGCCTAAAATAGCCATACTTTTTTTAACAAGTTTTGTGCATATGGAGAACGAAAGAAGCAGATAAACTGATAAAATACAGAAAAACAACAGAGTGAACAAGCAGAAAGGGAGGTCTGAGCATGAGGGAGAGAAAAGGGCTTACTAGGAAGAGAGACACATGCGGTCTTTGCATGCCGTGCATTCTTAGTGGCTGACCCCTATGGAAAATAACAACAGGCACATGTGAAGGTCATGCAGTCATCATCCTCCCCTCTGACCACTTGCACACACACCACTGGTCATATAGTGGACTTTCAACACTTGCTTCGCTCACAAACCTTTCTGTCAGCACTTGATAAAACCTCCTAATTCAAGTCGTCATTACTTTAATCGGAGAGAGAATGAGAAAAGTGGGACAAAATCAAGCAGAGGTGGCACCTGTGATTAAAAAGTGTTTCTTGTTATATCTGATTCAGTCTGATCTCATCCCTTTCCTCCTCTTTTTTTAATCTGATTAGTTCTCAGGTTTTTTCTCAGCTGACTCATACTGAGGAGTGAGAGGTCACGATGACTCCCATTGTGTTTGTGAAAGGAGACGATGAGGTCATGAGGGACTTTGGTCCTTCACAGGTCAAAGTTCAGATTACGGGCAGGCTGTGTTCTTGGTTGGATGCTGTTTTGAGTGGCTAAACTGAATAAGATGACGACTGGAGAACCCATTAGATTAGATTATATATACTTAAATATATAATACTTATAATACTTAAATATACTTATATAATATTTATTTCTTGTCGTTTGTTAGAGCGTGAATAAACTAAATGTTCTACGTTTTTCTTCATGACGATGGACGATGATGCAGATTTTTTTACTTGTTATTTGGGATTTTTGTGAATACTCTACTCCCCTCCTTACCTTTGCTCTACTTCTGTCTTCCTGCGCTGTTACGCAATGTCTGGAGATTACATACTCTGCCTTGTAAAAACTAAATTATTTAAACCATAACAGTGATCATATATAATTAACGAGAAACCATCTGCATATATAGGCTATGATCTATATGAACTATTGCTATTTGAAAATAACCATGTGATCTTCTGCTGGGATGCATGAACTCAGTTTGTCAGTTTCACAACATTGAGAAAATTGCATTCTGATTATTTCATGGCATTTAGTTAAATAATTTTAATTTTACATTTCAGGCTCCGTGAAGGGATTTGGAAGCACTGCAGGGTTCACCACAAGATTTCAAAATAGTTGTTGATGGTGTAACTTGACCTCAGCCAATGGCGTCGCTCAGAGCTACTTTAATCCCTCCCACATGTAAACAATGGCATGTTGCCCAGAGCAACTGCCAAAACCGCCATGCCTCATATGAACTGACCGAAAGTGCCTTTTCCCACCCCTCTCTCTCTCTCTTTGCCGTATTCTATTACTCATTTTCTACTTGCTTATTGTTGTTAGTTCACAGGAAGAGAAAGAAAAGATCTGCACCTGTAGTCAATGTTCTTTTGTGTTCGGGCACATGCATTCTCAGTTGTATTTGCCTTAATTAAACAGTAACTTTTTTTAATATAATTTTTATATTTATTAGATCAATTGATTTATGTTAGGAATTTTTTAATCCTTTCATGTTTTTTTCTTATAGCAGACCAGGGTCTTTCTTAGCATGTTTAGTAGTAGTAAAATTATATTATTATCTAGCTAAAAAAAAAAAAAGAAAATAATAATTGCTTAAAGTACCATAAACACTTTTATATGGGCTCATCGTATTGGAATACTGTAAAAAAAATATTCAACTTAAATAATTTATTTAGTTGAGATAACTTATTATTTTGAGTTTCTGATGATTAAATTAATCTCCTTCATTGTATTAACTCACTTTTTCCAGTTCAATCAACTTTTTCAAGGCAACCAGGTTACTTACTTTTTTAAGTTAAACCAACAATATTTTTTTTACAGTGGGTTGCCTTTATGAAGAAAAAAACAAACAAGCATCATATTGATCAATCCAATTAGCAATTATTATTTGCTAAATTCAAATGAGAAGAATGTGCCTACTGAAGCTCGACAATCAGCACGTGTAAAGTTGGCTGTCCTGTGCATTAAATTCAGTTCTCAGCTTATAAATGCAAAGGAGCGTATGAGACTGTTTGAGCTAGATGAAGTCTGACAGTCTGTATTTAAATTTAGTGTGTGGCAGCTAGAAGGGCAGCTATGCTGAAAATACATCGAGGACTAAATCTGGTTTTCAGTTTGCTATTACTATAGTAGATCCCAGATGTTTTTAGTTTCTATATGGTCAGATACTGAACAGAGCATACAGCTCAAAAGTTTGGAGTTGTAATGTTTTTGAAAAAACTTTCTTATTTGATCTATTAGAAACAGTAATATTTTGTAATTTAAACAACTTTATTTTATTCTTTTAAAATGTAATTTTCAAAGCTGAAATCGGTTGTGCTTTTTTAGGATTCGTTGAATAGAAGTTTAAAAGAACAGCAATATTGTTGCATTATAAATGTCTTCACTTTTCTGTTCAATTCATCCAAAGTGTTTTCTTTAGGAGGAAAAAAAGAATTTTTACTGACCCCAAACTTTTGAACAGTAGTGTGTCTTACATTAGTACTGTTAATCTAAGATAGTATACTTAAAAGTAAAATGACACAACACCACAATAACATATTGTTAAATATATTGCTTGAGGAACTCTCCGGAGATCTCTCTCCACACTCGGTTTCATTTGACGCACTAAACAGAAGTAGACTTGGTGACCTCATTATAATTGGTTAAACACAAACATTAATGACGCAAGTAGTTGACAGATGTAAGAGCTGTAAGATCGGGAGGAGAATTCTGAAGAAAGCAGGACAGATAAACAAAGAGAGACTTTGAATCTGACACGGGTAGTCGTGTTGTAGATGAAGAAAGAGAGAGTGAGACAGAGATGCCTTGGGCTAAGTCTGACCCAGCAATGTAAAAATACCATCTATGCACTCTCAAACACTCTAGTCAACTGAAGATTCTGTTTATCTCCCTGTGCCTCCAACCAAAACAGGGACACCATTCCCCATCTAGAAATAGATCAGACATACACTCTTCTAAAGTATTATTAGGAACACCATACTAATACTGTGTAACTGCCTTAATTCTACGTGGCATTGATTCAACAAGGTGCTGATAGCATTCTTTAGAAATGTTGGCCCATGTTGATAGGATAGCCTCTTGCAGTTGATGGAGATTTGTGGGATGCACATCCAGGGCACGAAGCTCAACAGAATTCGAGACTCATCAGACCAGGCAACATTTTTCCATTCTTCAACTGTCCAATTTTGGTGAGCCCTTGCAAATTGTAGCTTTTTTTCCCATTTGTAGTGAAGATGAGTTGTACCCGGTGGGGTCTTCTGCTGTTGTAGCCCATCCGCCTCAAGGTCATGCGTGTTGTGGCTTCACAAAATGCTTTGCTGCATACCTTGGTTGTAACTAGTGGTTATTTCAGTCAAAGTTGCTCTTCTATCAGCTTGAATCAGTCGGCCCATTCTCCTCTGTCCTAGCTTCAACAAGGCATTTTTGTCCACAGGACGGCCGCATACTGGATGTTTTTCCCTTTTCACACCATACTTTGTAAATCCCAGAAATGGTTGCACGTGAAAATTCCAGTAACTGAACAGATTGTGAAATACTCAGACCGACCCGTCTGGCACCAACAACCATGCCACGCTCAAAATTGCTTAGATCACCTTTCTTTCCCATTCTGACATTCAGTTTGGAGTTCAGGAGATTGTCTTGACCAGGACCACACCCCTAAATTCATTGAAGCAACTGCCATGTGATTGGTTGATTAGATAATTGCATTATTGAGAAGTTGAACTGGTGTTCCTTATAATCCTTTAAATTATACTAGATTCCTGACAGTGTTCATATAGGTTTGGTTGTTGTTGGTGTTTTTCCTATGGGTTATTAGAGGAAGGCTGCTTATTACAACTAGTTTTTTTCTTTTACTACAACTATTCTAGAGTTTATGGTTGTGAATGGTGCTACAGAGATTAGATTAGTGCATCTACTGTTCATGCCAGAATAGTCTAAATAATGACAGGAAGTGGGTTGCCACAGTTGCAGGGGTCAGGCAGGGTCAACTGTGCTGTATGTGTGACTGGCGGAATAGTATTTGTGCAGCTTATTCTATTATGGTGTCGACAAGAACATAGTTCTTTACTACACCTTTATTCACAGAGCTCAGGCATATGTATATTTATAGTTGTGCATTATAAGCTTTAGTGATGCAAATTCTCACATATGAAAATATTTTCTGATAGTCATGCAAATGAGTATTTTGTATTGTAAAACGTTTTACTTTGGTTGTGGATGTGTCTTTTTTTTCTTTCTTTCTGTTTATACCCAATGACAGCAGTTCAGAGAAACATCAAGAGATTGTTCTTTTATAGCTCAAGAAAATTTTCTGTAATTAGATAAATTGGTGCCATACATTATTGGAAAATATTACATTTTCATTTAATTTAATCATTTTTCATGTATTTTTTGTATGCCATCCACAAAACCCAAACATCCACCTTTGTTCTGGTTCTGACATTGCAATAAACCGCTTATAAGTTATCATACAGTATAAACCGTACAAATTAATGTTCTACTTTGTTCTCAAATTGTTAATGTTAACAACGTAAACATTGTGTGATTACATGTAATGTCCTTCCGATATGTATCCTTGTTTTCCCATGGGTCCGGTTGCAGTCTCTTTTTTTCTGTAGCCACTCTGAAGTCCGAACGAAGTCTTTTGCATTTTACAGCGGGTGAATCTCTAGTCGTCACTGGTGATTGTCGTTTGAACCTTTCTGGATCCGCCATCAAATTGATAAGTTGAAATAAGTTGAAATATATCAAGTGCTGTGAGAAAAGGCTAGAAATCTCCACCTCCAACGTCCTCACAAGGCAATATACTAGGCAATATAGCCTACTAGACGAGACTCCTTCTTTATGTGTACAGATGTGACGTAATGACGCAAAGACATGCTGTAATCTCACTCGGAAATCCACCAGTGCCACTGGTATTAAAAACATTATTACAAGCTTACCACTTTGAATCGAGCTATGACTAGCAGATAGTTTTGAACAGTGGCTGGTTATGTATTTCGTCAATTTTTTTTTTTTTTTTTTTGGGGGGGGGGGGGGGGATAATTTTTAAAACAAAAAAACTACAGACTGCAGCTTTAACAAGAAAATTATTATTTTATCTCATTGACCAAAGTTTTAAAGTGTGCTTACATTTTATTAGTCCCAATGAAATCAAAATGAAAGGTTTTTTTGGCTTTTAGTATGACATTTATTTAGGTTATCTGTAAGCTATTTGTGCTCCAAAACAATGATACAATTCTCATTTAGAAGATAAAAGCTTTCAAAACTTAGTCTCTCACTTTCGCCAAAATGGATCATTGATTTTGATGACATCACTCTACACTCTACTCTCAAATTTTCTGTCCAATCAAATACTCTCTAGAGTTCGAAGCATCCTGCCCCTTACTCTGACTATACATAGAGACTGAATGTACTCCTCAGTTTTTTCTTACAGTAGATGTTTCTACTCAAAAATGTCTCCGTATCGGAGAAGATAATTGAAATAACTTTTAATATTTTGATAAATCTTTGCAGTGTGTGAACATTATCTGAAATGTATGAGTATAGAAACAGCATATTTAAGCCAACCAAATTTATTCCTATATACTATTCCATATAGATATTAAAGAGATTTAATTTCATTTTTTTATTAACTTTTTTTTTAATAAGAAACATAGACCGCAGTGAAACAATTTGGAAATAGCACACTCCTGGTTGTCTCCCAGCTTCCTGCTGCACTGGGAGGTGCCAAAGAACACGTTCCAGTCATTCTTCTGTGTAGTTAATCCAACCACAGAGAAAAAAAAAATCACATTCCAGCGTTAATTCATGGATTAATTTCGGTAAATTTAACATCAGAGCACGGCACATGTTTCAGAAACATCTGTTTATGGTATTCTTGTGCAAGTCTTTTGTGGGTTTTGGTGTATTTTGCAGATATGAAACAGTCACCTTGTCTTTGTTTACTCTATCCAGCAGAAATGTATCTTGACACATCGTTAAAGTTTCAGCATTTCTTAGCTGAACATGAGAGTGCCTCTCTGTGTACATTACACATGTCAGAATGAGACTGTGTATGAAAGTTAGCCAAAGCAGTTGAAGAAAGCTAAGTGACCGCTTTGTTTATTATACTCTCATATGTAGAAGTCCAGAGAAGCATGTGTAGCAAGTCAAGTGCACAAAACACACACTGTACTCAACCATTAGTCAACATGAAATGCTGTTCACAACCAATTAAATCTATAATGTACGTCGTTATAGAAGAAACAGGAATTCATGTTGATGTTAACAGTGTGTATTTCTGAGGGAAACAAAAAAGTGGAGTGGGACTTTTTGTCCATTGGGTATTGATTGGATGATAAAAGTGTGTTACAGACCTGAATAAACGTGTGCAATACCCAAGCAGCTACTTTTAAGTTCCTTGACAGGATCCAATAGCCTGGAAGGCCTTAGTGACACAAAGAAAGGTAAAGTTGTTTTACAAGGGGAAAAAAATACTGTTTAAATATTACAAAGACAGTTTTTTTTTTCTTTCGATAATAACATACTCTGATAAATCACTGATAATAAGACCAGGAGGATGCATTAAAAACTATATACAAATACATTTTGATTGACTTAAGATGCTATTCTGGCCATATTTAGACCTATCTGGTTGAAGAGACATTTAGAATAGCCCGTTTCTCTAAAGGCTTCCTATTTCCAGGTAGAAAATATGACAAAATGTGAGACTGGAAACCCAACTCCCCTTGTGAAATACATTTCAGTGGTTAACTGAGAAGCCAGAATGCCGGTAACGATGAAAGAGCTGAGGGTTCTCTTAAACAGGTAAATGATTGAGGAGTCCGTTCTAAAGCCAGAAAGGGAAAGAACCGCTCTGGAATGTAGTTTGACAGGTAACATGTATGTCGATATAGTTTCAGGACATCTGGCCACAGTCCAAACAAGGTTTCATTGAGCAACTCTTTGAGGGATATTTTTCTTCATTCCTTTTTTTCCCCCCACCATTGATTAAACATCTAGAGCCACAGAATGTCTCTTATTTGACCAAAAGATAGTTTAGACTAAGACGTGTCTTGGACGGTTTCCCTTTAGAACTGTGTTTGTTCTAAATTCCAACCCAATTTCAGCATGATCATTGTATGTATGTAGAATGGACACATGACTTCACCCTAATGGATAGAAATTATGTTTTTACTAGCGCAATAATCAGCAAGGGGTCCGTGTTTTCCCTGCATTTGACTGCCGCTCTGGAAAGGAAGGAGCCAAACGTGTGTGTGTGTGTGTGTGTGTGCTGACAGTGTCACATGTGTGTTTCCTCCCAGAGAGGCCTTCACTGAGTGTATTTGTATGCATGTATATGTATGAACTTGTTGCACTGCAGCAGTTTCCAGGGTCACAGGGTGCAGCGTTTTCAGAGCGGCACTGTATGTTTACAATGCTCACGTTGCACGCACATACATTCAAAGACATACATTAACCTACTCACCTACCCAGAGAGGCCTCTTAGGGTGGAAACCCAGTTCGTTCTCTCTAAAACACACAGCTGTTTTGTACAATTTGATTCTTTGTGTTGTCCAGTTAAAGAAATATTCTAGGTTAATCTAAATCCAGCGTTTGTTAGCCTATATAATGTTGATTGCCACAAAAAAAAGTGTAAAGCATTTTTTTTAAATTACACTTTTGCATTTAGACACTTACGATTGATTTTTTTTAGTTTTAAAAGCAAAAATAAAGTCATGCTTAATTTTATAAAAGCAATTCTTCAGCTACAACTTGTGTATTACTTGAGCTGTAGTGTTTGTTGTAGTGTTTACTTGAGTGACTTTTTTTTTACTTTTTTGATTTCAAACTGAAATCATGTTAATTTTTTTTTACATCTTGCGATTATACTTTTGAAACAGTATGTAATGTGGAAATAATTTTTTGTGGTAATCAACATTATGCCACAAGTTATGTCAATCTGCTTTAATGTTCCTTTTAAACCTTCCTGCGAGGACTGTTTAACCTAAAGCTAAAAATAGAAGAATATATACAATTCTTAAGTGTGTAAATCTGTCAAATGATTTTCAACCTCTTTGAACTGATTTGAAACTAATTGATTCTTTTCGGAAAATTCGTGGAGTGAATAATTCACTTTTATAAGAGAGACATTCTATGAAAGTCTGAGGCCAAATTAGAAAAAGAAAGGACGAGTACTGGGAAAATTGGAGACATGAGAGATGTAGTGAAATACAGAAACAGTCAGACTGTCAAAGGCTCTATTGTCTTTACTTTGCTCTGGGCTCAAGACATCCGCATAGTTGTACCTCTCCATGGGGCATTTGCACAGCTGTGTGTGTGCATGCGCGGGCGTCCTCTTACGCAGTATGGGTTACAGTGTAACTGCCTGTGTTTTCTCTAGGAAGTGTTTGTCTTATAGGCCGCTGGAGAGGCCCTTTTGTTTAACTTGGTGGTGAGGATCATCCTCAAAGCGAAGGCCTTCAACAATACAGTACGCTCGCACTGTCGTTTTGTCAATGTGTGTGTGTGTTTGAATGAGTCTCTCGGCAAGTTTGTTTAGTGCCTACGCTCCAAGGAAACAGCAAGCGGTGGCCTTGCTCAGTTATTACAGTTATTATCTGTGTTTACATCCAAGTTGCAAAATTAATTTAGGTGAGAAAAAGTTATGTCGCATAAAACATTTCCAAAGGGAAAAAGTGACATTTCAAACCCCATGCTTGAGAAAACAAAATCATCACTTCTCTGGAAATTGGCTACTTCCTCTCAGATGTTGGCAAACACTTTATGGACTGCCTTTGGCTCCAACATTTCTAAATGACCAGAGAAAGATATTTTCTTTGTTCTTTCTTTGTTCTCATCAAATTATTCAGTTACACAAACTTGTTGAGGCAAAGACACGTGATTTTTGTGATGCTTATCTAAGAATTTATTCGATAAATGTGTAATCATTGTGGTCAATATGCATGTCTTCTTACTTAAAAATACTTTAACCACCTGTTGCAAGCATTTTTTTTTTTTTTGCATTTTGGTATTTCCAAACACTTTTTTTAATGTAGTGTCCCTAAATTCACAAATTCATATGAAACCCAGACTGACATAGTTTTTCCCCAGTTTCTTACCCCCAGTGTTTTAAAATTGGCTTATGCTAAATATGGATCACATGAGTTTCTCATTGTTTTTTCCCCAAAAGGCAAAAGCAATTGAATGAGCAATATTATATGTTCCCATTATTATAAGGTTATATTATAGTCCCACATTTACAAAAATATATGGAAACATATAAACATGGATGTTTTTTTCTCTCGTAGTTTCCCATTCTTAAAATTTACGCTAAATGTGGATCCCATGAAGAGTTTTTTAGATGTTTCTCTGGAAAATCTGTCCTGTGCCTTTTTTTCCTGTAAAGGACTTGATCACGCATCAGAATCCACATACTTGTTTAGTTTCTCACTGTAATAATCACTCTCAGCCAAGGTGTCAAGGGCTACATGATCAATAACGCTGAACCTGAAGACCTCAGATCCGTGGTCATAGTTCAGAATTCTGTGTAAGGGCAGTCTGTGAAACAATAGTGCCCTCTTCTGGGAAGAGAGGAGAAAAAAGGCCAGAATAAGGCCAGCAACAGAGAGGAGACACTGCTCTAAGGGGAATAGAAAGCTTTGCAGCAGATGTACTCTTATAATAGTCCCCAATGGAAGCGAAACACCAACCCAAAATAGTGAAATCCAGACAGGTTAAATCCAACTTCAGAGAAGTAACATGAAATTGAGATGAACACTCTTGCTTGGCTTGTAGGCAAGTGTTTACTTGCCTCTTTTAATGTCATTGAACTTTTGACTGTTTTAGGAAACAAAAAAGCTAAATGTAGCTCATGAATTAGATATTAGTCACCGACAGGATATAGCTGAATGATAGACCAAGACACAGACACTCACAATTTGCACAGCGTCTCACAGTCAAACACGCACACACACACTTTACTCATGTGCATTGGTAGAAATGGAGCTGTCTGGTGCCATGGCAACCAATGCGGATATCCACCCCAATTCCCACCCCCTTCCTCATCAGAAAGAGAGAGAGAGCGATACAACGTTAATTAAAATGGAAGCAGGGAATAACCGGAGATCGAGGGGGGAAAAAAAGAGAAAAGCATAGCTTCTACACGATAAAAGGTTACACTTTGCCTGCAATGCAAATAAAACAGGAAATGAGACGAATCCAGATTTCTGTGCTGTATGCGAGAAGTTTAGTGAAGTACGTGAAATGAAGTCCAACATAATTAAACGGGTTTTTCGCAAATTTGACACAATTCCAAATAACGAAAAACTGCAATTTACAAGTAGGGAAATATATTACCTACGATATATTTTTTTCTTTCATTTTAATAATGATCGTCTTGGCCACTTTTGCTTTGGCAATAAAAACGTGTAAATATTTGTCATGCAGTGAAGCACAAGGAAAAACTGAAACATTAAGGCGCACACACACAGACAGGAAAAGCACCAGCATGAGCTAAACAGGGCGCCAGGCCGGGGCATTTGAGGACAACGTGGGAGGGAGGAAAGCAGGGGGGAGGGACTAAGGTAGATTTAGAACAGGAGAAAAGAATAGAGTAAAGGGGGGGCTAGAGTAAAGATCATGATGTGCCTACACTCCTAAAACATTTCTTTAAAGGTTTGACTGTAATTCTTTCACTAAACTGAGGTTTTGTTGTATGTCCCTTACAGGTGAACCTGCAAATCCAACATGGACTTGAATATTTACCACATAAGAGGTAAGAGCAATGTGAAAAGTCCCTTGATATGCATGGTTGCAGTACTGTAGTGAACCTGCAGGTGGCAGACTGTCACACCAGCGTCCTGTTCGAGCTGTCTTTGCAACTGTCTTCGAAACATTACCCAGCAGAATAGTGTTATAAAAAGGGAGTGGTTGGTGCTACCGCCCCTCTATAGTCACAATTCATGAGTCAACCAGATACGATCATCGTAATTTGCTTGTGCATGTGTGAGTGTGCTCCCATAGTTGGAAAAGTATTCCACATACTACAATCTCTCTTTTGTGTACGGTCAAGCTCTTACAGTCTATGTGGACTGCACAAACGTGTATTCAATTGCTGTACATAATTAGCTATGGATACCTTTTTCCATCTGAGAGTAAAAAATAAAAATGTAATTGTGGAAAAGTTACATAGCAAGATACCGTTACATTGTGAGATAGTTACAGTCACAAAAAGCATTGTGACATTATATATTGTAACTGTCACTTTCTTTCTCTACATTTTTTTTATTATCCCACAAAGATGTAAAGTCGAATGATGTCACATAATGAATCACATTGCGCTAAAGTTGCATTTATGAGAGAAACAAGATACTGCATGTCGTATTGGGAGATATTAAGTCAATTGTGAAATATAATGTTGCAATAATGACAGTCACAGTTGCGACTGATTAAAAAAATCACAATTTGGAGAAATAAAGATACATTTTGAAATGAAAATTTGGAATTATGTGAAACAAGTCACAATTCTGAAAAAATCAAGTCGCTTTTGCAAAATGTACAGTCACATTTTGAAAAATAAATTTGCAATTACTATACAGTCAAAACTGTGAGATATAAAGTCACAATTTGGAACACAAAGTTGTGTTTATGTGAAACAAAGTTGCAATTGTAAGATGTAGCAAAAGTGAGAGATAAAGTCAAATTTTTAAATAAAAAGTATTATTGTGAGAATGAAGTTGCAATTTACTCTGAGACGGGAACAGGCATCCATTAAATACTGAGGTCATAAAAACCTGCAAAAGTATTTTCTTTCTGAATCAACAGTAATCATATCACGATTCAGCACATCTGTGCATTAAGCAAGAAAGTGAAAACATGACTCATCAGTCTCCTGGCACCCTCTTAGGGTTCATCTTTGCCATGGGATAGCTGCCCATTGATGTGCCCAATCAAATAAACCTTAATCTCTAAAGGCCTCCAGGCCAAACAGGCTGATCTGGCTCCATCCAGTCCTATACAGGCAGGCCACAAGTCTGCCTGGGCCTCGCTTTAGAAGTCATGCCCACTGCGCCCTCCCTGCAGCGGGTACGGGACTGAGGGGAAATGTCCCCCTCCCTCCCTTCTTTCTCTCACCCAGGCCTGTTCGAGATAGCCAATAGTATAACCAACTCGGACAAAGTTAAAGTGGTTCGAGACAAGCTTTCATCCAATCAGAGCACACTGCAGTAGAGCAAGCAGGTGGGTGGGGGGTGGAAAGGAGAGAGACAAGGGGAAAGACAAAGGAAATGGAAGATGGAGCGATTGACTTGGCGCAAGGGAGAAGAATAGAAATCGAGAAAGATGGAGGAGTAAAGAATACGTTGTTTGTCGGAGAGGAAGCAACGAGTATCGAGTGATTGATCGTTCTCAAATGCTGTTTGTCCAGCACAGTCAGAGACATTTATCTTCACGTGTCATGTGCACACAACCAGACGCTGTGTGAATTTTGTAACATTTGTTGTAACAACCGTAACTGCCTGTGTTCTTTGAATAGTAACGCCCACATTGTGAATTCTGGACCTCAGGGCAGGAGACAGACACACTCCATGCGTCTTCCTGCCAAGATTCGCCAAGTTCACTCACCAGTGAGAAATTGGTTAGTGTAGCAGACTGACTCCTCCGCCTCATATCACTCATCCTTTTCCAGCCATCAATAGACAGATATGACCCAGGCGGACGAGAGTTGATGGAGGAATGGGCAGAGAGCAGAGCTCCCACACACACACTGAGAGTCTATCTATCCTTCTGTCTGTTTCAATAGATGAAGGGAAGAGAGTTGATTGAATGAGTTCAGCTGCATTGCTTTGCATTCTGCTTCAGGACTGCAGAATCCTTCTGTCTGTTCAACTCTCCATCTTTTCATCTTCTGTCTTCCTTCCATTTCCTGACGGCTGTTTGTCCTCTCTGATACCACACACAACAACACGTACAGGAACACAAAAGAAAAAAAAAAACAAACGTCCAGTGGGGTAACATTATCTAAAGGTTAAGGTCATTTAATTGTGTTTTACAGATAAACCCTGTATCTCCTACCGGAGTTCTTGAGGATATACTCAGAATACAACACATGCAAAGAATCCAATAAAATCTATTTGGCTTGCTGAATGGACTGCTAAAAATATAGTGTGCTGAGTTTGGGTATTCCACTTACTGTATACGCAATCTTCACTGACACTTGTATACCCACTTGTGTGGGTTTACACAATCTTCTCAAACTTTCATACTGCATCATACTGTGTATAGGCCTAGTTCATATGTTTGTGGTCAGAAAAATGTTTGTAGATACATTTTTTTTTTGTTTCACAATTGACATTGACACGTTTTCTGATGCACTTTTATAATGGTAAAAGTTTGGTGAAGATGCTTTAGTGCAATACATTTGCAGGCTTTATCCTGTCTATGTTAAAGGATATCTCCAGATGGTCGTGATGAGAAACTATTAATATCCGTTTAGTGTCCGTCATAACCAGATTCTTTGTGGCAAAGGCTTTCTTAGAATCAAAGGCTCCAATTTGATTGGATGGGTTTATGCAATTTCTGGGAGTCAGGATACACTGATTTTTTATCAGGAGAACTTTGGCAAATCCAAAGTCTTTTTCAATCAAAGTTTATGGTTCATGGCATCTTACATTTTTCAAAGATATTCAGAGATTGGTTTGTCTTGTTATCAGAATCAGAAAGCTTTTATTGCCAAATATATTTACTAGGTGTGTAAGTATACATACATTTTTCTACTTTCTACTAGCTTGCCAAGCTATAATCTACTCATCATTTGTGAGTAGTTACTGTCTTGAGGTTACAAATAAGATGGATCTCAACCTTTTTGACTTGAATTGCCCCCCTTTTGTATTTCCTCTGGAGTTTCTACAGTTATTTTGACAATGCTTGATTTCTCAACTTTTTTGAGTGTTGATTTACTAATTTTCAAGATTTGGATTCTGTATGTTCTTCAATAAAATAAATAGTTATTGAGGAGGAAAATTGTTTATTTTTTATTTTCATTTTTTTAAAGTTCCTTTTTATTATAATCAATTTTAAGTCACCCTGTGGATCTGTAGAAGTTTGCTGAGGTTGAGAACCACTTGGATGGTATTTTTAAGGCTTCTGTTTGTATGCCCATGATGTTATGTGCTATATTCCATGCACCTTTTTACTGTCACTACATAATGCACAATAACTTATATAAGTTAAGCACATAATATTTACTATTGAACTAGGCAGGCATAAATGTGTTTGTTTGGATGGTTCTGCATTTCTATAGACTTAAATCTTTGTTCTTATCTGGATCCGAGTTTTTATTATTACTTTATGATTCTTTTAAAGCAGTACTGGAAGCCACTCGGGCAGATCGCCACATACTGCTCATACCAACACATTATCCCACTGAATGCCTGGCAAAGAATGCAGCACATCCCTCACCCTCCACCCCGCTATATCCCTCTGCCTGCCTTTCTACCATCTCTTTTTCACCAACCGCAAAGGAAAGATGAAGATAGAAATTGAGAGAAAGATGCAAGATAATAAATTGAAGCATTAAGTCTGTGAGTGGGAATATATTTGGTTTGAGTGATGAATGACAGGTGTGTGCTGAATTTGATGAGTTATGATTCCGCAAAAGTGTGTGTTTGAGTAGCGCGTTACTTATTAACCGTTGTGTGTGTGTGTGTGTGTGTGTGTGTGTAGGGGGTTCAGCTTGGCAAGGTCTATTCTTCCTAATATGTATGTGTGCGTTCTACAGGTATGACTCAGTGACGGAAATGTTCAGGCATGAGGTATGTGTGCTGGTTTGTGTAGAGGATGTGACTCAGGAGGCACGCACTGGTTGTTCAGCTTAAATCGTTCGATATGACAACTGGAGTAATCAGATTGTTCAGTAGTCTGAGCCAGCAGAGAAAGTGCTCTGTGACTCATACAGAAAGGCAGGGTGAAGCACACACACCCTCAAACAATATAACCCAATGGGCCGTCATTCGCTAAACGTATAATTTGCTATAAACATAAGACGATTCAGGGTGAAAATGCCTTGGTTATTTGTTTTTCTAAATAGTTTTTCATCTGTGTTTGTTGAACACAAAATGTGTTAATTGAAGTTAAAGCTACTCTCTCCCAAGAGACAATATCATAAACCTACTCGTACACAAAATATCATGATGAAAACCTTTTGGCTGTGTATACGCATACTAGACAGTATACTCAGTAGGAACTTTTTTAGTGTTTTGGTTAGTGCTGAAGTATTTGATAAACCTCATATATAATTATTTTAGTAAACACTGAAGGATATGACTTCACCTCAAATCTCATATTAGTAAGCACAGTCCCTGTGCTTTAAAACTGCCTTTCAGGCCATTCGTATTATGGTATTATATTCTTAAAATAAATCTATGAAAATAGTTTAGTGATCTTGAGGTGTATAAGCAGCTTTTTTTCCCAGTATAAACGATTATGTAGTGAACAATCCTGGTATAATTTGATAACTACTTTCCAGGCTTGATCCTTTGAAAATAAGCAAATTTGCACCAAAATGTTATCATAATGGAACATTTTTTTATCATAAGAGAAAAGGCTAAAAATATGAATAGAAAATTGATCTGAAAACAGAAACTTTAAAATGGAAAAAGCAGCATGCATTCAAATTTTAATTTAATGTCAAGTCTTATCATATTTGTGATATCTTGCCAGAAAGAGCCCACTTTTACAGTTGATGAGACATGTACATCTGCTCTATATGTGTGATGAGATGCAGAGAGAAATCCAGACTGGCAATAAGGACTCAGTCTGAAGACCAACGGTATTAGCATATTGTCAAAATTCAGATGTGATTGCAAACTCATTTTGCATGTGCGTTGCCTAATTGTGCACACAAAAAAGTGTGACAATTCAAATACTTAAATATAACGCAAATAACATTTGCATTTCCCAAGATACTCCTTTTGGATACTGGCTGATTACAAAAGAGTGTTTTCCGTTCTTGAACAGATTGCAGGCTTGCGCTCGTCTGCCCTTTGTGTTATATAAAGGGACTAACCAAAATTTAATGTAATGAGTGCAGGGAACAGATGGACTTGTATTTGAAATTACAGTTTTATTGAAATTAGTATTCATTTGGCACATGCATAACTACTGGTACACCTTTTTTCTATGTGGTTGTTAATTTATTAAAACAGAAAAATGTTGACCTTTTTTATTCTAAAATCACACCAATGCAGGAAGTAACTGTATTTAACATTGATTGAACTGCTCCTTAATCAAAGCAAAAGCTAATTGAAAATTATTGTTTTTCAGCCCAATAAGTTCAGAATTTTCAGATTTGGCTAAGAATGTTTTTACTGCATTACTATTAATAAGTTAACTAACTTCATAAATGAGTTTGCAGATCTCTTGGGGATCATCATGACCTAATATTTTAAAAATTGGCGATTTTAACATTCATGTTGTTCTGCTAATGCCTTAGCCAAGGACTTTTTAAACCTATTATCTTCTTTAAATATTGTTCAGTGGGTTAATGGTCCCACTCATTGTCATACATTAGATTTTGTCGTATGGTCTGTCTGTGGCCAATATTGAAATTAGGGAAACTGATACACTTTCTGACCACAAACCATTGCTCTTTTCAACATTCCTTCCTCTACCACCCACAACTGTTCCACCCCATGCTCACTGGTCTCGCTCTTTAACCCCACATTCTCATGTTGTGTTCTCTGAAATGTATTTTGCGGCCAAAAATCCTCTCATCTCGGGCTCCCCTACTTCTCATCCAGATGTCAATGAGCAGCTACAGGCTTTTAATAGCGAATGTTCCAACATCTTAGACTCCATTGCACCTCGACAGCTTATCTATCCTCAAAACAAACCCCAGCCATGGATAACCAGCAATAGTCAAATATAATTCAACTATTGCGTACACTGTCGAAATGGAAGACAGGCTTCAAATTTCTTTTTAATTTCAAATTTTTTCCAAAAAACAGCCAATTAGGCAGCTAAGAATAAATTCTATCTGACATCGTTGAAAAAAATTCCCATTGTTTCAAAACGCTCTTTTCTACTATCGACGCGGTCTTAAACTTCTGTCAAGTCCTTCTCCAATGAATGTGAAAACTTTCTTAATTTCTTCTCAGAAAAAATGAATATTATTCAAAGTTTTTACGTCGATAGTATGTTCCCGATCCTATTTTTTTCCTGCTCGAAATTGAGCTACTTTGATCTGTTCTCCCTTCAGACATGCAGGGAAATCACTTTAAAACTGAAATCCACATTTTCTCCTCATTATATTTTACCTTCTCGCTTTATAAAACAGGTGTTTGACACTGTTGTTTCCGATGTTCTGTGTATCATTAACAACAGTCTCTTGACTGGGATTGTCCTAACTTGTTTTAAACTCACCACTGTGACTCCTATCCTCAAGAAACCGTCACTCGACCCCGCTGTATATGCAAACTACAGACCTATTTCAAACCTGTCTCTCTTATCAAAAATACTTGAAAAACGGTCTTTATACAGCTGCAACTTTATTTACTCATTAATTCAATTTCTGAAAATTTTCAATCTGGTTTTAAACCCTCTGAGTCTGCTCTTTTAAAAGTTTTTAAAGACATTTTAATAACAACAGATGCTGGTGATACCATGGCTTTAGTGTTATTAGATTTGAGTTCAGCTTTTGACTTTGTAGATCACAATAACTATCTCGGCTAGAACGTTCGATTGGTATCTCAGGTACAGTTCTAAAATGGTTCCAGTCTTTCCTATCAACCAGAAGTTTTTCTGTTAGATTAGCTACTCATCTATCTTCTGCGACTCACCTCAGTTGTGGGGTACCGCAGGGATCGATTCTGGCACCCCTACTATTCTCATTGTGCTGTACATACTTCCTTTGGGATCAATTATGACTGGTGTGTCGTACCACTGTTATGCGGACGATACTATACTCTACATACCTATAAAACATAATGATAACACTACATGTAAGAGACTACAAGACTGTCTTCACGAACTTAAGCTGTGGCTCACTTACAACTTCATTTTGCTAAATGACGACAAAACCCAAATCATCTAATTCTGTCCGAATAAGCTCTCTGACAGACATACCGATCTTGGCACCCTCACACCTCACTTCGAAAGTTAAAAACTTAGGATTTTATCTTGGCAGTAGTCTTAAACTGAACAAACAAATTAATGCCACAGTTTGAGCCAATTTTTACCATTTACGGTGATTAGCCAAAGTCAAGGCATTTTTAAACAAGAATAGCTTTGAAACAATTATTCACGCATTTTTTTTTAACACGGCTTAAGTTAACTATTGTAACTCATTATATCTCGGGCTACCTCTCTCTTCCATCTCTCGTCTTCAGATGGTCCAAAATGCGGCTGCCCGTTTGCTCACTGGCAGCCGATAACAAGATCACATCACCCCAATCCTACGTTCTCTGCACTGGTTACTAGTCCGATTCAGAATTGATTTTAAAACTGAATTATTTATTTATAAATCTCTTAGCTACCAGGCCCCAAATATCTTTCTGATTTAATTATTACTCATAACCCATTCAGATCACTCAGATCAAGAGATCACCATCTTTTGGCTATTCCACGATCTCGCTTAAAACGCAGAGGCGATCAAGCTTTAGCAGTAGTCAACCCTACCACTATATATTAAATCAGCTTCCACTCTAGCTGAATTCAAATCTTTGCTGAAAACACTTTTTTTGTCCTCTAGTGGATTTAATGTACTATAACTTATTTTTTTATTTTTTTTGTCTTGCCTGATTTAGTCTTTCTTCCTTTACTGAACAGCACTTTGGCCAACCAAGGTTGATTTTAAATGTGCTTTATAAATAAAATTGATTTTATTTTATTTGAAGTACTGAAGGTTTAATGATACATAAAAATGCCAGGGGGTTCATTTAATCCACAATTGTTATAGAAAGCATTTTACAGTTGGCATTAAATAGGTGACAGTAGTGATGTAAATATTTGAAGTGAAGGGGAATAATGATGCCTAAATAATAGTACTGAAGTGTCTTGGCTTGATTCGTTTTGTTTTTTCCCCAGAGTGTTCCAGTTCCCAGAATGTGCCAAAATGTGAAACCTTGAAACATTTTCTTGACTACATAACTTTACATAGCTTTAAAGAGAAAACAAACATAAGTGGCCTTCATGCCAAGATATGATGAAAACAGGACACGCCATCTGTAAAGTGATGGAATATCTTTTGCTAAATCATTTTGAAGTGTTCTACATTTATTAATACTTTCAAAGAGGGTAATAATTAGAAATTGTGCTTTCCAGGACTCGGAAAGTCATGTAAATTTAAAAAGTGTGGGAACCCTTAATTAAAGCTGAAAAACATACTGTTTCTTTTCACAGTGTAGTATGCAGATACCATATGGAGAGGGTTGATTCCCCTGAAAAGTATAAACACTGTGAGCAACCAAACACATTTTAGCTGATGGCATGAGTTTTGGACTGGACTATATTTTTATCAAGCCAAATAAAGATTGGGGCAGTGTTCAGAAAACCTGTTTGAGAACATTACGTTTGGTGATTTTAAACAGTACAGTTAGTCATGAATTGCAGGATACTCTTTTGCTTGTTTCAGCAAGATTCACATTGATTTGCTGCCAAAAAGTTAATCAATTTAGTGCAGCTGTTTAGTCTGTCACCCTTCCTCCATTCTTAATTGGTGAATGTGACAGACCTGTAAGAAGAGGGTGAGAATTCAGCAAAAACAGCTGAAGGTGTCACATCCCCAAATCACGTTTTTGAGTCAGCTAGTGGAGTTTGCTTGTGTAATGCTTCATTCAGTTTTCAGACCATAAAATAAAATGAAAAAAAAAAACAACACATTTTTTAGTTACTTCATTAATGGGTAATTGCTTGCTATTTGCTCCTTTTATTCAGTTTTACTTTTTCTAAATCGTGACTTTAGAAAAGATTGTGACATTTTCTATCTTTCCGTTTTGGTTTTGCATTTTGCGTTGTTAGCAAATAGGTTTTAAGGCAAGTTTATTTATAATAGCACATTTTATACACTGTGGTAATTCAAAGTGCTTCACACACACCCACACATATACATACATACATACATACATAGATATATATATATATATAACTTTCTTTCCCTTTATATTTTCTCATTTCATCTCTCTCTCTGCCTTTCCTCTTGTGTTACTGAGAGATCATGGTCCTGTCATAAAAAGAATAACAAATAATATTATTCTGTGGCCCTTTAGAGGGACGACAGCCACTTCTGCTCCCTCTCAGCTGAAACATTACAACTCTTGGTAATTTAAGCACAGTCCAAGAAATGTTAAGTGTGTTTGCAAATATGAGTTTCTTAATGTATTCCAAAATGTTTGGAAATGGTGTTTTACTGCCCTCTATTTTCACTCAAGCTCTTTGTAGTGCAATACAGAGTCACTTCAAAATTTGCATGTCATCCTGTTTTTCTCTCTCTCTCTTTTTTTTAAGTTACAGCCACAGAAACACGTACTGCTGTAAATGCACACCCTCTTAAGCTGTAAAGTCCTCTAGCACTAGTGCTCAATGTTGAATAGTCCATCCAAAAAGTATTTACTCACCCTAATGTTGTTCCAGACCTGAATGACTTTTGTGAACACAAAAGGAGAATTTTTATATTCTTCACAGTTCCTTTCCATACAACAATTCACAGTTCACTTTCATGTCATCAAATGGGATAAAACATCATAAAAGTACCATACAAGTGGTCCATATGATGCATCACTGTATACTTTTTTTGAATGTGATCCTTCTAGAATGTTGTATGGAGAAGACTTGGAAAAATGCACATGTCATAATTACCACTTTTATAGTATGTTTATAGTTTTCTTTCATAGACTGGAAAAAAAATATAGATGTCGTGTCTGTGACTTCACCCATAGGTTTCTGAAGAGCATTTCTGAACGTCACTCACGGATAGCCGAGGGGCGGGATTAGCTGAGGTGACGTGACGGCTAACAGACAGCAGACAAACAGCTAGTAGTGACAGCAGAGGCAATCCACCTGTCACTCAATTGGCCACGTCCTTAATTTTGTAGAACTTTAAGGCTTAATAAATTTGAACAGATGAGTTATAAAAAAAAAATCACCCCCCTCACAGTTGTCATGAAGTACAAAATTAGCTATAGAGACCAAAACAACTTTTTGTACCAGGCTATAAACATATTAATCTTTTAAAGTTGGGCATATTAACAATGGGCCAGTCTATGGGATTGACTCTCTTTTGGAGCCTTTTTAGAGAGTATCTCTAGCGTCCAGTTGATGAATTGCAGTTGAAGTCACTTCCTTGTTGGATTCAAGAGAGAGATCGGAAGGTTGCCACTTGTGTTTTGTTTTGTTTTTGCTAGACCATGTGGTCTATCTATGTAAGCTGCCCTCAAATCTCTCTTTTATGTCCTTCATGGAAAAACAGCGTATGGTTTTGGAATGATATGAGGATGAATAAATGATGACAGATATTTCATTTTTGGATGAATGACTCTTAAGATGTTCGAGAGTGTTGGTAATTTTCTCCAACACTTAAACAGTCTTTGTTGTTCTGCTGTTGGGAGATGTTCCAATTTGTCCGTTCATTTACTCCATGTTTCCATTTGCAAACAAGCTTTTCTTTTCATTTTTTTTCTAAAGAAATATTCAAAAGAATTTGTCAAAATCTGGCGGAGAAGTTTCGCTGTATAACTGCAACCTTTCCAAAGTGATTGCAAAGGAACATAATGATTTATTTACATTGCTGGATGCTGTGATCACATCTGAATCACAAGATTTGTACACATGTCCCTTTAGATCATGTGTGAGAAAAATGGCTCAGAGTTTGACTATCATTGTGGGCTTTGCAATGGATTCCCTCAGTAGGCGAAATGATTGGCTTTTCTCTGAAAATCTTTTCTTTCTCTTCAAGTGCCCATTCATTTCTAGACATGCACTTAATCAGTCAACTACTCTATCTTGTAACTAACTTTTATCTTCTTGTCAATCATATCATAATAACTTGTCATTTGTCAATCAGACCACAAGAGCTTGTGGTTACTGTGTCATTAAAGTTACGGTTGCCGCAAATTCTTTTGAAGCCTCTCCTCTGACTTACTGTTTCCCCTGTAATCTCAGTTTTTATTTAAGCCTTTTGTTTTATTTATCTACCTAAGGTTAAGATTTGCGTGGAGGCATCTGGTCCTGGATCATTGCAAAAGAAGCGGTTTCACTTAAAAGTTTCTGCATTGTTATGGTGGACGTTGAGCCAGTGCTGGGTGTCTAAATGGGTTTTATTGAAAAGGAAATCTGTCAGAGCCTGATAAAAGAGAATGGGCTCCTGGACATGAAGAATGGGTCAGAGGGTTCATTCTGAAAAGGACTGCCTTTTCATCACTGCATGACTCATTCTTTGTGTGTCTGTGTGTGTGTGTGTGTGTGTGTGCATGTATAGTATTCAAATACCCAATCATGTGTATCCAGAGAGTGTGTTTCCTTGTTCTTTTGGTGTTTATTAAAGTGTGATGGATAACATTTATGACAATGCAGCAGTATATGTTCATGGAGCTGAAGTCAGGAAAATATAGACATTTTTCTGTGTGTGTGTGTGTACGAGACATTTAACTTGAGAAGCATTGTGTGATTTTATGTGTGTGTTCTGGCTCACTGAGGTATAGTGCCCTCTTACCTCACCGCTCAGGCATCCCTGTGCGGAGCAGAGCAGTGTGAACAGAGAGAGAGAAAGTCTCACAGTGAGGGCATTCATATACTGCTAGCATTTACAAAAGAGATGAAGGGAGGGAGGGAAAGTGAGAGAGAAAGAGTACAGGGGATCAAACTGAGATTGTGGAGGCTTAAACATCAAACATTCATATTACTGTTATGAATGACTAATCAGCAGAAATGGGTGTGAATTAAGCCCAGATTGTTTTTTTCAGACTAGGTATTAAAAATATAATTATCATCCAGCTATCCCATTACCTTACTATATGGGTTGGGATACATTGTACCTTGATTATTTATCCTCAAATGGGCTTGTCTGTTGTAGCGTTACCTTCTAATTCACCGTTTATTCTGTCTCTCTTTCCCTTCTCATCTTTATTCCCCTCTCCCATTCTCTACCCACACCCCTTCATCCATCCATCCGTCCATCCAAACCGACTAATCCTGCTCCTTTGGACACCAGTAAGTGCCCCTTCTTTCCCCTCCTCTTTTCATCAAGTTGAGCAGGATTCCTAGAGTTCCAGTTGTGGAGCTGCGTCCCTCACAGCCCCCTTAGCAGGGCCCTCTCCTTCATATCGGGTGGCCTGGTTCACCGTGTCCTCAGACAACCCGAGCTGAACACAGGAAAGGGGCCACGATCTGGGGGAGGCCCACCTCAGCCTCAGCTCGGGATCTACAGCTCTACTGCTTTTCTGCTCTCCCTCTCTCCAAGCAGCCACAATATAGTTATATGGTGTAATGCCTCTGACAGCCATACAGAAAGATGTTTCGACATGTTTTTGGGATTGTGAGAGTACGAGTTGCAAATTATTTGAGTAGTGATGTAATGATGATTTATATATATAATAAATATATGTAAGTATTTTTTGCAGATTAATATACACACTTTATATGACTATTGTATTGTCAAAAATAATTATTTAATAGCAAATGTTACTCCTATTTAATAATTGTTTCTGGAATCCCTCTAGCTGTCTTTCCATTCATTGGTCTGTCTACCTGTCTATAATAAATTAAATAAAATATACATTTTGTTATGCATTTTAAATTTAGGACTAGTCTTTATATGAAGAGTTCAGATGCAAAAGCCTCTAAGTGCCATTTGAAATTTTCTTCTAAAATGATAATTTTTATCGAGCTTGTATATTTAATTTCAGTAATTTCACTTAAATGGCAATGAAGATTACCTATTAATTGTCATTTAAGTGAAATTACTGAACTTAAATATACAAGCTTGATAAAAATGGTCATTTTAGAAGAAAATTTCAAATGGCTTTTAGAGGCTTTTGCATCTGAACTCTTCATATGTTCTTTAAAGTATTCTAATTACATAGAAATAGGTTTGATTATACATATAATATAACCTAATATGATAGGTTTTAATAATATTTATTACAATTATTATTATTATCTAAAGAGAATATATATTCTTCATATTCTCTTTGTGGAGAATATGTGTACATGTAGCCTATAAAAGTATGTGTGTATATATAAAGTAACAAGCAGACAAATTTTCTTGCAGTTTTCTGCAAACCTTGCATTTTTTTCTTACTGTCATATTAACAAAACACTATGCGGTACCTGCCTGAGACAGAGAAAGTGGCCATGTTTGAAGGAGTTCTAGAGAGTGAGACAGCTTGATGGGATGATAGTTATGTTACCAGACCAGTAGTCACATGATCAGTTAGCTTCTGTTTGATTGGACGAGAAAGCGAAATCCAGTGTTAAATTAAATGAACTGTCCTATGAGCCATGCCGAACATGTTTCAAATCAAACACTGTGCGGAAACACCGCAGGTCGATGCGTAGATGCCACTTCACTTGTGTGACTCAGCGGATTTAACGATCCAACAGATTCTGAAGTTCACAATTAGGAAAGTGGTCCAGTAGCCTCGTTTTTATGAGCATGTGTGCACGTGGGTGTGTGTCTATGTGAGATGGTGCTCAGTATTCAGACCACACTGCAGACAGTCTCAGCAGCATAATGGGAGGTTGACTGTTGGGGGTAGAGGAGAAGAGGGGATGCGGTGAATGAGGGCTGAAGGAGGGGAGGGAAAAGGGGTAACGGACGTGGCGGTGCTCCAGAATCAATTGGCGGTGTAATGAGATGGCACAATGCCAGGTAACCATGGCGCTGCCCCCTCCGCTCTCCTCCGGAGTAAATTAAAGAGGAAAAGAGCATGGAGAGAAAGTGAGTTCGTTTCTGAGAATGACAGAGAGAGAGAGAAGGATGAGACGGAGATGCAGACAAAAGAAATCGAAAGAGGGAGACCAAAAAATACAGATGGGGTACTGTTAAAGCGTAGTTCAATGTTAGAAGGTAAAGAGAAGAAAACAATTAGCGACGACGAGGGAAAAACTGAACTAGAGCGAGTACGAATGCAAGAAAGCAAGTGAGAGAGGCACTTACCTCACACAATGAGCATTCCTGAACTCCTTTTCTCAAGCCCCTGGTCCAAAGAGAGAGGGGAGATGGGAGGCCAAAGTGTGAGGCCAGAGGGGCTTTTTATATTATTATTAAAATTTACTGAGACATCTTTTTTTATGGCCCCTAGAAAAGAAACTGGCATGAGATGAATTAGGAGATTGTGTCCCCTTGAGTCCCAGCAACCACCTTCTCAGCTCTCTCTGTTAGTCTCTAACCCATTTTCTCTCTTTCTTTTTATTTCAATTCAAGCTGTGATATTTATTGCCAAAGCACAGGTAAAATCATAATGCAATCATAAAAATCTTAATCTCTAATGTGTATAATTGTGCAATAATAATAATGTCAGTGGTGTAACTAAAGGATTAAAGAACATTGAATAAAAGCTCTTACGTTCACCGCTGTTATAAAGATGGGGTTCTACCGTTTCAGAATTCAATGAAGATGTGACCGAAAAGGTTTTTCTACGGCTATAGTGGTTTTGAAGATAAATGTGTGTTGAATAATGCACTCAGAGTTGCATCCTTTTAAAATATTCACCACAGAATTTAACCAACCCCTTTGACACACGCCACATATCTGAACCTCCCCCCCTCTCTTCTTTTCTCTGTCAGTGCTGTGCTGATTTTCTGGTTGGATGAGAGGCATCAGTCAGTTTGATTTTACTGAGGCAGTATGCATTTCTTCATCAGCCCCTTTCTCCCTTTCTTTCCATCCTGCCGAGGGGCTGAGATGTGTTAATACTGTGTAGTTGGCTGTGTTGCTTGCTTCTCTGATTAGTGAGCGTGTGTGACGGTTACTGGAGATGAATTGAAATTAAAGCTTGATTAATATCGTAATTAGGTTCCCCCCCTCTCCCGTGTCTTCCTTGTCCAACCTCACGCCTTCCTAAGAAGGACTCCGGCTGTTTTCTTTCTTTGTCTACATTTTTGTGTCTCTTTAGCCACCTGCTTGCTTCCGTCTAAAGAGGATTTAACTGTTTATGCCACTTTGGAAGATTTTATCAATGCAGTTTGATTGTTGTGGTTTTATACCATGTGATTTATATTGATATTGAACTATTATTACATTACATACTGGATGTGAAGAAAAGTCATGTGCTCTAGTGTCCTAGTGAGTACACATTACCATGGCAAAGGCTGTTCTAAAAGACAAAGGTCTTAAGGATAATCTTTTGGATTATACAATTAAGTCCATATTAAATAACAATTTGCTGCAAGAGAAATTAGGCATCAAATCAGTATAATGTAACAGTGTAAAAGAACGATAAATATTAATTTTATAAAGTCCAGAAATATATCGTTTGATTTAGTAAAAAGAAATAATCTCTCGTGATTGTAAAGGTGGGACCTCTGGGGTGCTGGTTCAATTTTTTAATCTTTGTCATAATCTATCGCTATCCCTTTAAATTATTGCTAAATGTTGATCTAAATTCTAAAATAAGCTGAAGCCATTAAATACCCAATATAGGTCAGAACTGGCACTAAATAAGTAATAGTGGCTATCAACTGAACCAATATGGTGCTGATACAGTATTGTGCATCTCTACTCATCCCTGAAACTTTCAGGCTTCATACAGTATGTATCAGTCAATCCCAAAATGGCAACAATCTCATATATATATTTATATCTATATGTGTGTATATAAAAAAAAAGTTTGGTCAACGTTGTCACTTAAAGTTGCAATGTACAGTAACAGAAGTAGCGACACTGTATTGTTACATTCATTCCAGTGAATGGATTATTGAGAAGAAAAAAAGTTTAGAGAAATCTGACTTAGAGAGAAGTCTGTCTTTTACAAGAAGATTTTGATTTTTTTTTTAGCAGATTGTTAGATTTTGGGACAGAGCTATAGTTTAATGCACTGTGATGCTGATTGCAAATTCAGTTACTGGCACTCTTTTTTTTACTTTTATTTAAGGAATATTATATTTACTTATCTCCACAGTAAAGATTTGAGTTGTTGGTTAAAACCAGTTGAAACTTCATCATTCCTGTTTTTTTTTTACAAAGGTTACCTGGCTCTAATCAGATCAGAGCTGTGTTTTTGCTGCTGATTGTCTCTTGCCAGTTACATGGCACAGCATGGAATGCAACTATTATTTTTCGACCAAAAAAGTGTACTGAAGGCACTGAAATGACAATGGGGTGAGATTAGTAGATTATGATTCCAAGTTTGCACTAGCACCGTCTTTTCTACAATGGTAATCTCCAGCTATTGCATTCTGGGAACGCATGACAGTGACAATGCTGTATATCTGAGTGGTAGATTAATAGGGAAGACTGGAGTGTGGGTGCCGCAGTAGCACATGAGGAGAATATCAGACAGAGAGACGAGAGGGATCTGGAATGAGAAAGAAAAAAAAAGAAGAAAGAAAAGCAGTGGACAAATTCAGTACCAGCACAAAATTACAACTGTCTTCAGAAGTGTTTGTTTGATATTGGAAACTGTAGCTGCTGGGTTTAATCACTTTCTTTTATATTGTTGTATTAAACAGAGAGAGGAGATGCCAAAAGCTAAAAACAGGAAATTAGAAACCTGTTAATAATAAAGCTATTTTTACCAGATCTAATCTATTGATATTTGAAATTACTTCAACATAGTAAATTTGATTCATTCATATATATGTGTTGTGTATATATTTTTTACTTGCCTTGACAACATTTTCAGTGGCGCCACCATAAAAAAAAGTTAATGAGTAAATGAATAAAAAATAAAATAGGCAGTTATTGGCTTTGGAGTTGTTTTTAACCCATAACCTTAATAAATAAGATTGTGACACCAAAAACTAGCCTAACTCATACATTTCTATTGTTAAAGACAACTAACCTCCAGTAATGAAATAAGAACAAATAAAGCAATAGCACAAATACTATAGAACTCTATAAATAGAATAAACGCTGCTCTTCATGTTTTTCAGGAATGTCTATTTTCAGGTAGAGAAAATCAATAATCAAATTTAAAATAGCACTGTCTTTACTGTATAAATTAAATATTGATTAATCCTTATTAAAGTTGCAAAAGTTATTCAAGAGCAGCGAGTTATTTTTTTTTCTTTGTCGTTTGTCGTTTGATTAACATTGCTGTCTGAGAAGCGGCTTTCTGGGCATGTGCTTCAAATGTGTGCGCGCAAAACTTCTCTTTCTCGTCGTCTTGCGCCTGAATAGTTAAATTGACTAGGCTTAAAAACGTGCTAATGATACACTTTTTGATGAACTGGCCCGATCTGACTAGTGAGTGACAGTTGCATCTACGCTATCTCACGGCCAATTCATACGAATTCGACGAATGATTAAAAAGTGTCTAATTCATACTAATTCGTACAACCTCACTCGTACGAATTTGTACGATTTGTCTAAACCCACGTGATGGGTAGGTTTAGGCGCGGGGTAAGGGGTAGGTCATTCGTACGAATTCATACGAATTGGCTAATTTGTAAAATATGTACGATTTAGCAAAATCGTACTAATTCGTACGAGTGAGATCGTATGAATTGTTACGAATTAGCCACTTTTTAATCATTCATCGAATTCGTACGATTTGGTCATGAGATGGGGTTGGTTGCGTCAACTATCCCTATGTATACAAGGGCAGTCCTTATTGTCGAGCAATGCATGTGTGAGTATACGCTGTGACATTTAATGTGTTTACTGAATACCAGAAGGATATTGAGATCCCATACATATCATATCTGCTCCGTGTTAAGATCAGGATAACATAATAAATATGTCAATTTTATAAAAATGTCAATTTGAAACATAATTGCCGGACTTTCAAAGCAGGCTTGCAGAAACATGTATTTGATATTTAGATTGATTTCTTGGAAACATGCAACTTAATGTAAAGATATTTTGTATACTTTCCATGTTTTCACTGTTATACAGTAGGGGGTGCTATTATGCACCTTCTGAAAGTGAAGAAGAAGCAGAAACAAAAGAGATTTCATATGTAAGCAGATTCATATGTAAAATAACGCGATCACCAACATTAAACAGCATATAAATCAAAACTGCCTAATGTCACCGAATAAATTGTCGACCCAGTACGAAGGAATGCATGAAGCTAGAATAAAACAAGGCTTTTTTTCTTTCGTTTTTTGTTAAACATGTGGGTCTGTTCTTTCGTGTGATATATTACATATTCAGATATTCATACAACAAAATATTCTGGGGGCAATGAAACTTTTATGAAAATGTTTAAAAGTGCTGGCGGTGGCTGGCAGATTTTTTCCAAAATGCTGGCTGGGAAAGAGATAAATGAACATCAGTTTTTTGTTGTTGGTGATAATTCAAGCAGGAGCAGTTTGTTTTCTGAATGCGTAATTAAAATTTTAATGTTACATATTTAGTTATTTTCTAATTAATTCTATTTTTCTCTACTTAATACTGAATTGCTTTAGGTTATTGTCTATAAACAAATAATCATCAGAAATATTGAAGATCTCAATATTTCTATTTCAATATATTGAAGATCTCAATATTTCTACCGAATTCATTTCCCCTCTCTGTCACTAATTTCTGTGACAGAGAGGGGAGAAAAAGATTTGAAAAAGGAAGTTTTTATCTCTTTAAAATGTAGATGCTTGTCAATCGCTTGCTGACCAGGCAGCTTTTTTATGACTCAAGTGGTCACCCAAGTCTTATTCTTATCATGGGGAAGATTCATAATTTTTGTTCTTTATCACTTAATCTTTGTCTCTCTTTCTTACTGTGTTTGTGCTGAGTGGGTGTTCTCTCTTGTATTTCTCTCTTCTGGCTTCAGAGGATTTGACTCCTCAGAACCACTGCCAAGGCTCTTTCTTTGAAAACCAATAAGACCTCACCGGTATGTCACCATAAACAGGCTCGGAGCCATTGAGCACAAGACGACATTGTTCTTCCTGTTGAGGTTGATGATGCCCTATGGAGTCATTATAGGCGTTTGTGCTGTCTCAGACCTGCCCTCTTGTTGAAAATATACAGCCTCAAAGCTTTTTATTAAAACGTATCCATATTGTCTCAGAGCTTTTGCCATTGGTGAACTCACCTAGGTAAGGATGCCTCAGATAGGTTTAGAGAAAAGTGCCATAAAATCTATGTATAGTTAACAGGTGTTTTTGGAAGTGTTTTAATTGTATAATGTGATAAATATTTGGCTCTTCTGTCATAGGTTGTTCATCTGCACTTTTATTTATTGTTGTAATGGAAAAGATAAAAGTGAAAGAAATACAAAAAGCAATTTCCAGTAGTTTACCTTAGAACTTGGAAACCATTATGCACATAAGTTTAAATTTAGATAGAGGTTTTAGTCTTCACAAAGGGATGACAGAACTAAGGAATTTTGTATACCCCTGTCACGAGATCTTATTGCACCTCTGTCTCACATTACTAGAAACATAAAACCACCGGAGGGCAACAAACAAGCAGAGAGAAAATTGATATGGAAGCATTGTAAAAGTGTTTATGCTGTATCTATATATATATGCTATACCTATCCTTGTGCTTTTTGCAAGCTGAGTGTAGCACCTGACGCTCTGCATATCCTTCTGAAGAATACCAATGTTAGAAACAAGCGGCTGAAGTTTCTTTTTAACAAGGTCCATTTCAGATGGTTCTTTTTTAGTAGCTTGTGTGGGCCATTTTAGCACGAATTGTCACAAATCAACAGTATGACGTTTTTGGAACAGACAAACAGTATAAACAAATATATTTTATGTTCAGTCAGTTAATGTTTAACATATTGCGTACACTCTCTCTTCTCCCCCTTTGTTCCCCTGTGTTGGAACCAGCCGCTGCGGACACTATCCCCTATCCTAATGCCCTCTTTGTTCACCCTTATGTTGGAGGCCCACTCTTAAAGCCTGGCATGGGTTAAGGCAGGCAAGAGGGTTGAGGGGGGAAGGAAGAAGAGCGGGCACAGGGCAAACAAGGGGCAGACAAGGGGGCTTGGCAGACACCTGAAAGTCAAATCTGCTCATTTAGATTCAAGAGGAGCAGGATGTGGAAGAGACTTAAAAAGCCTCTTTGTACCCCCCTCGACCCTCTCATAAGCTCCTACAGACAATTTCATTATGTTGCAATTGTTTACGAGCAGATGTCAACCTAATTTATTGACGTTTAACTCAGAATAATGAAATATTTGTTAATATTAGTTTATTTGACATTCACTATTTTTAATATCATTAAACTTTTAAATATACTTATATATATTGGGGTGTGCATTATTGACAAAAAATGATATCTCAGTATTTTCTGGGATAAATTTCAGGGACAATTTTTGTCATTTTATTTGTTATTTTGTAGACACAATAGGTGTGTTTATTGTTTTAGGACTACTGTCGACAGCTGACTCCTAAAGTTTTTGATATCCTTCATATTTTGTACGGTGGTCAGTTCACAGCAGTGACAAGTAATTATCTTTTCCAATAAGTTTAAATTTATTTTTAACATTTTTAGGCTTTT
Organism: Cyprinella venusta; assembly: GCA_038021265.1. Classification (NCBI taxonomy): domain Eukaryota; kingdom Metazoa; phylum Chordata; class Actinopteri; order Cypriniformes; family Leuciscidae; genus Cyprinella; species Cyprinella venusta. The sequence continues at coordinate 34,636,613 of CM075865.1, read as the reverse complement.
GTACCTATATAAAGCCATTTTTTTACATAATTAATTGATCTTTCGAGTCAAATTCTACCATTTAATCAATAAATTAAATTAGATTAATAAGTTAAGCCGGTGGATGCGCCTCTTTAGCCAAGCAGCCTCAGCTATCTGTAACGTTACAAGTTCGACTGGCAGACTAGGCTACTTTTTACTGTCTATGACTACTACTGCAAAACTGCTGAAGAGTACAACCCATCAAAATATATTAACACTCCAAAGTGGGACATATCAGTCTATTCTTATGTTACATTTATTCATTTATACAGTTATAACCATAGGCATAGGCGTAATGGGTGGGACGGGTGTGTCCCGGGTGTGAGACGGGGACATGTCCCCACCACTTTTTGCCAGGGTCGATATTGTCCCCACCAATTTTGAACTCGGACGCGTGCTTTAATTTGACTATTCGTTCCGGTGAAATCACAAAGTAAAATGCACACAAATGTGTCCCTGCTTGATATACAACCACTAATAAACATAATCGGTTTTAATGAGAGAGAGAAAAAAAAACCAAAAAACTATAAGAGTGCGGATTAGAACCCAGAACCTCTGACACGCTTGGCAAAAGTTCTGCCACTGGACCATTAAAGTGCATGCATGTAAGTGTTAGCCCCCCCAAACCCCACCTGTCCCTAACTCAAACTTATCTGTGGTGATTTAATGCTAACTGTTGCAGTGGCACTGCCCACAAACATTGATGCTAAATAGTGCTAACTACGTGAAATAGTAGTGGAATGTCACTTACCGCAAAAAAAAACACTCCTACAGTGTCGGTTAGTGCAGTTTAAAGCAGAGCAACCCATTTTATGTACGGTATTTCATTACAAATGTTCAGAAAGGATACAGTGGTGGTAAGATGTGTTGTGACCGATGGGCCGGGACGTCAAATTTCAGAAATTCCACTCGGCACAGCCTGTGAATCAAGCTATTAATCAAAGTTAACCACGCCCTTATTTGTCATACATTTTATATCTAAGTATGATCTAAACTAACGAGTTACAACCCCCCCCCCCCACACACACACAGTTGTCAGGCACTCAGAACCTATCAAAAAATACAATAAAAGTCCATGGGACCAACCTGTAAAAGCATGAATTTATGCTGTGAAAATGGACATTTTAACATGGGGTCTATGGACATTTGCTCCCTTTTGGGACTGGTCCCTAGCGGATTTTCAGTTTATTGCAGTTTTTTGCACTTCCAGGTTGGCTTAATTTTTCAGATTAGAATGTTGCTGCTTGGCAAGGACAAGAAATACTGTGTCTAAAATACATTCAAACCAAAAATTATCCAGATGCCAGATATAGCCTTATTGTTGATATTTTTTTTTTTACTAGAGGGCACATGACACTCATTCATTCATGTAAGTGAGGATAGCAAAATAAAGTAAACTGTGACATGTTATACCTAAAAATTACTCAGACACTTTGACCTGGCTATGTTTTAAGTGTTTTTTCTTTAATTGCTAATGCGACCTTTTCACACCACATAATTAACAAAATTAAAACATTGCTTGGTAATTGGTTGACCTAAACTGGTTTTATCTAATTGTGTCCTTAAATTTAACAGCTGACAACTGACAGATATTCAACCTTATAATTGACTGTCATCTTCTGTTAGACTGTCGTTTGTAGTGTGTGTGTTTATATAAGCTAGGAAACATTACTATTTTTAATGTTTTTGAAAGAAGTCTCTTCTGTTCATCAAGTACTTATTTGATCAAAAATACAGAAAAAAAACTGTAATATTTTGCAAATTATTATTACAGTATAAAATGATGGTTTTCTCTTTTGACTTAAAATATAATTTATTTCTATGATGCAAATTCTGAATTTTCAGCATCATTACTCCAGTCTTCAGTGTCACATGATCCTCAAGAAATCATTCTAAAATGCTGATTTGCTGCTCAAGAAGCATTTCTTATTTTGAATGTTGAAAACAGCTCAATAATTCTTTGGAAACCGTGATACATTTATTTTCAGGATTTTGTGCATGATTTATTAGAAATGGAAAATAAGAGAATTTATAAGACGTGGAAATATTTTGTAACATTATAAATGCATTTGCTGTCACTTTGATCAATTTAATGTGCCTTGCCTAATAAAAGTATTAAGTTCTCAAAACAAATCTTACTGACCCTAAACTTTTAAATTGTTGTGTATATTTAATAACTTAGATACAAAATATATAACTATTTACGATCGAGTGCCAAATGATCCAAATTCATGTTTCATTTTTATTATTTATTTATTGAAAAGGATCCTTTAAATGAATTAGACTTTTGTTATTTCTGCCTCGTGATGCAGTTCACATCATGTTTTCAACTTTGGAAAGTAAAAATGTGGGGAATGAATATGATGTTGCACCACATGCTGGCTGCAGAATGTGCACCCCTGAAATTATTCCCCTCCTGCCATGATGCACACCATAGATGAGTTGGGCTGCATTGCAGGATAAAAGGGAAGCCATATTGAGATCCCGTGAACCATTTCACGAGTAATTCCCATGTGATTCTGCAACTTCGCCAGAGACACTCCTTCATGTAGAAAACCATTCAGCTATGAAAATATTTTAGTCAGGATGCAAATTAAAGAAATATCAAGTGTTTTATTCATAAAGAGAGCAACAGAAATATATTTTTAGGTGAATAATGAATAATGTAGGTGAAAGAGTCTCTGTGACAGTGAGGTAATAGCACTCAAATATGTTTGACTGTCTGGGGAGCGGCGGAACGCCAGCCAGACTGTGACCAACTGACACACTGACTCTCTCTCTCACACACACACACACGGGGAGCATTGGAGAGACTGTGCCAATGCCTGGATTAGGCAGCCATGTAAACAAGCAAATAGATATGGAGACAAGCAGACAGACAGACACAGGCAGAGGGACAGATGGATGGACAGACACAGAGACAAAATGCTATTAATTGCATCCGATTAGCATGGCGGGCACAGCACCCCGTCTACAGCGGGCACTATATTCGATCGCGGGGCATAGCAAAAATATTTTTCGCTGTTGTTCTGTTGATCCAAGCGAGTTTGTGCCTTAAAAAAGAATCGAGACAGATTTCGGACTGCTGCCCGTGGTTTTATCCAGAACAGAACTGGACAGTGAGTTTAGCTCCCTTTCGCTTGCTCTCTTTCTCTCTCTCTCTTGCTTGTAACTTTCTGTCTCTGCCATTTTGATGAGGTTGAAAAAAAGTGCATCTCTTTTTCTCTCTCACTACGTGGCGTGGATTGGACGCCGACTGGAAGGAAGGAGGGAGGAGTAGGAGCAAGAGAGAGCGCTCTGCTCGCATAGACGGAGAGATGGCATATTTGCAGAAAGAGTAATGTGGTGTGAAAGCAGTCCTTTTCAGTCTTCACTCTTTAGACTGTTCTGTCGTCCGTAAAGCTGCTTTTTATTTTCTGCACTACGCTCTCTACCCCTCTTTCTGCATCTGCTTCTCTCCATTATAAACTTTTTTCCTAACGTTTTTATAGCTTTATTTCATTGCTCTGTCAGTTCGTTTCTGTTTCAATTCGTTCCTTGCTTGTTTTTAATCGCCCCTCAGTTGTTGGGAGTTCATGGGAGTTAAAGACAAAGGGAAACGTCCACATTTTGGCACCACTAAGGGGAGTCAGAACTGCAGCCAAGGACCCTGCTGAGATCCAAAAAACCCCAGTACAGCGAAGCGCCAAAAAAAGAGAAAAAAAGAAAAGAAAACACCACCCTTTCCTTTGCATGGTCACAAATTCCACTCTCCCTGTAGCCAGGGCAGTGCCGCAGCTCCTCCTCGACCACATCTCACCGCATTCGACCTTTCCGCCTTCTCTTCTCAGTCTTCCATGGAACCTTTTCTGACCAATTTTTGAGGATTTTCTTTTTATCTACGGTAAATACGAATAGGACCGACCGCACAGGAGGGCGAAAGAGGGGACAGGGGCTTTCTCGATGTTGTCTGCCGATGACTTGGCGATTTGCTCTTGTTGAACTAGGGATGCCGTTTTTGGCTTCTTTTTCAAGGTTGTAGGTGCCGTATGTGTTCTTCCATCATGTCAGGACGTGTTTGTGTATTAATGGTTGTTTGAACGTGCGAATGAGCACTTTTGCACTTCCTTCTAACATGCTGCTTTTCTTTCCTGCTCTAGATTTTTTGCGGGCAACCGAATTGGCCTAGTCTGCACCCTAAGCCTGACTCCATATTGCCGCCAGGTGTAGGATGACTCTGGTATGGACATCAAACTGGTCATCACCATAGACAGACGTCCTCCGCCGGTATGATACTTTCCTATTCCCTTTTTCTCTTCTGTCCATTCTTTTTGTTATTTTTCAGTCCCGAACTTTCTCAGAACATTTTTTTTAACCTGCGTCTTGTTTACCATCGGTTTGTGTCATTTCTTGTTCGTTTAAAAGTCCGTGTTGATGTAAAAATAGTGTCCGTATCCACGGTTGTCCACATTCCATAACGCTCCATAAGCAAGCATTTTTGTTTTATTTTGTATGTTTGGATTTTTTCAATGACAAGTAGTAGACCATTAGTCTAAGGTCATATCCAAAATAAATGTAGGTCAATTGCGCTCAGTCATTTAAATACATTAAAAACGTTTTTTTACAGGTTCAGTTGTTGTCAGATATTTGTGCACACATACTGTTTGACAAATCACATTTCATTTGTTTCCAGTGGCTAGAAACCAGCAAACAAATAACAGTAACGGGTTCTGAGTGGTCGTACGATGCCATGGAAACACATTTGAAATGTGAGACTGTGTACTGGATGCATGTTCAAGATTCGATTCACTCACAACTTATTTTCTGTGTCTCTGGCATTTCTCATAATACAATACACCGTGTCTCTGTGTAGAAATAGGTCAAGATATAATTCAGATATATTTAACATTTACTCTATTGTTCTGGAATAACCTTTGATTTTCCTTAGGGAGTGGCACTGTACCATGAATCATGGCATTTCTAATTGCAGCTTGTTGCACCTACAACTTGTAGTACAGACTGGGAAAGCCCTTGATGGAGAGTCTGTGATTTCTTATTTCTGTATATTAAATGGCAGTAATGGGTAAACAAAAAGATTGCACTGATGAATGTGTGCGATATAGTTTACTAAAACTAGCTAAACAGTTTAACATTTTAGGTTTATTTCTGCAAAAAACAAGTATTTTTATACTTGCGCTTTAGTTGCATATACACTAAGTGTAGATATCAAAAGTAAACGAAGCGTTTCTGCTATTGCTGCTTTCTCAAATGTCAGTCCCTGCAGCATATTTGATCCAACAGTAGCGGTGTTGTCTCATCTGGGCACGGCAAACACCACCTGTGTGTCTTTCAAACTGACCTTTACTCTGAATGATATGCTTTAAACTGTAGTGATTAAAATACAAAGAATTTATGGTACAAAAATGTTGGTCTTAATCATGTCTCTAATTAGTTAAGTTACAAAATAACAAGTTATTTTCGTTGAACCACGCCCGATCATTTTGCATCAAATTATTTGAATAATTGAGGCTAAGATCCAGTAATATTTGTGAATTTATCGTTATTTTTATTGTCTAATCGGTAAGAGTTATTCTGTATGTTAGCAATATTCTAACCTCATTAAAGTAAATGTATTCATTTTGTGCAGATTTTTACCCCATGAATTTTTCTGACCTGAATTCCTGAATTTTACTTGCTTATGTTGTTCTTTGCTTGTGGAAAGGTACATGGATAATTTGCATATTTCTCAATGTTCACCAACTGAACATATTTTTTTAAAAGCCACTCATTTTCTCTTTTTAACAATTCCTAATCTAATCTTTTATCTAGCCTTTTCGTGAATTTCAGGTGATGTACATAATGATCTTCTTCCTCTCTATTACCTGGCGAGGCCATTATGTCTATTAAAAAAAAAATACTTATCTTCCAAACATGGCCGTCTATGCCTGTCTTTTGTTTTAAACTGACTTGTCAAAGTGTTTTGAAATTGATGCCTGAGGAAAAAGAAGAACAATAGTCATAAGAATTTGCATTTTTTTTTTAGTGCAGTGGATATTATTTTTGGTGTCCTCCTGTGAAAGGTGGAGTGGGTGTAGCTGTGACGCAGTGCAGTGATGCCAGCTGCCACAAACCCGTAGATCCGAACTTGTGGTGACTCTGTACACAAGCTCGTGTCTATAGGTATGTGTCTGCGAGGTGAACGCAACAGTCTTCCCTGCAACCACTGCTGTTGCTGACTAGAAACTTCTGTTCAGGGTTGACACTTTAGCTGTAAAGGATACATTTTTGGTGGCTGCTCTATTTATTAGAATGAATCGATTACACCTATTTTCAAGTTTAGCAAGTTTTGCTACTTGCATATGTGCAGACATAAGCAGTCGAGACATTCTCCTATCCTCCCCGTCAAGTTTTACAGCGATGTCTCGGGATGAGGTAGTAGGTTGTATAGTTTAGAGTTACAACATGGGAGATAACTGTACAGCCTCCTAGCTTTCCCCGAGCAGACGCCCTTCTCTGTGCAAGCTACAGTGCTAATGCTAATGTAACTAGCAATGGTCTTTGTTGATGATAGCAATGGTTTGACAGAAAGTGCATTCACACTGAGGAGGATAACGATAAACTATAAAGTTTTAATAATGACTTTAATTCTATGAAAATAGGAAAGTCTGCGGCTCTGCGCCAAAACTATAACGATAACAACACACTGGAATCACTTTCAGAATGATTTTCAGGCAATCAGAAGCCACCCGACTTTAATAAACTTCTAATGTCAATAGAACCTACATATAGCCTGTGTACATAATTTAACATTTAAACCATTCCCTACGTATTTACATCGATCCCATAGCTGATTATATTTTCTTAGTGAATCTGTTAACATCATGCTTCCCCACAAGCATAGCACTTAATAAAAACAGTATTGTGACCCCGCAGCGAATAGAAATGTAAAATTTCTATCAAAAGACCACACAGTTATTGCAACAGGGTGTTTAACATGGTGTCCTACAATGTTCTGCACCACAAACATTGTGTCTTAAAATACGCATGGAAACTGTGAAAGCCTTATGTTCTTTATCATATCCTTCTGGATTTTATGACCAACAATTGTTCCGCATTTCTCTCCTGTTTTGAAAACACATTTATAACTGGCAAAATGTGTTTTTTTTTCTTTCTTAAGTGGTTATGAAAAGTGATATAAATGACATCAGGCACAAATTCGACCATAAAGGTAACTGTAGACAGAGAATTAGTTAGGAAACCTGTTTAATTTTTTGAACTGCTTTGTATGTATTTTATTACAAGTTTGCCTTGTTTTATCAGCATGCAAAGAGCTTTGAGAGTTGTAATGCTATGACATGGAGACATTTGGCTATTGTGTTACATTTGGTTTTGTGTGTTAATGCTTTTATGGCTATTTTAAAATAAGTAAAAACATGGAGAATATTTTGTGAGGACTTGAAAAGCAAATTTGGTACCACCAATTTGTAGGAAGCAGCATCCGCAGTTGAACTGCAGTCACTGCGTCAGATAAAATGTGTGTTTTGAATAACTCTATTATGTGTGTACATGTTGTGTCGTTTCAGTCAATATCTTTGTTTTCTGTTGTGCTTTAAGTTTGTGTGTGCCGTGAGGTTTGACCCAGGTGTGCAGTGTTGTTGTTTTAGTTGTTTAGTGTAAATTTCTGCTTCGGTGATACATGTGCAAGCATGTCTTTGTGCATGGAAATTGGGTTTATTAAAGCATTTTGTATCAAATGGTGGAAATACTAGTTGTCATGTCATGAAATGGCGAAGACTTTGCTTTTGAATATTTACAGTACTCAAAAATTTGGGGTCAGTTAAATAAGATGACAGTAAAGACATTTATAATACTTTTATATCTTAAAGAAATGCTGTTTTGAACTTTCTATTAATCAAAGAATCGTGAAAAGATTGCGGTTTCCACAAAAAAAGCAGCACAACCATTTTAAATAATGAATCGAATTAAAATCTTGAGTAGCAAATTAGCATATTAGAATGATTTCTGAAGGATCATGTGACACTGAAGACTGGAGTAATGATGCTGAAGATTCAGCTTTGCCATTACAGGGATACATTTATCATTTAAATTATATTAAAATGTTTGACTTCTTTCAAAAACATTAAAGACTTTTAAACAGGAGTGTATGCTGTTTAGAAATGATTTAGCATGCACTTTTTCATGAATATTTTTGATACATAGTCAACATACAGTACACAGACAACATATACAGTATATGATATACAGTATTAATCTGGAGGTCAGGGTGGATATGCTCATCTCCAATTAAAAACTGAAATCTAAACATTAAGATCAGAAATATCCAACAATCATTTAAGCACCAATTTTAATAGCACAATGAGTTTTTTTAAACATAACTATACTGCATTATGCAGTGATTTGAGGGAGCACTGCAGTCAATTAAATTAATTTTAAATGTTCAAATAAACCTTTGACTTGGTTAATTTGACAGCTTAAATTTCTATATCGGTTAGTCTTTGTATTTTGTTGGTTAGTACAGTAGATAAATCGATCAGTGTGTAAAAATTAAGAATGACTTGTTGGTCTAGCGGTAACATGATGAGCTCTTAATCACCCCCATGACTTTATTTAATAAATCAAAATTGCATCTTAAAATCAGTGTGTATCGGGAGTGGGTTAAATGGTTGTAAGTATTTTGTTTCATGATTTCACTAGAATGAGGCCGCAGAAAAGCGATAGATTGAAGTCTGAAAGCTGTTTGCTGCTCAAAACCCAGCTGATGCGTTCCTCTACCGATGAAAACTGAAGCAAAACTGAATTATATTTAATTTTATGCTATGTTATATGAACCTTTATTATCTGTATTATTCCTTATCAAATGTACTGGGGACAAAATTGACAATGTAAACAACCGTGAACTACGTCTGGTTAGTGTTGCTTCCTCGGAGATGGCAAATGATTAAGTGCCTAGCCTTAATAAATGTTTGAAGCCAGTTTATTATACATAATATACAGTGTCCTGCTTTGCTGACAGTGTGAGTCAGCAAACTTGCAGCATAAGAAACACAGCGTGGATAAATAATGTTTTGAGCGCTCTGCCACCCAGAATGCCTTAGGGATAGAAAATGGTGCACTGAAGCCAAACGTGTACATAGTTCAGCCCCATTTAACCAAAAACTGTGCCGTCAATGTGGAAAAACCAGCTCCAGAAATGCAAGTCTGCTGCTAAAAAAGGCTGAAAGATCCAAACCACATTTAGACTAGCACAGTTTAGAATGCTCCTGAGTAACAGATCTGATTTGGATGGATAGATTGATTTGGACCTCTTTTTCACCACTGAAATATCCATATTTGTAAAAAGAGTTCTCAAGGTCAAACCCTGCTGAAATATTTTAGCTTGAGAAATTTGAGAAACTGCAAATATTTGACAAATTGGCATTGTTGTGAAATTAATGACTAAACCTCTTAATTCAGTCCTTTCCAAAACCTTATTTTTGATAGATGTTTGGGATCAGTAATAGACATTCATGTCATGTGCTCTCTTTCTCTTATATTTGCCCCACTGTCAGTCATGTCCTTAGGGCTGCTTATACACTTGACAAACAATAGTGCTTTTGTGTTAAAGGAGTAGATGGGACCCAGAGAATGTGTTTCGCTGATGACATCATTCTCTGAGCTAAAAAATTGTCTAGGTTTATTGTGTCTGAATCAAAAATGTCAAACAGTGCAATTTTTTTTTTTATGGTTGTTGTGAGTGGTTTCCTTAGAGGGATCATTCCACATTACAGTTGTTAAAATGAAAATATTGGTATTGTGTGTGTATTTATGTAAACTATACCATTAAAAAATTTTGGGCTTGGTAATAAGAATTTGTTTCTATTTTAATACATTGTAAAAGGTAATTTATTCTTGATATGGTCAAGCTGAATTTTCAGCATCATTACTTCAGTCTTCAGGTTCACATGATTCTTTAGAAATCATTCTTATATGCTGATTTACTGATCAAGAAACATTCCTTACTATCATCAATGTTGATAACATTAGTGCTGCTTAATATTTTTGTGGTAACTATTGTACATTTTGTTTCAGGATTATTTGATGAGACGAATAGTCCCAAGTTAGTCCCAAGCCGCATTAATTTGAAATCCATTTTTTGTAATTCAATTACGATTGTAAATGTGTCCTTGTTGGTTAAAACTATATATATATATATATATATATATATATATATATATATATATATATATATATATATATATCTTTAAAAAAAATCTTACTGGCCCTATTCTGAATGGTATCGTGTATGACATTTGACTGAATGATTTCCATATTTATCTATGACCTGCTGTACTAGCTAATGCAAAATATTTAGCTGTTCGAGAGTTTTTAATAGTGAATTTGTCAGACAATTTAGCCCAAAGTAATTCCACGAAAATTTTAAATTATTAAATTTCTGAGTTACTTTGTGTGTGCATCAATGAGAACTGATACATCACAATCTTGCTCTTTTCCCGTGTGTGCCTTTGAGTAAGCTATTACGAACCATCCACATGGTCTTTCTCTTCGATTTTTAGGTGTGTGTGTGTGTGTGTGTGTGTGTATGACCTTCACCAGCATGATAAAGCGCAGTTTGGGGCCCTCTGTTGGCTAATACTGGTACCTGTGTTATTGTATTATTTACACGAATATAAATCATCAGAATGCAGATGGATAAGTGTTGAGCAGGAGTGTGTCTGCTAAACAGAGCACTATAGCTTCTCTAAGTGAAGTAAGGCAAGCAAAATGGGCCGAAATGAATCTCAAGGTGAAGGATGTGAACTGGTACTATAAGATAAATTGCTGCTTATGTCCAGGAGAGGGAAGTCTAACAACATTTTCACATGAGGGACACTGGCGTAAGTGTGTTGCGGGCGTTTCAAGTTAGTGAACGTCAAATTTGAAATAGTTTACATAAAGAGTACCATAAGTGTATTCCATGAAATTTCTGTGAATGCGGACAGGAGAGAATATAATGTGTAAAGTGCATGTGAAATTTTGTCTGTCGCTGATTAGAGCCTATCAAAGTGGCCTGTCGGAGGTCTCCTCCACCGCAGTCTCCCTGTGTCCCCCCTTTTCTCTCCTCTCCACTTTACATCTCCCCGATTCCTTTGCCTTCTGTCATTCTCGTTCCTCCTTCTCTCTGTTTTCTTCCTCGTCTCCCTCTGTTGTGGCTGCGGCACTAGCCAGGCGGTATCGAATGGAAGCCAAGCACATCATATTTTCATGTGTTCATGCCTCTTTTTATCCTCTTCCCTCCCCTCTCTCTCTCTCTCTCTCTCTCTCTCTCTCTCTCTCTCTCTCTCTCTCTCCCTATGCTTGCTCCCTCCCTCCCTCTCCCTCTTTCTCTATTCTTTCTCTAGTTCCCTCCCTCCCGCTCCAATCTTCAGTTCAGCTATAGAAAGAGAGGGAGTGAGAGTGGGAAAGAAAGAAAAAGAAAGAAAGAGAGAGTGGAATAATGGTGAGCGACGAGGGGAATTTCGGCGCTCAGAAACTTTTTTCTTCCTCCGAAACGGAGAAAACATCACAAGTAAGGACATTTGGAGATAAAAATCTCCTCTTTTTCTCTGTCTACCCATCTATCTCTCCGTTCCTTTTATTTCCTTCCCTCTCTTCTTTCTCTCAGGGGGTAGAGGGCCTCTTGCGCTAACTGGTGTCAGCTGTTGCAGGAAATGAAGGGATCACTTCTATCCCAGTCTTTCTCTCCTTGCTCCTTGCTCTCCCTCTGAGCTTCGATTTTTCATTAGACTCGTATCCCGCTAAACACGCTCAGAGACAGAAAGATGAATGGGACTCAGATGAAGAGGGTGAGGAAGAGTCGTTTTGCCGCCGTTTATTTTTGCTGCTTTTTGACTCGTAGATCAGATGCTGCCTGCTTCTTTTTTTTTTTTGCCACCTCGGGATATGATCCCTGTCGCACATGTGACATGGGGTGAGAGACTGTGCATGCGTGTGTGCGAACGCCCCCACTCCCTATGCTGATCTCTCATCTTATAGCCCTCTGGGTAGAAGTCTGGTGTGTGTTGCCGGTGTCGTGGCCCTCTCTCTCTCTCTCTCTCTCTCTCTCTCTCTCTCTCTCATCCCCATTCAGTTTTCTGTCCTATAGGCTGATTAATCCGGATACCTTTTCTCCCCAGATTCTTTGTTTCCTTTGTTCACGTTTTCCTTTTTCAGCAGTGCTCTACTGCCATTTGAAATTCCCACCTTTTTTCTCTCTCTCTCTTTCTCTCTCTCTCTCTCTCTCTCTTTGCTCTGCAGCTCTCGGCTCTAGACGGTGGGCGGACATCAGCCTGTCAGTGCCCTCTCGTGTCTTTTTACATGCTCTCTTCTTTTTATTTTGTATTGGTGGTGTGCTGCGTTGCATCGTGGAATGAGCAGCATCAAAAAAGCGTTCTTTTCTCTCTCTGTCTCTCCTTCTCTGTCCTCGCAGTCTCACAGGCGTTCGGAGGACCGCAGCACCCGAGGCACGGTCAGTCGCTGCCGCCAGCTCGGTGAGTTCACTCCCCTTCTCTCGGTGCATGTGTGTGATTTATACAAGAGCTGACGTGACCCAATAGAATCCGTATATGAAGCAGCAATGACAGTGTTGCGCTGTTCTCGTAGGTTTGAGAACTTAGGATTCGTGTGAATATCATGTCGTCTTCTAATCGACTGGCCGTTTTATGCTCTAAAACCTCATTGCAGATGAGTGAACGTCTCTTCCACAATAATTCATCGCGGTGTGTGCGTGGCCGGCGTGAGGGGTCTGTGCGTGGCACCACTTCTACACGCATGTCCTCGTCCGCCGTGCGCATGTGTGTTTGCGCGTGAGACTCGATGTCTTTGTTTGCAGTCCATGCTGATGGGCGTGTGTGTAACTATGTTGTGTTGCTTTTAAGTAGCCGATTGCAGTAAAATGTCGAAGGGATGGAGAATTAGAGACAGTCCGACGGACAGAGACAGAGGCGGACGAGACGACAGCAGAGACACAATGGCGATCGCTCGATTCCCCGCGCCGCACTGTGCCCCTCTCCTTCCCTGAGACCCTAACTTGTGACGTTCTGCTTCGATGTCCACGGGTTGGGTTCTCGGGAGCTGTGAGAGGCACTCAGTCATCCGCCCATCCGAGAAGGACCAGAGGAGAGGACAGCGAGAGAGCAGATTGTCCGAGCAGGGAAGGAGGGATGGTCGGAAAGAGGGACACGAGGGGACGAGATAGGGTTGAGTGAGGTGAAGGTGGCGCAGTGTGGGCCTGTGGATTGTGGTTCAAGAGTTGAAAGGATAGAGAGAATGAGAGATCTGTGTTTTTAGGTTGGGGTGACGTTGGGCCATTGAGGGTTTGGCCCAAACAAAGCGTATGTTTAGACTGTGAGTCAGGACACTGAAATTGGCTGTGTGTGTGTGCATGTCTGTGCCACAGCCTTGTCTGTTACACCCTCGTTCCGCACCCATATTTGTGTGCGTCTTTTTTTTTTAATCCAAATTCTTCTTTCCACACAGGAAGTGCTCATAGATGGACATGTCCAGTGACTTCGGTTCATGTATGCATGTGTGTGGGTTTCATCCTCCAGTTTGAGAGCAGCACAAAGTACTGTTGAGAGCGTGACATCGATAGCTCGGTACACTTGTGTTTGACCTCATACAAACCTTCATCGATATTAAAAATAAGCGCACATGTTTTTGTGTTATTTTCGACTACAGGCTATATTTTTCCTGCGACGCGCTGACCGTCGTATTCTGATATTCGTCATATTCAGATTTGGATATAGCCCACCTTTACAGCAACATGATTATTTTGATGCTCAGAGGATGTTAATGGCATAAAATAGAGAGATACCTTTAGCGTGTCTGCAGCAGAAGCGGATTGTGTGTGTTCCTACAGACAGCCCACCATATCTCTGGGTGTGCTCCAAATCTCACTCATCTCTCTCACTTTTCATGTTCTCAGAGTCAAAAAGAGGCTATATATTTTGAACGGAAGCAAGAGTACATCCTGGGCTTAAACAGTCCCGCAGACTAGATTTTTATCTGGAAGACTGATCAAATGGTGGGGATTATGATATCGGTTTGTTTTGAATTCACCATATATTTGTGCATGTTACCCTTGAAGTGTAATTTTTTCCCGACAGTATTTGTCAAAAAGCGTTGAGCCGAGCGATGCAGAATGATGTGTTTATTTTCAAAGGATTGGTTGCCATATTAAGCTGCTAAAATGGTAATTTAAAAGGAGTTGCAATCAGCAAAATGAACAACCCATTTCTTGACAGAAGATAAGTGCCTCATTAAACTCAATTTGTACTTACTATAACTGGAATACCTTGCTTGTATTTTTAAGTTGGCACTAAACATTTTATGGATGTCTGTGGATATTGACAGTTGTGACAGTTGAGTACTTTCATACTTACCTTTACCTCTATTATAACGCTTCTCTGCTGTTCTTGAAATACAGTTAAGGATTATAATTTTGATTTATCGACTCCATTGATGGATGCATGCATGGTGGTGTTAACCATATTTGAGTACATAGCAAATTTGTGTTTTGAGTGTCATCATGAGTGTTTGACTATGTGTGTATGTGATGTGTATGTGCTGTGTGGTTTGTTCTTTGAGCAGTGTTTCAGTGTCTTATTACACTGTAGAGCATATAGTGTATGTTAGTGCATCGGGTCACGAGAGGCAAGGAGAGAGAATATGGTGCATTGATTTAGAAGATGTGTATTATTAGGTTTCTCCGATAATACTGGCCGGCTTTAATAACTTCTGTCATTTAAAATGGAAATATTAATTTAGAAACCAGTTGTGATTATTTTTTCAGGATATATTTTAAACTATTATTTTAATGGTATATCCGTGATTTATTAATGGCAATAAAAATGGATATATATTTGTTTTAGATGATTTGATGTTTACAATAGACTAATACTGTTCTTCCAATGTAATAATGTACGAAGACTGCTCCGTTTTCTGCACATACAAACTCTGTGTATACTGTGTTCACGGAAACATTTAAATAACGCCTTGCCAGATTAATATTATTCCTGACAGGTTATATATAAGTTATTGTTGCACTTTGAGTTCATTTTTTTAAAGCCGAAATCTTACATGAACGCTTTCTTAAATAGAAGACTAATCATATATAGTAAGCATTGTCTTTGTTAATTTAAATGCTTTTTTCCAGTCAACATTAGGACCGATTTTATAATACAACAATTATACAAATATCAAAATATTTAACAACAAGTGTTAAAAATACAACGAGAAGCATGTTTTGATTAGTCGAAGCTTAATCGAACCATTTATTGGTCCGTGAAGCCAATAAATGTATGACAGCGTAGTGTTTTCTCATTTCAGGGTTTGTTACAGTAAACGTTTGATTGTTCATGTTTCAACGTTTCGTCATGGTTTGTTGTGGTATGTTGTGTGTATTGTGGTGTCTAGCTTCGACGAGGGCACGCAGGAACCCCTCCTCTCATCTGCAGTGCTGGATGAAGACTATTGTTCTGGTGCCCTCGTCTTCCTCTGGCACCACACCTCACCCACCATGCCAGCCCACCTCATCAAACAAGTATGTGTGTGTGTGTGAAACTGGTGCAAGGTCAGTGTGAAAATGCAGGACTGTTATGATGGAAGATATTTGCTTTAATCACTGTGGTTTGGCTTGGAAATTCCACCTCTTGTGTTTCTCAGCATCTCTCATCTGTATGATGAGATGCAGTTGTGCAGTGGAAGAAGTTACTGGCTCCTTAAAGTGTCACTCCACTGATAATATCCACACACACACACCATTCCTCCCACACACACACCCTGTTCCTCTCCCTCACTGTCAGAATCATGGTAGTTGGTCTGCAGTGCCAGCACACGCCCCAGGAACGCCCAGATTTTACCGCAGTACCAAAGTACCCTGAGCAGTTTCACACACATAAATCCACTCAGTCCACCTGCAATATGATTATAAGACTAATCAGCTCATATCAATGTATGGTATAATGTAATCGAAAGTTAAAATTTCACTGTCATCGACTGTCTTCAGCTTTAAAATTGATATTTTTCTCTTGTATTTATACTTTTTTAGGGAGTATTTAAATTCTCCCTGCAGTCATTGAATATAGGGAAATCTTAAAAGCCTTCATTTCTAATAGTGAATATAAATTTGTCAAGTTTTGCCCTTGTCAAGGGTATTTTTTGTTTGGCTTGAAATTTTAAGATTGCTGAAAGAGTGAAATATCACTTCACATATTGAAGGTTTAATCTGGGGACATTTGTATACCAGAGAATTGTTTAATTCAAATTGAGATCTCTGTAAAAATATTTCTATACAATCGCAAATGTTTTGAAAAGTCGTCTTCATTTTGTTTTGTTTTTACGTGATTTTTTTAAAGCGTTTTATGACTGGCCATGTGTACATGTCTGCATATTTTGCAGTAAGAAGACACCGTTGTCCCTTTCTCACAGACGTTGTCCCACACGGCCATATGTTCAAAGCTGGCACAAAGCATCCTACATATTTCTCTATAGTCTGTCAATCGAAGTTTGTCCACACAAACAGAAAAAACAACCACTTGCTAATAATGGTGAATTACAGTTGTCAGCCATTAAACCAGCAGCAAAGAGATGCAATAAAAATACATTCGAACGTGGACTCGTTAAGAACCATGGAGAAAACTCAAGAAAGAGCTGGGAGAGAGAGAATAGTTGCTCAACAGTTAAAGCTCTTTTGTCATTTCGAATGTGAAACAGCAGGAATGTGACTAAATAGCAGTTTTTTCATAGACATGCCTCAATGCAGCTCACCCCCTCAGTCCAGCTGATTTCTCTAAATCCAGCACAATGGATTAACAGAGCAGTCGGCCACAGTCACGGCCACTGAATTACTGGAAAACTGCATGTGGATGTATGCAGTCTGGAGGGAAAATGCATGCTGCATTTGAGGTGGATTAATCGCATGCAGTCTTTTTTTTTTTTAATTTCTTGTTCGTTCATTCTCTTGTTTTCAATCTCTGGCTCTTGCATGTGCCCTCCCTCTGTCTCTCTGTCCTCAGATGGCTTTCAGCCTACTTTCCTGTAACAGAAAACAGAGCAGAGTAGAGTCAGCATTCACAGTCAGAGGCGCAAGCACCAGATAAATGCTCCCTTTAAGTGTGTGGGTACTGTATGTACATATGAGTGTGTGTCAAGTGCACCTTGAGTATGCTTTGTGTTTCTTTGTTTATCTTTCTGTCTTTTCCACAATGCACTGAGTAAAGCAATAACTGGGCCCAGATGGAATCTGCAGTCGTTTTTTCATATTTTCAGCACAATTTTTTATTTTTTATTTTTGCGGGAAGTGCGCACGATTCTGTGTAATAAATTTAAACATACTAAAAAAATACTCCAGCAGTATTACCTGCAAAAAGGTTATTCAATTTAGCCAAAGGAAACATGCAAAGGACAGTGAATGTGTGTATGACCGTTTCTATGTAAATCTGTGGAGATCTCCTGGTGGAGATCGCTAGTGGGTCTTGAAATCAGCATTCTGTGTAATAGAGTGCATCTACGGAGCTATTTATAATGTATAAAAAAATGTTTTCCTTCTGAAAGATATTTGATATTAATGTGTTTGACTGTTTTTCTTTGCTATGTATTTCTTTTTCCTACTTAATATATATTTGCGTCTACATCATTCTTCCTGTCTCACTCCATTTCACAGCCATAAGCACTGAGAATATTCCTTCTCTCTCTCTCTCTCTCTCTCTCTCTCTCTCTCTCTCTCTCTCTCTCTCTCTCTCTCTCTCTCTCTCTCTCTCTCTCTCTCTCTCTCTCTCTCTGTGTGTGTGTGTGTGTGTGTGTCTGTCTGCCTCTTTCTCTCTTTCCCCCTCTCTCTCCCCTCTTCCCCTCTTCCCAACCCTCACTCTGTCAACTAAAGCCCTTTCATAATGAATGGCAAGGTACGATAATAGCCTTTCGGTTGCTATAGTAACCAGACAGGAGCTCAGTTCGTGCTGTATTTTTTGTCCTTTATTTTTTTTTTCCAAGGGGGCAAATGACAGTGGAATGTGAGGCGAAACCCTCCCTCTCACTTTCCCTTTTTCTCTCTCATACAGTCACAGCAGATTCCCTCTGTTCTTTCGTATTTGCCTGTCCTGTTCTGCATCCTTAATATGACAAACAGGTTCATCTGAAAATAGAGTACCATATTCCCAAACATAGAGTACCATATATATATATATATATATATATATATATATATATATATATATATATAAACATGATATTTAGCATTTTTTTTGCATTAACAATGTAATTAATTCATTTATTCTATTAAACATTTTAAGCATGTGTACATTTATTTCAAAATAGTAACTATAAAAACACAGTAACAAATTTTAAATTGCATCTATTTAATTCGTTCAGCTGTTCTTTTTAATAGTCTTAACTATTGTTTAGCAGTCACTTATTTTTGCATCATCAAAGCTTGTTAAATACTGAAGGTGTCATGCTGGTCACAGACATAGATTTGTACCTTTAATTTCACCAACAGATTGCGCACTAAAATATCCTCACAGATTGTGTTTTCACGTAATTCAGGTGATATTATTATGTATTGAGTGGTGATATCTAAGTGGGTGAGTTGTTTACTTTCTTTATAATTAGTCTTCACATCAACACTATTATTTGTTCATTTAGACTGATTCACCGACACAGAACTCACACAAAAACAAGAGAAGGGATTTATCGCCAGAACATCCAATCAAAGTGATCATTGCCTCCTCTAACGTGACTTTTCCCCATTCATTCTCAATTGCCCCCCACCAAACCCACGGCACATTTCTGTTAAAACTCAATGGGCTCAGGTGAGGCTAGATGCTTCCCGCCGTAAATTTAACCGCTCGTGGTGTTACATTGTCAATTTGAAGTGAAATTTGCATTGCTTTATCTTTGTACTGTGGATTATTTTCTCAGTTTTTTGAAGAGGCGCTGCCTCCCTTGCCTCCTTGGAGGAACCACCCCTGATGAACGTGTATGTGTGTTTATTTTGTACAATTGTATAAAATATTGTTTTGTATCTATTAATGTCTTTTGCTCTAAAAATGCCCTTGCTTATTGAGCTTCCTTGTAAAAATTATTTAAAACTTGATTATATGAATCGTTTCTGTTGCTTCTGATGCTTTGCCAGATATATCAAACCTCATTGAGTTCTGCTTTACATTTATTCATTTAGCTGACGCTTTTATCCAAAGTGACTTACAATTGCTATATATGTCAGAGGTCGCAATTAGGGGTTAAGTGTCTTGCTCAGGGACACATTGGTATCTCGCAGTGTATTCGAACCCAGGTCTCTCACACCAAAGGCATGTGTCTTATCCACTGCGCATCACCTGCGCCATCTGCTAAACTGTTTTCTGCTCATGACAGGGGATACACAATTTATTTTTCATTTGCATTATGAGCTACAGTAAAATAAACTTGCAAAAGTGTACAGTTTCAAGGTGCTGATCATTTTTATGTGAATGGTTTTCCCATTTTTTCCATCTGTCTGTACAGATCTACATGTTCAGAGGCAGCAGTGTATTGTGCCCATGGCCTTAGCACCTATAGTGGGGCGATAAGTGGTGGACACAGATTAATCATCAACACACAAGCAAACATGCGCACACACACCCTCTCCGTGCAGCTGTTGAAGCTGGTGGTGTCACCATAGCGACAGCAGTGTGCTACTGAAGATCTCAGCCAACAGCTGCTCTCGGTAGAAACGGTATTGATTGAGTCTGCTCAACTCCCACTTCAAAATGTGTATGTCTGTTAGCGGGCAGCATCTGCATGTGACAATGTATACAAAGATTTGGGTTGCAAACTTATTTTTGTACAATAGCTGCAAGTCTTTGAAGTGTTTATATTATAGCATCACGAATCTGAAGTATATGGAGGATGCATTCTGTGTGTATCCGAGCATGTGCAACAGATGGATCGGACAGCCCTCTAAAGGATGTCAAATAGGTCCCCGATACTTGTCTTATTGTCCGTCCCCTTTCCTCTCTTTGGACGTCCCAGAGGACTGGTGCACTCTAAGACTTCCTGCGGCCCTTTAGAGGACCTCTCTCTTCCCTCCCCCTCAGCGGTTCAATGTATCATCAAAGAAAGGATTAGTGTGGGCCAGCCCAGGAGACAGACTTGAACACCTGACAAATTTAAGCTTATTAACTACAGAAAAAAGGGGGGAACCTGCCCAGGAAGCACTGAGGGATGGAGGGTGACCTCTGGGGATTGCTGATCTGTCAGCATATGGCTTGATGTAAGGTGCTGGCAATGCTGATCTCTTTACATTGAGAGAGTGTTGCTGTGTGCGAAATCTCATACTGTTGAGTTGGAACTACATTTGGTTTGAAACTAACTTTGTGATTGTTAAAATTGTACGCTCTATATGGTATGATTGTGTGTAGTTGAAAGAAATTTAACTAATTACACCTGCCATATTGTCGAAGTCAGGTGACCTAAAGCGTCAGTGGCGTCGCTTCACCTCCAGTTACAAATCCTCTCCTGTGGCTTCATGGGATATTGAAGTGTCCATCGAAAGCACACTTCAGAATCTCACCACTAGTAGTAAGTCATCCGTGTGTACTTTTCGCCTACAGTTTTATGAAGGCTATGAATTTGGAAAAACTACACGGCTCACATACTTTTTTCCGCCTATACTATATAGTATGGAAGAAGTTGGCATATTCGAACACTGACCGTATTTGTGCTCTTGCTATGAACTGAATGAAATGTAATGACTCTGAGTCTATTAATGATTCATTTGAATCTTTTGAAAACAGTAATGCAATTCTCTGACCAAATGTGATCATTTCAAATAAATGTAAAACAACAAATACTAAAAAATGTAGCCTGTGACTTTTCCCTTTTTTTTAAATGCCACTGACAAAACTCACAGTGTGTTTCTTTAAGTACACATTGTCATATGTGTATTAATATAGAAAACAGCTTTTACTGTTTGTGATGTACTAAAAAGAACTCTCATGAGAGTGTTTCCCTCAAGAATCAGACTTTCATGGTCAGGCTGTATCTGATTCAGAAGAATCAGATCATATGATTCATTTCATTGAGAATTGGACCACTGATCAGGCTGTGTGTTTTTTATACTCTAAAAAGAACTGAATCACATCAATCATTTACTTGAAAATCAGACTTGTCGCACAGTTTCGTTCTGAATATTGACACAGGGAATACTTTCAGGGTGAGAAAAAATGTCAACAGAATCGAATACCATCGGAATATCATTTCGACAGAATCGAAAATTACTTGGTTCTGTTATGGTTCTTGGTTCACAATCCCTAAACCTCTATCATTTTTGCTTATCAAACCCAAACCAGATGTCACACCATAGAACTCTCACAAACTCCTCTACTCTGAGGATATGCATTTTTCAGAGAATTAGACATGTCTGTGCAAAACATAGATAAATCTTTTCTTCCCTTCCACCAAAGGAGGTATTTTTAGTCATACCCATTATACACTCACCTAAAGTATTATTAGGAACACCATTAACAATGTAATTAATGGCATTTAAATGATGCCCAATTGGCACTAAGGGGCCTAAAGTGTGCCAAGAAAACATCCCCCGCACCATTACACCACCACCACCAGCCTGGACAGTGGTATCAAGGCATGATGGATCCATGTTCTGTTTACGCCAAATTCTGACTCTAACATCTGAATGTCTCGCCAGAAATCGAGACTCATCAGACCAGGCAACATTTTTCCAGTCTTCAACTGTCCAATTTTGGTGAGCTCTTGCAAATTGTAGCTTCTTTTTCCTATTTGTAGTGGAGATGAGTTGTACCTGGTGGGGTCTTCTGCTGTTGTAGCCCATCCGCCTCAAGGTTGTGCGTGTTGTGGCTTCACAAATGCTTTGCTGCATACCTTGGTTGTATCTAGTGGTTATTTCAGTCAAAGTTGCTCTTCTATCAGCTTGAATCAGTCGGCCCATTCTCCTCTGACCTCTAGCATCAACAAGGCATTTTTGCCCACAGGACTGCCACATACTGGATGTTTTTCCCTTTTCACACCATTCTATGTAAACCCTAAAAATGGTTGTGCATGGAAATCCCAGTAACTGAGCAGATTGTGAAATACTCAGACCGGCTCGTCTGGCACCAACAACCATGCCACGCTCAAAATCACCTTTCTTTCCCATTCTGACATTGAGTTTACCATTGAGTTCAGGAGATTGTCCAACGCATTCTCATCCTTTAACGTCATACAGAACGTTGAAAAAAAACGGCGCTATACTACGCATATGGCACCAGTTATCGTTAATATAACACGTGCTGTGAGGGCTAAGTTTAGGTGTGGGGTAGGGTCTGCTTGTCATATTCACGCTAAAGGATTTATGACGTCTTGGGTTTGCGTGTTATATTAACGATAAAGGGTGCCATGTGCGTTGTATAGCGCCGTTTTTGCATACAGCGTTCTATATGACATTAAAGGATGAGAACGGGCTGGATTGTCTTGACCAGGACCACACCCCTAAATTCATTGAAGCAACTGCCATGTGATTGGTTGATTAGATAATTGCATCAATGAGAAATTGCATTAAAAAAATCATATTACTATAGGTAAAACAGTAGAGCTCTGCACTACAATGATATGGTCATGGATTTGATTCCTGGAGAATGCATGAAATGTAAAGGTGTCTGGCAAATGCATAAATGTAAAATGTAAGATTTCTAAAACATTGCCACCTTTCTTCTCACAGTATGTGTTCTTGATGTTATTTCATGTTTTTGTTTTTGTGCCTCACTTAGATTTGTTACCTCATGAATGAAAGTATGTGGATGGACATGCATTTACTGCCAGTAAAATCCATGTAAATATTAATGAACTCCAGTGAATCCATTCCCATATACAAAACTCTCGACACACCCTTATTATAGTCACTTTCTTTCAGTTTCTCTGCTGAGAATAAGTGTATAGGGGAACGGATGGTCCTGAGTCCCTCATAATTCAATGTTAAGCTTATCATGGCTGAGTGGCTTTTTATCCTGGTCTTGTTCGCAGTTGGCGCTGTTTCTAATCCTCTCCACACGCAAGTCTGTGTCCCTTTAATGTTCGTTTCTTTCCAAGGAAATTTCCATAGCAAAACTACAATAGTTAAGGGGTTTTATTTTTTAAACTGTCCGAATGAACAACAGGGAAGTATCACGGACCAGTGGAGAACATTGTTTGGTAGTAAAACAATGATAATCAAAGCCATAAGCTCTGTTTATGTTAATGATAACTTGAATATGTTAAATGGCTGATAGATGGATTATGAGTTGTTGGAAGCTTTCAAATGGGAGGCAAGATGGCAGTATAAAAGGGCTTGAATATGCAGTGTGGAGGCTGTTCATATATGAGGTAAAGACTTCAGCTGATAGTCACTTGCCATTGTTTGGAACAATAATATCCCTGTTTACTGAATCATATCCTGTTTAATTTGAATGGCATGGCAGAGTGAGTGAATCACAATGAAAGAGAGAGATTACGAATGCAATAGGCTAGAGTCTCTATATGATATCACATTGCCACTTAAAAAATTAAATAAATATAATAAATTATAAATATAATAAAATAAATTGAAAATAAAAATAGTCTATTATTTTGAGGTTCACTTGTAATTTGCTATATATGTATGTATGTATGTGTGATGTGTGTAGATAGATAGATAGATAGATAGATAGATAGATAGATAGATAGATAGATAGATAGATAGATAGATAGATAGATAGATAGATAGATAGATAGATAGATAGATAGATAGATAGATAGATAGATAGATAGATAGATAGATAGATAGTTTCTTTCTTCTGCTGAACACAAAGGAAGATATTTTGAAGAATGCTTTGGCACCATTGACTTCCATAGTATTTTTTTTCTACTATGGATGTCAATGGTTCCAAAGTTCCAATCGTTCTAAATATCTTCCTTTGTGTTCAGCAGAAGAAAGAAACTCATACAGGTTTGCAACAACTTGAGGGTGAGTAAATGGTGATTTTTGGGTGGAGTATCCCTTTATTAGTACAACTTGTGACCTGTATAATGGTTAAATGTGGCCTGCAACCTGTGGTAATGCATCAGGATATTTCTCAAGTGTAATGTGGACCTGCTTTTGTATCCATAGCAACAGGTCTTAATGCACCGTTATTCTGCACATGTCACAAGGGTGATGTTTACCGTATAGATGCAATGTTCTACTTTAGCCTGACTCAGCTTTTAATCTTGATGTTTTAACTGTGACTTAATGGGGCTGTTTTCCCACAATGCTTATTTTTCCTTGATTTTCATTTCTTGAATGCTAAAAAAACCCCTCTTTGTTTATATTTAAATGTTACTTTTTTGTTCGGTTCCGCTAGATGAAAAGTTGTTATCTTGGGCCAATAACTTAAAATCAAGCTCTTATGTCTACTTCAGTGTGTACAATTTAATTTCACTTCAAAGCAACAGTGTTACATAGGATGCATTTCATAGGTCAATAAATCACAATGCAGAAAAAAAGTGTGCAAAGTAATTATTACTATATCCATGATAACCAAGAGTGCTGATGTTTAGGGGAGAGAGTTGTAAGAATCAAACATGCATACCACCCTCCAAAGATGATAGAATGATATGTTGGCCTCTGTGTAAAAATATAAATGACACGCACACACATACAATAAAATTTGTACTTGTATAGGTTTTGACTGGGATGAGTGGTACAAAATTTCAAGGCAAAATTGATTTTTTTTTCATGTAAAATTTTAACTTATGTACTTTGTTCTACACCCAGCCCACCTGTTTTTGCACTTGACATTAATTCACAGTCTAAGGTTGTTTTGTTGGTTTTAAAATGACTTTTTGTAGCAGATAAATATGAAAATATTATATCAAAGTTTTGCTGTATCTCATGTGAGTGAGAGGAGAGAAGAGGAAAGATGTAATTTTATTTAAATGTAAAGTCTCTCAGACCCCAAACAGAGCTTGGGGTATTAAAAGTAAGTAATAGTATTAAAGTAAATTTAAAATGAAGTAGCTGTTGTCATAATTCTCATATATGAAATATGTTGGACTGTTAGTTTTAAATTAAAGTGTGCGTGTGTTTGTGTGTACGAACTCAAAACTAAGTATTTTGAACACTATCTTTCAAGAGCAAGCGGTTTGCAAATCCTGCATTGAACTCTGAGATTTGAGGAGTCGTCAGTAAAATAAAGGGAACGCCGCAAAAGTTTAGGATTATACTGCTGTGGTATCGTGGTAAAGATTCATTTTTTAACCACCGAATCTTCACGTGCTTATCCTTGTCCAATGAAAAAACTGCCTTTACCTTCACATTCACACACAGCGAATTCTCATGCTAGAGAGTAACCGTTAGTCTAAAAGGCAAGTAGGCTAGCAGTTATATTGGAGGTCTAGCTAGCAAAAATGGTTAACTATTGTGTTTGTGTGGGATGTACGAATACATCAAAAACAGGGTAGAGGCTCCACAAGTTCCCCAACGACAAACGACTGAAGTGTATGCAAGCCCGACCCTATCGTTACCTGAGCATGTTGTGTCCAAGCCCAGCCCGGCCCGGGCCCGACACATTAACTGTTATTATGAGCCCGACCCTGATTTAAACTTGACCATTTTATACTGCGTGTCATTATAATAACTGACGTTCTCAACTACTTTCTATGTTACTTTCTCCCGCCCGCAATATTTGTTTTGTCCCGCTCCCGCCCACAAATAGACTATTTTTTCTGTTCCTCCAAACTTTCAAGTTAGCCTACGTGTCGCCACCATACATCAGCATAAATGCTCCTGATAAATTATTTGTTATTAAAGCATTAACACACAAACCACACTGTTATAAAAGCAAGTTGCTTCTGCATGCATGGTTTGGCATGACTGAATCCGCGCAAGTGCGCTCCATTAATAATTCCTAAAAAGCTGACATCAGTTCATCGCAATCTCACACATCTATTATTATCTATGAATCTTTCATAATAGTTAAACTTTATTTGTTATAATTTGAGGATTTGCCAACATACAGAATTCGTCACTGAACAAAAAGTCCGTTTTGAGTGGCGAGGGAAGTCTTTCATAAATCAAATCAAAACAAATAGGAATAATTAAAATAAAATAAAATTAAAATAAAAAATAAAGTACCGTAGGCTTCAATAAAAATGATAGACGATATAGGCTACAGTAGGCTACCCATACGTTATGGGGACTCTTTGGTTCCCATTACAGCTCATAAATCATAAGTGCTACTTTTTGAAAATGTAAAAATGCAGAAAATTCTCTGTGATGGGTAGGTTTAGAGATAGGGTTAGGGGTGTGTGTGTGTAGGAAAAGAGGAAAGAAATGAATGACACTAATAGTGGGAGAAGAGAATGGTAATGAAAAAAAGCTTTTTATTAGCTAAAATAAAATAGCTGTACATGTACTACTTTTATTTTTAACACACAGACAAAAATACATTAAACACATGAGCACAGTTAGAAAACATGCTTTTCATTAAGTGGGCTCCAGTGGCATTTCTATTTCTTATTTTTATCATTTTATATTTATATTTCCTATTCTCATATTCAACTTATGATAAATTAAACAGTCATAACCAACCCGTTTTTAAATCATGAATAATTGCAGAGGTTGTTAGCTTTAATAATTCATTTTAATGCATGTTTCATTGCCAAACTGAGTCACTTTGTTGTGATTAAAAATATTGCCTTATGTGATTTACTTGAGTAATTTTAGTAAATATTTCTGTATAATTACTTATAAAATACTCTTTATCCACACATCTAATAGTCACTTGATATGAATATGAAGAACTAAATATTTCAAAGTATGGCCGTATACTTGTTTGTTTATCAAGTTAGTTATGGGTCTGATGAGCCCGACATTTCTATACTTACCTAATTTACTTTCACAAATATATAAAATAGTAATGATTTTATTTATGCCCCTAGTATTACTTGGACAAAGCCACAATGTTAAATATGAAATATAAATATGAACTTTTGCCTTAACTGAATTCATTGATTTTAATAAAAGCTGTTTAGAAGCTGCATGGAACCATTTAACATGTGTAAATAAATATATTGTTTGATTTAATGTAAATGTATTATCACCCACAGACAAACACTAAGCACATTAGTCATAAGTTGTATCTTTTTGATGCTGCAGGCTGTCACGAAACATGATCAATAAAATATTCTGTATAGTGTTGTGTTGGCTATTTTACAACTTTATTCTCATCTCGCAAAAAAGCTTTTTTTCTGAAACCCTGAAAATGCATGCAAATGGTCAGAAAATATTTATAAGATTAAATAAAAACCCATAGTGATAGCAAATACAGGTTGGGATTGGTTGAAAAAAACAAAGTCACTTTTATACCTGTGCCTTTATTTCTTATTCAGTTGCTTATACTTGGGGATTCTGTCTCACCACAGATATTCAACTAAGACTGAAACCCTGATGGTCATGGCCATAACATGAATGAATGTTCAAAAAGTTTGTTGATTTGCTTGTCTGTTCTTTTTCAGTGGTATTCTGACTGTATATGTTCAGGCATCCATTCATCTTCAACATTCACACAGTATTTCACATGGGGTCATTGGTTCAGATGCATCATGGGAGTGAAGTGGGTGGGCAGGGGTGCACATTATGTGCTTTTGCCTCAGGAGAAGTCAGAGGTCACTGTGCTCTCTTGACACTTGATCATTTCTGGCCATATGTTTAATGCACTGGATAGGACTGCTAAGGACTATACATTTTGTGCTTTCTGAAATTTAGGCGTTTATGTCTTGTTTTGTGATTTTTGCTGCATTGCATTATTAAAACTAAAATTGCGTACAAAAAATAAATAAAATAAAACTTTTTCCCATTGTGGTATAAAAGTGAAAAGGTAATTCAATATTAATTTTCTTTTTTTTTAATACAAAGGATTCATTTCTTCAGATTGTTTACACTGTAGAATGAAATGTATTTACCCTTTGAATAGTGTCCTCATAATATTATAAAGGACATTTTAAAAAAAATGTGTTGTCACAAATCATACAATGGTTCAAAATTCCTAACTCTCTCAGTTCTATGTTCTGCATTATTAAACTTTCCATTATCAGGTATGCATTTATTAATTTTAAAACCCAATTGCTGCAAGGTTTCTCCATGGCATGGTAATGCAAACTATTTGAAATACTATGTAACAATGCACCAACCATTTCAAATCAACACATCACATTTAAATATGCAACAGTTAATGAGACCATAAGAGACTGAAATCCAGCAAATGGAATAGTGTCATTAAAATTGTAGGTTTTGTCCTGCCATTTAGCTTTACAAACCGTGGTCATTTGAAATACTAAAACGATTAGCATGGTTAAAAGAGATGAGGGACGTTACTGTAGGAGGGGTGAAGGGGTGAGACAGGTCAACACACACGGAGATGAAACAGAATTACTTTTGTTAGCGCAGTGGTAAGTGTTTGCGTTTGTTTGAGGTGAAATGGCTCTGGTGTGTGTGTGTGTGTGTGTGCGTCTGTGTGTGTGAGGCCTTCCTTCACGGTAAAGCCCATTTATTGCACATGAGATGGAACTATAAACCTGTTACAACCCATTTAAACAAATATGTAAATCTGTTTTTAATGTCTCCAGGGTGAAAGACAAACACGATTTACTACAAAAGAATAATTTAGTCTATTATGTTTATTTGCAAGGTGTCTATTACAGACTCGTTTTCTTTTAGTAGAAGTGAAATTAAAAACAAACAAAAAATATAATATAAAATAATTAAGTAATTAAAAAATATTATTAATAACAACAACAACAACAACCTAAAATTATTATTATAGCCATAGCCAGGTTAAAATTAGAGTTGATTATTATAATATTTTAAAAACATTATATGAAGATTTCAAATAAATTACTTTATTTTGAACTGAATATATTAAGCAGCGCAATATTATTACAGCGCAAATAGTAATAATAGTTTCTTGAGCAGAAAATCTGCATATTAGAATGATATTTTTAAATTGGGTAATGACACTGAAAAACTCAGCTTTGCCTTTGGATGAATATGTAACAATTTAAAATACATATAGGAAACAGTTTTTTAAAATTGTAATAATTTTTCATGATATTACACACATTTTTCATATTATTGAGACATCTTTCAAAAACATAAAAAAAAAGAATCTTACCGACCCCAAACTTTTTAATGGTAGTGTAAATACATATTATAATTGTAGTTTGTTCATAAGATCATACATTTACATTTACAACTGTTATCATTGTATTATATTATTCATGTATAACAGCAGAATATGGGGTTTGTAGTTTTTATGAAACATTGCACCATTTATATGCATGTTCTGACAACTTATATGATATCTTATATGAATATTATATGAATCTGTTATGACAACTTGATTAGCTTCAGTTTCTCATGTTGAGAAACCACTCAAATGATGATGGTAACACAAACTTTCAAAAAGAATGACTCTCATATGGGCACACATCGACACCGTTTCATTGTTGTCTGCATTTATAGACCTCCCTCTCTCTGGCCCCTTTGTTCAAGCTTTTCATTCCCTTGATATTCCTCTCATTTTACATTTCCCCCTTATTGTGCCAGAGTTGATTGAACAGCTTTCTAATTTTCCCAAATACTGTATACTGTGCTAATCTGCAGAAGACAGCTTTTTCATATTGTGTGTTCATTCCCTCTCTTCTCTTCAAAGTTCTTTCTTCCTCCATTGTTTCCTTTATTAATTTTATTTCTCATATTTCATTTAGTTTGTTTCATTCTGTGCTGTAATGTAATCTTATGCTCACATGCGCACATTTTTTCTATATTTATAACATTTTTTGGCACCATAACTCTTTTTTTTTCTTTGATAGTTGAACGGTGAAACATTTGAGGTTTCAGTAAAACAGAAAATACAAAACTAATAGACTCATACACCTGTGCAGTCCAACACTGCCTTTGGGGCCCTGGCATAGTCTTGGTGGGTTGCCATAGTAACCCTGACCACCAACAAAATGCCAGGTGTCTGAAGACATACTGCTGGCGCCACTGTGTCTCCAGCCCCTCCCTGCATGGGCCGTCTCACTCTACAGTCTTCCCATGATGCCTCCTTGTCTCTGAGAGGCCAGATAAGCAGAGGACTGAGGGAATGTTAACTCACTGAACTTTACTTTTCATGAAAAGGGAATTATTCGGAGCATATTGCAAGAAGAAGAAGAAAAAAATGCTTTTGATAAATCAATATGACATGTCAAAGGTTGCTGTGCTTGAGTATTCATTTTTTGGCAGTAGTTCTCACTCTTACCAGCAGCTTATTAGCAAATTCCCCATGCCATCTTCCTGTGGCTAGCTTGAGGTCATCATTAAGCAGCTGACAAATTAGGCTGACACCTCCCGACCAGGGCGACTGTGGGCTGTCTGCAGCATCTTTACTTCACGACTGTCACTCTCTCTCTCTCTCTCTCTACTCTGTTTCGCTCTCTTCTCTTCCCACTCTCCTTCTTTTCTGAGATCTCCTACAGTCCGACCTGGCCAAAGGCATTTAGTTGGCGGCTCTCCACGTGGCACAAAAGCGCCGCGGCATTCCTTCTGTCTGTGGTTAATCTGTAGTGTCAGCCCGCTTTGGCCGGCCCGCACTGAAGCACAGGGAATATTAAAAAGCCCAGCGGCAGAATTCCTCTGGAGCTGAGATGAGGAGGGAGAAAGAGCTGGAAGGAGGGAGAGAGAGGTCAATTAAGGTTGGGTAGTACGGCCAACAGCAAAGCGTGAAGTTTCAATCGCGAGATGAAAACGATGAATGGATCACTGGCAGGAAGATGACTGTAATAGTGCATATGAACTTTTAAAATTTACTACAGGCAACTTTTCTTGCACTAAATCCATGAAACCAGTATATTTTAGAAAAATTATATTTTTAGACCATGTTTATGCACCTTTTGCCTTGGTTTTTGTCTCCCAATTGATTTTGGGATCCCAACTGATCCCAATTGAACATTGCCATGGGAGAATGCGGTAGATGAGGCATACAGTATGAGAGGAAGAAACTGCGGTATGCTCATCTGGCCACTGAAGCAGGACAGCGAAGATGGAGAGTCCAGGTTTATCCAGTGGAAGTGGGTTGTCGAGGATTCGTGGCACACTCTACAACTCGGTGCCTCAGAGACATCGGATTCAGTGGCCAAGAGTCGCACAGTAAAGAGTAAAGAACTTATCTGAAGCTGCAGAAAGGAGCAGCAACTGGCTGTGGTTGAGACTGAAAGATTCTCGCTGGCTGTATACAGGCCACCACACAACGGTTTCGTAGAATTCTTGAAAAACTTCAAGAATCTGTTGGTTAATTTGTATAGGTTGCAAAGTATTTACAGTCATTACATTCCTGTGTTTATTGCATGAATGACGGGTGGTTGGGCAGATTTTGTGTTTTGCGGTAGGTGGTATGCCATACGGAACCGTTGCCACTGAAACGTGGAGCTCGACAGCCTTAGTCAAATGGGTTGGCGCGTATGGTTGGGTTGCGGAGAGATTGTGAGATTGTGGTTGGGTCTCAGCAGCAGGAGGGATGTAGAGGTCAGTAAGCTGGGCTGAGCTGAGTGGGGGATGGAGGGGGTGACTCTGGGACGCCAGAGTCACTGTCGAGCCCTCTTGAGGTGTCGTGGGCTAGTCGACGAAACACTGAGGAGGGAAGGTGCCCACTTGAAGACCCTAGATGTCTCCTACTTGGCTCAATCCAGATGGATGTGGTGCTGGTCCACTGGGGAGACCACACTGTAGTTGCAGCCGTCATGTGTGCTGACGCGCCAAGTACACTGCAGCCGATAAGAAGGGGAGTCACACCACCATATGGAAAGAAGCGTAAATGGATGGAGAAGCATAGTTTACTGAAAAGCTATGTCTTAGTTTTGCTTATTTTGGCGAAAGCTTTGTACAAATCAGCATGAAGTTTTAACATCTACACCTGTGTAATGGAAATCATGTGTTAAGCGTTACGTTTGAGCTTAAGCAAGAACTACTAAGGTTTATTCTCGTGTGTTATGCGGAACTTTTGAGCTTAGGAAAGAACCAACGAGGTTCATTTTCGCTCACTTAATAAATAAATAAATAAATAACAAAGTTTTATTTTTATATGCTCAAATGCTCACCTTGCTCTATTCTGTGATGCACGTTCGTAACTCTCCTGTTCGAACTCGTTCATCAAAATGAGCAAATATTTTTCCGAGTCATTTGGTTCATTCAACGAAAGAAACGAACAAATAGACTCGGAAAAAGATTCGTTCACGTTTTAGTTTCCGCAAGAACAAATGAGGTTCATTCTTGTGTGTTAAGCAGCACGTTTAAGCTTCTGCAAGAACCATTGAGGTTCATTCTCGTGTGTTAAGCAAGTTCGCTGATCAAAGTTTATGTGTTTTAAAGACTAAATTAAATCTGTTCATATAAAGCGATCGAGTCTCTTCAGAAAATTTGGACTAAACTGCTCAATTCATATTATGATCTCTTTATTAACTTTTTGAAGCGTTTCAAAGTTTCAGTTGTGTAGCTGTCAATGGAGGGACATAAATCGCTCAGATTTCATCGAAAAAGATCTTCATTTGTGTTCTAAAGTTGAACAAAAGTCTCAGGTTTTGAACGATATGAGGGTAATTAATGACAGATTTTTCGTTTTTTTTTTTTGTTTGTTTTTTTGGTGAACTAACCTTTTAACAGGAGACTTAAGTTTTTTAAGAGTTAAGTTTTTCAAACTTAAGAGTTTAATTTTTGTGAGCAGATTGATACAATTTCTGTTGAAGAGAGTTGTATAATCAGTTTAACATTAGAAAAATGTGAAATTACTATCATACATGACCACTATCCACCTAAAGTAAAAGTTTCCATGAAAATATAAAAGATTTAAGTCAAGTCAAGTCATTTTTTATTTGTATATAGCACTTGTACAATACAAAGACAAAAACTCATTTTGAGATAGAATAATCAATGTTTCATGACTGCATTATATTTTGATTTGTGATCAGGTTAATTGATGTTAGATTAAAGAGTTGGTATCATCTACTGTAAACTAGTTGATTCTCTTCTTTAATTGGATAACATCATCTTGAAACATAAATGTTCATTTAAAAATTA
Organism: Cyprinella venusta; assembly: GCA_038021265.1. Classification (NCBI taxonomy): domain Eukaryota; kingdom Metazoa; phylum Chordata; class Actinopteri; order Cypriniformes; family Leuciscidae; genus Cyprinella; species Cyprinella venusta. Next base: position 34,603,480 of record CM075865.1, on the reverse strand, counting down.
TGTTTTTGTTGTAACCCAATTGACTTTAAGAGGGACTATACAAGCACACAGTATTTTAGTTTTTTATTAGCTTTGTGTTTGTTAGATGTTTCAAAAATACATATTTTATATTTGGTAACCTTCTGAAATTTTAAAAGTAAAAGGTAAAGTTGGTCTATGATCATTTGTTTCGTATTTCATCTGACATTTTGATAGTTTAAATAAGGCAATTGATACATTTTTAATTTACCAGTAGGTTTTTTTGCGCTGTTCTATATCTGATTTATGTTCAAGATTATACATTTTGTGTTCCAGGCAGTGTGCAGTTTTAGGTGTGTGTGTGTGTGTGAGAGAGAGAGAGAGAGAGAGAGAGAGAGAGAGAGTTTGGCGGGATGTTTGCTCCACAGCGACTGCCTGCAGAACCTCTCCCAGGGTCAGCGAGTGCATGCTGTTACCCAGAATCCCTCAGCATAGTCCTTCAGTGAAACGAAAAACATGCTGCTCCTTTAAGAGCATGAAACAGGAGCCGGCTGTGTGCCCCTACCAGAGACACACAGTCAGCCAAGAGAGAGGGAGAGGTGGGGGGTGGGGTGGGGTAAGAGTTGAGGAGAGGAGTGGGCAGGATGCAGACAGAGTGAAACGAAGGTAATGTTAAAAAAAGAGGAGAAAGAGTGTGTGAGAGATGAGTGATAGGAAGAATCCAAAGATGAGGGGCAAGAAATAAGAGGATGACAGAGAATGAGCGGGAATCAGAGAGGAACCAACAGAGGTTAAAATACAGAGCCGAAAGGCAGAAAAGAGAGAAATTCTCCTCCGTAATGAAGTGCAGTTGCCATTATTCGTATTGTAGTAGTTTGTCGTGCTGAAAGGAAACAGTCACTGTTGTTGCTAGGAGAAAAAAAGGTGCTGTCCTCTCTTATTGGCTACGAGTAGCTCCATTATCCAATCATAGAGCTCTGGAATCAGAGAGAAAGGGAAAGAGAGAAAGGGGCACACTATAAGACCTGATTAATATGTTAGCCATGTTTTATGGGTTAAAATAAGTCTGGGAGTAAAATGTATTGATAAAACAATGGTAACATTGGAGTCTATGTCGCCGTCTTATTGCATGAGACTTTTTCCAAAGAAGTCTTTTTGTATTGCCATTTCTAAGTGTTGATGCTGCGATATTCAGTTTCTGGTTATATATTTTGACATGCTTGCTTGACTTTGGTGTGTTTCAAGCATGTTTCTTTACAGAACTAAAATACAACAAGTCCTACAATAAGTCACAAATATAGGTTTAAATGTTTATTTTCTGGAATGTCTTGTCCTCTATAGTTGTTATGGTAACCATATGTACAAGCAGCAGTGTGTTGTTAACATGTCCAGCAAGGACGTATGTTGTGTATTGTTTACTACATAGATGTTTTTCTGGAAAAACTATTTGTTACATCCATTTTCACTACTGGTGGCTATTACCTCAGGTTTGGTGTGGAATTAGACCATGTTATTGCGCTTTCAAAGACATTTGTCAACAAAATGGAAAAAAACAGGTACACTCTTTGCAAGAAATTAAGTCACAAACACATTACTGTGCTTCAGCTCAAAATGTAAGACATAGACTTCAGTGTTAAACCTTTTTCATTTTCAGTCTTAAACCTTTTTTTGGCCAAAAAGCCCTTGGTGGATATGAGAGATGAAGCAGACCCCCTGCTAGATGTTTTATAACACTGGCTTATGATACACATATAGTACAATTTAATTCACATGTATTGTGAATCATCATCATAATAGTAATTGTTTCTTGAGCAGCAAATCAGCATATTAGAATGATTTCTGAAGAATCATGTGACACTGAAGACTGGATTAATGTTGAAAATTCAGCTTTACCATTACAGAAATACATTCAAATAGAAAACAGTTATTTTACTGTCTTCAGTTTATAGACTGCAGTTTCATTCTGGATGCCTAAAGCAACACTAGACCTGTAGAGTGATCTGGAACTTCGCATCTGGTGTTTTGGTCTGTGACATCTAGTCAGATGGAGGTCATTTTAGCATGAATTCACATGCTCTGTAATGATACACATGTAAATTCATTCCATTTACTTCAGCAACATTCTGTGAGCCATCACAGCTGTACATAAAGACATTTCAGTACTTGTGCCTGCAGTGATTACTTTTTGAAAATCAAACACAGTGTTGATCAAAGTTATTTGCATCTGGAAAGTTTAGCAGGAATCCTATTCTTTACTTTCTTTCTCAGTCCTTTGTTCCCTTCTTCGTAGATATTTGTTTCCGCTCAATGTGTCGGTAGTTGTTTGAAGTGGAGGTTCAGCAGCGGAAGCTTTGAGTGCAGGTGTCTGAGTGGGATTTGCAGGGCAAAAAGGCGAGCGCACACACATATAGACACAGCTGTCTTTGTTGTGACCACTACCTGGTACCCACCGCTGCTTTCAATCATTCATTCATTTACTCACTCATTTCTCAAATATTAATTATTTTTTCTTACACTCTTAAATATAAAAGGAAGGTTTCCCAAAGAGCTGTTCAGAGAAGAGTTGGACCATTTTATTTTCTTACTGTGAAGATTATTTTAATAATCTGAAGGGTCTTTTCCAATTTAAAGTTTACCTTTTGTGCAGTGGAAATGTTCCAGGTACGTTAAAGGTACTTTATGGATCTATCGATGCCAATAAAGAACCACCACACCAACATTGGAGGCATTGGTCTAGATAGAACAAAAGTTGAAGTGTGGATGTGTAGCATCGGTGTCTCTGCTTGATACCAATTAGAACAGTGTTTAAACCCAAAAAGAGAGGGATGGGACAGGGGGACAAACAACCCATGTGTCTCTCACACAAACACACATACAGATACAGGGACAATAACAGCACTGTGTACGGGGAAAGAAGATCCGGCAGGTCGAGATACCACAGGAGAGCAGTGCCTCTGTCTGTCTGCATCTGCTCCGCTCTGCCTGCTGTTTGATGTGCGGGGATTAGGGGAAATCTGAGAGCTCCCAATTTAGCCGAGCCACGGAGATATTCACATGCAAAAGCACATACACTCACACGTTGCACACATGTCTCTATATGAACTGAATGAATGCACTATTGGTTAATGAAAGAATTTCAGATTCTGTTGCATAGAATGAATGTATAGGACCAGGTTGTTTTTACATCAGGTTTTTGACTTAACTCGGGCACACCTGCTATGAGTGTTTGCTGCTACCTAGTGGACAAGAAAAGTATAGCCATCAGTCTCTCTGTTGAATGCACATGTCGTCAAGATTACCTTAACAAATGTGTATTAGAATGTGAAATGATGTGGGAAAAACCTGGACACTTTCATTTTGCTTGCTTTGTAAATTTTATAAAAATTGACTGTAATTAAGCCATGCAGTAGATAAAATACAAAGTATTGTGAAAATATTGTTACAATTATTGTGATTTTCAAGTTACAAATTAGAAATGTGTAAAAAAAAACATAATATAATATATATGTATATACATAATGAAACAAATGTAAAACATAAAAAGTAAAAGGCATAATAAAAGAAAAGCAGTCTTTAAAATGAGGGTAAAACAAAGGTAGAAAATTGGGTAACACTTTAGAATACGGTACCTTTGTTAATGAATAACTACACAAGAACCAATAAGTAACACAATATTATCAATCTAGTAACTATAAGTAGTTCACCATTAACTAATCCATAACTACTATTTTTTTAATGCTTCCCAGAGAACTAATGAAAAAGTTTATTAACAATCTAGTAACTACTCTTAACTAAAAACAACTCTGATTAACAAATTAGCAAGTAATAGTGCACAGATGAAAGTGTTATACTTCTATGGGAATTACTAATTATTTGGATCCGTTTTATAAAGTGAAGATCATGGGACCTAACTAGTAATGACTCTACATACTTCTAAAGAAATTTTCTAAAAGTATACTAAAGTTCACCAAAAACATCAAACGCTTGAAATGACTTTAGTGTTTGGTTGCACAAATCGTGACTAGATCATGTAGTAACACTAGTTGGAACTAACTAGTAAGTCATTACTAGTTAGTTCCAATGATCTTCACTTTATAATACGGATCCAAATAATTAGTAGACCTAATTCCCATAGAAGTATGTAGTAACAATTTCATCTGTGAGCTATTACTTACTAGTTTGTTAATGAGAGTTTTTTTTTAGTTAATAGTAGTTACTAGATTGTTAATAAACTTTTTCAGTAGTTGTCTGGGAAGCATTAAAAAATAGTAGTTATGGATTAGTTAATAATGAACTACCACTGTCATCTGTGCGTTATTACTTACTAGTTCATTAATCAGAGTTTCTTAGTTAATAATAGTTACTAGATAGTTAATATTGTGTTACTCATTGGTTCTTGTGTAGTTATCCTCCTCAGACCTAGTGTCAACATACCATAGCCACATACGTGGACATCACATTTTTGGTTGTGTGTCTGAAAATCATAAAACCTCCAGGAAAAGACAGGCTGATTTTTCTGAAAAGAGCATCCCTGTGATGTTGCACCCCTCCTGGGTGCGAATAAAGCCCATGGTGGCTTCAGGGGCAACAGTTACACAGTCTTTCACACCGGTTAAGTGTGATCCACTGTTCCCACATACAAAAAGAACATTCCTAGTTTGGAGAAGCAAAAGTTTTGGAGTGTTACATAAAAAGAAAGCAAAATTTCAAAAAAAAAATAAAAAAATTGGGATATGTTTTTTTTTGGGATATTATATATTATTATGGATATTATATTTTATTATTATATTTATTTTGTTTCTCCATATCAATGTTCAGAAGTTATAGAAGAATAACAACAAAAAATGCTCAGGCACAGTGCTCAGGCTGTAAATAAAATATGCATATATTCTGTGAATACAGACCCAGTGTCCCAGTTCACGAGCCCACAGTGACGCTGGTGACGTAGGACGCTGTTGGCTCGTTTTCTAGTGTGCCCGAACACACCAGATACACGTCAGCAGCGCCTTTACTAACCCTTTAATAAATGCTGTAGAAGTGCAGTTCCTGTTAACTAATTTTAACTAATGAAACCTCATTGTAAAATGTTACCATAACAATGTTACCTAACTGTTACTATAAAATGTGTTGTTCTTGGAGGATCTGTGGAGGATGTCTTTGGACTCATTTCATAGAAATATTATTCTGTTAGCCTCTTGCTTTCAATAGTAGCAGCTGAGTGGTGTATTAGGCATTTTGAAGAGCTACTTGTCATTAGATGTTATTTTGTTGGAGGGTTACCAAGAGCTTCATGCACTGGAATTGAAGACTCCATGGAATCCATAAGGAATGTTGACAGGCACTTCAGCTCTTCCCAGTTCTTCAAATGTTTTGGCATTTAGGACTAAGAGAAATGTACTCTTATCCTGCCAAGAGAAGAGAGGGTTTAGACTCAGTTTAGAAATGTAATAACATTTTATTTCTCAACTGTCTTTTCATAACACGTTTCAATTTCTGAACAGGTGATGTATGGAGCTTATGTTTGTTTTTTTGTTGTTGTTTTTACACATTCAGGGTACCTTAACTGGTGTGATGATCACTGACAGGATGACTCCATCGTCCTCTTCCTCAGCATTGGGTGAAGGAATGAAGACCGGCTCTGATGGGTAGAGATCAGGTTGGCACCATACCTGTAAATCAATTCATTAAACAAACACACAAACACTCTTAACATTGTGAGCCAAATTGACCTGAAAAGTTTTACTGCTGTCATTACATTTGTTTAGACTTTTTGGTCATTGTAGGTATCAGTCATAGTCCCAGTTTAGCAGCTATGGTCATAATTTGATCTCACCTTGAACTTTTTGCTCTCCAGATCCATCTTAATTAAGGAGTCACCCACTAGGTGGCGGAAGCCACAACCATAGTAGTATCTATAAGGTTTGGTGTTATATTTGGCATAGTTAATATGAGGAAACTCCAAGCCACCATAGTCTTTCAGGTCTTCACCATGGAGATCCTCAAACGTGCAAAACACCTGTGAGGGAGACATTATGTAGTCTAAAAGAGCTGAAGATTCGCAACTCCGCAAATGCACAATTTGTGACGTTAATCAATAACTGTTATCTTGAGCACATAAAAATATGAAAGTCTCTACTTAATACACCAAGTCTAAGTACTGTAGTTACACTACCGTTCAAAAGAAGTCTGTTATGCTCACACAGGCTGCATTTATTTGATCAAAAATACAGTAAAACAGCAATATTGTGAATTATTAAAATTTAAAATGTATTTTTTAAATATATTTTAAAATGTAAAAATAAAATCTTAAAAACTTATTTATTATTATTTATTTTTAAATTTATTTAAAAATTAAAAAAAAATCTTATTATGAAATTTCTTATATATGAAACATTTCTTAAAATTGCTGTGCTGCTTAATATTTTTGGTGGAAACCATGATACATTCTTTGAGGAATAGAAAATTCTAAATATTATAAATGTATTCACTGTAAGTGTCCTTGCTAAATAAAAATGCTGACCCCAAACTTTTGAATTGTGCTGTGTGTGCCAGTAGAAAGGCTGGCAAATATAAGCAAACAATACTATTGACTAAATTCCATGAAGGACTGTGAAGAAAAAACAAGCACATAATACACATACAATGCTATTGTAACCAGCACAAAGACAACACCTGGTTTTTAGTTCGGAGGACAGCCGTGGCGGTACTGTCAGGCCGTGTGTTGAGATTCTGTTCCAGTGGTGTTTCACTGGTGATGTTGATAGGAAGCACAAAACGACGGGGAAGCGGACGGGACATGGTGTTATATGTCTGACAGAAAAATAGAGAGTGGCAGGACAAATGAGACTGTCATTTATGTAATAATAATAATAAATTGCATATTACTACTACTAATAAGCCTATTAATAATAGCAGTAGTAATGCTAACAATGTTTTTGTAATAATAATAATAATAATAATACACCTGCTGGCCTATGGTGTTAGACATTTGAGAGAGAGAGAGAGAGAGAGAGAGAGAGAGAGAGCGACAGGACCGACAGAAAGTAATTTATGCCAGAGCCCGTCTAACGGAGAGCCTTGGCACTTCCTATTAGCCCCATTGTGTATCATCTTGGTTGCAGTTCCATTAGAATTCCACTGGAGGTGATCACGGGCGAGAGCAGAATGAATGGGAGTCTATGGGGCTAAACGGCTAAATGGTGTCTCTTTCACCAGCTTGTCGTTAAATTAACATAGATTTTATTGTTGATTCCGCAAGTTCAATATAGATTATAGGCCAAAAGTCGAATGAACGAGTACTTATGTCCTTTTGATTTCTTACAGGTTAGGACGTTGTTGGCCGGAACACGCTAGCATTCTGCTATTGTGTGACGTCATCAGATTTTTGAACGGATTTTTAGAACAGATAAGTGAACTTAAAAATGCAATTTTCAGCTGAGTGTATTATCTTAGCCATCCCTTTTGAATGCAACTTTCAAATTACTTGACAAAAAATTACATCCTGAGAAAAGTGGATTTCTGAGGGTGAAACCCCATTGACTCCCATTCATTCTGCACTCGACCGCGAGCGCCCCCGCATGGACAGAGACGTGTTACTGCAGCCATTCCAGAACCCGGAAGTAACCAGCCAGTGCCAGTTCTCCTCAATTAGACATTCTCTGTTTATGCTATAATAACAATAATTATTAGTAGTATTAGTATTAAGATAGACAGAGAAAGAGAGTTTAAGGAATATTATAACCTCATCCAGTGCCTCTCCTGATTGACGCAGGTTCTGGATGAGGTAGTTGTTTATGGCCTGGCCATCGTCAGCGCAGCACATGTCTAGCATGAGGAATCCATCCTGCTCAAAAGCATTGATCTGATGGAAGGTGGACAAGGCCTTGGTGTAATACCTCACTGGCATCTCCTGCAAAGAAATCACAAATTATTTTCTTTCCTTAAATATAATCTGATGATGTATTTGTGTTCTCCATCAGATTTCAATGAACCATATGAAGTGCACAATGTGTGAACAAATATAGAATAACCTCATAGTGCCTCTGTGAGACTATTGTCATGATTGTTCTCACCTTTCCAGTTTGTTTGTCAATCAGGTGGAAAGTGGTTTCCTGGTTGGGGTCCCAGTAAACACCCTCATTTAGGGATTTCCCCCTTAGTTTCCCAGTCACTATCTTGAACAGATCCATCTTAATGGGCTGCTCGATGAACACTACATAGTTCTCTGACATGCCTGAAAGGTTCAGGAAAATAAAATGTTTTTTTCAGTACTGCACATTCATATGATCGCTCATTCATACTATATTATTACACCATTCAGAGTGGCTAAAATTACACATGACTTTAAAGGTACACTATGTAGGAATTCCGTTTTTGTCAAACAGCGACCCCTAGAGTTGCTGTGGAGTAATTGTACTGTCGTAAATAACGAGTGGAAATAAGGTGTGGCCCCTTTAAGAGCTGTATGCACCAGGTTAATTCTGTTTGATGCTCATTCTTATCCTATTTTAAGGGAAAGCCTGTCCGAGTGAGACTCTTGTCCGGTTTTCTCACACGGTCAGTTTCTCATTTTCTTTTCCTTGACTCTTCCGAGCCTGTTGTCACGTGACGATCGTAAAGCGATACAGGCATTCTCCAGGTCATATGATCTGGCCAAAGACGATCTGTCTTCTCCAAACTTACATAGGCGGTATTTCAAGAGGGCAGCCTTCCTCAGAGCATTGATAGTGTCAAGCGCTGTCTATTGGCCTGAGGAATCATTTAAAATAACTCATATGCGTCAGCTCTTTTGGCCAAAAGTTACACGGTGTACCTTTAAGAACATACAGTGGATGACATGCAATAAAATGACACATGATAGTGATTGTTGGATGACAGTCTAGGAGATCTGATGATAATAAACACGACAGATTTTCTTCTTCACTCACCAAAGCTGTGATAATAAGAGGGTTTGGATTTGTCATGAGGGGCGATAGAGCATAATATCTTGGCTCCCTCTAGAGTGTCTGTTGAACCGTCTCTTTCCGGGGGCACCCTGATGATGTTGTATAAAGCCCCTATAAAACACATGACAGCACATCATGCCTCCTAAAGATCGGTCAGTATAAAAGGAGAAGACCGGAACCTAACCTTTGTTTCCGTATGAGTTGCCCATGTTGTAAGCCGTGCCATCTGGATCAATGTGTGGATGAGCAGTAGCACCGTTCACAGCTATGAACTTGCTCCAGTCCACCTACAAATAATCATCCTTACAAAATTAGACATGACTGGTTGTTGGTCTAGGTTGGTGACTAAAAGCTTCATACCTTCTGTTTGGACTGTAGAGTATCTGGATCCACTCTGTGCATGTAGTTTGTCTCTGTGCTGACGTAATAGTCACCCTTGTATTTAACAAAGTTGACGCTGGCATTGTCTGTTGGCTCTGGAATTAGAGAGAGAAAAATAAGTGTAACAAATACCTTTTATTTATTTTTGGACTTGGTGGCAATTTAAAACCTTAACCTTTATTAACACGGCTCAAGAGCAGAGGGGACCTTTTCAGCTGTTGCACTGAGACTGTGGAATGAACTTCCCCTCCATGCGTCTTTCTTTCTTCAGTCGAAAAGAAATTAAGGTTTTTGATGAAAAATTGTAATAGACTTCATTGGGAACCAAATGGTTCAAGGTCCAAATGAGAGTTTCAGTGCAGCTTCAAAGGGCTTTAAACGACACCAGACGTTGAATAAGGGTCTTATCTAGGACCTTTCGAGTCATGACTCAAAAAAAGATTTGTTCATTTTGATGAACGAGTTTGAACAGGAGAGTCACGAACGCTCATCACAGAACAAGCAAGGCGAGTATTTGTGCTTATAAAACTTAACCTTTTTTTATTTATTTTTTAAATGGCCGGTCGTTTCGCTAGATAAGACCCTTATTCATCGTCGTTTAAAGCCCTTTGAAGCTGCACTGAAACTCTCATTTGGACCTTGAACCATTTGGTTCCCATTGAAGTCCATTATATCGAGAAAATCCTGGAATGTTTCCATCAAAAACCTTAATTTCTTTTCGACTGAAGAAAGAAAGACGTGGACATCTTGGATGACAAGGGGGTGAGTAAATTATCAGCAAAAGTTTTTTTTTTTAAAACTGAGCTACTCCTTTAAGGCATTGATCTTAAAAAGATAGTTGTGCAATACTTTTTAAAAGACCCATTTTTAATTCATAATTATCTTAGTTATAGTGTCCAGAACATTCTGCGAGGTCCATCTCAACACTTTAGTAGTCGTGTCACTTTAGTTCATCCTAATTGAGTGCTTATGGCGTCTGATTTAAATGTATTCTCATGATTACAGACATCAAGTTGTTTGTCTAGGACACACTTTAGACACACTTGGATGCTTCCACTGACCACTCCTGTTGTGCTCTTGAGCAAGGCCATCTAAATACATGCCTCTTTACTCTTTCAGAAACAGATAGCTTTAAACCTGTTTAAAGCAGAAAGCTATTCATTATGTTTACATCTAAACCGATTGAGATGCGTTTCACCAGCCAGCACAGCTAACCACCTTACTATCATTCTCACACATATTAAACATATACACGTACTTATCATCTCAAATCTGGACAGGAAGCGCTGAAAAATGTTCTTGCAGGGATCAGGTAGAGCCAAAGTGCCAAACTCTGACACCATGATGCGATTCCTTTCGCTGTTCTGCTTATACGAGTCGCTTCTCAAAAAACGGCTTCTATATGTCACCTGACCATCCTCGATCTGAAAGCGATGCATCAAGGCCATGCCATCAAACCAGTGGTTATAGCTGAGGAAAAAAGTACACGAGCAAGAGTGAGCCTGAATATGCTTGTTAGAGTTTGAAAAACATATCATTGTGATCAAACAAATCACAAATCGAATTTTAGAATAACAGCCTTAGTCTACCTCCACCACAGCATATCCCAAATTGAATTACACCTTTCCAAATGTTATTGGCTGTTTAACTAATTATTAACTGCTAACCAAACAGAGGTTAGTTAATGTCTTTTACTATTCCATCCTTACATTCCAGTGATGTTCTTGTAAGATCACATATTAACAGTAAAATAGCCATACTCACTGCTGATTCCCAAACTCAAACTTTCCTGGACCATTCCGCAGCAAACTCCCACGGATCCAGGTTGGGATGGTTCCCTTAACTGTGGTGGGGATGGGCTCAGGTGTCTCCTCTACCGAACTTACCAAGGGACTGATGCTTGGCAGCCCATGCACTTTTGTGAAGTATGTTTTCTGACCAGCAGCTGTAAAAATGTACATGATATACAAAATCTCATTATTTGGCAAGTTGACAGAACAGAAACTGTTCATAAAAATAATGAACAATAGATTGCAAAGGATCAAAAATGATGATAATGGTAATAAAATGTAATTTTATAAAGAGTACTGTCAGTTTTTATGTTCCAAAGCAATCTAAACTGCAGGATTAGTTAACTCTGAGTTATGTAAAATTAAATAGCCGTAGTAAGCAACAGATTTGCAGACATCAATGCTGCAACCATCACTATTTAGGTCAGCTAAACAAACAAAGGATTGAAGTCAACAAATGACAGAGCTGAAATGGCAGAGAGTCAGCGATATTACAAAGAGAAGTATTACCTATAGAAAAACCTTCCCGCTCTCTACACACTCACATGTACTGGGATACTGATACACTAATGAAGCAAATACATGAAGATGCACAGTTTGTCTTTCAGAGAAGTCAAAGTTAACTTGTTATTCATAAGTAAGCTGTGACTACAGCTAAATTTTAAACATATGAATACACAGGCATGTGCACTGCACTCATAGACTACATTGATTCACACACCCACACATGCGAACAATCACAAAGCCTGTGGATTAGCCTACATCAGAAAGTTAAACTTGAAGATGTGCATTGATGCAGAAGAGCTCTCGTTCTTACCAATTGTTTGAGGCTTTCTGTAGGACATCCTGTAGAGAGATGTGAGGCTGCACCCTTGATCAGAAAAGAGGATGAAGAAAGTGTGACAAATTGTAAAGAGCAATAAAAGCTATGTGCACGCTGCACGCTGAAGGGAGGAGACTTTATGTAAGTCTGATCTTTTGCCAGCTGTTACATAACACTATCACGTGACACAGTAGGGTAGAGCCATGTGGGAGAGAAACAGTGAGAGAGCAGTGTTTATGAGAGGAGTGCACTTAAACAGTTATATTTATCATTAGGAGAAATTTGCTTTGCATTATTCCATGCAAAAGTGCATATGGTATAGGGTTCAATATGCATTGTTCACATTAAAGAGAGGGTTCATATTATATTTGTCATTAAGCATTATGGAAGCATGTGCAACACATCATAGTTGTTGTGGTTTTTGATAATTCTGTAACTGACGCTAAAGGAAAGCAAAAGGAAACATTGAAGCATGGTCAAAATGCTCCCGAAGAGTCAGTTAGGTGACGCCTTGGGGGTGAGAATGGGCTGATATTTAATGTCATATTAGAACAATCAATCCAAATAATGACATTAGCCACTTGTTACAATAAGCTACAGTGAAAGTTTGGACTGAGTTCAACAAAAAAACAAATCCCTCAACTGGTCTGGTGGTTTTTGTTTTTACAGTCAACAGATTTTTTTTTGCTCTTACTTTCAATCACTATTTACATTTAAGCAATTCTAAATGCAAGTGGTAAATGTTTTATACTTATCAATTGTCTTTGTGTTTTACATACTGTATACTGTCTTGTGTTGAACATCTAGTGTAATTGGCAACAAAAGCTAAACTGCCCCTGGTTACAACAACAAACAAAATGTTAAAATGGAGAGATAATCAATAATAAAAACTTACCCTTGCTGGTCCTAAATGCATTTTTAAGCACACTTGTTGGCATGATTAATGCAAATACTAGAGAATGCTGTTAGCTTAAAATTTATATTTAGCCTACACTCGACGGAGCAGCTATGACCCACTTTACGTACACTTTAACCCTAATAACCTCATTCACTTCCTGGTTATATCATTCTTTGGCTCACTGTTTTCTTATACCTTCAACTGATTCATTGTTTTGAGACTGTGAAGTATTAGTATGCACAACATTCTTATGACAGTCCATATTTATAATGTTTATAATGACAAAATATTTTCAGTGAAATTCAGTCAAATTAAAGATTATAGGAGACTTTGTGATATTTTTATATTTCTGACTATATGATCCAGAGGCCATTGTCTTTGCATTCTTTAGAAATTATTACATGTATTGCATTATAATCAGAATACAAAAATAGGAGGTTAGATTGATCTTAAGAGGAATTTGACTTTGGAATGGACAAACAAAAAATATTTTTTTGTGTTTATTGTAATTCTGTGACTGTTGTCAGGTGACGCTGTCATTATCATTTAATTTGTTACATGTCTTATAATGGCTCTAGAACTATACAAATATAAATGTTGCATGGTTTCCAACCCTCAATGATAAATGTTATGATGTTATGATAATGGCATTGATTATAACTAAACTAACAAAAATGTTTATCTGTGTGGTGAAGGCTGCTTATAGGGATTACAAATACACCATAACCAGTGTTTTATTGGTTATTTGTATAGCTTTCTGGTTAACTATCTTCGGGGTCTTTTTGACCCGCAAATTACTTGTTTTGGTGAATTTTTAAAAAATGTCCTCTTTGTCCAAATGGTATGAAAACTTCTACACCTCTTAACACTGTCTAGATCTACCAATATATTTATATATTTATATATTGGAATGATATCTGTTTTTATGTTAGCCAGAAAAAAAAATGGAGACACTTGTTATCTTCGGGGTCCCTGGAGACCCCACATAGTGAATATATAAAAGTCATCATTAAAATCAGAAACAACGAGGAAACAACGTAGATCACATAGACAGAAATAAAGCGACACACTTCCAACAATATGTACAGTTTTATTTGTTTACTGCTTTATCTGCTCATTTGTTATTGCTGTTCAGTTCATTGCATTTTGATGTTCATGTCATGTATTTTTACTCAATATGTAATATAACAGTTAGTAAAATTGTAGAATTAAAATTCTAGAATTATATTAAAATCAGATGATTGAAATAAATTACAAAATCAAAAGACTCCAACATTTGGAAGATTGCAAATCTTTGTAAGATTTGGAGTCTTGTTCAAGTTTGATTCTAAGCATAATGTAACATTATTATTTAAAAAAATCTTTTGTCAGTACAAAAAAAAATGCTAAACTTTGACAAAAAGTTTTTTTGTGTGTGTGTTATAATTGTGATTTTATAATATATGAATCCAGCTGGAAAAACTTGTGAAAAGATATGTAGTTTGGTTGATCACATAACAAATAGCTTATGGTGGAGGTCTATGGCCATCTAGTGGTTGAAGTGAGTTTATTTTTATTTTAAAACTGCATTTTCCAAAAAAAAAAAATGGACAAAAATCATTAAATCGTTTAAATTGATCAATGTTATCCCAATAAATGAAAGCTAGAAATCTGGGTCTTTTATAAAGTAAATTTGACATAAAATGCTGTTTTTTTGTAATATTAAGAACATACCCCAAAAGATAATGAGTGTAGACACAAACGAAGATAATCAGAGGGTTAAATGCATCCAACGAACTTTGACTCCTAAATGTAATCGTAAAAATAAATAAATATTTATTTTTCCAAGTCCACAGCAGTCTGGAATAATTATTTACCTTTTATTTGTATTTCTGTGACAATATCAAGGTCCTGCTGGGAGGTGTTCCAAAACATTCAAATCAATCTTACAAAACAGTTAAAAAGAATTTGGTCAAATATCAAACTCAAAAAAATATATCTATTTGAATTTTTCTCATTTTTACTGCTCTGGCAAATCCCTGCTAAGTCCCAGTGCTAAAGGAACAACGAGAGAGTCCTATAATGAAGCATTATAAGTTTAACAAGATGATTTTTTTTTGTCTATTTTCAGTTGGGGTTAGCAACCTCAAACCATCAATCAACTTAAAAAGCAATTGAGAAAAAAATCAGAGCAGTAATGAATCTTAGCAGTTTATTCACTGTACAATAATCTGATCGTGAAAAAAAATCTGATCGTGATTGTAGGCTACAGATTCACTACAATAATCTCATAATATAATACAACTAAACTGTATTATCAGGCTTCAAGTAACAAATACACAAAGTATACATGAGTAAAGTTCTTGGTTTTAATGCATATTATAAACAGTTGTGACCTACAGAATATGATTATGATCAACACTGTAAAAAAATATTTTCATGATTTGTAATCACAACATTTTTGCTGTTGTCAAATCAACTTAACTTAAAATTTATGTAGTTGAGATAACATAATATTTTGAGTTTCTGGTGATTAAATTAATCTCCTTCATTGAATTAACTCATCTTTTTCCATTTCAATGAACTTAAAATTTGAAGGCAACCAGGTTACTTATTTTTTTAAGTTAAACCAACGATATTTTTTACAGAGAAGCATTCCCAATAAAACTGAAAAACACTGACCTCTGCTGGAGACAAACAATAACTGCTGAAATAATAAATACTAACTAGCAATAGAGATTTGTACTAAACACACACACACACACACACACACACACACACACACACACACACACTGCTTATGTTCTCATATACCAAAAAAAAAAAAAATTATCAACAACCATGGTGGCATGGTTTCTGCACAAATCAAATGTAAGGCTTTTTAAGACCAATACTTACAAAACCCATATCTCGATATTTTTAAAGATTTTGTTGCTAACAACAATAATTATATGATATTTAGCTGAATGTGTTTTTGTGCTGGTAAGCATGGCTGGTTTATACAGCTGACTTACAAAGTCATTCATATTATTCATATTCTATGCGGTGGTCAGTTCACAGCAGTGACAGAAAATAACTTGAAAAATCAATTTTATTTTCAACATTAAATAGATTTCCAGGGGCATTTTTAACTAGCCTATATAAGGGCATTTTTCCTAAACTTAGATGTATGCATCATCTTTTATCTGAAATTATTCAAATTACATTCAATTAGAATAATTACACAGTATAGGGCTCAGAATAATAGAGCTGTTAAATTAAATCATTATCAACAAAATCCATCTTTGCACAGAGGTGACAAAGCGGCATCAAAAGTGGTATAATATATTTACAATGCATTTAATAATAATGCTATGAGATTGATTTTCTTATTACTCAATTTTTAAAAATAAAATGTTCTCTAAATTTAACTTTTTAATTAAAAAGGGGATGCTTTAAATATGAAACTAAGGTAAAACCGCCAGTAGGTGGTGGCAAGTTACTGTCTTAATGTATAATGTAATATATAACTACATCATATTTATATCATATTTATTACCCCAAATATCAACTTGATTGCAAATGTAATATTTATGTTATACAACACAGTGAAATTAACAATAACTTATTGTGATTTACGTTTTTGCAAGGGCAGTTTTGTGGAAGGAATGACTCACTCATTAAGACAGTGACTTGCCATAGGCTAGCCACTACATCATATGATATAGCCTACATAAGACAAAAACTCATCTGGGCTAAAATGCCAGTGCATCTTAAATTTTGGGGGCATAACTGCATAGCCTACATAACACAACGAAAGCACGAGTGACAAACTCGGTCACCTCGCATATTGTTAAAACAATAATTACGACACAACCAGCGTTATATCGCATACCCATATGCACATAAAGAAGAAACTTACATTTTTTGACTAACATTTACCCATTTTCTTCTCCTTCTCTCTTCCTTTCGCATGCAGGAGACTGTCGTCTAGGCTTTGCCGCGAATTGTCTTGTGAACAATTAAATTTTTTTTTTTTTTTTTTTTTTTTTTTTTTTTTGGAAAGCACATCCATAACAAAACTCCCTTGGTGCACTGGAAATGTATGGACATTATGGAATTCCATAATGACTCTTATTTGACTCTTATTATGCCTGATAAAACCATCTTTCAAAAAAATAAAGATTTATTTAAAAATAATATAGGCTATTAATTGTTTTTACCTATGGGCAAGGGTAACTTAAGTTATATGGGCCATGGGCCAGGGTGAAAAGTTAGACCAAGGCTGCAACATTCATTTTTGAAACAAGGTAAGTTCAGAGGGATTTTGAAAGTATTGTTTCAAATAAAGAGACACAGACCAGAATAATTTAATTTTTCTTCTTCTTTATGGATTTATTTATTTATTTATTTATTTTGCAGTTGGCATACAACGAAATGGTGAATTACCACCACCAACTGGGAGTGCATGTGGATCTGAATGACTAGGCCTACCTCTTATTTTATTCCAAACATAACAAAACAAAACTGAATCAACAAAACAAATCAAACCAAATCAACAAAAAATAACAAAATAAAAATAAGACTCAAATCCTCTCAATCATAGGTTGACCTAATGATTCATTCTTTCCATTCTAAGGTTCTGGATCATTTCCCCCTCATATTTCAGTGTACCATGACATGTTCTATTGTCTCTTGTTGCGCACAGTATTTGCACCTGCCGGTGTTCTGTTTACCTAAAGTGCTTAATCCTGTGTGCCCAAATTTAAGTCTTGATAAGTGTCTCTTCTCTCCTGTTCCTTTCTGCACATCTCATTTCTCCCACTATCCTCTGAATTTTGTAAAACCACCGTCCTTTCCTCTCTTCCTTCCATTGCTTTTGCCACCTTTTCTTCAACCTTTGCTTAATAATGATCTTTTTTCCATCTTACTGATGTTAACTGCCACATTGATGGCTTCTCTTTTTGTGGCCTCCTTTGCAGCCTTATCTGCCATTTTTATTTCCATTGATCCAATATGTGCTGGGCACCCACACACAAAAAAAAAACAAACAAAAAAAAAAAAAACCTGCAATGCCCATCACTAAGTGACTAACTGATTAGTAATGAAGTTCAATCTGAACAAATAATAACTCTCAATGGTCTTATTTCCTCTATCTTGATTCATTTTTTATTGATAAACTACAAACAACAACAGATTTTTATTTCCTCTATCCCTTGTCATGACGTCTTATTTCTGCGGCGGAAGTAGTTCCTTTTACGTCCATGCCTTTCAGCGAGCGCAGTACAGTTGCTTTGTCCTTCACATGTTCATGTGTAAATAATCTGTTCATAAACTCCTACCATGGCTGATTTTAATTCAAGCTTTGACATGCCGTCGTCTAGTTTATCTGAAAACGCAGAATCTGCGGAGCTCCAGCGTCTGATTGCGGTGGAGCAGCAGAAGGCTCAGTTTCAAGCCCAGGTAACTTCAGAAACGATACTACTGACATTCAAAATTAGTATTCGCAAGTCCGATGGCTTTAACAGTGTTTGACGCCTTTTTCATAGGTTCACAACTTTACAGATGTTTGCTGGGATAAGTGCATGGAAAAACCGAGCTCGAAGTTGGATTCACGAACTGAGACTTGTCTCATTAGCTGCGTGGAGCGTTTCATCGACACGACGCTCGCAATCACCAACCGCTTCACGCAGATGGTGCAGAAGGGCGCGCACTGAGTGAAGCACACCGTCCTTTGCAACATTGCCACATATTCTTTATGCTCCTGGTGTGCGTCCTGGAGACTGTTTTACTACGTTTTAAGGGTCTGTTGAACCCTTTTTCTTTGTCGGAAAAAAATGTTCCAAAGCCCTTCCTCATAATATTTATGATGTAGCGCATTAATGCAGCCTGCAGCGAACGAATACCTTCTGGAAATGGTCAATAGCTTAGTACCCACTTCTGTAAATCGGACTGGTTTGATTTGTGAATAAATAAATGATAATTTTCAAAAGTAGTGAGGTTAATGATCTTCTATTTTGCAAACAGGCAAAAATATTTATTTTTTCAAAAAAAATCTTTTAAGAAGGGCTTTGAAATTAGTGGATCACTATTAGCACCACATGACGTCAGTATCCAACATTGGACATTTATCAGCTAATACTTCCTGATTAGAGATTTAGATCATGCAGTAACTTAAAGGGATGGTGACAGATGAAATCAAAACTGACCATTCATATTTTGTATAGAATAGTGCTGCATTTGTTATGAATGATTTAACTGTGAATGTCATTTGCACTTGTAATTTATTATCAAAATAACATCCCCTACTACTTTATTGGTGAGCGGGTGGGACAACCTGTTATTCACTGTAATGTTATTCACTGTAATAAAGAAAACAATCCAATCAATTTCCCATGGACAAAATAGAGTTCCTATTTTGTCCTTATTTTTCTTCTTTTTCTGCCCTAAGTTTTCTTTTCTTTTTTTTCCTAAGACAAAATTCCTTTCATCTTTTCTTGTTCAAGCAGGTGTTTGGATATAAGTCACAAAATGGAAGAAAAGACTTGAGTTGACTTGAATTGCGAAAGTTGAATTATGAAAGTTATAGTGGTTAAGTTTTCTTTCTTTCTTTTTGCAGTACAAATTAATAATACATTTAGGCTATTGATTATGAACTATAACATGAAGCATATAGTTATCGGCTTCTTTTTAAAGTTAGTTTATGCAATGAATAATTTTTTGCAAAACATTTGAAGAGTTCAGATGCAAAAGCCTCTAAATGCCATTTGAAATTTTCTTCTAAAACGATAATTTTTATCAAGCTTGTATATTTAAGTTCAGTAATTTCACTTAAATGACTATTAATAGGTAATCTTCATTGCAATTTAAGTGAAATTACTGAACTTAAATATACAAGCTTGATAAAAATTATCATTTTAGAAGAAAATTTCAAATGGCACTTAGAGGCTTTTGCATCTGAACTCTTCATTTATTTGTTAAAATTTTTGATGTTAAGCAAAACTGATGATAATGATAACCCGTTCAACTAATTTTTTTTTCCATCTGGCACAAGGCTGATTCCCATGGAATTTAGAATTGATGATTGTTGTCATATCATAATATACTAAAGTATGATAGAAAAGTAGATCCTCATTGCATGATTTTGTTGGTCAATACTTTCCTAAAGAAATTGTCTCTTGGATTTTCATAAGCACTCAATTAGACAATGACACGAGGTAATATTAAAACTCATAATTACACACTAACTCTTCCAAATCTTAAATCAGTTTAATCAGATTCTGGTCTACTCTAAAACCCCAAATCTGGTTTTGCCTTCTAATCCAAAACAATACCGTATTGTAAGAGGATTCCATACAGCAGGATTAATCGTAGGGCAGCAGAGGTCTGCTTCTTGGCTTTGAGGCGATGCCCTTCTTTGTTGTTTAGTGTGCTCAGTACAAAGTGGCCTTTGATAGAGCTGTGTGTGTAAATCTTGCAGGCAGGGCTGCTTTCAGCCGTTCTAATTAAATTCAGGAAGCAGATAGGTTAGCTCAGTGCTCTAAATTGATTATCAGAGCATACAGGAAGCCTTCAGGGTCCTCAAACAGAGCCTTTGATGCTTTGAAGGAAACGGACACTGTAACACACACTCTTAGAACAAAAAATCTATATATCTATATCTATATAATATACAACAGCAAAATATATATTCTAAAATCCATAAATTATATGGGATCAGATTTATAATTTGGTTTTATATTTTTTTATTATTTAGTTGGTAACATAGTATGACACTGGAAAAAAAAGTTGCCTTAAATTTTTTAAATACAATCAATTTGGATTCAAATCCAGTCATTTCATGAATAACAGTAAAGTCATTTCAGCTTAAATTAGCCTATATTACACTGACTTTTAAAAAAGGAGATGAATCTTGTATATTTTATGGAGTTAAAGCAATGTAAAACCGCATTGTCAAAACTTATTGATCATATTTTTTACAGTGTATTTATAATATTAGGTGGACCATTGTTTGCATATACTCAAGCAGGAAAAATATAAGATAACAGAAAAGATTTTACTGAGATAATTGGTCAGATTTCCTTTTAAAGGGGTGGTTCAGAATTTTGGACATCCGGCCTCATAGCGCGAGTCAATGGTGATTTCTAGCCTGCCAAACATTATTCTCTCAACATTTACATCGATAGTCTGGCGTTATAATTTATTTGCTTTTGTTGTACTGTAGAGTGGGTAAAACTGTTTTAATGGCAGGCTAGCAGTTATCATTGACTTGCGCTAGCCTAGCACCTGCGAACTATGCAACTGGAACGACCGGGTGAAAATTTTTGAAAACTGTCTCCACTGATAAATAACAATGGCTAACTTGGAAATTGCTGAATTCATAGGCATTTTTTTGTATTATTTAGTTTATTATTTATTGAATTACTTCATTATTATGTCTATTTTATTTATATTATTTTTTTACTATTGTTATCATTTTCAAACAGAGGCTAATAATGCAAATCGAATATACTGAAATGTCAAATACAAAAACACTGTTTTATTTAATGTCCTGATCATTACGTTTTTTTTTTTTCTAAATAGCCTACATTGTGATGAGTGTAAAAGAGTGGGATCAGAAAATGTCATAAGTAAGTTGTTCAAACTCGTGTTTCTGACATAATTTTAGTCAGTGGTTGTTTTTTTAATTATTAAAGGTGTCTTTCATTATTTAAAGCATATACGAACAAATATTAACCACGTAAAAGATCAATATTTGTGTTTAATCATTCATTTGAACATACAAATAAAAGCCAGCACTTCTGTGTGAGTCAGTGTGAGACAGAAGCAAGATGAGTTTGTTAGCTTTGATGGCTCAATCTTCAGATGCTCTAGTTATGTTCTGATGAAAGATTTGACTGTGCAGCGGGAATTACAGTCTTGTGATGTAGGATTCAGTCTCAGTCTTATCAAGGATGCCCACTATGCCTCAGTTCTCTCTTCAAACACTTTCTTCAAAAGAGAACCCATTCAAAGAAAAATACCAGAGACATTGTGGCAAAATATGCAGAAGAGTGATCAAAGAGTATTTTCCGAATGGTTGACATGTAAAATCCTTACCCCCTTTTCCATTTTTCTGGCTCTGCATATGGCCACTTAATGTCCTTTTTGTGAAAATGAATCTACCGGATTAATAAAAAAATAAATAAAATAAAACATCCGGATATAATAGGTTAATGTATGAAACAGTATCCGATACTGCAACGATCCTCATTTCTTTTTTTATTTGGAGAAAATAAATCCCTGTCCCAACCTTCACAAAGACCCACTGTAAAATTATGCCAGGGTGAAGCTTCAAGATCATCAACTACTTAATTAAAACTTGTGTATAATAGGATCTAAATCTGGCATGATCTGCCATCGCTCTTCCTGTGTCAGTCTGCCAGAGTCTGAAAGAGCCCTTGTGTCTGAAGCTTCACTGTACTTGTTGAGCCTGACACCTCAGGGACAGTGGGACCTGTGTATACTTTGGACAGCAAAGGAGCCGTCTGGGATATCCATCCTGGTTTGGCCGGGCTCCATTCTCTGTCAGAGTGCTGCTGTCAGTGATACATTCATTATTTCCTCTGAAATCTACGGTACTTAAAGGGATTAGGAACTCTGTGTCAATGAGGTCACATAGCCATCAGTGTTTCACACAGCTAACAAAATAATACATTAAAAATATCAAGAAAATGTTGTGATTGTCACACAAAGTTTCCCAGTTGAATCAATCTTACACCTCAACCTCATTTAGGGGGGAGACCGGGGACGGTTGTAACACTTTTTTTCTCATTACCTAAAACTACCTCTTGTATACCTACACGTCTAAAACTTTTAGGCAAAGTAACCATTTTTGTCTAACTACAAATTGCAGCAATTTAAATTTCTTCAAAAATATCACAGACTTTGTGAGATGATCACGAATACAAGGTGGTCTTTTGTTACAACCTACCCCACCACTGGGGTAGGTTACATACTGGGGTCAGTTGTAACAGGTAGACAAAATGCACAATAACTAAGGGTACTACAAGTCATATGCCACAACAACATTTTTATTTTAAATTAATGGCTGCAACAATAAAATATGTGTGAATTTGGAGAGTTTATGCATATTTTGTGTTTGTGACAGTTTATGATTTGTGCATGCACAAATGTGTGTGCATGTCTGTATGTGCTCATTCATGTGTGTGTGTGTGTGTGTGTGTGTGTGGTAAAGTTTTTTCTATCCCAGTGGGGACTTAAACCTGAATACAAACAGCTCTTTGGGACTTGTGTCACTGTGGGGACCTAAAGTGAGTCCCAATGGGTAAACACACTTATAAATAATACAGAATTATTATTATTTTAAATGTAAAAATGCATTGTAGCATTTATGTATTAAATGTAAAAATGCAAAAATTCGTTCTCACCTGAGTACTAGCCATTCTGTAATTATCAAAATCACAAAAAATGTTCATAGTTGTGTGCATGGTGATGGTTGTAATACGTTAAAAACGTGTTACAACCTACCCCGCCACTGCAACCATTGTTTAAATAGCTGTATCGGGGGAGTGCTTTAAAATAAGCAGGAGATTGACACACCATTTTTTTTACTGTAGAACCTATAGTTTGACCTAATGTTACTCATACAGCATTTTCTACAACGGTAGCAGAAAAAAATATTTTCTTGTTAAGTTTTTTTTTTTTTACTTTCTTACATCAGAATTTGATTTTGTGCTGTAGCTTCATCATCTCTCATGAAGCCTTCATGAGAGATAGCAACACAGACGTGAAAACATCCATGTGAGATCGTGAACGAAGCCTGAGGAAACTGAAACTGTCACATGACTCCAATCTTATCCCTAATTTGTGGAATTGGTAGTGTTACAACTGTCCCCAGTCTCCCCCTAAACAACCAATGATTTTTGTGCAAAATATTTGAATGATGATGACTGATGACTGCCTGATTCTATGAACTCAGTAACGACACCTATCGATTCACCGAGTGTGTCTACACTACAGCTAACTCAACAGCGGGCCATTTCAATTAGCCTCTTACTAACTCGTTAAGAACAGTTCATGGCCGGTTTTGTATGCAAATTGGACATTGCGCTGTGTTCCCTGGTAGGCTATATGAGACTGCCGTCATCATTCATCTCCTCATCTAGGGCTACTATATCTGACAGCAAAATAGACGAATTTCCATGATATATGGCAACATTTCCCTAACAGATAAAAGACGACGTGTACCTTGAGGGCATGCATTCTTCAAATGCAGGCAAGATCCTACGGTAGACAAACCCAAGCAATGACGCTAATGTTGTACTAGTCTAGAGGTCAGACTATAAGGCTTGTGTTTACCTAAGGCAGATGCTCATATCCTCCTTTCATTGATCTGTTTTTGCCGGAGGTGAATGACCTCACCGGAGTACATAAAGGGGATGAAGTCATTAAATTAGTTGCTGCAGGGCCTCTCCACCCAGCAGGTGAGTTTTGTTTGACTTTGTTATGTGTATCTATGTGTTGTAATGCCTCACAACAGTGTGAATGTTTTAAAGGTACTGACTCGGGACTTCTGTTCTCTTGTTTTTATGTAATAGCTACCTCCGAATATTCGCAGTATGTGTAATTGTCTATGTTACCACTAGGAGTCACTGGTCCTGCAACAATCGGTGTCTTGCTAGGTTGTAAAAACCTTCCTCTGACAGTCGTGTTGACAATATAATCCACTGAAGTTATGGATATTTAGACTACAGACACTGTTCAGATGGGACAGCCATGTGGAATATATAAGACGCAGCATTAATAACTTCATCATTAATCCCAACAGTGCAAAAAGTGTTTTCCCCCCTCAGTTCTTCTCTCTGCATATGGCTCTGTTTTATTTCATTAGTTTATTTTTGTTCAAATAGTTTAGCATAACAGTATGGAAAGGATTGATGGCTCAGCCCTGGTGGCCAATATAATGTGTTTTTCTCGTTAAGAAACAAGCATTAAAAATTAATGACATGTTGCTTTATGACGTAGTTATCATGGTCAACCAAGTACTTACAGTTTAGAGTTTAACAACATTCCTTTCATTCCTTAGAGCAGATATAAACTTGTATGACATGCGAAGAACACTTGATGGTTTTAACATCTTTTATTGCATACATGTTGGAACCTCTAAATGGTCAATCTGAGAGGAGAGGATGCCTGAAAACAGATGTCTATGGTTATTTCAAGTCTTTATTTACCGTAATATGAAAGAACATCGGCACACCCCTGGGAAAAAAGGAAGTGTGGGCAAAGAGGTGTACCATACTGCAGTATATAGCAAAACAGAGTGAAGTGCTTTGCTCAGGGACACACGCCAATGTTCAGAAGACACGGAGGACTGAGAGCTTTCTGCCTTGTGCTACAAAGTCTCTTAAGCCTTTGTTTAAGTCCACAAGGTTTATTTTAACCATCATCAAGTCATCTCTCTGAAGAGGATATATGTTTTGCAAGTCGTAAACAACAATCCCCTTCTCTTTCATTGCTCTATTCTTGTTCTTCCTCTCACACTGTTTTCCCCTCTGTGACTCGGTTTTATTCCCTTAATCTATTTTATTGTCATAAGCAGTGTCACACACATACTGTGATGAGAAACAAAGATTCATGGCAGTTTGCGTGCGTGTTTGTGTGAGAGTGAGGGATGATATTTGAGGTTTTCTGAACTCACTGTTCTCTTGGTACACTTCACCGCACTCCGCTGTGTTTTGAAGAGCCTGGCCGTGTGGGTGATTGAGGATTGGTGTCCAGATGTGAACTATTTAAGTAGAACATTGTCCAGCATGCATAAACGTGTCTGTGTGTGTTAGATCCAGTAGCACATTCCTCATCTCTTCGATTTTTATGCAACCTCAAACAAATCTTACCCATAAGAATCTCTTTTTCCATCTTTTTTTCCATCTTTCCATCTTTTTCCATCTTTTTGTGTATATTTATGTGTCTGTATTCAGGCATTTTGAAAGAACAGCTTGTAGCCTATCTTTCCCTCCCGTTTAACCAAAGCATTATATTGAGGATATATTTTTATTGTATTATTATTATTTTTTTTTTACGGTCATGAAAATCATGTTTTTATGCCGTTTTATTTAGTTTTGGAATAAAGTTTTTCCGGAAATATTCCTAGACCTCAAAGACCTGCCTGTACTTAAAGAGATAGTTCACTTTTAAATAAATTTTTGATATGTTTTAGCTTACCTCAAAGGCATCCAAGATGTAAGTGTCTTTGTTTCCACAGTATTTTCAATTTTGATATTTTTCGGTCAAACTGGTGCTGTCTATCAGTCATCTAATGGAGATCTATGGAGCCCACCTCAAAAAACATGCATAGAGAGGTCCAAATTAAACACGATTTAATGACTCATAAATATGTTTAGATCTTCACAGTGAAAGGTAAAACTTCCAAAATCTCTGTGTAAACAATGAGTGACAGACACGCAAGCGATCACTTCCGGCGCATGCACAGACCGAAGCGCCCATGCCTTCAAATCAGTTGGACATGGTTGTGGGTACACAAGGTAAAAACAATATAAATACTGTTTGTTTTCTCACACAAACTGCTCGTTTCGTGTCTTAGGCCATCAATGCGTACTTACATTTACGAGTCATTAAATCATGTGTAATTTGGACTTCTCTGTGCATGCTCTTTGAGGTGGGGAACATAGACCTCCATTATAACAACAACGGTTTGGCCGAAAAATATCAAAATTGAGAATACTGTGGAAACAAAGACACCTACATCTTGGATGCCCTTGAGGTAAGCTAAAACATATAAAAAATTAACTATCCCTTTAAAACTGCATAATTTAGAGGTCTGATGCAGTGTCGTATTGATGACCTCTATAAAATCCTTCTCCATATGCTAGAAAAGCTGAAATGTCAGTATATTCTCAAGGTATGTTCAGTCGGAGTTTCATTCGACTACATTGAAAATCATTTAGAATATAGCTACAATTTACTAATTGGCATTTTGGTGGCCAGAAAAGTACCATTGTTGCATTTATGCATTATTTATATTGGATGATTATATATGTATGATTTGATACATTTATCAATTTAGTATTTTATGTTGATCACTAAACAGAAAATTGTGGGTGTTCTGTATCCTGACACGTTTCCCCTTGTGCTTAATGGTGTAAAAGTGAGGTTTCCTCCCACAGCTAAGCTTATATAAAGGTCAGACAGTTGGTGGGTGGACTATGCCTGGGTTCTGCTGTCTGTGAAAGCAATCACAATGGCTTTAGGCAACCGGGAAGGAAGTGAACACATGCTAGTGTCATCAGTCGCTCCTCCTGATGGCTTTAGTTAGGCCTGTCCTTCTCCTCAAACGTTTTTCTTATTTATGATGGGAAGGACCACACTTGGCTGGACACTGTTTCTGTGTCTTTTTTTTTTTAACCTTTTTTGAGGGGCAGGCTGATTCACTTCCTAGCGTGACGTCATTGGGTTTTTCTCCAGACGCATGGGCCAGTGATGGTTATCACAGGGCAATAGTGGAAAGCTGAGCCCGTTTGCAAAGACAGAAGAGGTCTGATGGATTTTGTTACTGAGAGAATCATTTGTTAGCAATAAAAGTTAGATTTTTTTTTCCACAGGACTCTAGGTCTTACCACAAAAAACAATCATAATTATGACACCCCATCTTCAAAATATCAATCATATGACTTAGTTTACTGAGTGGCATATTTCTGTCTGCTGGGACCCATTTCAGATGGGTGAGAAATGCCAGAGTTGTTGTTGTCTCCTCATCGTGAAATGAAGAATGATCCTCCAACTGTCTCAGAGCAGCATTTGGCTGCTGAGATAACAAACATATCTTTGGAAGGGAGGAGAGATTCCCAGTTTGTGTCAAACCTGCTGGATCACGTTGAAAACTATCTGCACTTATCAAAGTGACTCAGCATATGTGCTGGAATTGTTAATGTGTAGTCTATTTTGCAAATTTACTTTATTATTACAACTACGGGAGCTTTAAAACTCTTTCTGGACATTGTGTAGAGAAACCGGTTTTCGAGTTTCTTTGGAAATTTGGGGTTTGGGAAGTGACGGTTGAAATGCGACTGGTCCTGGCACGCACCAGCACGCTCACTTTTGGTCCGACAGTGTAAACACAGCGATTGTTTTATAAAGCTCCTCTTTTAAAACTGTGACCTCGTAAGAAAGGATCATAAGGCACGCAGTTTAGTGTGCCTGACGTGTAATTTGTGGCACCATGGAATTGCAATCTGAGCAACATCATAATATTTGTTTGGTTTGAAAAGTTATTGTTTTTGGTGGCAAGTGTAAAAAAGTGAAACACTTGACCATTAATTTTATAACACTTGCTTAAAGCGATACTCCACTTTTTTTGGAAATACGCTTATTTTACAACTCCCCCAGAGTCAAACTGTTGAGTTTTACCTTTTTTGAGGTTAAGAGAGTCAGTCAAGTTTTAAAAAGAGTCAAGTTTTAAATAGGGAAAATATCGAAACACTTTAGTATTTTTTTTTTTTTTTGAGAAATGCTAATGGTCTTGTGCATTTAAATGATGTATGCTAAGCCATGCTAAAAGGGGTACCGCCAGGACCGGAGATCGGCTGAATGGATTCAAAAAAGGTAAAACTCAACAGTTTAATTCTAAGGGAATTGTAAAATCAGCATATTTCTAAAAAAAAAAAAAAAAGTGGAGTATCCCTTTAACTAAACAATCTGACCAAAACTATTGTAAGCTCCGCAAGTGAGGAAATGTGCACTACTGTATATTGGTACAAAGTAAAAAGAAAACCAAAACAAATCGATCACAGAAGCCAAATGTTATGTGTCAGCTAAGCTTTAGGCTTGTTTTCCCAAATGACATCTGTAAAACCTGAGCTACAGTTTTGAACTTGTTTTGTCAGAGTTTGGCACATCTATGCAGGATTAGCTCAGTATATCTGAATGACGACAGAATGAGCTCATCATTTGTGACAGGTAGCGCTCTTCATCATCTCATCTGTGGGCTGCTGCTTCATTAACATGAAGGAGATGAACTCTTGCTTGCAGACTCTTTCCACTCACTCCAAAGCAGAGCTACGTGGACCGTTTCCTAGGCAACAGCACCAAACATCAGATGACAGTATGTCTGAGTGTATATTACAGTTTAGTGACGTGCCAAGAAACTTGCTCTGTTAAAGCAAAAACATTCTTGGGCTCGGAATGAAAAATGAGTCAGGGGAAATGTTATCTCGAACGCCAGTTCATTGGAATGTTAATTCCATATCACACAAAGGAGGAGGAAAGAAAATTGAAAATTTCTCTGTCACTTATGTGTTTAATATTAGCTACCTTTGTTTGGTCATCAGAGTTTTTCTGAGAAATCGAGACTGTTTCTGACAAAGTGTGATGAAATAGTTCAACAGGGTTCTGTGTGATCATGACACCTTTCATTACAAAGTCTTCTTCTTGGTATAACACCTCATTCATTTTCAGGTCATCCCTAATTGGTCCTAAAGAGTTATATAAATTTTTGGGCTTCATAAAAAGCTGCAGCCTGTCTGGTCTTGACGTTTGATTTGCTGTACATGGCAGTGATCTCAATAGCATAGCATTATACTCCCTGACAGTTCCGTTTTACCTTTATAGCCACGCAGATTATATTACTTAAAACTAAGTGCACTTACCGTACTTTACTTGAATGTTTACATGTTAGTTTTATTTCCACTCTAGTACATTTCAGTGTCAAGTATTTTATTTGACTTAAAACTAATAAAACAAGCTTGAACGTGTACAACTTGTACATACTTTGTTCATTGAGCGAACATTTTTTGCAGACAGGTTTTTTTCCGGAGTCAGTGTTGATATCAAGAGTAACTGCCACCAGAAACATTTGATACAATTGAACAACACCAAGGATTCGAACACCTAAGGATTAACTGAAATAACTAAAAGGGAAAATCAAAGTTAACTTTGCTTTTTTATCGTGTAAATGTCAGCTCATGAATTGCTTGTTGCTGTATTAACTTTAAAATCTACTGTACCTTCCATAAGCACTAGTAGTCGGCTACAAAAGAGTAAATTCACATCCGTTGTAATAATTTTGAGCAATCTTTCATTTGCAAAGTATTGTTTTCTTTTTATTTTCATCTCTCTACCACTAGTTGTTGAACTAACATGAAGGTTTCCTTTGCACTGCATTTAATGAGTTACAAAAGGAGTGTTTGTTTTGAAATGAAGCTGAAACATTTGTCAAACATTTTGGATAAACATACTGTGACCTGAGTTTCTTTCCCATTTTAGTTAAGCAATAAGTTACTGGTAAATTTCAGTGTGTCTAACTATAGTTACACACAAAATTATAATTTTGGATATTTAATAACCATTACAAAAAATAAGTTTATTCTAGTGTGCTACTTACAAACATCAAGAAAGTATACTTTTAGTGTACTTTTTATGTGCCATGTGACAGTGTTACCCCTTATGTTTTTTTTTCGGGTTGAAATTTTGACTTTTTATATCTCGGCTCTGGAAGGGTCTAGAGCCTCCATTTTTGCGCGCTGGTCGAAGTCTCCTGGCCCTCTGTCAGAATCCAGAGTTTCAAGAAGATCGGAGGGGGTCAAAATTTCGGCCAAAAAAAAAAAAAACGACAGTGTTACCCCTTATGTTTTTTTTTTCGGGTTGAAATTTTGACTTTTTATATCTCGGCTCTGGAAGGGTCTAGAGCCTCCATTTTTGCGCGCTGGTCGAAGTCTCGTGGCCCTCTGTCAGAATCCAGAGTTTCAAGAAGATCGGAGGGGGTCAAAATTTCGGCCAAAAAAAAAAAACGGCAGTGTTACCCCTTATGTTTTTTTTTTCGGGTTGAAATTTTGACTTTTTATATCTCGGCTCTGGAAGGGTCTAGAGCCTCCATTTTTGCGCGCTGGTCGAAGTCTCGTGGCCCTCTGTCAGAATCAGAGGTTCAAGAAGATCGGAGGGGGTCAAAATTTCGGCCAAAAAAAAAAAATGACAGTGTTACCCCTTATGTTTTTTTTTTCGGCTTGAAATTTTGACTTTCAATATCTCGGTTCTGGAAGGGTCTAGAGCCTCCATTTTTGCGCGCTGGTCGAAGTCTCGTGGCCCTCTGTCAGAATTCAGAGTTTCAAGAAGATCGGAGGGGGTCAAAATTTCGGCCAAAAAAAAAAAATACGACAGTGTTACCCCTTATGTTTTTTTTTTCGGGTTGAAATTTTGACTTTTTATATCTCGGCTCTGGAAGGGTCTAGAGCCTCCATTTTTGCGCGCTGGTCGAAGTCTCGTGGCCCTCTGTCAGAATCCAGAGTTTCAAGAAGATCGGAGGGGTCAAAATTTCGGCCAAAAAAAAAAAAACGACAGTGTTACCCCTTATGGTTTTTTTTGGGTTGAAATTGTGACTTTCTATATCTTGGCTCTGGAAGGGTCTAGAGCCTCCATTTTTGCGCGCTGGTCGAAGTCTTGTGGCCCTCTGTCAGAATCCAGAGTTTCAAGAAGATTGGAGGGGGTCAAAATTTCGGCCAAAAAAAAAAACGACAGTGTTACCCCTTATGTTTTTTTTTTTTCGGGTTGAAATTTTGACTTTTTATATCTCGGCTCTGGAAGGGTCTAGAGCCTCCATTTTTGTGCGCTGGTCGAAGTCTCGTGGCCCTCTGTCAGAATCCAGAGTTTCAAGAAGATCGGAGGGGGTCAAAATTTCGGCCAAAAAAAAAAAAACGACAGTGTTACCCCTTATGTTTTTTTTCGGCTTGAAATTTTGACTTTCGATATCTCGGCTCTGGAAGGGTCTAGAGCTTCCATTTTTGCGCGCTGGTCGAAGTCTCGTGGCCCTCTGTCAGAATCCAGAGTTTCAAGAAGATCGGAGGGGGTCAAAATTTTGGCCAAAAAAAAAAACCCACAGTGTTACCCCTTATGTTTTTTTTTCGGGTTGAAATTTTGACTTTTTATATCTCGGCTCTGGAAGGGTCTAGAGCCTCCATTTTTGCGCGCTGGTCGAAGTCTCGTGGCCCTCTGTCAGAATCCAGAGTTTCAAGAAGATCGGAGGGGGTCAAAATTTCGGCCAAAAAAAAACCCCACAGTGTTACCCCTTATGTTTTTTTTTCGGGTCGAAATTTTGACCTTCGATATCTCGGCTCTGGAAGGGTCTAGAGCCTCCATTTTTGCGCGCTGGTCGAAGTCTCGTGGCCCTCTGTCAGAATCCAGAGTTTCAAGAAGATCGGAGGGGGTCAAAATTTCGGCCAAAAAAAACCCCCACAGTGTTACCCCTTATGTTTTTTTTTTCGGGTCCAAATTTTGACCTTCGATATCTCGGCTCTGGAAGGGTCTAGAGCCTCCATTTTTGCGCGCTGGTCGAAGTCTCCTGGCCCTCTGTCAGAATCCAGAGTTTCAAGAAGATCGGAGGGGGTCAAAAGTTCGGCCAAAAAAAAAAAACGACAGTGTTACCCCTTATGTTTTTTTTCGGGTTGAAATTTTGACTTTCGATATCTCGGCTCTGGAAGGGTCTAGAGCCTCCATTTTTGCGCGCTGGTCGAAGTCTCGTGGCCCTCTGTCAGAATCCAGAGTTTCAAGAAGATCGGAGGGGGTCAAAATTTCGGCCAAAAAAAAACAAAACGACAGTGTTACCCCTTATGATTTTTTTTGGGTTGAAATTTTGACCTTCTATATCTCGGCTCTGGAAGGGTCTAGAGCCTCCATTTTTGCGCGCTGGTCGAAGTCTCGTGGCCCTCTGTCAGAATCCAGAGTTTCAAGAAGATCGGAGGGGGTCAAAATTTCGGCCAAAAAAAACCCCGACAGTGTTACCCCTTATGTTTTTTTTTTCTGGTTGAAATTTTGACTTTTTATATCTCGGCTCTGGAAGGGTCTAGAGCCTCCATTTTTGCGCGCTGGTCGAAGTCTCGTGGCCCTCTGTCAGAATTCAGAGTTTCAAGAAGATCGGAGGGGGTCAAAATTTCGGCCAAAAAAAAAAAATGACAGTGTTACCCCTTATGGTTTTTTTGGGTTGAAATTTCGACTTTCTATATCTCGGCTCTGGAAGGGTCTAGAGCCTCCATTTTTGCGCGCTGGTCGAAGTCTCGTGGCCCTCTGTCAGAATCCAGATTATCAAGAAGATCGGAGGGTGTCAAAATTTCGGCCAAAAAAAAAAAAAACCACAGTGTTACCCCTTATGTTTTTTTTTTCGGGTTCAAATTTTGACCTTCGATATCTTGGCTCTGGAAGGGTCTAGAGCCTCCATTTTTGCGCGCTGGTCGAAGTCTCTTGGCCCTCTGTCAGAATCCAGAGTTTCAAGAAGATCGGAGGGGGTCAAAATTTCGGCCAAAAAAAACCCCACAGTGTTACCTCTTATGTTTTTTTTTCGGGTCAAAATTTTGACCTTCGATATCTCGGCTCTGGAATGGTCTAGAGCCTCAATTTTTGCGCGCTGGTCGAAGTCTCGTGGCCCTCTGTCAGAATCCAGAGTTTCAAGAAGATCGGAGGCGGTCAAAATTGCGGCCAAAAAAAAAAAAACACAGTGTTACCCCTTATGTTTTTTTTTCGGGTCCAAATTTTGACCTTCGATATCTCGGCTCTGGAAGGGTCTAGAGCCTCCATTTTTGCGCGCTGGTCGAAGTCTCGTGGCCCTCTGTCAGAATCCATTGTTTCAAGAAGATCGGAGGGGGTCAAAATTTCGGCCAAAAAAAAAAAACACAGTGTTACCCCCTTATGTTTTTTTTTCGGGTCCAATTTTTGACCTTCGATATATTCGGAAGGGTCTAGAGCCTCCATTTTTGCGCGCTGGTCGAAGTCTCGTGGCCCTCTGTCAGAATCCAGAGTTTCAAGAAGATCGGAGGGGGTCAAAATTTCGCCAAAAAAAAACCACAGTGTTACCCCTTATGTTTTTTTTCGGGTCAAAATTTTGACCTTCGATATCTCGGCTCTGGAAGGGTCCAGAGCCTCCATTTTTGCGCGCTGGTCGAAGTCTCGTGGCCCTCTGTCAGAATCCAGAGTTTCAAGAAGATCGGAGGGGGTCAAAATTTTGGCCAAAAAAAAAAACCCACAGTGTTACCCCTTATGTTTTTATTTTCAGGTCCAAATTTTGACCTTCGATATCTCGGCTCTGGAAGGGTCTAGAGCCTCCATTTTTGCGCGCTGGTCTAAGTCTCGTGGCCCTCTGTCAGAATCCAGAGTTTCAAGAAGATCGGAGGGGGTCAAAATTTCGGCCAAAAAAAAAAAACACAGTGTTACCCCTTATGTTTTTTTTTTTCGGGTCCAATTTTTGACCTTCGATATCTCGGCTCTGGAAGGGTCTAGAGCCTCCATTTTTGCGCGCTGGTCGAAGTCTCGTGGCCCTCTGTCAGAATCCAGAGTTTCAAGAAGATCGGAGTGGGTCAAAATTTCGGCCAAAAAAAAAAAAACACAGTGTTACCCCTTATGTTTTTTTTCGGGTCAAAATTTTGACCTTCGATATCTCGGCTCTGGAAGGGTCTAGAGCCTCCATTTTTGCGCGCTGGTCGAAGTCTCGTGGCCCTCTGTCAGAATCCAGAGTTTCAAGAAGATCGGAGGGGGTCAAAATTTCGGCCAAAAAAAAAAATGACAGTGTTACCCCTTATGTTTTTTTTTCGGGTCCAAATTTTGACCTTCGATATCTCGGCTCTGGAAGGGTCTAGAGCCTCCATTTTTGCGCGCTGGTCGAAGTCTCGTGGCCCTCTGTCAGAATCCCTTGTTTCAAGAAGATCGGAGGGGGTAAACATTTCGGCCAAAAAAAAAAAAACACAGTGTTACCCCTTATATTTTTTTTTTCGGGTCAAAATTTTGACCTTCGATATCTCGGCTCTGGAAGGGTCTAGAGCCTCCATTTTTGCGCGCTGGTCGAAGTCTCGTGGCCCTCTGTCAGAATCCATTGTTTCAAGAAGATCGGAGGGGGTCAAAATTTCGGCCAAAAAAAAAAAAACACAGTGTTACCCCCTTATGTTTTTTTTTCGGGTCCAATTTTTGACCTTCGATATATTCGGAAGGGTCTAGAGCCTCCATTTTTGCGCGCTGGTCGAAGTCTCGTGGCCCTCTGTCAGAATCCAGAGTTTCAAGAAGATCGGAGGGGGTCAAAATTTTGGCCAAAAAAAAAAACCCACAGTGTTACCCCTTATGTTTTTATTTTCAGGTCCAAATTTTGACCTTCGATATCTCGGCTCTGGAAGGGTCTAGAGCCTCCATTTTTGCGCGCTGGTCTAAGTCTCGTGGCCCTCTGTCAGAATCCAGAGTTTCAAGAAGATCGGAGGGGGTCAAAATTTCGGCCAAAAAAAAAAAACCACAGTGTTACCCCTTATGTTTTTTTTTTCGGGTCCAATTTTTGACCTTCGATATCTCGGCTCTGGAAGGGTCTAAAGCCTCCATTTTTGCGCGCTGGTCGAAGTCTCGTGGCCCTCTGTCAGAATCCAGAGTTTCAAGAAGATCGGAGTGGGTCAAAATTTCGGCCAAAAAAAAAAAACACAGTGTTACCCCTTATGTTTTTTTTCGGGTCAAAATTTTGACCTTCGATATCTCGGCTCTGGAAGGGTCTAGAGCCTCCATTTTTGCGCGCTGGTCGAAGTCTCGTGGCCCTCTGTCAGAATCCAGAGTTTCAAGAAGATCGGAGGGGGTCAAAATTTCGGCCAAAAAAAAAAATGACAGTGTTACCCCTTATGTTTTTTTTTCGGGTCCAAATTTTGACCTTCGATATCTCGGCTCTGGAAGGGTCTAGAGCCTCCATTTTTGCGCGCTGGTCGAAGTCTCGTGGCCCTCTGTCAGAATCCATTGTTTCAAGAAGATCGGAGGGGGTAAACATTTCGGCCAAAAAAAAAAAACACAGTGTTACCCCTTATATTTTTTTTTTCGGGTCAAAATTTTGACCTTCGATATCTCGGCTCTGGAAGGGTCTAGAGCCTCCATTTTTGCGCGCTGGTCGAAGTCTCTTGGCCCTCTGTCAGAATCCAGAGTTTCAAGAAGATCGGAGGGGGTCAAAATTTTGGCCAAAAAAAAACCCACAGTGTTACCCCTTATGTTTTTTTTTTCGGGTCCAATTTTTGACCTTCGATATATTCGGAAGGGTCTAGAGCCTCCATTTTTGCGCGCTGGTCGAAGTCTCGTGGCCCTCTGTCAGAATCCAGAGTTTCAAGAAGATCGGAGGGGGTCAAAATTTCGCCAAAAAAAAAAACACAGTGTTACCCCTTATGTTTTTTTTCGGGTCAAAATTTTGACCTTCGATATCTCGGCTCTGGAAGGGTCTAGAGCCTCCATTTTTGCGCGCTGGTCGAAGTCTCGTGGCCCTCTGTCAGAATCCAGAGTTTCAAGAAGATCGGAGGGGGTCAAAATTTCGGCCAAAAAAAAAAACACAGTGTTACCCCTTATGTTTTTTTTTCGGGTCGAAATTTTGACCTTCGATATCTCGGCTCTGGAATGGTCTAGAGCCTCCATTTTTGCACGCTGGTCGAAGTGTCATGGCCCTCTGTCAGAATCCAGAGTTTCAAGAAGATCGGAGGGGGTCAAAATTTCGGCCAAAAAAAAAAAAACACAGTGTTACCCCTTATGTTTTTTTTCGGGTCCAAATTTTGACCTTCGATATCTCGGCTCTGGAAGGGTCTAGAGCCTCCATTTTTGCACGCTGGTCGAAGTGTCATGGCCCTCTGTCAGAATCCAGAGTTTCAAGAAGATCGGAGGGGGTCAAAATTTCGGCCAAAAAAAACCACAGTGTTACCCCTTATGTTTTTTTTCGGGTCCAAATTTTGACCTTCGATATCTCGGCTCTGGAAGGGTCTAGAGCCTCCATTTTTGCGCGCTTGGTGAAGTCTCGTGGCCCTCAGTCAGAATCCAGAGTTTCAAGAAGATCGGAGGGGGTCAAAATTTCGGCCAAAAAAAAAAAACACAGTGTTACCCCTTATGTTTTTTTTTTCGGGTCCAAATTTTGACCTTCGATATCTCAGCTCTGGAAGGGTCTAGAGCCTCCATTTTTGCACGCTGGTCGAAGTCTTGTGGCCCTCTGTCATAATCCAGAGTTTCAAGAAGATCGGAGGGGGTCAAAATTTCGGCCAAAAAAAAAAAACCCCATAGTGTTACCCCTTATAATTTTTTTCGGGTCCAAATTTTGACCTTCAATATCTCGGCTCTGGAAGGGTCTAGAGCCTCCATTTTTGCGCGCTGGTCGAAGTCTCGTGGCCCTCTGTCAGAATTCAGAGTTTCAAGAAGATCGGAGGGGTCAAAATTTTGACCCGAAAAAAAACATAAGGGGTAACACTGTGTTTTTTTTTTTTGGCCGAAATTTTGACCCCCTCCGATCTTCTTGAAACTCTGATTCTGACAGAGGGCCACGAGACTTCGACCAGCGTGCAAAAATGGAGACTGTAGACCCTTCCAGAGCCGAGATATCGAAGGTCAAAATTTGGACCTGAAAAAAAAAACATAAGGGGTAACACTGTCATTTTTTTGTTTGGCCTAAATTATGACCCCCTCCGATCTTCTTGAAACTCTGGATTCTGACAGAGGGCCACGAGACTTCGACCAGCGC
Organism: Cyprinella venusta; assembly: GCA_038021265.1. NCBI lineage: Eukaryota > Metazoa > Chordata > Actinopteri > Cypriniformes > Leuciscidae > Cyprinella > Cyprinella venusta. Next base: position 34,566,222 of record CM075865.1, on the reverse strand, counting down.
GTAAAAATGGAGGCTCTAGACCCTTCCAGAGCCGAGATATCGAAGGTCAAAATTTGGACCTGAAAAAAAAAACATAAGGGGTAACACTGTCATTTTTTTTTTTGGCTGAAATTTTGACCCCCTCCGATCTTCTTGAAACTCTGGACTCTGACAGAGGGCCACAAGACTTCGACCAACGCGCAAAAAATGAGGCTCTAGACCCTTCCAGAGCCGAGATATCGAAGGTCAAAATTTGGACCTGAAAAAAAAACATAAGGGGTAACACTGTCATTTTTTTTTTTGGCCGAAATTTTGACCCCCTCCGATCTTCTTGAAACTCTGGATTCTGACAGAGGGCCACGAGACTTCGACCAACGCGCAAAAATTGAGGCTCTAGACCCTTCCAGAGCCGAGATATCGAAGGTCAAAATTTGGACCTGAAAAAAAAACATAAGGGGTAACACTGTCATTTTTTTTTTGGCTGAAATTTTGACCCCCTCCGATCTTCTTGAAACTCTGGATTCTGACAGAGGGCCACGAGATTTCGACCAACGCGCAAAAATTGAGGCTCTAGACCCTTCCAGAGCCGAGATATCGAAGGTCAAAATTTGGACCTGAAAAAAAAACATAAGGGGTAACACTGTCATTTTTTTTTTTTGGCCGAAATTTTGACCCCCTCCGATCTTCTTGAAATTCTGGATTCTGACAGAGGGCCACGAGACTTCGACCAGCACGCAAAAATGGAGGCTCTAGACCCTTCCAGAGCCGAGATATCGAAGGTCAAAATTTGGACCTGAAAAAAAAAACATAAGGGGTAACACTGTCATTTTTTTTTTTTGGCCGAAATTTTGACCCCCTCCGATTTTCTTGAAACTCTGGATTCTGACAGAGGGCCACAAGACTTCGACCAGCGCGCAAAAATGGAGGCTCTAGACCCTTCCAGAGCCAAGATATCGAAGGTCAAAATTTGGACCTGAAAAAAAAACCATAAGGGGTAACACTGTCATTTTTTTTTTTTTGGCCGAAATTTTGACCCCCTCCGATCTTCTTGAAATTCTGGATTCTGACAGAGGGCCACGAGACTCCGACCAGCACGCAAAAATGGAGGCTCTAGACCCTTCCAGAGCCGAGATATCGAAGGTCAAAATTTGGACCTGAAAAAAAAACCATAAGGGGTAACACTGTCATTTTTTTTTTTGGCCGAAATTTTGACCCCCTCCGATCTTCTTGAAATTCTGGATTCTGACAGAGGGCCACGAGACTTCGACCAGCACGCAAAAATGGAGGCTCTAGACCCTTCCAGAGCCGAGATATCGAAGGTCAAAATTTGGACCTGAAAAAAAAAACATAAGGGGTAACACTGTCATTTTTTTTTTTGGCCGAAATTTTGACCCCCTCCGATTTTCTTGAAACTCTGGATTCTGACAGAGGGCCACAAGACTTCGACCAGCGCGCAAAAATGGAGGCTCTAGACCCTTCCAGAGCCGAGATATCGAAGGTCAAAATTTGAACCTGAAAAAAAAACATAAGGGGTAACACTGTCATTTTTTTTTTGGCCGAAATTTTGACCCCCTCCGATTTTCTTGAAACTCTGGATTCTGACAGAGGGCCACGAGACTTCGACCAGCGCGCAAAAATGGAGGCTCTAGACCCTTCCAGAGCCGAGATATCGAAGGTCAAAATTTGGACCTGAAAAAAAAACATAAGGGGTAACACTGTCATTTTTTTTTTTGGCCGAAATTTTGACCCCCTCCGATCTTCTTGAAACTCTGGATTCTGACAGAGGGCCACGAGACTTCGACCAGCACGCAAAAATGGAGGCTCTAGACCCTTCCAGAGCCAAGATATCGAAGGTCAAAATTTGAACCTAAAAAAAAAACATAAGGGGTAACACTGTCATTTTTTTTTGGCCGAAATTTTGACCCCCTCCGATTTTCTTGAAACTCTGGATTCTGACAGAGGGTCACGAGACTTCGACCAGCGCGCAAAAATGGAGGCTCTAGACCCTTCCAGAGCCGAGATATCGAAGGTCAAAATTTGGACCTGAAAAAAAAACATAAGGGGTAACACTGTCATTTTTTTTTTGGCCAAAATTTTGACCCCCTCCGATTTTCTTGAAACTCTGGATTCTGACAGAGGGCCACGAGACTTCGACCAGCGCGCAAAAATGGAGGCTCTAGACCCTTCCAGAGCCGAGATATCGAAGGTCAAAATTTGAACCTAAAAAAAAAACATAAGGGGTAACACTGTCATTTTTTTTTTTTGGCCGAAATTTTGACCCCCTCCAATTTTCTTGAAACTCTGGATTCTGACAGAGGGCCACGAGACTTCGACCAGCGCGCAAAAATGGAGGCTCTAGACCCTTCCAGAGCCAAGATATCGAAGGTCAAAATTTGGACCTGAAAAAAAAACACAAGGGGTAACACTGTCATTTTTTTTTTTTTGGCCGAAATTTTGACCCCCTCCGATCTTCTTGAAACTCTGGATTCTGACAGAGGGCCACGAGACTTCGACCAGCGCGCAAAAATGGAGGCTCTAGACCCTTCCAGAGCCGAGATATCGAAGGTCAAAATTTGAACCTGAAAAAAAAACATAAGGGGTAACACTGTCATTTTTTTTTTTTGGCCGAAATTTTGACCCCCTCCGATTTTCTTGAAACTCTGGATTCTGACAGAGGGCCACGAGACTTCGACCAGCGCGCAAAAATGGAGGCTCTAGACCCTTCCAGAGCCAAGATATCGAAGGTCAAAATTTGGACCTGAAAAAAAAACATAAGGGGTAACACTGTCATTTTTTTTTTTTGGCCGAAATTTTGACCCCCTCCGATCTTCTTGAAATTCTGGATTCTGACAGAGGGCCACGAGACTTCGACCAGCACGCAAAAATGGAGGCTCTAGACCCTTCCAGAGCCGAGATATCGAAGGTCAAAATTTGGACCTGAAAAAAAAAAAACATAAGGGGTAACACTGTCATTTTTTTTTTGGCCGAAATTTTGACCCCCTCCGATTTTCTTGAAACTCTGGATTCTGACAGAGGGCCACAAGACTTCGACCAGCGCGCAAAAATGGAGGCTCTAGACCCTTCCAGAGCCGAGATATCGAAGGTCAAAATTTGAACCTGAAAAAAAAACATAAGGGGTAACACTGTCATTTTTTTTTTTTGGCCGAAATTTTGACCCCCTCCGATTTTCTTGAAACTCTGGATTCTGACAGAGGGCCACGAGACTTTGACCAGCGCGCAAAAATGGAGGCTCTAGACCCTTCCAGAGCCGAGATATCGAAGGTCAAAATTTGGACCTGAAAAAAAAACATAAGGGGTAACACTGTCATTTTTTTTTTTGGCCGAAATTTTGACCCCCTCCGATTTTCTTGAAGCTCTGGATTCTGACAGAGGGCCACGAGACTTCGACCAGCGCGCAAAAATGGAGGCTCTAGACCCTTCCAGAGCCGAGATATCGAAGGTCAAAATTTGGACCTGAAAAAAAAAACATAAGGGGTAACACTGTCATTTTTTTTTTTGGCCGAAATTTTGACCCCCTCCGATTTTCTTGAAACTCTGGATTCTGACAGAGGGCCACGAGACTTCGACCAGCGCGCAAAAATGGAGGCTCTAGACCCTTCCAGAGCCGAGATATCGAAGGTCAAAATTTGGACCTGAAAAAAAAACATAAGGGGTAACACTGTCATTTTTTTTTTTGGCCGAAATTTTGACCCCCTCCGATTTTCTTGAAACTCTGGATTCTGACAGAGGGCCACGAGACTTCGACCAGCGCGCAAAAATGGAGGCTCTAGACCCTTCCAGAGCCAAGATATCGAAGGTCAAAATTTGGACCTGAAAAAAAAACATAAGGGGTAACACTGTCATTTTTTTTTTTGGCCGAAATTTTGACCCCCTCCGATCTTCTTGAAATTCTGGATTCTGACAGAGGGCCACGAGACTTCGACCAGCACGCAAAAATGGAGGCTCTAGACCCTTCCAGAGCCGAGATATCGAAGGTCAAAATTTGGACCTGAAAAAAAAACATAAGGGGTAACACTGTCATTTTTTTTTTTGGCCGAAATTTTGACCCCCTCCGATTTTCTTGAAACTCTGGATTCTGACAGAGGGCCACAAGACTTCGACCAGCGCGCAAAAATGGAGGCTCTAGACCCTTCCAGAGCCGAGATATCGAAGGTCAAAATTTGAACCTGAAAAAAAAACATAAGGGGTAACACTGTCATTTTTTTTTTTTTGGCCGAAATTTTGACCCCCTCCGATTTTCTTGAAACTCTGGATTCTGACAGAGGGCCACGAGACTTCGACCAGCGCGCAAAAATGGAGGCTCTAGACCCTTCCAGAGCCGAGATATCGAAGGTCAAAATTTGGACCTGAAAAAAAAACATAAGGGGTAACACTGTCATTTTTTTTTTTGGCCGAAATTTTGACCCCCTCCGATCTTCTTGAAACTCTGGATTCTGACAGAGGGCCACGAGACTTCGACCAGCGCGCAAAAATGGAGGCTCTAGACCCTTCCAGAGCCAAGATATCGAAGGTCAAAATTTGAACCTAAAAAAAAAACATAAGGGGTAACACTGTCATTTTTTTTTTTGGCCGAAATTTTGACCCCCTCCGATTTTCTTGAAACTCTGGATTCTGACAGAGGGCCACGAGACTTCGACCAGCGCGCAAAAATGGAGGCTCTAGACCCTTCCAGAGCCGAGATATCGAAGGTCAAAATTTGGACCTGAAAAAAAAACATAAGGGGTAACACTGTCATTTTTTTTTTGGCCGAAATTTTGACCCCCTCCGATCTTCTTTAAACTCTGGATTCTGACAGAGGGCCACGAGACTTCGACCAGCGCGCAAAAATGGAGGCTCTAGACCCTTCCAGAGCCGAGATATCGAAGGTCAAAATTTGAACCTGAAAAAAAAACATAAGGGGTAACACTGTCATTTTTTTTTTTTTTTGGCCGAAATTTTGACCCCCTCCGATTTTCTTGAAACTCTGGATTCTGACAGAGGGCCACGAGACTTCGACCAGCGCGCAAAAATGGAGGCTCTAGACCCTTCCAGAGCCGAGATATCGAAGGTCAAAATTTGGACCTGAAAAAAAAACATAAGGGGTAACACTGTCATTTTTTTTTTGGCCGAAATTTTGACCCCCTCCGATTTTCTTGAAACTCTGGATTCTGACAGAGGGCCACGAGACTTCGACCAGCGCGCAAAAATGGAGGCTCTAGACCCTTCCAGAGCCAAGATATCGAAGGTCAAAATTTGGACCTGAAAAAAAAAACATAAGGGGTAACACTGTCATTTTTTTTTTGGCCGAAATTTTGACCCCCTCCGATTTTCTTGAAACTCTGGATTCTGACAGAGGGCCACGAGACTTCGACCAGCGCGCAAAAATGGAGGCTCTAGACCCTTCCAGAGCCAAGATATCGAAGGTCAAAATTTGGACCTGAAAAAAAAACATAAGGGGTAACATGTTCATTTTTTTTTTTGGCCGAAATTTTGACCCCCTCCGATTTTCTTGAAACTCTGGATTCTGACAGAGGGCCACGAGACTTCGACCAGCGCGCAAAAATGGAGGCTCTAGACCCTTCCAGAGCCGAGATATCGAAGGTCAAAATTTGGACCTGAAAAAAAAAAACATAAGGGGTAACACTGTCATTTTTTTTTTGGCCGAAATTTTGACCCCCTCCGATTTTCTTGAAACTCTGGATTCTGACAGAGGGCCACGAGACTTCGACCAGCGCGCAAAAATGGAGGCTCTAGACCCTTCCAGAGCCGAGATATCGAAGGTCAAAATTTGGACCTGAAAAAAAAACATAAGGGGTAACACTGTCATTTTTTTTTTTGGCCGAAATTTTGACCCCCTCCGATCTTCTTTAAACTGTGGATTCTGACAGAGGGCCACGAGACTTCGACCAGCGCGCAAAAATGGAGGCTCTAGACCCTTCCAGAGCCAAGATATCGAAGGTCAAAATTTGGACCTGAAAAAAAAACATAAGGGGTAACACTGTCATTTTTTTTTTTGGGCCGAAATTTTGACCCCCTCCGATCTTCTTGAAATTCTGGATTCTGACAGAGGGCCACGAGACTTCGACCAGCACGCAAAAATGGAGGCTCTAGACCCTTCCAGAGCCGAGATATCGAAGGTCAAAATTTGGACCTGAAAAAAAAAAACATAAGGGGTAACACTGTCATTTTTTTTTTTGGCCGAAATTTTGACCCCCTCCGATTTTCTTGAAACTCTGGATTCTGACAGAGGGCCACAAGACTTCGACCAGCGCGCAAAAATGGAGGCTCTAGACCCTTCCAGAGCCGAGATATCGAAGGTCAAAATTTGAACCTGAAAAAAAAACATAAGGGGTAACACTGTCATTTTTTTTTTTTGGCCGAAATTTTGACCCCCTCCGATTTTCTTGAAACTCTGGATTCTGACAGAGGGCCACGAGACTTCGACCAGCGCGCAAAAATGGAGGCTCTAGACCCTTCCACAGCCGAGATATCGAAGGTCAAAATTTGGACCTGAAAAAAAAACATAAGGGGTAACACTGTCATTTTTTTTTTTGGCCGAAATTTTGACCCCCTCCGATCTTCTTGAAACTCTGGATTCTGACAGAGGGCCACGAGACTTCGACCAGCGCGCAAAAATGGAGGCTCTAGACCCTTCCAGAGCCAAGATATCGAAGGTCAAAATTTGAACCTAAAAAAAAAAACATAAGGGGTAACACTGTCATTTTTTTTTTTGGCCGAAATTTTGACCCCCTCCGATTTTCTTGAAACTCTGGATTCTGACAGAGGGCCACGAGACTTCGACCAGCGCGCAAAAATGGAGGCTCTAGACCCTTCCAGAGCCGAGATATCGAAGGTCAAAATTTGGACCTGAAAAAAAACATAAGGGGTAACACTGTCATTTTTTTTTTTGGCCGAAATTTTGACCCCCTCCGATTTTCTTGAAACTCTGGATTCTGACAGAGGGCCACGAGACTTCGACCAGCGCGCAAAAATGGAGGCTCTAGACCCTTCCAGAGCCAAGATATCGAAGGTCAAAATTTGGACCTGAAAAAAAAACATAAGGGGTAACACTGTCATTTTTTTTTTTGGCCGAAATTTTGACCCCCTCCGATCTTCTTGAAATTCTGGATTCTGACAGAGGGCCACGAGACTTCGACCAGCACGCAAAAATGGAGGCTCTAGACCCTTCCAGAGCCAAGATATCGAAGGTCAAAATTTGGACCTGAAAAAAAAACATAAGGGGTAACACTGTCATTTTTTTTTTGGCCGAAATTTTGACCCCCTCCGATTTTCTTGAAACTCTGGATTCTGACAGAGGGCCACAAGACTTCGACCAGCGCGCAAAAATGGAGGCTCTAGACCCTTCCAGAGCCGAGATATCGAAGGTCAAAATTTGAACCTGAAAAAAAACATAAGGGGTAACACTGTCATTTTTTTTTTTTGGCCGAAATTTTGACCCCCTCCGATTTTCTTGAAACTCTGGATTCTGACAGAGGGCCACGAGACTTCGACCAGCGCGCAAAAATGGAGGCTCTAGACCCTTCCAGAGCCGAGATATCGAAGGTCAAAATTTGGACCTGAAAAAAAACATAAGGGGTAACACTGTCATTTTTTTTTTTGGCCGAAATTTTGAGATCGGAGGATCTTCTTGAAACTCTGGATTCTGCCAGAGGGCCACGAGACTTCGACCAGCGCGCAAAAATGGAGGCTCTAGACCCTTCCAGAGCCAAGATATCGAAGGTCAAAATTTGGACCTGAAAAAAAAACATAAGGGGTAACACTGTCATTTTTTTTTTTTGGGCCGAAATTTTGACCCCCTCCGATCTTCTTGAAATTCTGGATTCTGACAGAGGGCCACGAGACTTCGACCAGCACGCAAAAATGGAGGCTCTAGACCCTTCCAGAGCCGAGATATCGAAGGTCAAAATTTGGACCTGAAAAAAAAAACATAAGGGGTAACACTGTCATTTTTTTTTTTGGCCGAAATTTTGACCCCCTCCGATTTTCTTGAAACTCTGGATTCTGACAGAGGGCCACAAGACTTCGACCAGCGCGCAAAAATGGAGGCTCTAGACCCTTCCAGAGCCGAGATATCGAAGGTCAAAATTTGAACCTGAAAAAAAAACATAAGGGGTAACACTGTCATTTTTTTTTTTGGCCGAAATTTTGACCCCCTCCGATTTTCTTGAAACTCTGGATTCTGACAGAGGGCCATGAGACTTCGACCAGCGCGCAAAAATGGAGGCTCTAGACCCTTCCACAGCCGAGATATCGAAGGTCAAAATTTGGACCTGAAAAAAAAAAACATAAGGGGTAACACTGTCATTTTTTTTTTTGGCCGAAATTTTGACCCCCTCCGATCTTCTTGAAACTCTGGATTCTGACAGAGGGCCACGAGACTTCGACCAGCGCGCAAAAATGGAGGCTCTAGACCCTTCCAGAGCCAAGATATCGAAGGTCAAAATTTGAACCTAAAAAAAAAACATAAGGGGTAACACTGTCATTTTTTTTTTTGGCCGAAATTTTGACCCCCTCCGATTTTCTTGAAACTCTGGATTCTGACAGAGGGCCACGAGACTTCGACCAGCGCGCAAAAATGGAGGCTCTAGACCCTTCCAGAGCCGAGATATCGAAGGTCAAAATTTGGACCTGAAAAAAAAACATAAGGGGTAACACTGTCATTTTTTTTTTGGCCGAAATTTTGACCCCCTCCGATCTTCTTTAAACTCTGGATTCTGACAGAGGGCCACGAGACTTCGACCAGCGCGCAAAAATGGAGGCTCTAGACCCTTCCAGAGCCGAGATATCGAAGGTCAAAATTTGAACCTGAAAAAAAACATAAGGGGTAACACTGTCATTTTTTTTTTTTTTTGGCCGAAATTTTGACCCCCTCCGATTTTCTTGAAACTCTGGATTCTGACAGAGGGCCACGAGACTTCGACCAGCGCGCAAAAATGGAGGCTCTAGACCCTTCCAGAGCCGAGATATCGAAGGTCAAAATTTGGACCTGAAAAAAAAACATAAGGGGTAACACTGTCATTTTTTTTTTGGCCGAAATTTTGACCCCCTCCGATTTTCTTGAAACTCTGGATTCTGACAGAGGGCCACGAGACTTCGACCAGCGCGCAAAAATGGAGGCTCTAGACCCTTCCAGAGCCAAGATATCGAAGGTCAAAATTTGGACCTGAAAAAAAAAAACATAAGGGGTAACACTGTCATTTTTTTTTTTGGCCGAAATTTTGACCCCCTCCGATTTTCTTGAAACTCTGGATTCTGACAGAGGGCCACGAGACTTCGACCAGCGCGCAAAAATGGAGGCTCTAGACCCTTCCAGAGCCAAGATATCGAAGGTCAAAATTTGGACCTGAAAAAAAAACATAAGGGGTAACACTGTCATTTTTTTTTTTTGGCCGAAATTTTGACCCCCTCCGATCTTCTTGAAATTCTGGATTCTGACAGAGGGCCACGAGACTTCGACCAGCACGCAAAAATGGAGGCTCTAGACCCTTCCAGAGCCGAGATATCGAAGGTCAAAATTTGGACCTGAAAAAAAAAACATAAGGGGTAACACTGTCATTTTTTTTTTTCGCCGAAATTTTGACCCCCTCCAATTTTCTTGAAACTCTGGATTCTGACAGAGGGCCACGAGACTTCGACCAGCGCGCAAAAATGGAGGCTCTAGACCCTTCCAGAGCCAAGATATCGAAGGTCAAAATTTGGACCTGAAAAAAAACCATAAGGGGTAACACTGTCATTTTTTTTTTGGCCGAAATTTTGACCCCCTCCGATCTTCTTGAAATTCTGGATTCTGACAGAGGGCCACGAGACTTCGACCAGCACGCAAAAATGGAGGCTCTAGACCCTTCCAGAGCCAAGATATCGAAGGTCAAAATTTGGACCTGAAAAAAAAACATAAGGGGTAACACTGTCATTTTTTTTTTGGGCCGAAATTTTGACCCCCTCCGATTTTCTTGAAACTCTGGATTCTGACAGAGGGCCACGAGACTTTGACCAGCGCGCAAAAATGGAGGCTCTAGACCCTTCCAGAGCCGAGATATCGAAGGTCAAAATTTGGACCTGAAAAAAAAACATAAGGGGTAACACTGTCATTTTTTTTTTTGGCCGAAATTTTGACCCCCTCCGATTTTCTTGAAACTCTGGATTCTGACAGAGGGCCACGAGACTTCGACCAGCGCGCAAAAATGGAGGCTCTAGATCCTTCCAGAGCCGAGACATCGAAGGTCAAAATTTGGACCTGAAAAAAAAACATAAGGGGTAACACTGTCATTTTTTTTTTTGGCCGAAATTTTGACCCCCTCCGATTTTCTTGAAACTCTGGATTCTGACAGAGGGCCACGAGACTTCGACCAGCGCGCAAAAATGGAGGCTCTAGACCCTTCCAGAGCCGAGATATCGAAGGTCAAAATTTGGACCTGAAAAAAAAACATAAGGGGTAACACTGTCAATTTTTTTTTGGCCGAAATTTTGACCCCCTCCGATTTTCTTGAAACTCTGGATTCTGACAGAGGGCCACGAGACTTCGACCAGCGCGCAAAAATGGAGGCTCTAGACCCTTCCAGAGCCGAGATATCGAAGGTCAAAATTTGGACCTGAAAAAAAAACATAAGGGGTAACACTGTCATTTTTTTTTGGCCGAAATTTTGACCCCCTCCGATCTTCTTTAAACTGTGGATTCTGACAGAGGGCCACGAGACTTCGACCAGCGCGCAAAAATGGAGGCTCTAGACCCTTCCAGAGCCGAGATATCGAAGGTCAAAATTTGGACCTGAAAAAAAAAACATAAGGGGTAACACTGTCATTTTTTTTTTTGGCCGAAATTTTGACCCCCTCCGATTTTCTTGAAACTCTGGATTCTGACAGAGGGCCACGAGACTTCGACCAGCGCGCAAAAATGGAGGCTCTAGACCCTTCCAGAGCCGAGATATCGAAGGTCAAAATTTGGACCTGAAAAAAAAAACATAAGGGGTAACACTGTCATTTTTTTTTTTGGCCGAAATTTTGACCCCCTCCGATTTTCTTGAAACTCTGGATTCTGACAGAGGGCCACGAGACTTCGACCAGCGCGCAAAAATGGAGGCTCTAGACCCTTCCAGAGCCGAGATATCGAAGGTCAAAATTTGGACCTGAAAAAAAAAACATAAGGGGTAACACTGTCATTTTTTTTTTGGCCGAAATTTTGACCCCCTCCGATTTTCTTGAAACTCTGGATTCTGACAGAGGGCCACAAGACTTTGACCAGCGCGCAAAAATGGAGGCTCTAGACCCTTCCAGAGCCGAGATATCGAAGGTCAAAATTTGAACCTGAAAAAAAAACATAAGGGGTAACACTGTCATTTTTTTTTTTGGCCGAAATTTTGACCCCCTCCGATTTTCTTGAAACTCTGGATTCTGACAGAGGGCCACGAGACTTCGACCAGCGCGCAAAAATGGAGGCTCTAGACCCTTCCAGAGCCAAGATATCGAAGGTCAAAATTTGGACCTGAAAAAAAAACATAAGGGGTAACACTGTCATTTTTTTTTTTGGCCGAAATTTTGACCCCCTCCGATCTTCTTGAAATTCTGGATTCTGACAGAGGGCCACGAGACTTCGACCAGCACGCGAAAATGGAGGCTCTAGACCCTTCCAGAGCCGAGATATCGAAGGTCAAAATTTGGACCTGAAAAAAAAAACATAAGGGGTAACACTGTCATTTTTTTTTTGGCCGAAATTTTGACCCCCTCCGATTTTCTTGAAACTCTGGATTCTGACAGAGGGCCACAAGACTTCGACCAGCGCGCAAAAATGGAGGCTCTAGACCCTTCCAGAGCCGAGATATCGAAGGTCAAAATTTGAACCTGAAAAAAAAACATAAGGGGTAACACTGTCATTTTTTTTTTTTGGCCAAAATTTTGATCCCCTCCGATTTTCTTGAAACTCTGGATTCTGACAGAGGGCCACGAGACTTCGACCAGCGCGCAAAAATGGAGGCTCTAGACCCTTCCAGAGCCGAGATATCGAAGGTCAAAATTTGGACCTGAAAAAAAAACATAAGGGGTAACACTGTCATTTTTTTTTTGGCCGAAATTTTGACCCCCTCCGATCTTCTTGAAACTCTGGATTCTGACAGAGGGCCACGAGACTTCGACCAGCGCGCAAAAATGGAGGCTCTAGACCCTTCCAGAGCCAAGATATCGAAGGTCAAAATTTGAACCTAAAAAAAAAACATAAGGGGTAACACTGTCATTTTTTTTTTGGCCGAAATTTTGACCCCCTCCAATTTTCTTGAAACTCTGGATTCTGACAGAGGGCCACGAGACTTCGACCAGCGCGCAAAAATGGAGGCTCTAGACCCTCCCAGAGCCGAGATATCGAAGGTCAAAATTTGGACCTGAAAAAAAAACATAAGGGGTAACACTGTCATTTTTTTTTGGCCGAAATTTTGACCCCCTCCGATCTTCTTTAAACTCTGGATTCTGACAGAGGGCCACGAGACTTCGACCAGCGCGCAAAAATGGAGGCTCTAGACCCTTCCAGAGCCGAGATATCGAAGGTCAAAATTTGAACCTGAAAAAAAAACATAAGGGGTAACACTGTCATTTTTTTTTTTGGCCGAAATTTTGACCCCCTCCGATTTTCTTGAAACTCTGGATTCTGACAGAGGGCCACGAGACTTCGACCAGCGCGCAAAAATGGAGGCTCTAGACCCTTCCAGAGCCGAGATATCGAAGGTCAAAATTTGGACCTGAAAAAAAAACATAAGGGGTAACACTGTCATTTTTTTTTTTGGCCGAAATTTTGACCCCCTCCGATTTTCTTGAAACTCTGGATTCTGACAGAGGGCCACGAGACTTCGACCAGCGCGCAAAAATGGAGGCTCTAGACCCTTCCAGAGCCGAGATATCGAAGGTCAAAATTTGGACCTGAAAAAAAAACATAAGGGGTAACACTGTCATTTTTTTTTTTTGGCCGAAATTTTGACCCCCTCCGATTTTCTTGAAACTCTGGATTCTGACAGAGGGCCACGAGACTTCGACCAGCGCGCAAAAATGGAGGCTCTAGACCCTTCCAGAGCCAAGATATCGAAGGTCAAAATTTGGACCTGAAAAAAAAAACATAAGGGGTAACACTGTCATTTTTTTTTTTGGCCGAAATTTTGACCCCCTCCGATTTTCTTGAAACTCTGGATTCTGACAGAGGGCCACGAGACTTCGACCAGCGCGCAAAAATGGAGGCTCTAGACCCTTCCAGAGCCAAGATATCGAAGGTCAAAATTTGGACCTGAAAAAAAAACATAAGGGGTAACACTGTCATTTTTTTTTTTTGGCCGAAATTTTGACCCCCTCCGATCTTCTTGAAATTCTGGATTCTGACAGAGGGCCACGAGACTTCGACCAGCACGCAAAAATGGAGGCTCTAGACCCTTCCAGAGCCAAGATATCGAAGGTCAAAATTTGGACCTGAAAAAAAAAACATAAGGGGTAACACTGTCATTTTTTTTTTTGGCCGAAATTTTGACCCCCTCCGATTTTCTTGAAACTCTGGATTCTGACAGAGGGCCACGAGACTTCGACCAGCGCGCAAAAATGGAGGCTCTAGACCCTTCCAGAGCCGAGATATCGAAGGTCAAAATTTGGACCTGAAAAAAAAAACATAAGGGGTAACACTGTCATTTTTTTTTTTTGGCCGAAATTTTGACCCCCTCCGATTTTCTTGAAACTCTGGATTCTGACAGAGGGCCACGAGACTTCGACCAGCGCGCAAAAATGGAGGCTCTAGACCCTTCCAGAGCCGAGATATCGAAGGTCAAAATTTGGACCTGAAAAAAAAACATAAGGGGTAACACTGTCATTTTTTTTTTGGCCGAAATTTTGACCCCCTCCGATTTTCTTGAAACTCTGGATTCTGACAGAGGGCCACGAGACTTCGACCAGCGCGCAAAAATGGAGGCTCTAGACCCTTCCAGAGCCGAGATATCGAAGGTCAAAATTTGGACCTGAAAAAAAAACATAAGGGGTAACACTGTCATTTTTTTTTTTGGCCGAAATTTTGACCCCCTCCGATCTTCTTGAAATTCTGGATTCTGACAGAGGGCCACGAGACTTCGACCAGCACGCAAAAATGGAGGCTCTAGACCCTTCCAGAGCCGAGATATCGAAGGTCAAAATTTGAACCTGAAAAAAAACATAAGGGGTAACACTGTCATTTTTTTTTTTTTGGCCGAAATTTTGACCCCCTCCGATTTTCTTGAAACTCTGGATTCTGACAGAGGGCCACGAGACTTCGACCAGCGCGCAAAAATGGAGGCTCTAGACCCTTCCAGAGCCGAGATATCGAAGGTCAAAATTTGGACCTGAAAAAAAAACATAAGGGGTAACACTGTCATTTTTTTTTTTGGCCGAAATTTTGACCCCCTCCGATTTTCTTGAAACTCTGGATTCTGACAGAGGGCCACGAGACTTCGACCAGCGCGCAAAAATGGAGGCTCTAGACCCTTCCAGAGCCGAGATATCGAAGGTCAAAATTTGGACCTGAAAAAAAAACATAAGGGGTAACACTGTCATTTTTTTTTTTGGCCGAAATTTTGACCCCCTCCGATTTTCTTGAAACTCTGGATTCTGACAGAGGGCCACGAGACTTCGACCAGCGCGCAAAAATGGAGGCTCTAGACCCTTCCAGAGCCAAGATATCGAAGGTCAAAATTTGGACCTGAAAAAAAAAACATAAGGGGTAACACTGTCATTTTTTTTTTTGGCCGAAATTTTGACCCCCTCCGATTTTCTTGAAACTCTGGATTCTGACAGAGGGCCACGAGACTTCGACCAGCGCGCAAAAATGGAGGCTCTAGACCCTTCCAGAGCCAAGATATCGAAGGTCAAAATTTGGACCTGAAAAAAAAACATAAGGGGTAACAGTCATTTTTTTATTTTGGCCGAAATTTTGACCCCCTCCGATTTTCTTGAAACTCTGGATTCTGACAGAGGGCCACGAGACTTCGACCAGCGCGCAAAAATGGAGGCTCTAGACCCTTCCAGAGCCGAGATATCGAAGGTCAAAATTTGGACCTGAAAAAAAAAACATAAGGGGTAACACTGTCATTTTTTTTTTTTGGCCGAAATTTTGACCCCCTCCGATTTTCTTGAAACTCTGGATTCTGACAGAGGGCCACGAGACTTCGACCAGCGCGCAAAAATGGAGGCTCTAGACCCTTCCAGAGCCGAGATATCGAAGGTCAAAATTTGGACCTGAAAAAAAAACATAAGGGGTAACACTGTCATTTTTTTTTTTGGCCGAAATTTTGACCCCCTCCGATTTTCTTGAAACTCTGGATTCTGACAGAGGGCCACGAGACTTCGACCAGCGCGCAAAAATGGAGGCTCTAGACCCTTCCAGAGCCAAGATATCGAAGGTCAAAATTTGGACCTGAAAAAAAAACATAAGGGGTAACACTGTCATTTTTTTTTTTTGGCCGAAATTTTGACCCCCTCCGATCTTCTTGAAATTCTGGATTCTGACAGAGGGCCACGAGACTTCGACCAGCACGCAAAAATGGAGGCTCTAGACCCTTCCAGAGCCGAGATATCGAAGGTCAAAATTTGAACCTGAAAAAAAACATAAGGGGTAACACTGTCATTTTTTTTTTTTGGCCGAAATTTTGACCCCCTCCGATTTTCTTGAAACTCTGGATTCTGACAGAGGGCCACGAGACTTCGACCAGCGCGCAAAAATGGAGGCTCTAGACCCTTCCAGAGCCGAGATATCGAAGGTCAAAATTTGGACCTGAAAAAAAAAACATAAGGGGTAACACTGTCATTTTTTTTTTGGCCGAAATTTTGACCCCCTCCGATTTTCTTGAAACTCTGGATTCTGACAGAGGGCCACGAGACTTCGACCAGCGCGCAAAAATGGAGGCTCTAGACCCTTCCAGAGCCAAGATATCGAAGGTCAAAATTTGGACCTGAAAAAAAAACATAAGGGGTAACACTGTCATTTTTTTTTTTTGGCCGAAATTTTGACCCCCTCCGATCTTCTTGAAATTCTGGATTCTGACAGAGGGCCACGAGACTTCGACCAGCACGCAAAAATGGAGGCTCTAGACCCTTCCAGAGCCAAGATATCGAAGGTCAAAATTTGGACCTGAAAAAAAAAACATAAGGGGTAACACTGTCATTTTTTTTTTTGGCCGAAATTTTGACCCCCTCCGATTTTCTTGAAACTCTGGATTCTGACAGAGGGCCACGAGACTTCGACCAGCGCGCAAAAATGGAGGCTCTAGACCCTTCCAGAGCCGAGATATTGAAGGTCAAAATTTGGACCTGAAAAAAAAACATAAGGGGTAACACTGTCATTTTTTTTTTTGGCCGAAATTTTGACCCCCTCCGATTTTCTTGAAACTCTGGATTCTGACAGAGGGCCACGAGACTTCGACCAGCGCGCAAAAATGGAGGCTCTAGACCCTTCCAGAGCCAAGATATCGAAGGTCAAAATTTGGACCTGAAAAAAAAAACATAAGGGGTAACACTGTCATTTTTTTTTTTGGCCGAAATTTTGACCCCCTCCGATTTTCTTGAAACTCTGGATTCTGACAGAGGGCCACGAGACTTCGACCAGCGCGCAAAAATGGAGGCTCTAGACCCTTCCAGAGCCAACATATCGAAGGTCAAAATTTGGACCTGAAAAAAAAACATAAGGGGTAACACTGTCATTTTTTTTTTTTGGCCGAAATTTTGACCCCCTCCGATCTTCTTGAAATTCTGGATTCTGACAGAGGGCCACGAGACTTCGACCAGCACGCAAAAATGGAGGCTCTAGACCCTTCCAGAGCCAAGATATCGAAGGTCAAAATTTGGACCTGAAAAAAAAAACATAAGGGGTAACACTGTCATTTTTTTTTTTGGCCGAAATTTTGACCCCCTCCGATTTTCTTGAAACTCTGGATTCTGACAGAGGGCCACGAGACTTTGACCAGCGCGCAAAAATGGAGGCTCTAGACCCTTCCAGAGCCGAGATATCGAAGGTCAAAATTTGGACCTGAAAAAAAAAACATAAGGGGTAACACTGTCATTTTTTTTTTTTGGCCGAAATTTTGACCCCCTCCGATTTTCTTGAAACTCTGGATTCTGACAGAGGGCCACGAGGCTTCGACCAGCGCGCAAAAATGGAGGCTCTAGACCCTTCCAGAGCCGAGATATCGAAGGTCAAAATTTGGACCTGAAAAAAAATCATAAGGGGTAACACTGTCATTTTTTTTTTTGGCCGAAATTTTGACCCCCTCCGATTTTCTTGAAACTCTGGATTCTGACAGAGGGCCACGAGACTTCGACCAGCGCGCAAAAATGGAGGCTCTAGACCCTTCCAGAGCCAAGATATCGAAGGTCAAAATTTGGACCTGAAAAAAAAACATAAGGGGTAACACTGTCATTTTTTTTTTTTGGCCGAAATTTTGACCCCCTCCGATCTTCTTGAAATTCTGGATTCTGACAGAGGGCCACGAGACTTCGACCAGCACGCAAAAATGGAGGCTCTAGACCCTTCCAGAGCCGAGATATCGAAGGTCAAAATTTGAACCTGAAAAAAAACATAAGGGGTAACACTGTCATTTTTTTTTTTTTGGCCGAAATTTTGACCCCCTCCGATTTTCTTGAAACTCTGGATTCTGACAGAGGGCCACGAGACTTCGACCAGCGCGCAAAAATGGAGGCTCTAGACCCTTCCAGAGCCGAGATATCGAAGGTCAAAATTTGGACCTGAAAAAAAAACATAAGGGGTAACACTGTCATTTTTTTTTTTGGCCGAAATTTTGACCCCCTCCGATTTTCTTAAAACTCTGGATTCTGACAGAGGGCCACGAGACTTCGACCAGCGCGCAAAAATGGAGGCTCTAGACCCTTCCAGAGCCGAGATATCGAAGGTCAAAATTTGGACCTGAAAAAAAAACATAAGGGGTAACACTGTCATTTTTTTTTTTTGGCCGAAATTTTGACCCCCTCCGATTTTCTTGAAACTCTGGATTCTGACAGAGGGCCACGAGACTTCGACCAGCGCGCAAAAATGGAGGCTCTAGACCCTTCCAGAGCCAAGATATCGAAGGTCAAAATTTGGACCTGAAAAAAAAAACATAAGGGGTAACACTGTCATTTTTTTTTTTTGGCCGAAATTTTGACCCCCTCCGATTTTCTTGAAACTCTGGATTCTGACAGAGGGCCACGAGACTTCGACCAGCGCGCAAAAATGGAGGCTCTAGACCCTTCCAGAGCCAAGATATCGAAGGTCAAAATTTGGACCTGAAAAAAAAACATAAGGGGTAACAGTCATTTTTTTATTTTGGCCGAAATTTTGACCCCCTCCGATTTTCTTGAAACTCTGGATTCTGACAGAGGGCCACGAGACTTCGACCAGCGCGCAAAAATGGAGGCTCTAGACCCTTCCAGAGCCGAGATATCGAAGGTCAAAATTTGGACCTGAAAAAAAAAACATAAGGGGTAACACTGTCATTTTTTTTTTTTGGCCGAAATTTTGACCCCCTCCGATTTTCTTGAAACTCTGGATTCTGACAGAGGGCCACGAGACTTCGACCAGCGCGCAAAAATGGAGGCTCTAGACCCTTCCAGAGCCGAGATATCGAAGGTCAAAATTTGGACCTGAAAAAAAAACATAAGGGGTAACACTGTCATTTTTTTTTTTGGCCGAAATTTTGACCCCCTCCGATTTTCTTGAAACTCTGGATTCTGACAGAGGGCCACGAGACTTCGACCAGCGCGCAAAAATGGAGGCTCTAGACCCTTCCAGAGCCAAGATATCGAAGGTCAAAATTTGGACCTGAAAAAAAAACATAAGGGGTAACACTGTCATTTTTTTTTTTTGGCCGAAATTTTGACCCCCTCCGATCTTCTTGAAATTCTGGATTCTGACAGAGGGCCACGAGACTTCGACCAGCACGCAAAAATGGAGGCTCTAGACCCTTCCAGAGCCGAGATATCGAAGGTCAAAATTTGAACCTGAAAAAAAACATAAGGGGTAACACTGTCATTTTTTTTTTTTGGCCGAAATTTTGACCCCCTCCGATTTTCTTGAAACTCTGGATTCTGACAGAGGGCCACGAGACTTCGACCAGCGCGCAAAAATGGAGGCTCTAGACCCTTCCAGAGCCGAGATATCGAAGGTCAAAATTTGGACCTGAAAAAAAAACATAAGGGGTAACACTGTCATTTTTTTTTTTGGCCGAAATTTTGACCCCCTCCGATTTTCTTGAAACTCTGGATTCTGACAGAGGGCCACGAGACTTCGACCAGCGCGCAAAAATGGAGGCTCTAGACCCTTCCAGAGCCGAGATATCGAAGGTCAAAATTTGGACCTGAAAAAAAAACATAAGGGGTAACACTGTCATTTTTTTTTTTGGCCGAAATTTTGACCCCCTCCGATTTTCTTGAAACTCTGGATTCTGACAGAGGGCCACGAGACTTCGACCAGCGCGCAAAAATGGAGGCTCTAGACCCTTCCAGAGCCAAGATATCGAAGGTCAAAATTTGGACCTGAAAAAAAAAACATAAGGGGTAACACTGTCTTTTTTTTTTTTGGCCGAAATTTTGACCCCCTCCGATTTTCTTGAAACTCTGGATTCTGACAGAGGGCCACGAGACTTCGACCAGCGCGCAAAAATGGAGGCTCTAGACCCTTCCAGAGCCAAGATATCGAAGGTCAAAATTTGGACCTGAAAAAAAAAACATAAGGGGTAACACTGTCATTTTTTTTTTTTGGCCGAAATTTTGACCCCCTCCGATCTTCTTGAAATTCTGGATTCTGACAGAGGGCCACGAGACTTCGACCAGCACGCAAAAATGGAGGCTCTAGACCCTTCCAGAGCCAAGATATCGAAGGTCAAAATTTGGACCTGAAAAAAAAAACATAAGGGGTAACACTGTCATTTTTTTTTTTGGCCGAAATTTTGACCACCTCCGATTTTCTTGAAACTCTGGATTCTGACAGAGGGCCACGAGACTTCGACCAGCGCGCAAAAATGGAGGCTCTAGACCCTTCCAGAGCCGAGATATCGAAGGTCAAAATTTGGACCTGAAAAAAAAACCATAAGGGGTAACACTGTCATTTTTTTTTTTGGCCGAAATTTTGACCCCCTCCGATTTTCTTGAAACTCTGGATTCTGACAGAGGGCCACGAGACTTCGACCAGCGCGCAAAAATGGAGGCTCTAGACCCTTCCAGAGCCGAGATATCGAAGGTCAAAATTTGGACCTGAAAAAAAAACATAAGGGGTAACACTGTCATTTTTTTTTTGGCCGAAATTTTGACCCCCTCCGATCTTCTTGAAACTCTGGATTCTGACAGAGGGCCACGAGACTTCGACCAGCGCGCAAAAACGGAGGCTCTAGACCCTTCCAGAGCCAAGATATCGAAGGTCAAAATTTGGACCTGAAAAAAAAACATAAGGGGTAACACTGTCATTTTTTTTTTTGGCCGAAATTTTGACCCCCTCCGATTTTCTTGAAACTCTGGATTCTGACAGAGGGCCACGAGACTTCGACCAGCGCGCAAAAATGGAGGCTCTAGACCCTTCCAGAGCCGAGATATCGAAGGTCAAAATTTGGACCTGAAAAAAAAACATAAGGGGTAACACTGTCATTTTTTTTTTTGGCCGAAATTTTGACCCCCTCCGATTTTCTTGAAACTCTGGATTCTGACAGAGGGCCACGAGACTTCGACCAGCGCGCAAAAATGGAGGCTCTAGACCCTTCCAGAGCCGAGATATCGAAGGTCAAAATTTGGACCTGAAAAAAAAACATAAGGGGTAACACTGTCATTTTTTTTTTTTGGCCGAAATTTTGACCCCCTCCGATTTTCTTGAAACTCTGGATTCTGACAGAGGGCCACGAGACTTCGACCAGCGCGCAAAAATGGAGGCTCTAGACCCTTCCAGAGCCAAGATATCGAAGGTCAAAATTTGGACCTGAAAAAAAAACATAAGGGGTAACACTGTCATTTTTTTTTTTTGGCCGAAATTTTGACCCCCTCCGATCTTCTTGAAATTCTGGATTCTGACAGAGGGCCACGAGACTTCGACCAGCACGCAAAAATGGAGGCTCTAGACCCTTCCAGAGCCAAGATATCGAAGGTCAAAATTTGGACCTGAAAAAAAAAACATAAGGGGTAACACTGTCATTTTTTTTTTTGGCCGAAATTTTGACCCCCTCCGATTTTCTTGAAACTCTGGATTCTGACAGAGGGCCACGAGACTTCGACCAGCGCGCAAAAATGGAGGCTCTAGACCCTTCCAGAGCCGAGATATCGAAGGTCAAAATTTGGACCTGAAAAAAAAACATAAGGGGTAACACTGTCATTTTTTTTTTTGGCCGAAATTTTGACCCCCTCCGATTTTCTTGAAACTCTGGATTCTGACAGAGGGCCACGAGACTTCGACCAGCGCGCAAAAATGGAGGCTCTAGACCCTTCCAGAGCCAAGATATCGATGGTCAAAATTTGGACCTGAAAAAAAAACATAAGGGGTAACACTGTCATTTTTTTTTTTGGCCGAAATTTTGACCCCCTCCGATTTTCTTGAAACTCTGGATTCTGACAGAGGGCCACAAGACTTCGACCAGCGCGCAAAAATGGAGGCTCTAGACCCTTCCAGAGCCGAGATATCGAAGGTCAAAATTTGAACCTGAAAAAAAAACATAAGGGGTAACACTGTCATTTTTTTTTTTGGCCGAAATTTTGACCCCCTCCGATTTTCTTGAAACTCTGGATTCTGACAGAGGGCCACGAGACTTCGACCAGCGCGCAAAAATGGAGGCTCTAGACCCTTCCAGAGCCGAGATATCGAAGGTCAAAATTTGAACCTGAAAAAAAAACATAAGGGGTAACACTGTCATTTTTTTTTTTGGCCGAAATTTTGACCCCCTCCGATTTTCTTGAAACTCTGGATTCTGACAGAGGGCCACGAGACTTCGACCAGCGCGCAAAAATGGAGGCTCTAGACCCTTCCAGAGCCGAGATATCGAAGGTCAAAATTTGGACCTGAAAAAAAAACATAAGGGGTAACACTGTCATTTTTTTTTTTGGCCGAAATTTTGACCCCCTCCGATTTTCTTGAAACTCTGGATTCTGACAGAGGGCCACGAGACTTCGACCAGCGCGCAAAAATGGAGGCTCTAGACCCTTCCAGAGCCGAGATATCGAAGGTCAAAATTTGGACCTGAAAAAAAAACATAAGGGGTAACACTGTCATTTTTTTTTTTGGCCGAAATTTTGACCCCCTCCGATTTTCTTGAAACTCTGGATTCTGACAGAGGGCCACGAGACTTCGACCAGCGCGCAAAAATGGAGGCTCTAGACCCTTCCAGAGCCAAGATATCGAAGGTCAAAATTTGGACCTGAAAAAAAAACATAAGGGGTAACACTGTCATTTTTTTTTTTTGGCCGAAATTTTGACCCCCTCCGATCTTCTTGAAATTCTGGATTCTGACAGAGGGCCACGAGACTTCGACCAGCGCGCAAAAATGGAGGCTCTAGACCCTTCCAGAGCCAAGATATCGAAGGTCAAAATTTGGACCTGAAAAAAAAAACATAAGGGGTAACACTGTCATTTTTTTTTTTTGGCCGAAATTTTGACCCCCTCCGATTTTCTTGAAACTCTGGATTCTGACAGAGGGCCACGAGACTTCGACCAGCGCGCAAAAATGGAGGCTCTAGACCCTTCCAGAGCCGAGATATCGAAGGTCAAAATTTGGACCTGAAAAAAAAACATAAGGGGTAACACTGTCATTTTTTTTTTTTGGCCGAAATTTTGACCCCCTCCGATTTTCTTGAAACTCTGGATTCTGACAGAGGGCCACGAGACTTCGACCAGCGCGCAAAAATGGAGGCTCTAGACCCTTCCAGAGCCGAGATATCGAAGGTCAAAATTTGGACCTGAAAAAAAAACATAAGGGGTAACACTGTCATTTTTTTTTTTTGGCCGAAATTTTGACCCCCTCCGATTTTCTTGAAACTCTGGATTCTGACAGAGGGCCACAAGACTTCGACCAGCGCGCAAAAATGGAGGCTCTAGACCCTTCCAGAGCCGAGATATCGAAGGTCAAAATTTGAACCTGAAAAAAAAACATAAGGGGTAACACTGTCATTTTTTTTTTTTGGCCGAAATTTTGACCCCCTCCGATTTTCTTGAAACTCTGGATTCTGATAGAGGGCCACGAGACTTCGACCAGCGCGCAAAAATGGAGGCTCTAGACCCTTCCAGAGCCGAGATATCGAAGGTCAAAATTTGGACCTGAAAAAAAAACATAAGGGGTAACACTGTCATTTTTTTTTTTTGGCCGAAATTTTGACCCCCTCCGATCTTCTTGAAACTCTGGATTCTGACAGAGGGCCACGAGACTTCGACCAGCGCGCAAAAATGGAGGCTCTAGACCCTTCCAGAGCCAAGATATCGAAGGTCAAAATTTGGACCTGAAAAAAAAACATAAGGGGTAACACTGTCATTTTTTTTTTTTGGCCGAAATTTTGACCCCCTCCGATCTTCTTGAAATTCTGGATTCTGACAGAGGGCCACGAGACTTCGACCAGCACGCAAAAATGGAGGCTCTAGACCCTTCCAGAGCCGAGATATCGAAGGTCAAAATTTGGACCTGAAAAAAAAACATAAGGGGTAACACTGTCATTTTTTTTTTTGGCCGAAATTTTGACCCCCTCCGATCTTCTTGAAACTCTGGATTCTGACAGAGGGCCACGAGACTTCGACCAACGCGCAAAAATGGAGGCTCTAGACCCTTCCAGAGCCGAGATATCGAAAGTCAAAATTCTCCTCACACGGTTTCTCAGCATCCTTCGCCTTTTAGTCTGGAACACAACATTAAGTTACTACTTACATGCATAATACTGCTTACATTCCATTAATAAAGCATTCTTGTTACAATATGTTTGTCTTTCTTATAAAACCAATAAACATTTGTAACAATATGTTTCTGTGTATTTATTATAAACAGTTTACGTATAAAAACTGTATAACAGAAGACTATCTATAAAGTCTTTTATATATGGTTTCCTATAAAAGCTGTTTTACATAAAAGACTATTCTATAAAGTCTTTACATGCAGTTTACATATAGTTTCATATAAAAGCTGTTTTACATAAAAGACTGTTCTATAAAGTCTTTACAAGCAGTTTACAAATAGTTTCATATAAAAGCTGTTTTACATAAAAGACTGTTCTATAAAGTCTTTAAAAGCAGTTTACATATAGTTATTCTAAAATAAATTGCATCATTCCACACAACAACGCCAAAAAAAAAAAAAAAAAACGATAATAGTTCCCTGTCTCGAGACCATGGGACTTACACCTGAGTGCAAAAATGGAGGCTGTAAACCCTTCCAGAGCTGAGATATCGAAGGTCAAAATTTGAACCTGAAAAAAAAAACATAAGGGGTAACACTGTCATTTTTTTTTTTGGCCGAAATTTTGACCCCCTCCGATTTTCTTGAAACTCTGGATTCTGACAGAGGGCCACGAGACTTCGACCAGCGCGCAAAAATGGAGGCTCTAGACCCTTCCAGAGCCGAGATATCGAAGGTCAAAATTTGGACCTGAAAAAAAAACATAAGGGGTAACACTGTCATTTTTTTTTTTGGCCGAAATTTTGACCCCCTCCGATTTTCTTGAAACTCTGGATTCTGACAGAGGGCCACGAGACTTTGACCAGCGCGCAAAAATGGAGGCTCTAGACCCTTCCAGAGCCGAGATATCGAAGGTCAAAATTTGGACCTGAAAAAAAAAACATAAGGGGTAACGCTGTCATTTTTTTTTTTGGCCGAAATTTTGACCCCCTCCGATTTTCTTGAAACTCTGGATTCTGACAGAGGGCCACGAGACTTCGACCAGCGCGCAAAAATGGAGGCTCTAGACCCTTCCAGAGCCAAGATATCGAAGGTCAAAATTTGGACCTGAAAAAAAAACATAAGGGGTAACACTGTCATTTTTTTTTTTTGGCCGAAATTTTGACCCCCTCCGATTTTCTTGAAACTCTGGATTCTGACAGAGGGCCACGAGACTTCGACCAGCGCGCAAAAATGGAGGCTCTAGACCCTTCCAGAGCCGAGATATCGAAGGTCAAAATTTGGACCTGAAAAAAAAAACATAAGGGGTAACACTGTCATTTTTTTTTTTGGCCGAAATTTTGACCCCCTCCGATTTTCTTGAAACTCTGGATTCTGACAGAGGGCCACAAGACTTCGACCAGCGCGCAAAAATGGAGGCTCTAGACCCTTCCAGAGCCGAGATATCGAAGGTCAAAATTTGGACCTGAAAAAAAAAACATAAGGGGTAACACTGTCATTTTTTTTTTTTGGCCGAAATTTTGACCCCCTCCGATTTTCTTGAAACTCTGGATTCTGACAGAGGGCCACGAGACTTCGACCAGCGCGCAAAAATGGAGGCTCTAGACCCTTCCAGAGCCGAGATATCGAAGGTCAAAATTTGGACCTGAAAAAAAAACATAAGGGGTAACACTGTCATTTTTTTTTTTGGCCGAAATTTTGACCCCCTCCGATTTTCTTGAAACTCTGGATTCTGACAGAGGGCCACGAGACTTCGACCAGCGCGCAAAAATGGAGGCTCTAGACCCTTCCAGAGCCAAGATATCGAAGGTCAAAATTTGGACCTGAAAAAAAAACATAAGGGGTAACACTGTCATTTTTTTTTTTGGCCGAAATTTTGACCCCCTCCGATCTTCTTGAAATTCTGGATTCTGACAGAGGGCCACGAGACTTCGACCAGCACGCAAAAATGGAGGCTCTAGACCCTTCCAGAGCCGAGATATCGAAGGTCAAAATTTGAACCTGAAAAAAAACATAATGGGTAACACTGTCATTTTTTTTTTTGGCCGAAATTTTGACCCCCTCCGATTTTCTTGAAACTCTGGATTCTGACAGAGGGCCACGAGACTTCGACCAGCGCGCAAAAATGGAGGCTCTAGACCCTTCCAGAGCCGAGATATCGAAGGTCAAAATTTGGACCTGAAAAAAAAACATAAGGGGTAACACTGTCATTTTTTTTTTTGGCCGAAATTTTGACCCCCTCCGATTTTCTTGAAACTCTGGATTCTGACAGAGGGCCACGAGACTTCGACCAGCGCGCAAAAATGGAGGCTCTAGACCCTTCCAGAGCCGAGATATCGAAGGTCAAAATTTGGACCTGAAAAAAAAACATAAGGGGTAACACTGTCATTTTTTTTTTTGGCCGAAATTTTGACCCCCTCCGATTTTCTTGAAACTCTGGATTCTGACAGAGGGCCACGAGACTTCGACCAGCGCGCAAAAATGGAGGCTCTAGACCCTTCCAGAGCCAAGATATCGAAGGTCAAAATTTGGACCTGAAAAAAAAAACATAAGGGGTAACACTGTCATTTTTTTTTTTGGCCGAAATTTTGACCCCCTCCGATTTTCTTGAAACTCTGGATTCTGACAGAGGGCCACGAGACTTCGACCAGCGCGCAAAAATGGAGGCTCTAGACCCTTCCAGAGCCAAGATATCGAAGGTCAAAATTTGGACCTGAAAAAAAAAACATAAGGGGTAACACTGTCATTTTTTTTTTTGGCCGAAATTTTGACCCCCTCCGATCTTCTTGAAATTCTGGATTCTGACAGAGGGCCACGAGACTTCGACCAGCACGCAAAAATGGAGGCTCTAGACCCTTCCAGAGCCAAGATATCGAAGGTCAAAATTTGGACCTGAAAAAAAAAACATAAGGGGTAACACTGTCATTTTTTTTTTGGCCGAAATTTTGACCCCCTCCGATTTTCTTGAAACTCTGGATTCTGACAGAGGGCCACGAGACTTCGACCAGCGCGCAAAAATGGAGGCTCTAGACCCTTCCAGAGCCGAGATATCGAAGGTCAAAATTTGGACCTGAAAAAAAAACATAAGGGGTAACACTGTCATTTTTTTTTTTTGGCCGAAATTTTGACCCCCTCCGATTTTCTTGAAATTCTGGATTCTGACAGAGGGCCACGAGACTTCGACCAGCACGCAAAAATGGAGGCTCTAGACCCTTCCAGAGCCAAGATATCGAAGGTCAAAATTTGGACCTGAAAAAAAAAACATAAGGGGTAACACTGTCATTTTTTTTTTTGGCCGAAATTTTGACCCCCTCCGATTTTCTTGAAACTCTGGATTCTGACAGAGGGCCACAAGACTTCGACCAGCGCGCAAAAATGGAGGCTCTAGACCCTTCCAGAGCCGAGATATCGAAGGTCAAAATTTGAACCTGAAAAAAAAACATAAGGGGTAACACTGTCATTTTTTTTTTTTGGCCGAAATTTTGACCCCCTCCGATTTTCTTGAAACTCTGGATTCTGACAGAGGGCCACGAGACTTCGACCAGCGCGCAAAAATGGAGGCTCTAGACCCTTCCAGAGCCGAGATATCGAAGGTCAAAATTTGGACCTGAAAAAAAAACATAAGGGGTAACACTGTCATTTTTTTTTTGGCCGAAATTTTGACCCCCTCCGATCTTCTTGAAACTCTGGATTCTGACAGAGGGCCACGAGACTTCGACCAGCGCGCAAAAATGGAGGCTCTAGACCCTTCCAGAGCCAAGATATCGAAGGTCAAAATTTGGACCTGAAAAAAAAACATAAGGGGTAACACTGTCATTTTTTTTTTTGGCCGAAATTTTGACCCCCTCCGATTTTCTTGAAACTCTGGATTCTGACAGAGGGCCACGAGACTTCGACCAGCGCGCAAAAATGGAGGCTCTAGACCCTTCCAGAGCCGAGATATCGAAGGTCAAAATTTGGACCTGAAAAAAAAACATAAGGGGTAACACTGTCATTTTTTTTTTTGGCCAAAATTTTGACCCCCTCCGATTTTCTTGAAACTCTGGATTCTGACAGAGGGCCACGAGACTTCGACCAGCGCGCAAAAATGGAGGCTCTAGACCCTTCCAGAGCCGAGATATCGAAGGTCAAAATTTGGACCTGAAAAAAAAACATAAGGGGTAACACTGTCATTTTTTTTTTTTGGCCGAAATTTTGACCCCCTCCGATTTTCTTGAAACTCTGGATTCTGACAGAGGGCCACGAGACTTCGACCAGCGCGCAAAAATGGAGGCTCTAGACCCTTCCAGAGCCGAGATATCGAAGGTCAAAATTTGGACCTGAAAAAAAAACATAAGGGGTAACACTGTCATTTTTTTTTTTGGCCGAAATTTTGACCCCCTCCGATTTTCTTGAAACTCTGGATTCTGACAGAGGGCCACGAGACTTCGACCAGCGCGCAAAAATGGAGGCTCTAGACCCTTCCAGAGCCGAGATATCGAAGGTCAAAATTTGGACCTGAAAAAAAAACATAAGGGGTAACACTGTCATTTTTTTTTTTTGGCCGAAATTTTGACCCCCTCCGATTTTCTTGAAACTCTGGATTCTGACAGAGGGCCACGAGACTTCGACCAGCGCGCAAAAATGGAGGCTCTAGACCCTTCCAGAGCCAAGATATCGAAGGTCAAAATTTGGACCTGAAAAAAAAACATAAGGGGTAACACTGTCATTTTTTTTTTTTGGCCGAAATTTTGACCCCCTCCGATCTTCTTGAAATTCTGGATTCTGACAGAGGGCCACGAGACTTCGACCAGCACGCAAAAATGGAGGCTCTAGACCCTTCCAGAGCCAAGATATCGAAGGTCAAAATTTGGACCTGAAAAAAAAAACATAAGGGGTAACACTGTCATTTTTTTTTTTGGCCGAAATTTTGACCCCCTCCGATTTTCTTGAAACTCTGGATTCTGACAGAGGGCCACGAGACTTCGACCAGCGCGCAAAAATGGAGGCTCTAGACCCTTCCAGAGCCGAGATATCGAAGGTCAAAATTTGGACCTGAAAAAAAAACATAAGGGGTAACACTGTCATTTTTTTTTTTGGCCGAAATTTTGACCCCCTCCGATTTTCTTGAAACTCTGGATTCTGACAGAGGGCCACGAGACTTCGACCAGCGCGCAAAAATGGAGGCTCTAGACCCTTCCAGAGCCAAGATATCGATGGTCAAAATTTGGACCTGAAAAAAAAACATAAGGGGTAACACTGTCATTTTTTTTTTTGGCCGAAATTTTGACCCCCTCCGATTTTCTTGAAACTCTGGATTCTGACAGAGGGCCACAAGACTTCGACCAGCGCGCAAAAATGGAGGCTCTAGACCCTTCCAGAGCCGAGATATCGAAGGTCAAAATTTGAACCTGAAAAAAAAACATAAGGGGTAACACTGTCATTTTTTTTTTTGGCCGAAATTTTGACCCCCTCCGATTTTCTTGAAACTCTGGATTCTGACAGAGGGCCACGAGACTTCGACCAGCGCGCAAAAATGGAGGCTCTAGACCCTTCCAGAGCCGAGATATCGAAGGTCAAAATTTGGACCTGAAAAAAAAACATAAGGGGTAACACTGTCATTTTTTTTTTTGGCCGAAATTTTGACCCCCTCCGATTTTCTTGAAACTCTGGATTCTGACAGAGGGCCACGAGACTTTGACCAGCGCGCAAAAATGGAGGCTCTAGACCCTTCCAGAGCCGAGATATCGAAGGTCAAAATTTGGACCTGAAAAAAAAAACATAAGGGGTAACGCTGTCATTTTTTTTTTTGGCCGAAATTTTGACCCCCTCCGATTTTCTTGAAACTCTGGATTCTGACAGAGGGCCACGAGACTTCGACCAGCGCGCAAAAATGGAGGCTCTAGACCCTTCCAGAGCCAAGATATCGAAGGTCAAAATTTGGACCTGAAAAAAAAACATAAGGGGTAACACTGTCATTTTTTTTTTTTGGCCGAAATTTTGACCCCCTCCGATTTTCTTGAAACTCTGGATTCTGACAGAGGGCCACGAGACTTCGACCAGCGCGCAAAAATGGAGGCTCTAGACCCTTCCAGAGCCGAGATATCGAAGGTCAAAATTTGGACCTGAAAAAAAAAACATAAGGGGTAACACTGTCATTTTTTTTTTTGGCCGAAATTTTGACCCCCTCCGATTTTCTTGAAACTCTGGATTCTGACAGAGGGCCACAAGACTTCGACCAGCGCGCAAAAATGGAGGCTCTAGACCCTTCCAGAGCCGAGATATCGAAGGTCAAAATTTGGACCTGAAAAAAAAAACATAAGGGGTAACACTGTCATTTTTTTTTTTTGGCCGAAATTTTGACCCCCTCCGATTTTCTTGAAACTCTGGATTCTGACAGAGGGCCACGAGACTTCGACCAGCGCGCAAAAATGGAGGCTCTAGACCCTTCCAGAGCCGAGATATCGAAGGTCAAAATTTGGACCTGAAAAAAAAACATAAGGGGTAACACTGTCATTTTTTTTTTTGGCCGAAATTTTGACCCCCTCCGATTTTCTTGAAACTCTGGATTCTGACAGAGGGCCACGAGACTTCGACCAGCGCGCAAAAATGGAGGCTCTAGACCCTTCCAGAGCCAAGATATCGAAGGTCAAAATTTGGACCTGAAAAAAAAACATAAGGGGTAACACTGTCATTTTTTTTTTTGGCCGAAATTTTGACCCCCTCCGATCTTCTTGAAATTCTGGATTCTGACAGAGGGCCACGAGACTTCGACCAGCACGCAAAAATGGAGGCTCTAGACCCTTCCAGAGCCGAGATATCGAAGGTCAAAATTTGAACCTGAAAAAAAACATAATGGGTAACACTGTCATTTTTTTTTTTGGCCGAAATTTTGACCCCCTCCGATTTTCTTGAAACTCTGGATTCTGACAGAGGGCCACGAGACTTCGACCAGCGCGCAAAAATGGAGGCTCTAGACCCTTCCAGAGCCGAGATATCGAAGGTCAAAATTTGGACCTGAAAAAAAAACATAAGGGGTAACACTGTCATTTTTTTTTTTGGCCGAAATTTTGACCCCCTCCGATTTTCTTGAAACTCTGGATTCTGACAGAGGGCCACGAGACTTCGACCAGCGCGCAAAAATGGAGGCTCTAGACCCTTCCAGAGCCGAGATATCGAAGGTCAAAATTTGGACCTGAAAAAAAAACATAAGGGGTAACACTGTCATTTTTTTTTTTGGCCGAAATTTTGACCCCCTCCGATTTTCTTGAAACTCTGGATTCTGACAGAGGGCCACGAGACTTCGACCAGCGCGCAAAAATGGAGGCTCTAGACCCTTCCAGAGCCAAGATATCGAAGGTCAAAATTTGGACCTGAAAAAAAAAACATAAGGGGTAACACTGTCATTTTTTTTTTTGGCCGAAATTTTGACCCCCTCCGATTTTCTTGAAACTCTGGATTCTGACAGAGGGCCACGAGACTTCGACCAGCGCGCAAAAATGGAGGCTCTAGACCCTTCCAGAGCCAAGATATCGAAGGTCAAAATTTGGACCTGAAAAAAAAAACATAAGGGGTAACACTGTCATTTTTTTTTTTGGCCGAAATTTTGACCCCCTCCGATCTTCTTGAAATTCTGGATTCTGACAGAGGGCCACGAGACTTCGACCAGCACGCAAAAATGGAGGCTCTAGACCCTTCCAGAGCCAAGATATCGAAGGTCAAAATTTGGACCTGAAAAAAAAAACATAAGGGGTAACACTGTCATTTTTTTTTTGGCCGAAATTTTGACCCCCTCCGATTTTCTTGAAACTCTGGATTCTGACAGAGGGCCACGAGACTTCGACCAGCGCGCAAAAATGGAGGCTCTAGACCCTTCCAGAGCCGAGATATCGAAGGTCAAAATTTGGACCTGAAAAAAAAACATAAGGGGTAACACTGTCATTTTTTTTTTTTGGCCGAAATTTTGACCCCCTCCGATTTTCTTGAAATTCTGGATTCTGACAGAGGGCCACGAGACTTCGACCAGCACGCAAAAATGGAGGCTCTAGACCCTTCCAGAGCCAAGATATCGAAGGTCAAAATTTGGACCTGAAAAAAAAAACATAAGGGGTAACACTGTCATTTTTTTTTTTGGCCGAAATTTTGACCCCCTCCGATTTTCTTGAAACTCTGGATTCTGACAGAGGGCCACAAGACTTCGACCAGCGCGCAAAAATGGAGGCTCTAGACCCTTCCAGAGCCGAGATATCGAAGGTCAAAATTTGAACCTGAAAAAAAAACATAAGGGGTAACACTGTCATTTTTTTTTTTGGCCGAAATTTTGACCCCCTCCGATTTTCTTGAAACTCTGGATTCTGACAGAGGGCCACGAGACTTCGACCAGCGCGCAAAAATGGAGGCTCTAGACCCTTCCAGAGCCGAGATATCGAAGGTCAAAATTTGGACCTGAAAAAAAAACATAAGGGGTAACACTGTCATTTTTTTTTTGGCCGAAATTTTGACCCCCTCCGATCTTCTTGAAACTCTGGATTCTGACAGAGGGCCACGAGACTTCGACCAGCGCGCAAAAATGGAGGCTCTAGACCCTTCCAGAGCCAAGATATCGAAGGTCAAAATTTGGACCTGAAAAAAAAACATAAGGGGTAACACTGTCATTTTTTTTTTTGGCCGAAATTTTGACCCCCTCCGATTTTCTTGAAACTCTGGATTCTGACAGAGGGCCACGAGACTTCGACCAGCGCGCAAAAATGGAGGCTCTAGACCCTTCCAGAGCCGAGATATCGAAGGTCAAAATTTGGACCTGAAAAAAAAACATAAGGGGTAACACTGTCATTTTTTTTTTTGGCCAAAATTTTGACCCCCTCCGATTTTCTTGAAACTCTGGATTCTGACAGAGGGCCACGAGACTTCGACCAGCGCGCAAAAATGGAGGCTCTAGACCCTTCCAGAGCCGAGATATCGAAGGTCAAAATTTGGACCTGAAAAAAAAACATAAGGGGTAACACTGTCATTTTTTTTTTTGGCCGAAATTTTGACCCCCTCCGATTTTCTTGAAACTCTGGATTCTGACAGAGGGCCACGAGACTTCGACCAGCGCGCAAAAATGGAGGCTCTAGACCCTTCCAGAGCCGAGATATCGAAGGTCAAAATTTGGACCTGAAAAAAAAACATAAGGGGTAACACTGTCATTTTTTTTTTTGGCCGAAATTTTGACCCCCTCCGATTTTCTTGAAACTCTGGATTCTGACAGAGGGCCACGAGACTTCGACCAGCGCGCAAAAATGGAGGCTCTAGACCCTTCCAGAGCCGAGATATCGAAGGTCAAAATTTGGACCTGAAAAAAAAACATAAGGGGTAACACTGTCATTTTTTTTTTTTGGCCGAAATTTTGACCCCCTCCGATTTTCTTGAAACTCTGGATTCTGACAGAGGGCCACGAGACTTCGACCAGCGCGCAAAAATGGAGGCTCTAGACCCTTCCAGAGCCAAGATATCGAAGGTCAAAATTTGGACCTGAAAAAAAAACATAAGGGGTAACACTGTCATTTTTTTTTTTTGGCCGAAATTTTGACCCCCTCCGATCTTCTTGAAATTCTGGATTCTGACAGAGGGCCACGAGACTTCGACCAGCACGCAAAAATGGAGGCTCTAGACCCTTCCAGAGCCAAGATATCGAAGGTCAAAATTTGGACCTGAAAAAAAAAACATAAGGGGTAACACTGTCATTTTTTTTTTTGGCCGAAATTTTGACCCCCTCCGATTTTCTTGAAACTCTGGATTCTGACAGAGGGCCACGAGACTTCGACCAGCGCGCAAAAATGGAGGCTCTAGACCCTTCCAGAGCCGAGATATCGAAGGTCAAAATTTGGACCTGAAAAAAAAACATAAGGGGTAACACTGTCATTTTTTTTTTTGGCCGAAATTTTGACCCCCTCCGATTTTCTTGAAACTCTGGATTCTGACAGAGGGCCACGAGACTTCGACCAGCGCGCAAAAATGGAGGCTCTAGACCCTTCCAGAGCCAAGATATCGATGGTCAAAATTTGGACCTGAAAAAAAAACATAAGGGGTAACACTGTCATTTTTTTTTTTGGCCGAAATTTTGACCCCCTCCGATTTTCTTGAAACTCTGGATTCTGACAGAGGGCCACAAGACTTCGACCAGCGCGCAAAAATGGAGGCTCTAGACCCTTCCAGAGCCGAGATATCGAAGGTCAAAATTTGAACCTGAAAAAAAAACATAAGGGGTAACACTGTCATTTTTTTTTTTGGCCGAAATTTTGACCCCCTCCGATTTTCTTGAAACTCTGGATTCTGACAGAGGGCCACGAGACTTCGACCAGCGCGCAAAAATGGAGGCTCTAGACCCTTCCAGAGCCGAGATATCGAAGGTCAAAATTTGAACCTGAAAAAAAAACATAAGGGGTAACACTGTCATTTTTTTTTTTGGCCGAAATTTTGACCCCCTCCGATTTTCTTGAAACTCTGGATTCTGACAGAGGGCCACGAGACTTCGACCAGCGCGCAAAAATGGAGGCTCTAGACCCTTCCAGAGCCGAGATATCGAAGGTCAAAATTTGGACCTGAAAAAAAAACATAAGGGGTAACACTGTCATTTTTTTTTTTGGCCGAAATTTTGACCCCCTCCGATTTTCTTGAAACTCTGGATTCTGACAGAGGGCCACGAGACTTCGACCAGCGCGCAAAAATGGAGGCTCTAGACCCTTCCAGAGCCGAGATATCGAAGGTCAAAATTTGGACCTGAAAAAAAAACATAAGGGGTAACACTGTCATTTTTTTTTTTGGCCGAAATTTTGACCCCCTCCGATTTTCTTGAAACTCTGGATTCTGACAGAGGGCCACGAGACTTCGACCAGCGCGCAAAAATGGAGGCTCTAGACCCTTCCAGAGCCAAGATATCGAAGGTCAAAATTTGGACCTGAAAAAAAAACATAAGGGGTAACACTGTCATTTTTTTTTTTTGGCCGAAATTTTGACCCCCTCCGATCTTCTTGAAATTCTGGATTCTGACAGAGGGCCACGAGACTTCGACCAGCGCGCAAAAATGGAGGCTCTAGACCCTTCCAGAGCCAAGATATCGAA
This sequence comes from Cyprinella venusta, assembly GCA_038021265.1. NCBI lineage: Eukaryota > Metazoa > Chordata > Actinopteri > Cypriniformes > Leuciscidae > Cyprinella > Cyprinella venusta. The sequence continues at coordinate 34,531,318 of CM075865.1, read as the reverse complement.
GGTCAAAATTTGGACCTGAAAAAAAAAACATAAGGGGTAACACTGTCATTTTTTTTTTTTGGCCGAAATTTTGACCCCCTCCGATTTTCTTGAAACTCTGGATTCTGACAGAGGGCCACGAGACTTCGACCAGCGCGCAAAAATGGAGGCTCTAGACCCTTCCAGAGCCGAGATATCGAAGGTCAAAATTTGGACCTGAAAAAAAAACATAAGGGGTAACACTGTCATTTTTTTTTTTTGGCCGAAATTTTGACCCCCTCCGATTTTCTTGAAACTCTGGATTCTGACAGAGGGCCACGAGACTTCGACCAGCGCGCAAAAATGGAGGCTCTAGACCCTTCCAGAGCCGAGATATCGAAGGTCAAAATTTGGACCTGAAAAAAAAACATAAGGGGTAACACTGTCATTTTTTTTTTTTGGCCGAAATTTTGACCCCCTCCGATTTTCTTGAAACTCTGGATTCTGACAGAGGGCCACAAGACTTCGACCAGCGCGCAAAAATGGAGGCTCTAGACCCTTCCAGAGCCGAGATATCGAAGGTCAAAATTTGAACCTGAAAAAAAAACATAAGGGGTAACACTGTCATTTTTTTTTTTTGGCCGAAATTTTGACCCCCTCCGATTTTCTTGAAACTCTGGATTCTGATAGAGGGCCACGAGACTTCGACCAGCGCGCAAAAATGGAGGCTCTAGACCCTTCCAGAGCCGAGATATCGAAGGTCAAAATTTGGACCTGAAAAAAAAACATAAGGGGTAACACTGTCATTTTTTTTTTTTGGCCGAAATTTTGACCCCCTCCGATCTTCTTGAAACTCTGGATTCTGACAGAGGGCCACGAGACTTCGACCAGCGCGCAAAAATGGAGGCTCTAGACCCTTCCAGAGCCAAGATATCGAAGGTCAAAATTTGGACCTGAAAAAAAAACATAAGGGGTAACACTGTCATTTTTTTTTTTTGGCCGAAATTTTGACCCCCTCCGATCTTCTTGAAATTCTGGATTCTGACAGAGGGCCACGAGACTTCGACCAGCACGCAAAAATGGAGGCTCTAGACCCTTCCAGAGCCGAGATATCGAAGGTCAAAATTTGGACCTGAAAAAAAAACATAAGGGGTAACACTGTCATTTTTTTTTTTGGCCGAAATTTTGACCCCCTCCGATCTTCTTGAAACTCTGGATTCTGACAGAGGGCCACGAGACTTCGACCAACGCGCAAAAATGGAGGCTCTAGACCCTTCCAGAGCCGAGATATCGAAAGTCAAAATTCTCCTCACACGGTTTCTCAGCATCCTTCGCCTTTTAGTCTGGAACACAACATTAAGTTACTACTTACATGCATAATACTGCTTACATTCCATTAATAAAGCATTCTTGTTACAATATGTTTGTCTTTCTTATAAAACCAATAAACATTTGTAACAATATGTTTCTGTGTATTTATTATAAACAGTTTACGTATAAAAACTGTATAACAGAAGACTATCTATAAAGTCTTTTATATATGGTTTCCTATAAAAGCTGTTTTACATAAAAGACTATTCTATAAAGTCTTTACATGCAGTTTACATATAGTTTCATATAAAAGCTGTTTTACATAAAAGACTGTTCTATAAAGTCTTTACAAGCAGTTTACAAATAGTTTCATATAAAAGCTGTTTTACATAAAAGACTGTTCTATAAAGTCTTTAAAAGCAGTTTACATATAGTTATTCTAAAATAAATTGCATCATTCCACACAACAACGCCAAAAAAAAAAAAAAAAAACGATAATAGTTCCCTGTCTCGAGACCATGGGACTTACACCTGAGTGCAAAAATGGAGGCTGTAAACCCTTCCAGAGCTGAGATATCGAAGGTCAAAATTTGAACCTGAAAAAAAAAACATAAGGGGTAACACTGTCATTTTTTTTTTTGGCCGAAATTTTGACCCCCTCCGATTTTCTTGAAACTCTGGATTCTGACAGAGGGCCACGAGACTTCGACCAGCGCGCAAAAATGGAGGCTCTAGACCCTTCCAGAGCCGAGATATCGAAGGTCAAAATTTGGACCTGAAAAAAAAACATAAGGGGTAACACTGTCATTTTTTTTTTTGGCCGAAATTTTGACCCCCTCCGATTTTCTTGAAACTCTGGATTCTGACAGAGGGCCACGAGACTTTGACCAGCGCGCAAAAATGGAGGCTCTAGACCCTTCCAGAGCCGAGATATCGAAGGTCAAAATTTGGACCTGAAAAAAAAAACATAAGGGGTAACGCTGTCATTTTTTTTTTTGGCCGAAATTTTGACCCCCTCCGATTTTCTTGAAACTCTGGATTCTGACAGAGGGCCACGAGACTTCGACCAGCGCGCAAAAATGGAGGCTCTAGACCCTTCCAGAGCCAAGATATCGAAGGTCAAAATTTGGACCTGAAAAAAAAACATAAGGGGTAACACTGTCATTTTTTTTTTTTGGCCGAAATTTTGACCCCCTCCGATTTTCTTGAAACTCTGGATTCTGACAGAGGGCCACGAGACTTCGACCAGCGCGCAAAAATGGAGGCTCTAGACCCTTCCAGAGCCGAGATATCGAAGGTCAAAATTTGGACCTGAAAAAAAAAACATAAGGGGTAACACTGTCATTTTTTTTTTTGGCCGAAATTTTGACCCCCTCCGATTTTCTTGAAACTCTGGATTCTGACAGAGGGCCACAAGACTTCGACCAGCGCGCAAAAATGGAGGCTCTAGACCCTTCCAGAGCCGAGATATCGAAGGTCAAAATTTGGACCTGAAAAAAAAAACATAAGGGGTAACACTGTCATTTTTTTTTTTTGGCCGAAATTTTGACCCCCTCCGATTTTCTTGAAACTCTGGATTCTGACAGAGGGCCACGAGACTTCGACCAGCGCGCAAAAATGGAGGCTCTAGACCCTTCCAGAGCCGAGATATCGAAGGTCAAAATTTGGACCTGAAAAAAAAACATAAGGGGTAACACTGTCATTTTTTTTTTTGGCCGAAATTTTGACCCCCTCCGATTTTCTTGAAACTCTGGATTCTGACAGAGGGCCACGAGACTTCGACCAGCGCGCAAAAATGGAGGCTCTAGACCCTTCCAGAGCCAAGATATCGAAGGTCAAAATTTGGACCTGAAAAAAAAACATAAGGGGTAACACTGTCATTTTTTTTTTTGGCCGAAATTTTGACCCCCTCCGATCTTCTTGAAATTCTGGATTCTGACAGAGGGCCACGAGACTTCGACCAGCACGCAAAAATGGAGGCTCTAGACCCTTCCAGAGCCGAGATATCGAAGGTCAAAATTTGAACCTGAAAAAAAACATAATGGGTAACACTGTCATTTTTTTTTTTGGCCGAAATTTTGACCCCCTCCGATTTTCTTGAAACTCTGGATTCTGACAGAGGGCCACGAGACTTCGACCAGCGCGCAAAAATGGAGGCTCTAGACCCTTCCAGAGCCGAGATATCGAAGGTCAAAATTTGGACCTGAAAAAAAAACATAAGGGGTAACACTGTCATTTTTTTTTTTGGCCGAAATTTTGACCCCCTCCGATTTTCTTGAAACTCTGGATTCTGACAGAGGGCCACGAGACTTCGACCAGCGCGCAAAAATGGAGGCTCTAGACCCTTCCAGAGCCGAGATATCGAAGGTCAAAATTTGGACCTGAAAAAAAAACATAAGGGGTAACACTGTCATTTTTTTTTTTGGCCGAAATTTTGACCCCCTCCGATTTTCTTGAAACTCTGGATTCTGACAGAGGGCCACGAGACTTCGACCAGCGCGCAAAAATGGAGGCTCTAGACCCTTCCAGAGCCAAGATATCGAAGGTCAAAATTTGGACCTGAAAAAAAAAACATAAGGGGTAACACTGTCATTTTTTTTTTTGGCCGAAATTTTGACCCCCTCCGATTTTCTTGAAACTCTGGATTCTGACAGAGGGCCACGAGACTTCGACCAGCGCGCAAAAATGGAGGCTCTAGACCCTTCCAGAGCCAAGATATCGAAGGTCAAAATTTGGACCTGAAAAAAAAAACATAAGGGGTAACACTGTCATTTTTTTTTTTGGCCGAAATTTTGACCCCCTCCGATCTTCTTGAAATTCTGGATTCTGACAGAGGGCCACGAGACTTCGACCAGCACGCAAAAATGGAGGCTCTAGACCCTTCCAGAGCCAAGATATCGAAGGTCAAAATTTGGACCTGAAAAAAAAAACATAAGGGGTAACACTGTCATTTTTTTTTTGGCCGAAATTTTGACCCCCTCCGATTTTCTTGAAACTCTGGATTCTGACAGAGGGCCACGAGACTTCGACCAGCGCGCAAAAATGGAGGCTCTAGACCCTTCCAGAGCCGAGATATCGAAGGTCAAAATTTGGACCTGAAAAAAAAACATAAGGGGTAACACTGTCATTTTTTTTTTTTGGCCGAAATTTTGACCCCCTCCGATTTTCTTGAAATTCTGGATTCTGACAGAGGGCCACGAGACTTCGACCAGCACGCAAAAATGGAGGCTCTAGACCCTTCCAGAGCCAAGATATCGAAGGTCAAAATTTGGACCTGAAAAAAAAAACATAAGGGGTAACACTGTCATTTTTTTTTTTGGCCGAAATTTTGACCCCCTCCGATTTTCTTGAAACTCTGGATTCTGACAGAGGGCCACAAGACTTCGACCAGCGCGCAAAAATGGAGGCTCTAGACCCTTCCAGAGCCGAGATATCGAAGGTCAAAATTTGAACCTGAAAAAAAAACATAAGGGGTAACACTGTCATTTTTTTTTTTTGGCCGAAATTTTGACCCCCTCCGATTTTCTTGAAACTCTGGATTCTGACAGAGGGCCACGAGACTTCGACCAGCGCGCAAAAATGGAGGCTCTAGACCCTTCCAGAGCCGAGATATCGAAGGTCAAAATTTGGACCTGAAAAAAAAACATAAGGGGTAACACTGTCATTTTTTTTTTGGCCGAAATTTTGACCCCCTCCGATCTTCTTGAAACTCTGGATTCTGACAGAGGGCCACGAGACTTCGACCAGCGCGCAAAAATGGAGGCTCTAGACCCTTCCAGAGCCAAGATATCGAAGGTCAAAATTTGGACCTGAAAAAAAAACATAAGGGGTAACACTGTCATTTTTTTTTTTGGCCGAAATTTTGACCCCCTCCGATTTTCTTGAAACTCTGGATTCTGACAGAGGGCCACGAGACTTCGACCAGCGCGCAAAAATGGAGGCTCTAGACCCTTCCAGAGCCGAGATATCGAAGGTCAAAATTTGGACCTGAAAAAAAAACATAAGGGGTAACACTGTCATTTTTTTTTTTGGCCAAAATTTTGACCCCCTCCGATTTTCTTGAAACTCTGGATTCTGACAGAGGGCCACGAGACTTCGACCAGCGCGCAAAAATGGAGGCTCTAGACCCTTCCAGAGCCGAGATATCGAAGGTCAAAATTTGGACCTGAAAAAAAAACATAAGGGGTAACACTGTCATTTTTTTTTTTTTTGGCCGAAATTTTGACCCCCTCCAATTTTCTTGAAACTCTGGATTCTGACAGAGGGCCACGAGACTTCGACCAGCGCGCAAAAATGGAGGCTCTAGACCCTTCCAGAGCCAAGATATCGAAGGTCAAAATTTGGACCTGAAAAAAAAACATAAGGGGTAACACTGTCATTTTTTTTTTTTGGCCGAAATTTTGACCCCCTCCGATCTTCTTTAAACTCTGGATTCTGACAGAGGGCCACGAGACTTCGACCAGCGCGCAAAAATGGAGGCTCTAGACCCTTCCAGAGCCGAGATATCGAAGGTCAAAATTTGGACCTGAAAAAAAACCATAAGGGGTAACACTGTCATTTTTTTTTTTTGGCCGAAATTTTGACCCCCTCCGATTTTCTTGAAACTCTGGATTCTGACAGAGGGCCACGAGACTTCGACCAGCGCGCAAAAATGGAGGCTCTAGACCCTTCCAGAGCCGAGATATCGAAGGTCAAAATTTGGACCTGAAAAAAAAACATAAGGGGTAACACTGTCATTTTTTTTTTTTGGCCGAAATTTTGACCCCCTCCAATTTTCTTGAAACTCTGGATTCTGACAGAGGGCCACGAGACTTCGACCAGCGCGCAAAAATGGAGGCTCTAGACCCTTCCAGAGCCAAGATATCGAAGGTCAAAATTTGGACCTGAAAAAAAAACATAAGGGGTAACACTGTCATTTTTTTTTTTTGGCCGAAATTTTGACCCCCTCCGATCTTCTTGAAATTCTGGATTCTGACAGAGGGCCACGAGACTTCGACCAGCACGCAAAAATGGAGGCTCTAGACCCTTCCAGAGCCAAGATATCGAAGGTCAAAATTTGGACCTGAAAAAAAAAACATAAGGGGTAACACTGTCATTTTTTTTTTTGGCCGAAATTTTGACCACCTCCGATTTTCTTGAAACTCTGGATTCTGACAGAGGGCCACGAGACTTCGACCAGCGCGCAAAAATGGAGGCTCTAGACCCTTCCAGAGCCGAGATATCGAAGGTCAAAATTTGGACCTGAAAAAAAAACCATAAGGGGTAACACTGTCATTTTTTTTTTTTGGCCGAAATTTTGACCCCCTCCGATTTTCTTGAAACTCTGGATTCTGACAGAGGGCCACGAGACTTCGACCAGCGCGCAAAAATGGAGGCTCTAGACCCTTCCAGAGCCGAGATATCGAAGGTCAAAATTTGGACCTGAAAAAAAAACATAAGGGGTAACACTGTCATTTTTTTTTTTGGCCGAAATTTTGACCCCCTCCGATTTTCTTGAAACTCTGGATTCTGACAGAGGGCCACGAGACTTCGACCAGCGCGCAAAAATGGAGGCTCTAGACCCTTCCAGAGCCGAGATATCGAAGGTCAAAATTTGGACCTGAAAAAAAAACATAAGGGGTAACACTGTCATTTTTTTTTTGGCCGAAATTTTGACCCCCTCCGATCTTCTTGAAACTCTGGATTCTGACAGAGGGCCACGAGACTTCGACCAGCGCGCAAAAACGGAGGCTCTAGACCCTTCCAGAGCCAAGATATCGAAGGTCAAAATTTGGACCTGAAAAAAAAACATAAGGGGTAACACTGTCATTTTTTTTTTTGGCCGAAATTTTGACCCCCTCCGATTTTCTTGAAACTCTGGATTCTGACAGAGGGCCACGAGACTTCGACCAGCGCGCAAAAATGGAGGCTCTAGACCCTTCCAGAGCCGAGATATCGAAGGTCAAAATTTGGACCTGAAAAAAAAACATAAGGGGTAACACTGTCATTTTTTTTTTTGGCCGAAATTTTGACCCCCTCCGATTTTCTTGAAACTCTGGATTCTGACAGAGGGCCACGAGACTTCGACCAGCGCGCAAAAATGGAGGCTCTAGACCCTTCCAGAGCCGAGATATCGAAGGTCAAAATTTGGACCTGAAAAAAAAACATAAGGGGTAACACTGTCATTTTTTTTTTTTGGCCGAAATTTTGACCCCCTCCGATTTTCTTGAAACTCTGGATTCTGACAGAGGGCCACGAGACTTCGACCAGCGCGCAAAAATGGAGGCTCTAGACCCTTCCAGAGCCAAGATATCGAAGGTCAAAATTTGGACCTGAAAAAAAAACATAAGGGGTAACACTGTCATTTTTTTTTTTTGGCCGAAATTTTGACCCCCTCCGATCTTCTTGAAATTCTGGATTCTGACAGAGGGCCACGAGACTTCGACCAGCACGCAAAAATGGAGGCTCTAGACCCTTCCAGAGCCAAGATATCGAAGGTCAAAATTTGGACCTGAAAAAAAAAACATAAGGGGTAACACTGTCATTTTTTTTTTTGGCCGAAATTTTGACCCCCTCCGATTTTCTTGAAACTCTGGATTCTGACAGAGGGCCACGAGACTTCGACCAGCGCGCAAAAATGGAGGCTCTAGACCCTTCCAGAGCCGAGATATCGAAGGTCAAAATTTGGACCTGAAAAAAAAACATAAGGGGTAACACTGTCATTTTTTTTTTTGGCCGAAATTTTGACCCCCTCCGATTTTCTTGAAACTCTGGATTCTGACAGAGGGCCACGAGACTTCGACCAGCGCGCAAAAATGGAGGCTCTAGACCCTTCCAGAGCCAAGATATCGATGGTCAAAATTTGGACCTGAAAAAAAAACATAAGGGGTAACACTGTCATTTTTTTTTTTGGCCGAAATTTTGACCCCCTCCGATTTTCTTGAAACTCTGGATTCTGACAGAGGGCCACAAGACTTCGACCAGCGCGCAAAAATGGAGGCTCTAGACCCTTCCAGAGCCGAGATATCGAAGGTCAAAATTTGAACCTGAAAAAAAAACATAAGGGGTAACACTGTCATTTTTTTTTTTGGCCGAAATTTTGACCCCCTCCGATTTTCTTGAAACTCTGGATTCTGACAGAGGGCCACGAGACTTCGACCAGCGCGCAAAAATGGAGGCTCTAGACCCTTCCAGAGCCGAGATATCGAAGGTCAAAATTTGAACCTGAAAAAAAAACATAAGGGGTAACACTGTCATTTTTTTTTTTGGCCGAAATTTTGACCCCCTCCGATTTTCTTGAAACTCTGGATTCTGACAGAGGGCCACGAGACTTCGACCAGCGCGCAAAAATGGAGGCTCTAGACCCTTCCAGAGCCGAGATATCGAAGGTCAAAATTTGGACCTGAAAAAAAAACATAAGGGGTAACACTGTCATTTTTTTTTTTGGCCGAAATTTTGACCCCCTCCGATTTTCTTGAAACTCTGGATTCTGACAGAGGGCCACGAGACTTCGACCAGCGCGCAAAAATGGAGGCTCTAGACCCTTCCAGAGCCGAGATATCGAAGGTCAAAATTTGGACCTGAAAAAAAAACATAAGGGGTAACACTGTCATTTTTTTTTTTGGCCGAAATTTTGACCCCCTCCGATTTTCTTGAAACTCTGGATTCTGACAGAGGGCCACGAGACTTCGACCAGCGCGCAAAAATGGAGGCTCTAGACCCTTCCAGAGCCAAGATATCGAAGGTCAAAATTTGGACCTGAAAAAAAAACATAAGGGGTAACACTGTCATTTTTTTTTTTTGGCCGAAATTTTGACCCCCTCCGATCTTCTTGAAATTCTGGATTCTGACAGAGGGCCACGAGACTTCGACCAGCGCGCAAAAATGGAGGCTCTAGACCCTTCCAGAGCCAAGATATCGAAGGTCAAAATTTGGACCTGAAAAAAAAAACATAAGGGGTAACACTGTCATTTTTTTTTTTTGGCCGAAATTTTGACCCCCTCCGATTTTCTTGAAACTCTGGATTCTGACAGAGGGCCACGAGACTTCGACCAGCGCGCAAAAATGGAGGCTCTAGACCCTTCCAGAGCCGAGATATCGAAGGTCAAAATTTGGACCTGAAAAAAAAACATAAGGGGTAACACTGTCATTTTTTTTTTTTGGCCGAAATTTTGACCCCCTCCGATTTTCTTGAAACTCTGGATTCTGACAGAGGGCCACGAGACTTCGACCAGCGCGCAAAAATGGAGGCTCTAGACCCTTCCAGAGCCGAGATATCGAAGGTCAAAATTTGGACCTGAAAAAAAAACATAAGGGGTAACACTGTCATTTTTTTTTTTTGGCCGAAATTTTGACCCCCTCCGATTTTCTTGAAACTCTGGATTCTGACAGAGGGCCACAAGACTTCGACCAGCGCGCAAAAATGGAGGCTCTAGACCCTTCCAGAGCCGAGATATCGAAGGTCAAAATTTGAACCTGAAAAAAAAACATAAGGGGTAACACTGTCATTTTTTTTTTTTGGCCGAAATTTTGACCCCCTCCGATTTTCTTGAAACTCTGGATTCTGATAGAGGGCCACGAGACTTCGACCAGCGCGCAAAAATGGAGGCTCTAGACCCTTCCAGAGCCGAGATATCGAAGGTCAAAATTTGGACCTGAAAAAAAAACATAAGGGGTAACACTGTCATTTTTTTTTTTTGGCCGAAATTTTGACCCCCTCCGATCTTCTTGAAACTCTGGATTCTGACAGAGGGCCACGAGACTTCGACCAGCGCGCAAAAATGGAGGCTCTAGACCCTTCCAGAGCCAAGATATCGAAGGTCAAAATTTGGACCTGAAAAAAAAACATAAGGGGTAACACTGTCATTTTTTTTTTTTGGCCGAAATTTTGACCCCCTCCGATCTTCTTGAAATTCTGGATTCTGACAGAGGGCCACGAGACTTCGACCAGCACGCAAAAATGGAGGCTCTAGACCCTTCCAGAGCCGAGATATCGAAGGTCAAAATTTGGACCTGAAAAAAAAACATAAGGGGTAACACTGTCATTTTTTTTTTTGGCCGAAATTTTGACCCCCTCCGATCTTCTTGAAACTCTGGATTCTGACAGAGGGCCACGAGACTTCGACCAACGCGCAAAAATGGAGGCTCTAGACCCTTCCAGAGCCGAGATATCGAAAGTCAAAATTCTCCTCACACGGTTTCTCAGCATCCTTCGCCTTTTAGTCTGGAACACAACATTAAGTTACTACTTACATGCATAATACTGCTTACATTCCATTAATAAAGCATTCTTGTTACAATATGTTTGTCTTTCTTATAAAACCAATAAACATTTGTAACAATATGTTTCTGTGTATTTATTATAAACAGTTTACGTATAAAAACTGTATAACAGAAGACTATCTATAAAGTCTTTTATATATGGTTTCCTATAAAAGCTGTTTTACATAAAAGACTATTCTATAAAGTCTTTACATGCAGTTTACATATAGTTTCATATAAAAGCTGTTTTACATAAAAGACTGTTCTATAAAGTCTTTACAAGCAGTTTACAAATAGTTTCATATAAAAGCTGTTTTACATAAAAGACTGTTCTATAAAGTCTTTAAAAGCAGTTTACATATAGTTATTCTAAAATAAATTGCATCATTCCACACAACAACGCCAAAAAAAAAAAAAAAAAAACGATAATAGTTCCCTGTCTCGAGACCATGGGACTTACACCTGAGTGCAAAAATGGAGGCTGTAAACCCTTCCAGAGCTGAGATATCGAAGGTCAAAATTTGAACCTGAAAAAAAAAACATAAGGGGTAACACTGTCATTTTTTTTTTTGGCCGAAATTTTGACCCCCTCCGATTTTCTTGAAACTCTGGATTCTGACAGAGGGCCACGAGACTTCGACCAGCGCGCAAAAATGGAGGCTCTAGACCCTTCCAGAGCCGAGATATCGAAGGTCAAAATTTGGACCTGAAAAAAAAACATAAGGGGTAACACTGTCATTTTTTTTTTTGGCCGAAATTTTGACCCCCTCCGATTTTCTTGAAACTCTGGATTCTGACAGAGGGCCACGAGACTTTGACCAGCGCGCAAAAATGGAGGCTCTAGACCCTTCCAGAGCCGAGATATCGAAGGTCAAAATTTGGACCTGAAAAAAAAAACATAAGGGGTAACGCTGTCATTTTTTTTTTTGGCCGAAATTTTGACCCCCTCCGATTTTCTTGAAACTCTGGATTCTGACAGAGGGCCACGAGACTTCGACCAGCGCGCAAAAATGGAGGCTCTAGACCCTTCCAGAGCCAAGATATCGAAGGTCAAAATTTGGACCTGAAAAAAAAACATAAGGGGTAACACTGTCATTTTTTTTTTTTGGCCGAAATTTTGACCCCCTCCGATTTTCTTGAAACTCTGGATTCTGACAGAGGGCCACGAGACTTCGACCAGCGCGCAAAAATGGAGGCTCTAGACCCTTCCAGAGCCGAGATATCGAAGGTCAAAATTTGGACCTGAAAAAAAAAACATAAGGGGTAACACTGTCATTTTTTTTTTTGGCCGAAATTTTGACCCCCTCCGATTTTCTTGAAACTCTGGATTCTGACAGAGGGCCACAAGACTTCGACCAGCGCGCAAAAATGGAGGCTCTAGACCCTTCCAGAGCCGAGATATCGAAGGTCAAAATTTGGACCTGAAAAAAAAAACATAAGGGGTAACACTGTCATTTTTTTTTTTTGGCCGAAATTTTGACCCCCTCCGATTTTCTTGAAACTCTGGATTCTGACAGAGGGCCACGAGACTTCGACCAGCGCGCAAAAATGGAGGCTCTAGACCCTTCCAGAGCCGAGATATCGAAGGTCAAAATTTGGACCTGAAAAAAAAACATAAGGGGTAACACTGTCATTTTTTTTTTTGGCCGAAATTTTGACCCCCTCCGATTTTCTTGAAACTCTGGATTCTGACAGAGGGCCACGAGACTTCGACCAGCGCGCAAAAATGGAGGCTCTAGACCCTTCCAGAGCCAAGATATCGAAGGTCAAAATTTGGACCTGAAAAAAAAACATAAGGGGTAACACTGTCATTTTTTTTTTTGGCCGAAATTTTGACCCCCTCCGATCTTCTTGAAATTCTGGATTCTGACAGAGGGCCACGAGACTTCGACCAGCACGCAAAAATGGAGGCTCTAGACCCTTCCAGAGCCGAGATATCGAAGGTCAAAATTTGAACCTGAAAAAAAACATAAGGGGTAACACTGTCATTTTTTTTTTTTGGCCGAAATTTTGACCCCCTCCGATTTTCTTGAAACTCTGGATTCTGACAGAGGGCCACGAGACTTCGACCAGCGCGCAAAAATGGAGGCTCTAGACCCTTCCAGAGCCGAGATATCGAAGGTCAAAATTTGGACCTGAAAAAAAAACATAAGGGGTAACACTGTCATTTTTTTTTTTGGCCGAAATTTTGACCCCCTCCGATTTTCTTGAAACTCTGGATTCTGACAGAGGGCCACGAGACTTCGACCAGCGCGCAAAAATGGAGGCTCTAGACCCTTCCAGAGCCGAGATATCGAAGGTCAAAATTTGGACCTGAAAAAAAAACATAAGGGGTAACACTGTCATTTTTTTTTTTGGCCGAAATTTTGACCCCCTCCGATTTTCTTGAAACTCTGGATTCTGACAGAGGGCCACGAGACTTCGACCAGCGCGCAAAAATGGAGGCTCTAGACCCTTCCAGAGCCAAGATATCGAAGGTCAAAATTTGGACCTGAAAAAAAAAACATAAGGGGTAACACTGTCATTTTTTTTTTTGGCCGAAATTTTGACCCCCTCCGATTTTCTTGAAACTCTGGATTCTGACAGAGGGCCACGAGACTTCGACCAGCGCGCAAAAATGGAGGCTCTAGACCCTTCCAGAGCCAAGATATCGAAGGTCAAAATTTGGACCTGAAAAAAAAAACATAAGGGGTAACACTGTCATTTTTTTTTTTGGCCGAAATTTTGACCCCCTCCGATCTTCTTGAAATTCTGGATTCTGACAGAGGGCCACGAGACTTCGACCAGCACGCAAAAATGGAGGCTCTAGACCCTTCCAGAGCCAAGATATCGAAGGTCAAAATTTGGACCTGAAAAAAAAAACATAAGGGGTAACACTGTCATTTTTTTTTTGGCCGAAATTTTGACCCCCTCCGATTTTCTTGAAACTCTGGATTCTGACAGAGGGCCACGAGACTTCGACCAGCGCGCAAAAATGGAGGCTCTAGACCCTTCCAGAGCCGAGATATCGAAGGTCAAAATTTGGACCTGAAAAAAAAACATAAGGGGTAACACTGTCATTTTTTTTTTTTGGCCGAAATTTTGACCCCCTCCGATTTTCTTGAAATTCTGGATTCTGACAGAGGGCCACGAGACTTCGACCAGCACGCAAAAATGGAGGCTCTAGACCCTTCCAGAGCCAAGATATCGAAGGTCAAAATTTGGACCTGAAAAAAAAAACATAAGGGGTAACACTGTCATTTTTTTTTTTGGCCGAAATTTTGACCCCCTCCGATTTTCTTGAAACTCTGGATTCTGACAGAGGGCCACAAGACTTCGACCAGCGCGCAAAAATGGAGGCTCTAGACCCTTCCAGAGCCGAGATATCGAAGGTCAAAATTTGAACCTGAAAAAAAAACATAAGGGGTAACACTGTCATTTTTTTTTTTTGGCCGAAATTTTGACCCCCTCCGATTTTCTTGAAACTCTGGATTCTGACAGAGGGCCACGAGACTTCGACCAGCGCGCAAAAATGGAGGCTCTAGACCCTTCCAGAGCCGAGATATCGAAGGTCAAAATTTGGACCTGAAAAAAAAACATAAGGGGTAACACTGTCATTTTTTTTTTGGCCGAAATTTTGACCCCCTCCGATCTTCTTGAAACTCTGGATTCTGACAGAGGGCCACGAGACTTCGACCAGCGCGCAAAAATGGAGGCTCTAGACCCTTCCAGAGCCAAGATATCGAAGGTCAAAATTTGGACCTGAAAAAAAAACATAAGGGGTAACACTGTCATTTTTTTTTTTGGCCGAAATTTTGACCCCCTCCGATTTTCTTGAAACTCTGGATTCTGACAGAGGGCCACGAGACTTCGACCAGCGCGCAAAAATGGAGGCTCTAGACCCTTCCAGAGCCGAGATATCGAAGGTCAAAATTTGGACCTGAAAAAAAAACATAAGGGGTAACACTGTCATTTTTTTTTTTGGCCAAAATTTTGACCCCCTCCGATTTTCTTGAAACTCTGGATTCTGACAGAGGGCCACGAGACTTCGACCAGCGCGCAAAAATGGAGGCTCTAGACCCTTCCAGAGCCGAGATATCGAAGGTCAAAATTTGGACCTGAAAAAAAAACATAAGGGGTAACACTGTCATTTTTTTTTTTTTTGGCCGAAATTTTGACCCCCTCCAATTTTCTTGAAACTCTGGATTCTGACAGAGGGCCACGAGACTTCGACCAGCGCGCAAAAATGGAGGCTCTAGACCCTTCCAGAGCCAAGATATCGAAGGTCAAAATTTGGACCTGAAAAAAAAACATAAGGGGTAACACTGTCATTTTTTTTTTTTGGCCAAAATTTTGACCCCCTCCGATCTTCTTTAAACTCTGGATTCTGACAGAGGGCCACGAGACTTCGACCAGCGCGCAAAAATGGAGGCTCTAGACCCTTCCAGAGCCGAGATATCGAAGGTCAAAATTTGGACCTGAAAAAAAACCATAAGGGGTAACACTGTCATTTTTTTTTTTTGGCCGAAATTTTGACCCCCTCCGATTTTCTTGAAACTCTGGATTCTGACAGAGGGCCACGAGACTTCGACCAGCGCGCAAAAATGGAGGCTCTAGACCCTTCCAGAGCCGAGATATCGAAGGTCAAAATTTGGACCTGAAAAAAAAACATAAGGGGTAACACTGTCATTTTTTTTTTTTGGCCGAAATTTTGACCCCCTCCAATTTTCTTGAAACTCTGGATTCTGACAGAGGGCCACGAGACTTCGACCAGCGCGCAAAAATGGAGGCTCTAGACCCTTCCAGAGCCAAGATATCGAAGGTCAAAATTTGGACCTGAAAAAAAAACATAAGGGGTAACACTGTCATTTTTTTTTTTTGGCCGAAATTTTGACCCCCTCCGATCTTCTTGAAACTCTGGATTCTGACAGAGGGCCACGAGACTTCGACCAGCGCGCAAAAATGGAGGCTCTAGACCCTTCCAGAGCCGAGATATCGAAGGTCAAAATTTGGACCTGAAAAAAAAACATAAGGGGTAACACTGTCATTTTTTTTTTTTGGCCGAAATTTTGACCCCCTCCGATTTTCTTGAAACTCTGGATTCTGACAGAGGGCCACGAGACTTCGACCAGCGCGCAAAAATGGAGGCTCTAGACCCTTCCAGAGCCGAGATATCGAAGGTCAAAATTTGACCCTGAAAAAAAAACATAAGGGGTAACACTGTCATTTTTTTTTTTGGCCGAAATTTTGACCCCCTCCGATTTTCTTGAAACTCTGGATTCTGACAGAGGGCCACGAGACTTCGACCAGCGCGCAAAAATGGAGGCTCTAGACCCTTCCAGAGCCGAGATATCGAAGGTCAAAATTTGGACCTGAAAAAAAAACATAAGGGGTAACACTGTCATTTTTTTTTGGCCGAAATTTTGACCCCCCTCCGATTTTCTTGAAACTCTGGATTCTGACAGAGGGCCACGAGACTTCGACCAGCGCGCAAAAATGGAGGCTCTAGACCCTTCCAGAGCCGAGATATCGAAGGTCAAAATTTGGACCTGAAAAAAAAACATAAGGGATAACACTGTCATTTTTTTTTTGGCCAAAATTTTGACCCCCTCCGATTTTCTTGAAACTCTGGATTCTGACAGAGGGCCACGAGACTTCGACCAGCGCGCAAAAATGGAGGCTCTAGACCCTTCCAGAGCCGAGATATCGAAGGTCAAAATTTGGACCTGAAAAAAAAACATAAGGGGTAACACTGTCATTTTTTTTTTTGGCCGAAATTTTGACCCCCTCCGATCTTCTTGAAACTCTGGATTCTGACAGAGGGCCACGAGACTTCGACCAGCGCGCAAAAATGGAGGCTCTAGACCCTTCCAGAGCCGAGATATCGAAGGTCAAAATTTGGACCTGAAAAAAACCATAAGGGGTAACACTGTCATTTTTTTTTTGGCCGAAATTTTGACCCCCTCCGATTTTCTTGAAACTCTGGATTCTGACAGAGGGCCACGAGACTTCGACCAGCGCGCAAAAATGGAGGCTCTAGACCCTTCCAGAGCCGAGATATCGAAGGTCAAAATTTGACCCTGAAAAAAAAACATAAGGGGTAACACTGTCATTTTTTTTTTTGGCCGAAATTTTGACCCCCTCCGATTTTCTTGAAACTCTGGATTCTGACAGAGGGCCACGAGACTTCGACCAGCGCGCAAAAATGGAGGCTCTAGACCCTTCCAGAGCCGAGATATCGAAGGTCAAAATTTGGACCTGAAAAAAAAAACATAAGGGGTAACACTGTCATTTTTTTTTTTGGCCAAAATTTTGACCCCCTCCGATTTTCTTGAAACTCTGGATTCTGACAGAGGGCCACGAGACTTCGACCAGCGCGCAAAAATGGAGGCTCTAGACCCTTCCAGAGCCGAGATATCGAAGGTCAAAATTTGGACCTGAAAAAAAAACATAAGGGGTAACACTGTCATTTTTTTTTTTCGCCGAAATTTTGACCCCCTCCGATTTTCTTGAAACTCTGGATTCTGACAGAGGGCCACGAGACTTCGACCAGCGCGCAAAAATGGAGGCTCTAGACCCTTCCAGAGCCGAGATATCGAAGGTCAAAATTTGGACCTGAAAAAAAAACATAAGGGGTAACACTGTCATTTTTTTTTTTTGGCCGAAATTTTGACCCCCTCCGATCTTCTTGAAACTCTGGATTCTGACAGAGGGCCACAAGACTTCGACCAGCGCGCAAAAATGGAGGCTCTAGACCCTTCCAGAGCCGAGATATCGAAGGTCAAAATTTGACCCTGAAAAAAAAACATAAGGGGTAACACTGTCATTTTTTTTTTTGGCCGAAATTTTGACCCCCTCCGATTTTCTTGAAACTCTGGATTCTGACAGAGGGCCACGAGACTTCGACCAGCGCGCAAAAATGGAGGCTCTAGACCCTTCCAGAGCCGAGATATCGAAGGTCAAAATTTGGACCTGAAAAAAAAACATAAGGGGTAACACTGTCATTTTTTTTTTTTTGGCCGAAATTTTGACCCCCTCCGATTTTCTTGAAACTCTGGATTCTGACAGAGGGCCACGAGACTTCGACCAGCGCGCAAAAATGGAGGCTCTAGACCCTTCCAGAGCCGAGATATCGAAGGTCAAAATTTGGACCTGAAAAAAAAACATAAGGGGTAACACTGTCATTTTTTTTTTGGCCGAAATTTTGACCCCCTCCAATTTTCTTGAAACTCTGGATTCTGACAGAGGGCCACGAGACTTCGACCAGCGCGCAAAAATGGAGGCTCTAGACCCTTCCAGAGCCAAGATATCGAAGGTCAAAATTTGGACCTGAAAAAAAAACATAAGGGGTAACACTGTCATTTTTTTTTTTGGCCGAAATTTTGACCCCCTCCGATATTCTTGAAACTCTGGATTCTGACAGAGGGCCACGAGACTTCGACCAGCGCGCAAAAATGGAGGCTCTAGACCCTTCCAGAGCCGAGATATCGAAGGTCAAAATTTGGACCTGAAAAAAAACATAAGGGGTAACACTGTCATTTTTTTTTTTGGCCGAAATTTTGACCCCCCTCCGATTTTCTTGAAACTCTGGATTCTGACAGAGGGCCACGAGACTTCGACCAGCGCGCAAAAATGGAGGCTCTAGACCCTTCCAGAGCCGAGATATCGAAGGTCAAAATTTGGACCTGAAAAAAAAACATAAGGGATAACACTGTCATTTTTTTTTTTGGCCAAAATTTTGACCCCCTCCGATTTTCTTGAAACTCTGGATTCTGACAGAGGGCCACGAGACTTCGACCAGCGCGCAAAAATGGAGGCTCTAGACCCTTCCAGAGCCGAGATATCGAAGGTCAAAATTTGGACCTGAAAAAAAAACATAAGGGGTAACACTGTCATTTTTTTTTTTGGCCGAAATTTTGACCCCCTCCAATTTTCTTGAAACTCTGGATTCTGACAGAGGGCCACGAGACTTCGACCAGCGCGCAAAAATGGAGGCTCTAGACCCTTCCAGAGCCAAGATATTGAAGGTCAAAATTTGGACCTGAAAAAAAAACATAAGGGGTAACACTGTCATTTTTTTTTTTTGGCCGAAATTTTGACCCCCTCCGATCTTCTTGAAACTCTGGATTCTGACAGAGGGCCACGAGACTTCGACCAGCGCGCAAAAATGGAGGCTCTAGACCCTTCCAGAGCCGAGATATCGAAGGTCAAAATTTGGACCTGAAAAAAAACCATAAGGGGTAACACTGTCATTTTTTTTTTGGCCGAAATTTTGACCCCCTCCGATCTTCTTGAAACTCTGGATTCTGACAGAGGGCCACGAGACTTCGACCAGCGCGCAAAAATGGAGGCTCTAGACCCTTCCAGAGCCGAGATATCGAAGGTCAAAATTTGACCCTGAAAAAAAAAACATAAGGGGTAACACTGTCATTTTTTTTTTTGGCCGAAATTTTGACCCCCTCCGATTTTCTTGAAACTCTGGATTCTGACAGAGGGCCACGAGACTTCGACCAGCGCGCAAAAATGGAGGCTCTAGACCCTTCCAGAGCCGAGATATCGAAGGTCAAAATTTGGACCTGAAAAAAAAACATAAGGGGTAACACTGTCATTTTTTTTTTTGGCCGAAATTTTGACCCCCTCCGATCTTCTTGAAACTCTGGATTCTGACAGAGGGCCACGAGACTTCGACCAGCGCGCAAAAATTGAGGCTCTAGACCCTTCCAGAGCCGAGATATCGAAGGTCAAAATTTGAACCTAAAAAAAAAACATAAGGGGTAACACTGTCTTTTTTTTTTTGGCCGAAATTTTGACCCCCTCCGATTTTCTTGAAACTCTGGATTCTGACAGAGGGCCACGAGACTTCGACCAGCGCGCAAAAATGGAGGCTCTAGACCCTTCCAGAGCCGAGATATCGAAGGTCAAAATTTGGACCTGAAAAAAAAACATAAGGGGTAACACTGTCATTTTTTTTTGGCCAAAATTTTGACCCCCTCCGATTTTCTTGAAACTCTGTATTCTGACAGAGGGCCACGAGACTTCGACCAGCGCGCAAAAATGGAGGCTCTAGACCCTTCCAGAGCCGAGATATCGAAGGTCAAAATTTGGACCTGAAAAAAAACCATAAGGGGTAACACTGTCATTTTTTTTTTTTGGCCGAAATTTTGACCCCCTCCGATTTTCTTGAAACTCTGGATTCTGACAGAGGGCCACGAGTTTTCGACCAGCGCGCAAAAATGGAGGCTCTAGACCCTTCCAGAGCCGAGATATCGAAGGTCAAAATTTGGACCTGAAAAAAAAACATAAGGGGTAACACTGTCATTTTTTTTTTTTTGGCCGAAATTTTGACCCCCTCCGATCTTCTTGAAACTCTGGATTCTGACAGAGGGCCACGAGACTTCGACCAGCGCGCAAAAATGGAGGCTCTAGACCCTTCCAGAGCCGAGATATCGAAGGTCAAAATTTGACCCTGAAAAAAAACATAAGGGGTAACACTGTCATTTTTTTTTTTGGCCGAAATTTTGACCACCTCCGATTTTCTTGAAACTCTGGATTCTGACAGAGGGCCACGAGACTTCGACCAGCGCGCAAAAATGGAGGCTCTAGACCCTTCCAGAGCCAAGATATCGAAGGTCAAAATTTGGACCTGAAAAAAAAACCATAAGGGGTAACACTGTCATTTTTTTTTTGGCCAAAATTTTGACCCCCTCCGATTTTCTTGAAACTCTGGATTCTGACAGAGGGCCACGAGACTTCGACCAGCGTGCAAAAACGGAGGCTCTAGACCCTTCCAGAGCCGAGATATCGAAGGTCAAAATTTGGACCTGAAAAAAAAACATAAGGGGTAACACTGTCATTTTTTTTTTTGGCCGAAATTTTGACCCCCTCCAATTTTCTTGAAACTCTGGATTCTGACAGAGGGCCACGAGACTTCGACCAGCGCGCAAAAATGGAGGCTCTAGACCCTTCCAGAGCCAAGATATCGAAGGTCAAAATTTGGACCTGAAAAAAAAAACATAAGGGGTAACACTGTCAATTTTTTTTTTTTGGCCGAAATTTTGACCCCCTCCGATATTCTTGAAACTCTGGATTCTGACAGAGGGCCACGAGACTTCGACCAGCGCGCAAAATGGAGGCTCTAGACCCTTCCAGAGCCGAGATATCGAAGGTCAAAATTTGGACCTGAAAAAAAAACATAAGGGGTAACACTGTCATTTTTTTTTTTTGGCCGAAATTTTGACCCCCCTCCGATTTTCTTGAAACTCTGGATTCTGACAGAGGGCCACGAGACTTCGACCAGCGTCCAAAAACGGAGGCTCTAGACCCTTCCAGAGCCGAGATATCGAAGGTCAAAATTTGGACCTGAAAAAAAAACATAAGGGGTAACACTGTCATTTTTTTTTTTGGCCGAAATTTTGACCCCCTCCAATTTTCTTGAAACTCTGGATTCTGACAGAGGGCCACGAGACTTCGACCAGCGCGCAAAAATGGAGGCTCTAGACCCTTCCAGAGCCAAGATATCGAAGGTCAAAATTTGGACCTGAAAAAAAAAACATAAGGGGTAACACTGTCAATTTTTTTTTTTTGGCCGAAATTTTGACCCCCTCCGATATTCTTGAAACTCTGGATTCTGACAGAGGGCCACGAGACTTCGACCAGCGCGCAAAATGGAGGCTCTAGACCCTTCCAGAGCCGAGATATCGAAGGTCAAAATTTGGACCTGAAAAAAAAACATAAGGGGTAACACTGTCATTTTTTTTTTTTGGCCGAAATTTTGACCCCCCTCCGATTTTCTTGAAACTCTGGATTCTGACAGAGGGCCACGAGACTTCGACCAGCGCGCAAAAATGGAGGCTCTAGACCCTTCCAGAGCCGAGATATCGAAGGTCAAAATTTGAACCTAAAAAAAAAACATAAGGGGTAACACTGTCATTTTTTTTTTGGCCGAAATTTTGACCCCCTCCGATTTTCTTGAAACTCTGGATTCTGACAGAGGGCCACGAGACTTCGACCAGCGCGCAAAAATGGAGGCTCTAGACCCTTCCAGAGCCGAGATATCGAAGGTCAAAATTTGGACCTGAAAAAAAAACATAAGGGGTAACACTGTCATTTTTTTTTTTGGCCAAAATTTTGACCCCCTCCGATTTTCTTGAAACTCTGGATTCTGACAGAGGGCCACGAGACTTCGACCAGCGCGCAAAAATGGAGGCTCTAGACCCTTCCAGAGCCGAGATATCGAAGGTCAAAATTTGGACCTGAAAAAAAAACATAAGGGGTAACACTGTCATTTTTTTTTTTTTGGCCGAAATTTTGACCCCCTCCAATTTTCTTGAAACTCTGGATTCTGACAGAGGGCCACGAGACTTCGACCAGCGCGCAAAAATGGAGGCTCTAGACCCTTCCAGAGCCAAGATATCGAAGGTCAAAATTTGGACCTGAAAAAAAAACATAAGGGGTAACACTGTCATTTTTTTTTTTTGGCCGAAATTTTGACCCCCTCCGATCTTCTTTAAACTCTGGATTCTGACAGAGGGCCACGAGACTTCGACCAGCGCGCAAAAATGGAGGCTCTAGACCCTTCCAGAGCCGAGATATCGAAGGTCAAAATTTGGACCTGAAAAAAAACCATAAGGGGTAACACTGTCATTTTTTTTTTTTGGCCGAAATTTTGACCCCCTCCGATTTTCTTGAAACTCTGGATTCTGACAGAGGGCCACGAGACTTCGACCAGCGCGCAAAAATGGAGGCTCTAGACCCTTCCAGAGCCGAGATATCGAAGGTCAAAATTTGGACCTGAAAAAAAAACATAAGGGGTAACACTGTCATTTTTTTTTTTTGGCCGAAATTTTGACCCCCTCCAATTTTCTTGAAACTCTGGATTCTGACAGAGGGCCACGAGACTTCGACCAGCGCGCAAAAATGGAGGCTCTAGACCCTTCCAGAGCCAAGATATCGAAGGTCAAAATTTGGACCTGAAAAAAAAACATAAGGGGTAACACTGTCATTTTTTTTTTTTGGCCGAAATTTTGACCCCCTCCGATCTTCTTGAAACTCTGGATTCTGACAGAGGGCCACGAGACTTCGACCAGCGCGCAAAAATGGAGGCTCTAGACCCTTCCAGAGCCGAGATATCGAAGGTCAAAATTTGGACCTGAAAAAAAACCATAAGGGGTAACACTGTCATTTTTTTTTTTTGGCCGAAATTTTGACCCCCTCCGATTTTCTTGAAACTCTGGATTCTGACAGAGGGCCACGAGACTTCGACCAGCGCGCAAAAATGGAGGCTCTAGACCCTTCCAGAGCCGAGATATCGAAGGTCAAAATTTGACCCTGAAAAAAAAACATAAGGGGTAACACTGTCATTTTTTTTTTTGGCCGAAATTTTGACCCCCTCCGATTTTCTTGAAACTCTGGATTCTGACAGAGGGCCACGAGACTTCGACCAGCGCGCAAAAATGGAGGCTCTAGACCCTTCCAGAGCCGAGATATCGAAGGTCAAAATTTGGACCTGAAAAAAAAACATAAGGGGTAACACTGTCATTTTTTTTTTGGCCGAAATTTTGACCCCCCTCCGATTTTCTTGAAACTCTGGATTCTGACAGAGGGCCACGAGACTTCGACCAGCGCGCAAAAATGGAGGCTCTAGACCCTTCCAGAGCCGAGATATCGAAGGTCAAAATTTGGACCTGAAAAAAAAACATAAGGGATAACACTGTCATTTTTTTTTTGGCCAAAATTTTGACCCCCTCCGATTTTCTTGAAACTCTGGATTCTGACAGAGGGCCACGAGACTTCGACCAGCGCGCAAAAATGGAGGCTCTAGACCCTTCCAGAGCCGAGATATCGAAGGTCAAAATTTGGACCTGAAAAAAAAACATAAGGGGTAACACTGTCATTTTTTTTTTTTGGCCGAAATTTTGACCCCCTCCGATCTTCTTGAAACTCTGGATTCTGACAGAGGGCCACGAGACTTCGACCAGCGCGCAAAAATGGAGGCTCTAGACCCTTCCAGAGCCGAGATATCGAAGGTCAAAATTTGGACCTGAAAAAAACCATAAGGGGTAACACTGTCATTTTTTTTTTGGCCGAAATTTTGACCCCCTCCGATTTTCTTGAAACTCTGGATTCTGACAGAGGGCCACGAGACTTCGACCAGCGCGCAAAAATGGAGGCTCTAGACCCTTCCAGAGCCGAGATATCGAAGGTCAAAATTTGACCCTGAAAAAAAAACATAAGGGGTAACACTGTCATTTTTTTTTTTGGCCGAAATTTTGACCCCCTCCGATTTTCTTGAAACTCTGGATTCTGACAGAGGGCCACGAGACTTCGACCAGCGCGCAAAAATGGAGGCTCTAGACCCTTCCAGAGCCGAGATATCGAAGGTCAAAATTTGGACCTGAAAAAAAAAACATAAGGGGTAACACTGTCATTTTTTTTTTTGGCCAAAATTTTGACCCCCTCCGATTTTCTTGAAACTCTGGATTCTGACAGAGGGCCACGAGACTTCGACCAGCGCGCAAAAATGGAGGCTCTAGACCCTTCCAGAGCCGAGATATCGAAGGTCAAAATTTGGACCTGAAAAAAAAACATAAGGGGTAACACTGTCATTTTTTTTTTTCGCCGAAATTTTGACCCCCTCCAATTTTCTTGAAACTCTGGATTCTGACAGAGGGCCACGAGACTTCGACCAGCGCGCAAAAATGGAGGCTCTAGACCCTTCCAGAGCCAAGATATCGAAGGTCAAAATTTGGACCTGAAAAAAAAACATAAGGGGTGACACTGTCATTTTTTTTTTTTGGCCGAAATTTTGACCCCCTCCGATATTCTTGAAACTCTGGATTCTGACAGAGGGCCACGAGACTTCGACCAGCGCGCAAAAATGGAGGCTCTAGACCCTTCCAGAGCCGAGATATCGAAGGTCAAAATTTGGACCTGAAAAAAAAACATAAGGGGTAACACTGTCATTTTTTTTTTTTGGCCAAAATTTTGACCCCCTCCGATTTTCTTGAAACTCTGGATTCTGACAGAGGGCCACGAGACTTCGACCAGCGCGCAAAAATGGAGGCTCTAGACCCTTCCAGAGCCGAGATATCGAAGGTCAAAATTTGGACCTGAAAAAAAAACATAAGGGGTAACACTGTCATTTTTTTTTTTTGGCCGAAATTTTGACCCCCTCCAATTTTCTTGAAACTCTGGATTCTGACAGAGGGCCACGAGACTTCGACCAGCGCGCAAAAATGGAGGCTCTAGACCCTTCCAGAGCCAAGATATCGAAGGTCAAAATTTGGACCTGAAAAAAAAACATAAGGGGTAACACTGTCATTTTTTTTTTTTGGCCGAAATTTTGACCCCCTCCGATCTTCTTGAAACTCTGGATTCTGACAGAGGGCCACGAGACTTCGACCAGCGCACAAAAATGGAGGCTCTAGACCCTTCCAGAGCCGAGATATCGAAGGTCAAAATTTGGACCTGAAAAAAAACCATAAGGGGTAACACTGTCATTTTTTTTTTTTGGCCGAAATTTTGACCCCCTCCGATTTTCTTGAAACTCTGGATTCTGACAGAGGGCCACGAGACTTCGACCAGCGCGCAAAAATGGAGGCTCTAGACCCTTCCAGAGCCGAGATATCGAAGGTCAAAATTTGGACCTGAAAAAAAAACATAAGGGGTAACACTGTCATTTTTTTTTTTTGGCCGAAATTTTGACCCCCTCCGATCTTCTTGAAACTCTGGATTCTGACAGAGGGCCACAAGACTTCGACCAGCGCGCAAAAATGGAGGCTCTAGACCCTTCCAGAGCCGAGATATCGAAGGTCAAAATTTGACCCTGAAAAA
This sequence comes from Cyprinella venusta, assembly GCA_038021265.1. Classification (NCBI taxonomy): domain Eukaryota; kingdom Metazoa; phylum Chordata; class Actinopteri; order Cypriniformes; family Leuciscidae; genus Cyprinella; species Cyprinella venusta. The sequence goes on along the minus strand of CM075865.1, from coordinate 34,505,998 downwards.
AAAACATAAGGGGTAACACTGTCATTTTTTTTTTGGCCGAAATTTTGACCCCCTCCGATTTTCTTGAAACTCTGGATTCTGACAGAGGGCCACGAGACTTCGACCAGCGCGCAAAAATGGAGGCTCTAGACCCTTCCAGAGCCGAGATATCGAAGGTCAAAATTTGGACCTGAAAAAAAAACATAAGGGGTAACACTGTCATTTTTTTTTTTTTGGCCGAAATTTTGACCCCCTCCGATTTTCTTGAAACTCTGGATTCTGACAGAGGGCCACGAGACTTCGACCAGCGCGCAAAAATGGAGGCTCTAGACCCTTCCAGAGCCGAGATATCGAAGGTCAAAATTTGGACCTGAAAAAAAAACATAAGGGGTAACACTGTCATTTTTTTTTTGGCCGAAATTTTGACCCCCTCCAATTTTCTTGAAACTCTGGATTCTGACAGAGGGCCACGAGACTTCGACCAGCGCGCAAAAATGGAGGCTCTAGACCCTTCCAGAGCCAAGATATCGAAGGTCAAAATTTGGACCTGAAAAAAAAAACATAAGGGGTAACACTGTCATTTTTTTTTTTGGCCGAAATTTTGACCCCCTCCGATATTCTTGAAACTCTGGATTCTGACAGAGGGCCACGAGACTTCGACCAGCGCGCAAAAATGGAGGCTCTAGACCCTTCCAGAGCCGAGATATCGAAGGTCAAAATTTGGACCTGAAAAAAAAACATAAGGGGTAACACTGTCATTTTTTTTTTTGGCCGAAATTTTGACCCCCCTCCGATTTTCTTGAAACTCTGGATTCTGACAGAGGGCCACGAGACTTCGACCAGCGCGCAAAAATGGAGGCTCTAGACCCTTCCAGAGCCGAGATATCGAAGGTCAAAATTTGGACCTGAAAAAAAAACATAAGGGATAACACTGTCATTTTTTTTTTGGCCAAAATTTTGACCCCCTCCGATTTTCTTGAAACTCTGGATTCTGACAGAGGGCCACGAGACTTCGACCAGCGCGCAAAAATGGAGGCTCTAGACCCTTCCAGAGCCGAGATATCGAAGGTCAAAATTTGGACCTGAAAAAAAAACATAAGGGGTAACACTGTCATTTTTTTTTTTGGCCGAAATTTTGACCCCCTCCAATTTTCTTGAAACTCTGGATTCTGACAGAGGGCCACGAGACTTCGACCAGCGCGCAAAAATGGAGGCTCTAGACCCTTCCAGAGCCAAGATATTGAAGGTCAAAATTTGGACCTGAAAAAAAAACATAAGGGGTAACACTGTCATTTTTTTTTTTTGGCCGAAATTTTGACCCCTCCGATCTTCTTGAAACTCTGGATTCTGACAGAGGGCCACGAGACTTCGACCAGCGCGCAAAAATGGAGGCTCTAGACCCTTCCAGAGCCGAGATATCGAAGGTCAAAATTTGGACCTGAAAAAAAAACCATAAGGGGTAACACTGTCATTTTTTTTTTGGCCGAAATTTTGACCCCCTCCGATCTTCTTGAAACTCTGGATTCTGACAGAGGGCCACGAGACTTCGACCAGCGCGCAAAAATGGAGGCTCTAGACCCTTCCAGAGCCGAGATATCGAAGGTCAAAATTTGACCCTGAAAAAAAAAACATAAGGGGTAACACTGTCATTTTTTTTTTTGGCCGAAATTTTGACCCCCTCCGATTTTCTTGAAACTCTGGATTCTGACAGAGGGCCACGAGACTTCGACCAGCGCGCAAAAATGGAGGCTCTAGACCCTTCCAGAGCCGAGATATCGAAGGTCAAAATTTGGACCTGAAAAAAAAACATAAGGGGTAACACTGTCATTTTTTTTTTGGCCAAAATTTTGACCCCCTCCGATTTTCTTGAAACTCTGGATTCTGACAGAGGGCCACGAGACTTCGACCAGCGCGCAAAAATGGAGGCTCTAGACCCTTCCAGAGCCAAGATATCGAAGGTCAAAATTTGGACCTGAAAAAAAAACATAAGGGGTAACACTGTCATTTTTTTTTTTGGCCGAAATTTTGACCCCCTCCGATATTCTTGAAACTCTGGATTCTGACAGAGGGCCACGAGACTTCGACCAGCGCGCAAAAATGGAGGCTCTAGACCCTTCCAGAGCCGAGATATCGAAGGTCAAAATTTGGACCTGAAAAAAAAACATAAGGGGTAACACTGTCATTTTTTTTTTGGCCGAAATTTTGACCCCCTCCGATCTTCTTGAAACTCTGGATTCTGACAGAGGGCCACGAGACTTCGACCAGCGCGCAAAAATGGAGGCTCTAGACCCTTCCAGAGCCGAGATATCGAAGGTCAAAATTTGGACCTGAAAAAAAAAACATAAGGGGTAACACTGTCATTTTTTTTTTGGCCGAAATTTTGACCCCCTCCGATCTTCTTTAAACTCTGGATTCTGACAGAGGGCCACGAGACTTCGACCAGCGCGCAAAAATGGAGGCTCTAGACCCTACCAGAGCCGAGATATCGAAGGTCAAAATTTGAACCTGAAAAAAAAACATAAGGGGTAACACTGTCATTTTTTTTTTTTGGCCGAAATTTTGACCCCCTCCGATTTTCTTGAAACTCTGGATTCTGACAGAGGGCCACGAGACTTCGACCAGCACGCAAAAATGGAGGCTCTAGACCCTTCCAGAGCCGAGATATCGAAGGTCAAAATTTGGACCTGAAAAAAAAACATAAGGGGTAACACTGTCATTTTTTTTTTTGGCCGAAATTTTGACCCCCTCTGATTTTCTTGAAACTCTGGATTCTGACAGAGGGCCACGAGACTTCGACCAGCGCGCAAAAATGGAGGCTCTAGACCTTTCCAGAGCCGAGATATCGAAGGTCAAAATTTGGACCTGAAAAAAAAACATAAGGGGTAACACTGTCATTTTTTTTTTTGGCCGAAATTTTGACCCCCTCCGATTTTCTTGAAACTCTGGATTCTGACAGAGGGCCACGAGACTTCGACCAGCGCGCAAAAATGGAGGCTCTAGACCCTTCCAGAGCCAAGATATCGAAGGTCAAAATTTGGACCTGAAAAAAAAACATAAGGGGTAACACTGTCATTTTTTTTTTTGGCCGAAATTTTGACCCCCTCCGATCTTCTTGAAATTCTGGATTCTGACAGAGGGCCACGAGACTTCGACCAGCACGCAAAAATGGAGGCTCTAGACCCTTCCAGAGCCGAGATATCGAAGGTCAAAATTTGGACCTGAAAAAAAAACATAAGGGGTAACACTGTCATTTTTTTTTTGGCCGAAATTTTGACCCCCTCCGATCTTCTTGAAACTCTGGATTCTGACAGAGGGCCACGAGACTTCGACCAGCGCGCAAAAATGGAGGCTCTAGACCCTTCCAGAGCCGAGATATCGAATGTCAAAATTTGGACCTGAAAAAAAAACATAAGGGGTAACACTGTCATTTTTTTTTTTGGCCGAAATTTTGACCCCCTCCGATTTTCTTGAAACTCTGGATTCTGACAGAGGGCCACAAGACTTCGACCAGCGCGCAAAAATGGAGGCTCTAGACCCTTCCAGAGCCGAGATATCGAAGGTCAAAATTTGGACCTGAAAAAAAAAACATAAGGGGTAACACTGTCTTTTTTTTTTTCGGCCGAAATTTTGACCCCCTCTGATCTTCTTGAAACTCTGGATTCTGACAGAGGGCCACGAGACTTCGACCAACGCGCAAAAATGGAGGCTCTAGACCCTTCCAGAGCCGAGATATCGAAAGTCAAAATTCTCCTCACACGGTTTCTCAGCATCCTTCGCCTTTTAGTCTGGAACACAACATTAAGTTACTACTTACATGCATAATACTGCTTACATTCCATTAATAAAGCATTCTTGTTACAATATGTTTGTCTTTCTTATAAAACCAATAAACATTTGTAAAAATATGTTTCTGTGTATTTATTATAAACAGTTTACGTATAAAAACTGTATAACAGAAGACTATCTATAAAGTCTTTTATATATGGTTTCCTATAAAAGCTGTTTTACATAAAAGACTATTCTATAAAGTCTTTACAAGCAGTTTACATATAGTTTCATATAAAAGCTGTTTTACATAAAAGACTGTTCTATAAAGTCTTTACAAGCAGTTTACAAATAGTTTCATATAAAAGCTGTTTTACATAAAAGACTGTTCTATAAAGTCTTTAAAAGCAGTTTACATATAGTTATTATAAAATAAATTGCATCATTCCACACAACAACGCCAAAAAAAAACAAAAAACGATAATAGTTCCCTGTCTCGAGACCATGGGACTTACACCTGAGTGCAAAAATGGAGGCTGTAAACCCTTCCAGAGCTGAGATATTGAGATCCCACGTAGTATTTATGCCCTTATAAAAATATCAACATCTCAGCTCTGGAAGGGTCTAGAGCCTCAATTTTTTCACGCAGGTGTAGGTCCCATTGTCCTCTATCAGAATCCAGAGTTTCAAGAAGATTGGAAAAACTTATTTTCGCACCGAAAAAAAAAACGACAGGGGTTACACTGTCGTTTTTTTTTTCGGGGGGTCGAAATTTTGAAATTCTCTGAAGTTCTTGAAACTCTGGATTCTGACAAAGGGCCACGAGACTTCGACCAGCGCGCAAAAATGGAGGCTCTAGACCCTTTCAGAGCCGAGATATCGAAGGTCAAAATTTGGCCCTGAAAAAAAAACATAAGGGGTAACACTGTCATTTTTTTTTTTGGCCGAAATTTTGACCCCCTCCGATCTTCTTGAAACTCTGGATTCTGACAGAGGGCCACGAGACTTCGACCAGCGCGCAAAAATGGAGCCTCTAGACCCTTCCAGAGCCGAGATATCGAAGGTCAAAATTTGGACCTGAAAAAAAACATAAGGGGTAACACTGTCATTTTTTTTTTTTGGCCGAAATTTTGACCCCCTCCGATTTTCTTGAAACTCTGGATTCTGACAGAGGGCCACGAGACTTCGACCAGCGCGCAAAAATGGAGGCTCTAGACCCTTCCAGAGCCGAGATATCGAAGGTCAAAATTTGGACCTGAAAAAAAAACATAAGGGGTAACACTGTCATTTTTTTTTTGGCCGAAATTTTGACCCCCTCCGATCTTCTTGAAACTCTGGATTCTGACAGAGGGCCACGAGACTTCGACCAGCGCGCAAAAATGGAGGCTCTAGACCCTTCCAGAGCCGAGATATCGAAGGTCAAAATTTGAACCTGAAAAAAAAAACATAAGAGGTAACACTGTCATTTTTTTTTTGGCCGAAATTTTGACCCCCTCCGATTTTCTTGAAACTCTGGATTCTGACAGAGGGCCACGAGACTTCGACCAGCGCGCAAAAATGGAGGCTCTAGACCCTTCCAGAGCCGAGATATCGAAGGTAAAAATTTGGACCTGAAAAAAAAACATAAGGGGTAACACTGTCATTTTTTTTTTTTTGGTCAAAATTTTGACCCCCTCCGATTTTCTTGAAACTCTGGATTCTGACAGAGGGCCACGAGACTTCGACCAGCGCGCAAAAATGGAGGCTCTAGACCCTTCCAGAGCCGAGATATCGAAGGTCAAAATTTGGACCTGAAAAAAAACATTAGGGGTAACACTGTCATTTTTTTTTTTTGGCCGAAATTTTGACCCCCTCCGATTTTCTTGAAACTCTGGATTCTGACAGAGGGCCACGAGACTTCGACCAGCGCGCAAAAATGGAGGCTCTAGACCCTTCCAGAGCCGAGATATCGAAGGTCAAAATTTGGACCTGAAAAAAAAACATAAGGGGTAACACTGTCATTTTTTTTTTTGGCCGAAATTTTTACCCCCTCCGACTTTCTTGAAACTCTGGATTCTGACAGAGGGCCACGAGACTTCGACCAGCGCGCAAAAATGGAGGCTCTAGACCCTTCCAGAGCCGAGATATCGAAGGTAAAAATTTGGACCTGAAAAAAAAACATAAGGGGTAACACTGTCATTTTTTTTTTTTGGCCAAAATTTTGACCCCCTCCGATTTTCTTGAAACTCTGGATTCTGACAGAGGGCCACGAGACTTCGACCAGCGCGCAAAAATGGAGGCTCTAGACCCTTCCAGAGCCAAGATATCGAAGGTCAAAATTTGGACCTGAAAAAAAACATAAGGGGTAACACTGTCATTTTTTTTTTTTGGCCGAAATTTTGACCCCCTCCGATTTTCTTGAAACTCTGGATTCTGACAGAGGGCCACGAGACTTCGACCAGCGCGCAAAAATGGAGGCTCTAGACCCTTCCAGAGCCGAGATATCGAAGGTCAAAATTTGGACCTGAAAAAAAAAACATAAGGGGTAACACTGTCATTTTTTTTTTTGGCCGAAATTTTGACCCCCTCCGATCTTCTTGAAACTCTGGATTCTGACAGAGGGCCACGAGACTTCGACCAACGCGCAAAAATTGAGGCTCTAGACCCTTCCAGAGCCGAGATATCGAAGGTCAAAATTTGGACCTGAAAAAAAAACATAAGGGGTAACACTGTCATTTTTTTTTTGGCCGAAATTTTGACCCCCTCCGATCTTCTTGAAACTCTGGACTCTGACAGAGGGCCACGAGACTTCGACCAACGCGCAAAAATGGAGGCTCTAGACCCTTCCAGAGCCGAGATATCGAAGGTCAAAATTTGGACCTGAAAAAAAAACATAAGGGGTAACACTGTCTTTTTTTTTTGGCCAAAATTTTGACCCCCTCCGATTTTCTTGAAACTCTGGACTCTGACAGAGGGCCACGAGACTTCGACCAACGCGCAAAAATTGAGGCTCTAGACCCTTCCAGAGCCGAGATATCGAAGGTCAAAATTTGGACCTGAAAAAAAAAACATAAGGGGTAACACTGTCATTTTTTTTTTTTGGCCGAAATTTTGACCCCCTCCGATCTTCTTGAAACTCTGGATTCTGACAGAGTGCCACGAGACTTTGACCAGCGCGCAAAAATGGAGGCTCTAGACCCTTCCAGAGCCGAGATATCGAAGGTCAAAATTTGGACCTGAAAAAAAAACATAAGGGGTAACACTGTCATTTTTTTTTTGGCCGAAATTTTGACCCCCTCCGATCTTCTTGAAACTCTGGACTCTGACAGAGGGCCACGAGACTTCGACCAACGCGCAAAAATTGAGGCTCTAGACCCTTCCAGAGCCGAGATATCGAAGGTCAAAATTTGGACCTGAAAAAAAACATAAGGGGTAACACTGTCATTTTTTTTTTTGGCCGAAATTTTGACCCCCTCCGATCTTCTTGAAACTCTGGACTCTGACAGAGGGCCACGAGACTTCGACCAGCGCGCAAAAATGGAGGCTCTAGACCCTTCCAAAACCGAGATATCGAAGGTCAAAATTTGGACCTGAAAAAAAAACATAAGGGGTAACACTGTCTTTTTTTTTTTGGCCAAAATTTTGACCCCCTCCGATCTTCTTGAAACTCTGGACTCTGACAGAGGGCCACGAGACTTCGACCAACGCGCAAAAATTGAGGCTCTAGACCCTTCCAGAGCCGAGATATCGAAGGTCAAAATTTGGACCTGAAAAAAAAAAAAACATAAGGGGTAACACTGTCATTTTTTTTTTGGCCGAAATTTTGACCCCCTCCGATCTTCGTGAAACTCTGGATTCTGACAGAGTGCCACGAGACTTTGACCAGCGCGCAAAAATGGAGGCTCTAGACCCTTCCAGAGCCGAGATATCGAAGGTCAAAATTTGGACCTGAAAAAAAAAACATAAGGGGTAACACTGTCATTTTTTTTTTGGCCGAAATTTTGACCCCCTCCGATCTTCTTGAAACTCTGGACTCTGACAGAGGGCCACGAGACTTCGACCAACGCGCAAAAATTGAGGCTCTAGACCCTTCCAGAGCCGAGATATCGAAGGTCAAAATTTGGACCTGAAAAAAAACATATGGGGTAACACTGTCATTTTTTTTTTTGGCCGAAATTTTGACCCCCTCCGATCTTCTTGAAACTCTGGATTCTGACAGAGGGCCACGAGACTTAGACCAACACGCAAAAATTGAGGCTCTAGACCCTTCCAGAGCCGAGATATCGAAGGTCAAAATTTGGACCTGAAAAAAAAACATAAGGGGTAACACTGTCATTTTTTTTTTTTGGCCGAAATTTTGACCCCCTCCGATCTTCTTGAAACTCTGGACTCTGACAGAGGGCCAAGAGACTTCGACCAACGCGCAAAAATGGAGGCTCTAGACCCTTCCAGAGCCGAGATATCGAAGGTCAAAATTTGGACCTGAAAAAAAAAAACATAAGGGGTAACAGTGTCATTTTTTTTTTTTGGCCGAAATTTTGACCCCCTCCGATCTTCTTGAAACTCTGGATTCTGACAGAGGGCCACGAGACTTCGACCAGCGCGCAAAAATGGAGGCTCTAGACCCTTCCAGAGCCGAGATATCGAAGGTCAAAATTTGGACCTGAAAAAAAAAACATAAGGGGTAACACTGTCATTTTTTTTTTTGGCCGAAATTTTGACCCCCTCTGATCTTCTTGAAACTCTGGACTCTGACAGAGGGCCACGAGACTTCGACCAACGCGCAAAAATGGAGGCTCTAGACCCTTCCAGAGCCGAGATATCGAAGGTCAAAATTTGGACCTGAAAAAAAAACATAAGGGGTAACACTGTCTTTTTTTTTGGCCAAAATTTTGACCCCCTCCGATCTTCTTGAAACTCTGGACTCTGACAGAGGGCCACGAGACTTCGACCAACGCGCAAAAATTGAGGCTCTAGACCCTTCCAGAGCCGAGATATCGAAGGTCAAAATTTGGACCTGGAAAAAAAAAACATAAGGGGTAACACTGTCATTTTTTTTTGGCCGAAATTTTGACCCCCTCCGATCTTCTTGAAACTCTGGACTCTGACAGAGGGCCACGAGACTTCGACCAACGCGCAAAAATTGAGGCTCTAGACCCTTCCAGAGCCGAGATATCGAAGGTCAAAATTTGGACCTGAAAAAAAACATAAGGGGTAACACTGTCATTTTTTTTTTTGGCCGAAATTTTGACCCCCTCCGATCTTCTTGAAACTCTGGACTCTGACAGAGGGCCACGAGACTTCGACCAGCGCGCAAAAATTGAGGCTCTAGACCCTTCCAAAACCGAGATATCGAAGGTCAAAATTTGGACCTGAAAAAAAAACATAAGGGGTAACACTGTCATTTTTTTTTTTGGCCGAAATTTTGACCCCCTCCGATCTTCTTGAAACTCTGGATTCTGACAGAGGGCCACGAGACTTAGACCAACACGCAAAAATTGAGGCTCTAGACCCTTCCAGAGCCGAGATATCGAAGGTCAAAATTTGGACCTGAAAAAAAAACATAAGGGGTAACACTGTCATTTTTTTTTTGGCTGAAATTTTGACCCCCTCCGATCTTCTTGAAATTCTGGACTCTGACAGAGGGCCACGAGACTTCGACCAACGCGCAAAAATGGAGGCTCTAGACCCTTCCAGAGCCGAGATATCGAAGGTCAAAATTTGGACCTGAAAAAAAACATAAGGGGTAACACTGTCATTTTTTTTTGGCCGAAATTTTGACCCCCTCCGATCTTCTTGAAACTCTGGACTCTGACAGAGGGCCACGAGACTTCGACCAACGCGCAAAAATTGAGGCTCTAGACCCTTCCAGAGCCGAGATATCGAAGGTCAAAATTTGGACCTGAAAAAAAAACATAAGGGGTAACACTGTCATTTTTTTTTTTGGCCGAAATTTTGACCCCCTCCGATCTTCTTGAAACTCTGGACTCTGACAGAGGGCCACGAGACTTCGACCAACGCGCAAAAATGGAGGCTCTAGACCCTTCCAGAGCCGAGATATCGAAGGTCAAAATTTGGACCTGAAAAAAAAAAACATAAGGGGTAACAGTGTCATTTTTTTTTTTTTGGCCGAAATTTTGACCCCCTCCGATCTTCTTGAAACTCTGGATTCTGACAGAGGGCCACGAGACTTCGACCAACGCGCAAAAATTGAGGCTCTAGACCAGGGGTGGGCAAACTACGGCCCGCGGGCCACATGCGGCCCGTTAGGCTGTTTAATCCGGCCCTTCGAATATTTAAAATATTGTCATAGAGATTGCATTTGCATGGGGAGCGTTGTGCAGCGCGGTCTGTAGCGGGAGAGCGAGGGGGGAGCCGAGCGGTAAGCGGGCCCTGCTGACAGAGTGGGGAGAGAGAGAGACTGGGAGCTCGTGCACGCGCTGTCGAGAGAGAGAAAACGCTGGGCTGCAAGCTGTTTCAGTGGAAAGAGTGTTGCTGCATTTGTGACCTGAGAAGCTGAATCCAGTGGGAAGAGTACTGTTTTATATGTGATTTGTTTTTGAAATATTCTGAATTAATTGTGTGAGCGCGAGCAAGCGCTGTGGGGAGAGAAAGTAACTCAATAAAGTGCATGAGCCCCAGTATTCGCCGACCCTGTGTCTACTTCCATCACCCATTCACCGAACCAACATCCCTGTCACACATTCATTTTGCCTTTTTCCTGCAATACTTGAATAAAGCAGCTCATTCATTCAGAGCTGTTGTGGCTGTGCTGCGGTGTGTCACGTGACAAGCAATGACGCGTCACCATGGAAACCATACAGTGAATAAATAACGGTTGCCTTGCAAAGCTCATGTATCCCCCCGCACACACGGGTCCAACCCGACCCGCTCCGAGCGGGCCTCGAACACGGGTCTCCGGCATGAGAGTCAGGCGCGCTAACAAGGAGGCAAAGACTACAGCCGCTAGCGTCCGTCGCTAGAGCGCCTATTGACATCAGGGAGTGGTTTACTCGCACATCAACTACTAGCTGGCCTCCGTTACACTCACGCCGCAGAGTCAGACCGTTTTTTGTAATTTGTCATATGCAATTTATAACTAATATCACAGGAAACAGAACGTTTGCACGATTGAATCATTGACATTTCAGCACTCCTTCAGACAGCGACTTAAGCACAACAAGGCTCCTTGTTGCACGTTAATGTTTTTTCCTTTTTTGGAAACTCACAGAGAAAAAAAATGTTAGTAACCACTTGCACACCTGATTAGTTTTCATTTGATTTTTAGTTTTTCTTTTGATATTTAGTTTCTTTTCTCCTCAGTATTTGTCTCTTGGACTGCTTCCGGTTACCTTTATCGCCCGCCTCGCTACGCTCCCGTCTCTGCCGTTTGTTCAATAAATGTTCTTATCTGCTTTTGATTTTTACATTTTATCATACTTAAAATAAATTGGTACATTTTTTTATTTTTATTTTATTTTTTTTTTCACAAATGTATGACGTTTGTGTATTAAGTGCAATTTGATTACCATATGGAGTTTTAATAAAGTTGAATTAATGTAACCCTACCTTTATTGGGGCAGCAGTGGCTCAGTGGTTCATGTGGGTTGTTTAGAACCCGAAAGGTTGGTGGTTCAATCCTCGGTTCCACCTGACCAAGTGTCGAGGTGTCCATGAGCAAGACACCTAACCCCAGCCGCTCCAGAAAGCTGGATGGCGCTTTGCATGGCTGTCGACGCCGTCGGTGTATGAATGTGTGTGTGAATGGGTGAATGTGAGGCAAAAGCGCTTTGGAGGCCATTGGGTCTATGAAAGCGCTATATAAAAGTAGTCCATTCACCATTTCTCTCATTTTTACTAAGTGTACACTTGCTGGTGTTTTGTTTCTAATTTACTGTTAGGCTGATTAAATAACACTAAGGATAAACAATATTTAAAAAGAATATAAATATATATATAACATTAAAATAAATATAAAATTAAATAAAAAAAAATAACCCCAAAATATAATAATGCTAAATGGGGATATCTATAGCATATAAATTAATATACTATGTAAATTACGTGGTCCACGTAAATGGCCGGCCCTCTGTCAAATTTTAAAACCCAGTGTGGCCCTTGAGCCAAAAAGTTTGCCCACTCCTGCTCTAGACCCTTCCAGAGCCGAGATATCGAAGGTCAAAATTTGGACCTGAAAAAAAAACATAAGGGGTAACACTGTCATTTTTTTTTTTTTGGCCGAAATTTTGACGCCCTCCGATCTTCTTGAAACTCTGGACTCTGACAGAGGGCCACGAGACTTCGACCAACGCGCAAAAATTGAGGCTCTAGACCCTTCCAGAGCCGAGATATCGAAGGTCAAAATTTGGACCTGAAAAAAAAAACATAAGGGGTAACACTGTCATTTTTTTTTTTTTTGGCCGAAATTTTGACCCCCTCCGATCTTCTTGAAACTCTGGATTCTGACAGAGGGCCACGAGACTTAGACCAACACGCAAAAATTGAGGCTCTAGACCCTTCCAGAGCCGAGATATCGAAGGTCAAAATTTGGACCTGAAAAAAAAACATAAGGGGTAACACTGTCATATTTTTTTTTTGGCCGAAATTTTGACCCCCTCCGATCTTCTTGAAACTCTGGATTCTGACAGAGGGCCACGAGACTTCGACCAACGCGCAAAAATTGAGGCTCTAGACCCTTCCAGAGCCGAGATATCGAAGGTCAAAATTTGGACCTGAAAAAAAAACATAAGGGGTAACACTGTCATTTTTTTTCTCAGCAGTTGATGAACATGTAATGTACATATTAAGAATCTGATTGAATCTACTTTGTTTCCCTATTTGAATGGTAGTAACTCTTCACGACAGTTAAACGTTTGAGGTTAGGATTCTTTTACAAAGATTTTAAAAAAGTCTCTTATTTTAAAAAAATCCAATAAAAATGGAAGCAATGAATTTAGGCGCACTTGGAGTCTCAGGCTGTAACCATTTACTGTAAATCTTAATGTACATAATGTTTTTACAAAACATCATTCAATAAATCTGAATTGGCACAGAAACAGATGATAAGAACCACTGAAAGAATACAAAATGACTAATACATTTTTTCTTTATGAAAATAAACACAAAACATACAGCTTAAACCGTGTCGAATAGCACTTCAAAAATATTTTTAGTTTCAAGCTACATTTGAAGTCTACCAGCATTCTGTCTACAAAACATTATGAATTCATAGCAATTAATGTTTATGCCAATTAAAATACAATACAGATCCAATATCCAAAGGCACAAGATACCACTAAAACGATAGGCTTTAAAAAAAGCATATAGAGTGTACTATTATTAAGACATGGTCACAAAAGCGAACACTACAAGACTCAATCAAATAACTCACACTTACATTGATATTACAAATGTACAAATTGACACTTTACAAGGTAACCGTCATCGATGCAGATTTAGGAAAAAAAGCATTATGACTACTGAAATACCACATTTTCTTTCTGCTCAAACAATTGAACACCAAAGATTGAATATTGTATACAAAATTGTAGTTGCACATATCTGAAACGACATCCAACAAACAAATCAACCCATGCTATATTGACCCCGCCCCCCCCCCTTCTATTTGCACGGAAAACATGCAAGTAGCACAAAGAGCAATCTGGGACAGACAGCCAATATTGTCTTATGGATAAATGCGTCACTACAAACTCTCAGACTATGAAGTAATTGAGTTTGAGCAACTGCCCGCGGTGGAGAGAGTGAGATAAGCGGTAGACCATCTCGAGGGAAATGACATCAGAGCATATTGCATAATATGTAATAATATGTAACATAATATGATTTCTTTCGCTCCTTGTATTTCATCTGAACTGTTTATCGAAGGGTACATGCTTTAGCTTATTCCCTCGACTAACCCCCTCCTGTATTATCTTCACTCATTCAGCTCATTGTCCACTGCAGTATAAAATGTTTCAATTCACATCATTTCATTTTGTAATACGCGAATCATCCGAAACAATATTGCACAAAGCCTATTAAAAATGTTTGTTCCCTACAAAATCATGTTGGAATGGAGCAGCTTCGAGACTGATTGCCAGGTGCAATATCACATGTAGGAAGTGGATTTATACGCAAGATACACGATCATTACAATCACCAAACAAAATAAATGCTACATATCTTCAATCAAGGCTCATGCCATAGTCACAAGATGTTCATAAACTTTGTTTTGGAGACTGTTAGGCACATACAACTATGGCAAGTTATGGAGAAAAATTCCATAGAATAATTCCAACAGCAATAAAATGGGAAAGGCTATGGAAATATCACCTTCCACTCTTAAAACGTGACCCTTTTCATCCATATGTCACAATCAAAAGAACAATGTTAAACTAAAAGAATTCACGTACAGCTCTTCAGATCGAATTGACGAGTGGTTCGGAGAGCTGAGCGAGAGGCACAGTTTACAAAATTTAGCAGCATTACACACAGCAGAAAAGAGGGCTAGGAAAACAGGGCTACTCTTCACATATACACTCATTAGATTAGTCACCATCCACGCACAACAGCCCATTAATAAGGTCTCATGGTTGTTTTGTGCCAGTCAGGTTCAGTGTTTTGTTTCTGCTCTGAAAACACATGGAAGAAGTAACAAAGACTTTCACATTTTTTAGGAACGATCCTCAGGGGGTCCAAGTTTCCCAGTTTATAACAGGTTTGTTTACAGTCAGAAGGGGCAGTTTGCTATGTTAAGGCGCAGACATGAAACGGGAGAAAATGAAGAAAAATAATCAGTCATAGTTCAACGTTATGCAAAAATCATCACATTTGTACGATTAAATTCTAAGTGGTAAAAAAATTGTAATAAAAAAAATTAATATGTTCAATGGAAAAATTCATTATAGATGAATAATTACAGATAATGGGTTACTAATAAATAAAAAAAATCACTTTTTATGTCAAGTTTGTTTGTTTTTTAATTTAGAATTGTGATGTTCTTTCATTAAAAATGTATGTGAATCTAAATTAAATGTGACATTGCAACAACTGGAACAAACAAATATCCTGTTATCACTGTAAAGCTGATTTGAAACAATCTATCGAATGAAGCGCTATATAAATAAAGGTGACTTGAATTTTAAAGTAACCCCAACAAATCAGAATGAACAAATATCAAAAGGCATTCTACTTTTTGATAATGGAACGTATCGGATTTGTAAGCAGTAACGAGACGTGTGCAACAGGACTGTTATTATACATGTTTACATGGAACGTTTTCACTCAATTGTAATTGACACAAGTCTTTTCTTCTTTCTCCCCCCTTTCTCTTTCTCTCCCTCATCTTCCTCTGGGTCTTGTAGAGAGGTAACAGCAGCGGTGGACTTGGGATGGTCCCCTGGTGTGCCCTCCCCTTCCTGCCCTGATCTGGGGTTTGGGGTTTGGGAAGGAGGTGCAGAAGTGTGGGTGTCATAGTTCATGGTAGAGGAAACTTGAGAGATAACTGGTGTTTGGACTGAGGAAGAGGAGGAAGAAGCTTCAAAGGTGTGCTCACTCATCTCAAAGTGTCCCAGACCCTCTTCCTCTTGCATGTGACTCAGGTAGTCTGGGAGGAGGAACTCACTAGGGCAACAAAAGGGAGAGAAGCGCCAATGTTCAGAAAATGATCACTGCCATCAATACTAACTTAACATGAGATAAAACTGACAAGTTTAATGATCTTCACAATCTTAGTATCTACATTGGCTTTTTAGCATAAAAGCTCAAATTTTATGGGGCTAAAACACAAAAATAGGCTATTCAAATTAAAAGTTATTGCTTTCAATATCCTCTGTGAAGCCACAATCAGAGGATGTCAAACCACTCAGGCGCAAGTTTGTCAAAAAACAAAATAGTAATTTGTTAAGATTAACTCAAGATTGTGTTCCAAGTTTGGTAAACGATTCTAAGATTCTTTGGATTTTTTTCCCCCCACAAACAGCCAGTCCTTGCATGTTCAAGTCAAGCAATAAACATAGGCAAAATGTCCTCTGGCAAAACACTTCAGCTATCTAAACTACAAGTCAAAATTGAAGTTTCAAAATTAGATTGAGGATTGTGGCTTGGCAGAAAAAGTGATATAGCAAGAAATCACAAGTTAAACACTGATAGCTTAATCCATGAATAGGATTTAGATTCTAAATGACATAATTTCCTTTCTTTACAGTAAGTCGTTGCAGTCTCGACAATGATTTCCAAATTTAAATCACAATGTCACGTGAGATACCATTTAACCCATTTAGCACTTTGCAATTTATACTAGTTTGTTCATCTTAAAATTACAATTAAACATAATTCTGGCTACAATGCCGACCGTTTCTAATGACAATAATAATACTTCACTACACTACATGACCGCTCCCTCTCCTAAAAAGCACACGGCAGAGCCAAACTATTACCTCATCTCTGTAGCTTTCATAGACACTGTTTATTTGTGCCTGACAAAGATGAATAGACCACAATGATCCTTAGAGCGAGAGGGCTTAAATCAAATAAACAGTTGGATGAAATAAGGGAGTCTACGTGTAGCAGGAGCTCAATGCATAAATGCACCTGACTCCCTTTTCTCTGCTTTAATGAACAGCTAGCCTCGTGAAGATTACCTCAGACGAACGTCTCTTTCAGTTTCCTCAAAAATATAGACAGTGATTCCACTAAGCTTTTTTGAGAACTTCACTTAAAAAAACCTATTGAGCTGACGCAGGATTGATTTCCCTGCCTGCTCCAACTGTTTACATAGCAAAGCTTCTTTTTCCAATGCACAGTCCAACTCCAAAATGGAATCAAAGCCGTGATTATTTAATTTAGAAAATACTAAATTTCAAACAGGAAAGTCACTTAATTATTTTTTTCTGGAGAACACATCTTAGAGAAATACAAGTGCAATTTTAAGAATAGAATGCAAGAAAAACTGAAGGGTGTGTGTGTCAAAGCTATTCAGGAACAAGTAAACATGAGCATAATACGGATCAGGACAGTCAATAGAGGAGATTTCACTGATTTCCTGAAAGCTCTATTCAGTAATTAACGGTCTCCCATATAAAACACAATGGAACTGGGCGTTAGCCTGGACTGGGGTAAACCTGTTAAAAATCAGCAGGAAAGACATTTCATCTGATAGAAGAATTTTGTCATTCACACCTCGACGAGAAAAACCTGTCATCTTCAGTCTTTAAAAGTACATCTGTAACGCTTTATAATAAGGTTATATTAGTTAACATTAGTTCATGCAACGGGTATCATGAACAAACTAACAATAAGCAAACATTATTATAGACTTTATTAATCAAGGTCATTGTTAATTTATTTATAAATATAATATTTGTCATTGTTAATTAATGTATGTTCATAGTATACAATTGAAGTTATATAAATTAACCTTAGTTTATGTATTACGTACATACATTAATACTGTTCAAAAGTTTGGGGTACAGTAAGAATTTTTTTTCAAGATTTAAAAAAATGTTTGCAGCAGGGATGCATTAAATTGATCAATTTACAGTAAAAACGTTTACATAGTTACCAGAAAATATGATATGATATTTTTTTTATTACGGTTTCCACAAAAAATATTAACCAGCATAACTGTTTCAACACTGATAATAAGAAAGTATTAATTCTGGAGCACCAAATCCGCATATTATAATGATTTCTGAAGGATCATGTGACACTGAAGATTAGATTACAAGAATAAATTATATTTTAAAATAGAAAGTTTTAAATTGTAACAATTTTTCATAATATTACATTTTTTTTTACTGTATTTAATCAAATAAATGCATCCTTGTTGAGCGCAACAGGCTTCTTTCAAATGAATAAAAATATACTAATAAATGATATAAAAGCAATTATCTTTGTTAGTTCATAAACTAATGTCAATGAATTGAACCTTATTGTAAAGTGTTTCACCTTATACATATATTCTTCAATACAGTTAAATGATTTCTGCCCCCCTCAATTCAAAAACGCATCTGCTACCTCCTCAACATGAGATGAACGGCCGACTGTACAAAACTAAATTTGTACTTCTACATATTTTCTTAGAATGTTCAGCTCTTCCTCACCTGGTCTGGAAGTAGTTTGCTAGTTCTGACGCCTCATGGTTGAGACTCCTCAGGTGTACGATTAAATTGCCGGAGTTGGTAAACATGGCGCCGCACGTTTTGCACTCGTAAATCCGAGGCTTGCGGATGATGTGGCGAGACACCCTCATGTGGTGCTTATATTCACCGAAGGAAGTGAAAGTGGCGCTACAGATCTGGCACCGGAAACAGCGTTTACCTTCGTGCTTCAGCCGGTGCATCTTCAGGGAGTAAGCCCGCGTAAACTTTTTTCCACAGCGGTCACACTGGAATGGCTTAATACCTGTGGAGGAAACCCATTAAAGATTACTGTCTACCATATCCATATCAGAAAACATGAGACTGAAACGAACATAACAAGAATGTTTTTGTTTTAGTTTGTTGTGTGCTAACTGCTAAATAAAAGACAAAATAACGAAAAACATTGTCCTACTCATGCAAATAAGTCAGGATGTTTATTGTAAAAGTTCACTGGTCACATACAATTGGTTTCACCAGTCCATAACTGTGATGAGTTCTATTTGGACAATCAGCAGCAAACAAAACGCCACCTCTGTATAAACTAACAAGTCAGTTAAGGTGAATCATGTTGTACTCTTGTTCAAACTCAAACAAGATGTTTATGTATTACAGAGCCCGACATTAAGTCTTTCCTGGATTCCGTCTAAAAGCTCACCACCTGTCCTCAGCTGCCCTAAAACATTTCAACAATAAAGCTTCAGTACATTAATCATTAAGAAATGGGATGGGCATTGTGCCAAAGTGCTTGTAAATTAATGATTGCCTGACCCAAAACAACAATTAAAAGGTGCTGTGACTGACCCTGACCTTACAACTTCAGTTGTCCTGGAATACACAATGACGTCATTAAACGGTGAAAGCACAACTAAGGGCATCTGGCCCTAACTACAATACTAGTGTATTATTCTGTAATGTATAGCTATGATGGGACCAAATATCATTCAGTTGATCAGTGATATTCTCACTCACCGATGACATCATTACCCCTTTATTACACCGAATCTGACTGATGTAACTCCCTAATGTATTTTTTAAATCAGAAACACCATCAGCTTTACTCATGGATATGAAAATTTAAAATTAGCTTCACTGTCTTTTTGACATTTTTTCATATTTTTTAATAAAATAATCTGCCAGGTATATACAACTTCCATAATTTATGTTAATAATTTATCACCATGAAATGCACTTGTTATTTCCAGATTGTTTATTTTCCGGAACAGGATCGGGCAGGACACGGCTTAAATTAAGCACTGGGTGAGGCATCAGGAATATAAGGTGAATATAATATAGTGTTTGAAGGGAGAAAAAAAAATTCTTAGCATTCACATGCACAGTCACGGTCAGTGTGGAGTCCAGTAATAGCAGAGGCTTTCTCACCAGAGTGGATGAGCATGTGCTGTTTGAGATTCTGTATTCGAGTAAAGCGGACGCCACACGTAGGACACTGGAAGGGCCGTTCAGGACCGTTGAGTCCTAGGCGGGTGGAGGGACTGATGTACAGGTGGTATGGGTACTGGACATTCTCCAACCTGGAGAAAAGTAACAAGAAAAAAGAAAAGAGACTAAATAGACGATCCAATTACACACTGACTCTTAGTAGTTACTAACAAGAGACTTGTAGAACTTTTCTATAAAAAAAAAATCTGTCTTGGCTCAAGTAAATATTTTAAGTTGGAAAAAGTCTTAATAGAATCTAAATGACTAAATAAGGAAACAAGGTGACACATGTGCCTCCAATCTTCCCAAAGGTTTAGAGTTCAGTAAGAATTTGATTTAATAAGGATGTTGCAAAATAAATTTCTGCTTCAAATAAATGTTCTTTAGAACTTTGCACTCATCAAACAATCCTGAGAAATATATAAAAAAAATATCAAGCATGTTTTTTTCTACAAAAACATTAAACAGCACAACAACTTTCAAGTGGCACTTAAGACTGGAGTAATCCTGCTGAAAATTCAGCTTTGCCTTAAATTACATTGGAAAATATACTGAAACAGAAAACATTTATTTTAAATTGAGATAATATTTCACAATGTACAATACAGATACAGTTACTGCATTACTGCCTTGGTGAAAATAAGAGACTTGTTTAAAAAACAGGTAAAAAAAATTGTTCCGACCTCAAACTTTTGAATGGTATTGTACCTGTGATAACACTGTCTTTAATCTTAATGCAACAAACCGATTTACGGGTTTCCTGATTGTCTTCACAAGACCTACATTTAAAAATCTGTTAAAGGGGTACATTTTATACCAATATTACCAGAAATAAATTATTTGGTCAAATTAATTAATTCATCCTCATCTAAACTCTCTTCACACTCTAGTACCAGGTGGGTAACATCTTTCAGAAATGCAAGTAAATGCCCACTGCTTTAATTGGTGAACTTTAGTGGTGCTCGATATATAGGCCACTGATATAATATCGGCTGATATGGTCAATATTTAACACATCGGCATCGTTCTGATGTCAAAATTTGAACAGGCCGATAATCATTCCTGTGTATTTGACATGTGTGTAGATGTGAGTGTGGGGGCGGGGATGTTTGTTTTAACACACACATACATTACGAGCACAAACATTACAAGCGCAAGTTCTGTCATCAGTTCAAACATCAAACGCAAGAAGACTGGAACTTGAGCGCTGTTTTCTGTCAGCCTTACTAAGGTGTATTTTTGTCCCGCCAAAGCCTTATTTGACCGGTGAGTGATACAGGTGAGTGATGTAGATGAGTGACTGTTGCGCTTGTTTAACTGAGAGAACGAACATAGAGGGTGAAAGCCCTGGTCGTGCGCACACGCTCACCATCTTCAAACTGTATTGCTCTCTCTCCCTCAATCGTGCAATTGAATTGAATTGACTGAATATCTTTGAGAATACACAATGGCAAAAAAAAGAAGACAGAACTACCACTGGTTGTTTACCACTGCTTTATCTTCTCTGAAAAGCTTTCCACTTTCAATAAACTTAAAAAAAATCTGTTTAGTGATGAAATGTTTTCTGTGTTGAGACAAATCTTGTGCGATGTCCTAAACTGCATGGATAATCACACAACGCGTGCCATGGTCCGTCAGTGACACGTCCGATTCACGAACTAATGACTCCTTTGAACTGATTCACTTTAATGAATGGTTAAAACAACTGATCTGTCCAACTCAAGAGTCATAAATTGGAAACACTTTACAATAAGGTTCCATTTATTGAAGTCTAGTTTACTACATTAGTTCTGTTAATATTAGTTTCTATGCGGATTTACTCCATGACAAGAAACATTCATTCTTTCCAAATAGAGCTATTCAAGTCATATGGAGAAATTGTTTTTATAATCACAATATATATTGCAGAAAAATTACATTTGGATTTATTCATTTAGCTGACGCTTTCATCCAAAGCAACTTACAATTGCTATACATGTCAGAGGTCTCACGCCTCTGGAGCAACTAGGGGTTAAGTGTCTTGGTCAGGGACACATTGGTGTCTCACAGTGGATTCGAACCCAGGTAATAAAATAAAATCGCATTGTCATTTTTTTTAAACAAAATTGTTCAGCCCTAATCCACACTGTCTGTTTTCTATAAAGAGATATCGACATCGGTAAATATCGGTATCGGCCATAACAGCAATATTAATATTGGTTATCGGTATCGGCCACAATTTTCACATCAGTGTATCAGTAGTGAACTTCATCACAACATATCTATGTTCTCGCTCGCAGCATGTGTGATGTGTTTTTTGATGCTCAAGATGGCCAGTGCTGTAACAGAGCCATATAGGTTTGAGCCAGAGTCAGAAGAAAATCAACCAAGGCAACAGTCTGTTTTCAGCATGCTAAATGTAGTATGTTCTTATTGCAGAGTAACCTCTTAAATGTGTAAATATCAAGAACATTTCCATTTCATGACCCCTTGAAAGGAAAACATGTAAATTTGGGTCGGAATTTAAAGAGTGTGTCACGAAAGAAAGTGTATTTGCAGTACTGCTACAATTTACTCTTTCCACAGATATCACCCCAAAAAGATTTAACATACAACACATTTAGTCAGGCATATCAAGTTGTCATATAAAAGCAGACTCCCACTCCTGAGATGGACAGCAGTGTCTTTTTTTCTATCCCATTTGTTTTGCATCATACCATTTCCCTTCTCTTCCAGTATTCCAAAAGGCAAATTCATGTCCAAGAAGTTTCCAGAAAGCCTGCCAACTAGCTTCTCTGACCTCTTGGCAAGAAATCTTCATCCTAATAGCCCCTACAATATCACAGAAGCCTCTACTGCATACAAATAAGTTTACACTAGGAAAGACGATGATGAAAAGTTTAAAAAATGTTGTCTCTTCTCAGAGGGGCCCTTTAGTTCAATCATAAAAGTGAGACGCTGTAAAAGGATACTCTGTAAAAACAACCCAGACACTCAAAGGGGTCTTACCTCTCATCCTCCTCCATGTGACCAGTAGTGTTTGGAGTGCCCTGCATTGACTGGAGACCATCTGTCACCCCCTCATCCATGGAGCCTGAAGAAATAGCAAAATGTTGTTTTTGAACCTCTTCTCCAGGAAAACCATGTCTCAATATTGTGTTTATTTTAAACAGATACTGCCTCAGGAGTTCTCAAAAGTGCATGAAATAATCAAAGAGTACAGTTCTGATAAGTTGAGGTAAATATGTCATTGTCAATTTAATGACTTAAAGGGATAGCTCACTCAAAAATGAAAATTCTGTCTTCGGAACATAAATTAAGATATTTTGATGAAATCTGATCTGGATCTCTCCTCCATAGGCTGCCAGGTAATTGCATCTGCGACGCGTGCCCAGAAAGTTAATAAAGACATTGTTAAAATAGTCCAAGTGAATAGAGTGGCACAACCTTGAGTTTATCAAGCGACGAGAATATTTTTGTGTACAAAACACAGACTTTACTCAACTATTATTATATTATATATATATATATATTATTTATATTATTATATTATTATATTATATATATACTATTATACCAACTTTATTTTCTTCCGTGTGGGCCTCTGATGTGAGTTCACGATAGCGCCACGACGCATGCGCGGGAACTGAGAAGATGACGCTCTCGATCATTTAATGTGAAAGTGTGAAAGGTAAGCCATTCATTTTGTGGCATTGGTAAGGAACTTTTATGTTTTCTCATTGGTTTCTCACGATTCAGAAATCAAGGAAATGCACACTTTAGACACTACATTTTAAACACTACATCTAGACCCATCGGCATCATCTTCTCAGTTCTCGCGCATGCATTGTGGCGCTAGCGTGAACCAACTCGAGGCCCACACAGAAGAAAATTAATAGTTGAATAAAGTTGTTATTTTTGTTAGGTTTTTTTGCACACAAAAAGTATTCTAGACGTTTGATAAACTTAAGATTGAGTCACTGTAGCCACTCTGACTATTTTAACAATGTCTTTATTAACTTTATGGACCTGCAGATGCAATTACCCAGCAGCCTATGAAGGAGTGATCCAGCTCTCAGCTTTCATCAAAGATATCTTAATTTGTGTTCCAAAGATGAACAAAAGTCTTACAAGGTTGGAGCAACATGAGGGTGAGTAATTACTGACAGAATTTTCATTTTTGGCTGAACTATCCCTTTAACTGTCATGTGCAATTATCAAGAAAAAAATTATACAATTTTTCATAAAGCTACAAAATGAAAGATTTTTGTAATAAAATATCCAAAGATCACTTGCACAGTGTGATATATTTCCTGTGGTTGTGTACAATATCGCAGAAATTCCCAAAGATTTTTAATTTCAGAGTAATTGCTATTCTTGCTAAATTAAAGTATAATTTCTTAAAAAAAAAAAAATTAAAAAAAAAACATACCTACCCGAACCTTGTGAACAGTAGACCTTGTAATAACCATGCAATACAGACGTTAAATAATCTACATTTAGATCTACTTCTAAATGCCCATCACAGAATAAGTGTAATCAAGAAATTGTATGTATGAATTTAAAGAGTCTTACCAATGGATGAGGACTGGGGGCTGATGAGTAGATCTTCTTGGGTGTGTTCATTGCCAGGAACCGTCTGCTGGTCACTCAGAGAACTGTGTGGGGCACTGACCGCCTGAGAAGCCTCTTCATGCACTTCTTCATCACTCAGCCTTTCCACCTTCACCTGGACATCATCTTCTTCCTCCTCCTCTACCCCTGCCGCACCCCCAACCCCCAGGCTGCGCGGACCCTCGCAGGCAAGGTACTCCACCAGTGCCCGTCCACTGGAGTCCTGCCCCGACGCTCCGGATGCTTCAAGGAGACCTTCGGGTAGTTTTGACTTCTCTGGAGTGAACCGCCGGTCCACACCGAAGGGGTATGTCCAGGAGAAGGCCAGAGATGGTTCCAGAGCCTGCGCTGAACTCTCAGGGAAGGAGGAAGAGGAGGGAGAGGGGTTGGGGACCTGTGGAGAGGTAGAGGATGCCGGTTGCGGGCTCGCAAAGCCTTTGCGCTTGCGCCTAGATTCGCGGCACGCAGGGATTGGCCGCTCCGGTACACTGCACTCGGATGAGACCGGAGACGGTGAGAGGGCATCTACAGGGGCGAGGGTGCAGCTCGCATGGCCTTCAGGTGGCTCTTGGGGCCTGTGTAAACCCGGGGGCAGGGCACTACCAGGGCCTCCTGCTCCCGAGGATGCAGAGTTCCACAGGATACTGGACTTCATGAACTCAGAGCAAGTGTTGGCTACTGCAAACATCTGCATGTAGCTAGCCGCCGCGAGTACATCGATGATATTCTCTGTACTAATGGACAGGGTGGACGTGTAGGCGTATTCCAGAAGAGGGGCGAAACCGGCGACAGTCACGTGTTGAAGATCCAGCACATGTTTGTTATCTTCACCTACAATCACAGTGTCTTCTTCAGTCCGCTTCCCAGACAGCTTCGCTCGAAGGAAGTCACTACAGCAGGCTAGTACTACTTTGTGGGCTGAGAACAGCTGGCCCTGCACACGAATGGTCACGTCACAGAAGTGGCCCTCACTGCGCAGGATGTTAAGCTTGTCCAAAAGTTCCTGGCTGTGGCTGGGGGAGTTGTGAGTGAAGGTTTTCACACCCATCCTTCACAGTAGGACGAGGAGTCTGGGCTGCCTGGACAGAATGAGATACATTAGTCTCACAAAATGGGTAACATTTATATGCAAACTACAACAGGTTTTTGAAGTAATCAAACTGTGATGGAATATTTGAAGTAGGCATGTAAGTTTGCAGGAATATACATAATTGACTGTTTAAAGTATTGTTAAATACATGAAGGGAACACCAAATACCATGCACACATAGCCTATTTTTAAATTATCATTTTATATAATATTTTATATAATTTAAATAATATTATATTTTATATAATTTAAATAAATATATTACATCCAAACTGCATCATTACAGAAAATAGATATGCTTTAAAAAAAATAGAGAATTTTTTTCCCAAGTAGTTTATCAATCTCACTGTCACTGATAAGGAATATTCTTTCTCACTGCTGATCTAACAGAGCTAGATATGCACACCTTCAGCACTTTTTTTCATTTCCAGTGATCCTTATGACACAAAGCACAAGCACATACTTAAAATGATTCAGAGCTGAAGAATCCTGATTTTGTAACTTTTCCAAGCCCAAATAAACTCCCTCAAATAACATCTGCTGAAAATTGGTTTAGAATTGCTTGGATCCAACTGAGAGCTAACCGAGTGATGGCAGATAAGTCTAAACTATACAGATGTCCAAATGAGTCTGTCTCGGTTTAGAGAGAAGGAGATCATCTTTGGTCCTTGACTCAAACTGTTAAACATTTGCAACTGCAGTGTCTAAACAAACAAGGAGATGAAGCAAGCTAAGAAACATCTAAGAAATTCACTTAATTCTTAGAAAGATTATACTTTGAGTTCTAAGAATGGTAAGCTGCATTCCACACAGTGACAGAGACTTTACAAGATTTTTGGGACAAATGAAAGCGTAGGGCTATAAAATAGCCATACAAAAAAACCCCTTTGCCTCAGCACGTTTCTGATTTATTGCTCCAGCAGTAACTGGACGACACAGTTGAAATACTGATAAAACCCAACCACTGCTTTTTAAAGGTGTCAAAACTCTAAGCCAGTTTTTTTTTTTTTTTTTTGTCTAGGGATCCACAAGAGTTATTGGGGGGCCATGAAAAATTGAAGAACAAAAAAGAACTAAAATATTTTACATGGACAATCCATGGATAATTTAACACTTAATTGTTATACATTTCGAAACTGACATCTTTATATTTGTTTTGGGAGACCTTCGCCACAAAATTAAAATTGGCTCATATTCACTCTCAATGTTTTCCCAAACCACTATGATTCATTTTCTTCTGGGGGAATATTAGTGCAAGCAATGCCTTCTTAACGGTTGCTATATTTTTTCATGTATAAATTTTATACTGTGTGTGTGAGTCGTTTATAATGATTCCTTTTAACAATGTTGTTCAATGTGGTGACATAAATTAAAAGTAAAAATTAGAATTCATGAAATCAGCTTACAGAGGCTACATCTAACATTATTATAAAGAAAGAAGTTAAAAAAATAAATATATATATATTCAACAAAGAAAGTTATGGAAGTCCATTTCTTTGCCAAAGCAATGGTGCGAAACAACTGTTATGTTATTATAGTAGTTGAATCAGTTCATTATGAATCTGGCAGGACAAGACTCTCTAGTTAATGAATGGGAAACATATGACTTGGTATCTAATATTTTATATCATTATTTATTATGAGTATTCTCCCAATATTTCAATATTTATAAATGAGTCATACACACACACACACACACACACAGACAGTATAAAATTTATACATGAGGCAATGCTTACACTAATATTTTTCGGTCAAAGTTATGTGTTCCCCAGAAGAAAATGAATCGTAGTGGTTAGGGAAAACATTGAGCGTGAATATGAGACAATTTTAATTTTGTGGTGAAGGTCTCCCAAAACAAACATAAAGATGTCAGTTTCGAAATGTAGAACGATTAAACGTTAAATTATCCGTGGATTGTCCATGTAAATTATTTTAGCTCAGGGAAAATGTGGAATAGTAGATGTGGAAAATTATACACTGAAATCTTAGTCAATATCAAAAGAGAATCCAGAATTAGAGTCATAATGCATCCATAAGTAATAAATGGAGAAGTTATTGCAGGACACAATGACATCTTGTTGATGGCTGTCAAACTTATCCTCGGGGAACGTTAAAGGGGCGTGGCTTTACACATGATTTGCTTTAGTTTGTGTAACAAATCTCAAGCATGCATTCTAGCAGCTGTGACAATCTCATTCTCAAAGGTTTAGATTCAGGCATTTAGTGCACACCAAAAGCTGCGCATTTTGACAGGTTGAATGTGGCCTGCTATTGTACGGCGTGTAAAGTAAATTCGAGAGTAAGGTTACAATGCATTACATATATGAAAAACCCAAGAGTTAACAATGAGTTAACACCGAAAACTTGTGCAGAAAATATACTCAGGAAGAATAGTAAAACTTGTGCTTTACCGTTTACATACAGAAAACAAAACAACGTCCAGCTAACCAGCAGCATTGATTGGCTAGCTCGCTAATCTCTGACGATGACAACAACAGCGTCGTCAGTGTCAACACAGTGTACAAAACATTACTCGAGTTGGATGAATGTCTTTCAAGCTCACCGGTAACAAAGAAGAACGGTCGAATCCAGTGAAATATTATACAACTATGATGAGCGCATGAATGTGAGCCAGCAGCGAGCTAACTAGCTGCTAGCATTCTGACACTTGCACAGAAGTACTGTCGCTTGTTGAAAGCAGAGTCACATCCCGATAAATCACGAAGTCGAGGGACCCCCGTTTGTATTAAAAGGCAAAGTCATACAAAAAGAAGCCTGCTCAAAATTGCATTATGTATAAAATGCATTGGTATCTCCTCTGACAGGTTTGAGGCTGATGTTTACATACTGTATCCCAGAATGCTTTTCACGGGGATTGTGCGACTGACCTTTCATTTTTAGTGACGACCTCAAAGGCGCTGTGATGACGCAGTAACACAAAATAAAAGCATGATTTATTTTTTTAAAACCATTTGTAGAATATTTAAGAGTTTTGTTTCAGACAGCAATGTTAACTTACTGGTCTAGAAAGCTCTCCTGTCAAGTGTTGTCTATGTCCTTTTTTATTTTATTTTTAGAAAAAGTCAACACTGACTGACTGTTGTTGTTATGTCAGTTGTGGGGCAAGGTACTAGTCTGTTCTTATTAAAATAAGATTTAATTTTTAATAAAGATTTAAAAAGTAGAAAACTTACCTTTCTCCCTGATTTCCTAGTCTTGTTTTATGAATGATAGGTAACAATTGTCTAATGACTCTTCAATGTGTTGATGTGGAAGCCTTACAAACGAATAAGGAACAGTTATTGTAGACATATTTTATTGATTTAAATTCATACATCAATCATGTATAAGACAGACAGCAGCATCAAGGAAAAAAAACTTTAGGTGTTGAAGGTAGAAAAAATAAATAGTTTGTAAAAGGAAGCTATAACAATAGCATTGTGCAGACCTTCATTGAAGGGATAAAATGCTTTAGTTTCAAATATGCACCATTCAAAAACTTGTATACTTTTGACTCAAACGGAATGCAAATCTTTTCTCTCATTTTTTCTTTACGGGTCCTATTCAGTTAAATTATAGGCATGCTAATTTTGCAACAACATATCAAATTTAATCTCTTTTAACAACATGTGAAACAACTCTTGCAATTATTGAAAAATGTTCTTCTGGTAAAGACAAACTTCTGTCTCATTACTGTAATATATATAACATTCAGATTATTTTCCTCTTTATTCTTATGATGGGTGTGAGGGTATGATGATGTATGTATTTATACAGTGTTAACTAAAGCTTGGAGGAGTAAAGACAAATAAACCTAATACATTGCAAAAATGCATGCAATCTCAAAGTGTCTTTCACAGGAAATGTTTTTTTTTTTTTTTTAGTTTTAGTAATAATTGCAATTATCTTGAGGGCACGTGTGTGTCCAATAATATACAGTAATTATCCACCTCTAAATGAACATTTAGCAATAAATTATTTTCTCCTGTAAACTCACATATGCCAGTATCGGTTATATTATATGATCCCCTTTTAAGTAATGTGCACCAGTGGATGCTAATTTTTTTTTTAATTTAAGGCACGCTTTGCAGTCTTTACACTGTTGCTGTAAGACCAGGGTAGCTTGTTGCCTAATGGCTGAATAACAACAGTGTGTGAGAGAAGGCAGTTCCACTTTGATTCTACATTACAAACAAAAATCATTAATCCAAATTAACAGTGGTAATCAGGTAACATTTTAAAAGTAAAATTAACATATTTGTATCTATTCCAACAGCTCTTATCTCTGTGTATGTTATTAAAATAGAGCTATTGTGTGGCCAGTAAAAGACTGTAATTCCACATACTGTTTCGTCCAGTGTTGTAGTATGAAAAATCTGAAAGCCTTCATGGGTAATACAGTATTAAAAGTAGTAGATATAATTAGAAAACAGACTCAATTCTACAAAGCTGGCAATTCAAATAAATGTGTGACATCAATTTGTCGAGCATGTTTGAAGACATTAAAGGCAGTCCATTCTGACAGGTTTTTGTGTTTGTGTGTGTGTGTGTTTTTTTTTTGTTTTTTTTAAGAAAGTGGATGCTCTGACTTGAATAATTTATGTGACCACATTCTGGTATATCATTAAAATTTGGACTTGTTCCATATGTGGAGTAAACTATACTGCATTATGGAGGTATCTGACAGATGTTTGAATAACATTTCAGCAGGTTTGTTCAAAGGTTTTGCTGTTTTCCAAAGGACTCCTCTCTAAACAATTGTGAACATATGAAGCTTGTATTGACTGAGGTAGATCTCCATGGGAGGTTACCTTTGTGGTTAAAATTAAACAAAATAAGACACAGAGAATTAGATTAAACTATGATATAGGTAATAATTCATAGCAAATACCCTTGTTATGTCTAAGAGCTCCTTTGGTTGCTTGTAAAACTTGGTAGTGCTTTCTCAGTCACTACAGACACAAAGGATCCCACCACCTCCTCATTTTCTAACACTGTATACTTTGTCAGCTTTAGCAGTCCTGGTAAAAACATTCTCCTACAACTACCTCTGGCCTCTTATCTGGGTTGCACTTCTCATGCCCTAGAACCTTGCCCATGTAGTCCATGCAGACTACGGTACGGTGGCGCTCTCCAGGTCCACAAGTCCGTGAGCATGCTGACCACGGCCCCATTTGCCAAATGGGACAGGGCAGATCCCCACAGGGCCGGATGTCTGCCGGACGCAGGTCAGGATCGCAGAAGTAAGTCGGGGATCCTTGCCCATCTCTACACTCCACGCTTCTCCTGGACCATCCAGCACCACAGCTCTTGGAGCACTCAGACCATTCACCTAAGGCCCATTCAGCTCCTCCAAAAGGCAAGATAACATGTGCCGAAATCCTGCTCTCTGTGCCAGGTTTGCTAAAAGGCACATCCCTTGGCAAAAAGAAAGTATACTTTATCCTAGGTGGTGAGGTGTCCCCAGCAGTGGACAGTAGCTGGACAGTGATGGGTTCCCGAAGTGTGTGAAAGCTGAGGAGTCGCTCCAAGGTGGTGGAAGAGCCACTGTAGCGAAGCATGGCACCAGGCACTGAGATATCCTGCTCTGCCATAGACACTGAGAAATTCCCATTCAGGATGTAGGTTCCGTCTTCTGCCTTTACCGCCAAGTAGTTACCATCGTGTGCGATGCCTCTATGGCTGCGTTGCTTTATGTCAATATTAGTAGCCCCAGCTGGGATGGTAACAATATCAATGTAGCCAATACTGTGGAGATATTATAAGGAAACAGTATATCATAAACTAGAATGATATGTATGATATATCCATACCATATTGGTTACTGTCTGACAGTACACTCATAAAAATAAAGGTTCTTTATTGGTATCTATTGCAAACTTTTAACATCCATGAAAGCTTCCCACTGCACAAAAGATTCTTGATAGTGGAAAGAAAGTTCTTTATTAAAATGTTCTTTAATCAAAATGTAATAGTTATGGTCTATTAATTTGATACTCTGTTTTGTTTCCTTCAGTTCTTGTTTATTTCTTGGTAACAGATTATATCTTAATTTGTTCTTATGGTTACATATGATTTTCACCTGTCGGTCATTATGTTTGCCTGGTATACTCCCTGTTATGTTCAGTTCACTTGTCAGTCCTCATGCTTAATTTACGTGTGTAGTTTCCTATATTGTCTTTAATATTGCTCATACAGTAACATGAAATTATTTTTGGATAGAATATTAATTTCAGTGTATCCTTATCAAAAACTAAATATGCTCAGTTATATCAACAGTTTTCTAACATTTTAATAGTGCTTAAATATACTTTTGTTTTTTACTTACGTAGCTTTGTTTAGTGATCCACTTATTTTCCTACAGGTCGTACTGTCGCCTCCACAGATACCACACTTATCCAGCTTTTCATTTGAGCCTATGACCTGGTCACAACCGGCTTTTATGCACTGGCCCTGAACACAGATAGATGTGGTGTCTGGCCCGCAGGTGGTGCCATCCACAACCTGCCCAGAAGATAAAAAATATCAGCATTAGAATAGACAGAAACACTAAACAATTACTTAAAGAAACAATGTGCATTTATATTGCAGTGGCAGCCTAAGTGCTAAGTGCAGTTTCTTCTGTTCTCACATAATGGCTATTCCATGTAAAGCGGAATGGCCAAAACTCTGGGCTGATGACGCAAAACCAACTACATTTCAGCTGTATCTGAAATATCAGTTACAGAGGTGCACTCAAGAGCTTAAGGAAGTAGCTGGACTGTAGGATTCTGGTTCTCAGGTTTCACATTTTACAACAAGGAAAATATTTCATGCATGAGAGTTTAGCGGCAGTGTAAAGATATCAATGGGCCTGTGGCAAGAGGGATGTCTAAGAAAGAGATCATCTGACATCTTAGTAAAGCTTTAAAGCAGGCAGTTACACAGAAGAGACTAAAATGTCTTTCACATATTGTCATTATTGCTGATCAGATTGGATTAAAAAGAAAGTGTTTTCAACGGATCTGCACCTTGGCTTCAAAAACTTTGAATTCATTGCTCCCTTTGGCTCGGCAGATGAGTTTGCAACGGTCACGTGGAGAGACACCAGAATATTTGGGGATCCACTGCTTTATGTTCCCTTGAATGTCCAAATAACGATCACTGTTATGCTTCTCACACTGCTCCTCTCTGAAGCTTTTGCCTGTGAATAAAAAATAAAAGTCACTCACGCACTACTAAGAATAATGGGATCATTACAAATGCATTGGTTTTTGACCTCTTCACTTCATTCATGTGACATACAGTATGCTAACCAAAGAGGTTTATTTATAAAATGTTACCATGGTCTTCTGGGCAAGTCTGAGTATTGCAGGACTGGTATTTGACCCTCTGTCCCACACAGTACAATCCCCCATTCTGTGGCACTGGAGCAGTGCACTCACGGTGAGAAAACTCCACACCCCCACCACATGTCCGTGAGCACAGCCCCCAAGGTCCCCACTCTCCCCAACCACCATTGACCGGCACCTGGAAGACAAATAGAGGCTTATACATTTCACTGTAATATGATGCACCTAGTAGAAAATAATCCAAAAGAAAACATAAACGAAAACATCTTGGTTACATATGTAACCCTAGTTCCCAGAAAAGGGAATGAGACGCTGCGTCAACACTGTGGGAACGCCTCGTGCGTGTGCGTTCTGAAGCACGTATGGAATCAGCCCAATGGTGAAACGGAACGTCATAGGCGGGTGATGTCATCGACCAGGAAACTATAAAGCACCCCAAAAACACAAGCGCGACAGCTTCTGATAGGCCAAAGCAAGTGCTAGCAGGCATGCCGGGAGTATGGCAGAACGACGCAGCGTCTCGTTCCCTCTTCCGGGAACTAGGGTTACATATGTAACCAAGATGTTCCCTTTCAAGGAAACTCGAGCTGCGTCAAAGCTGTGGGAATGCTAATACCCACGTTGCCATAAGTACAAGTGCCCGTCATATGAAATCAGAGCGCAGAGGACAAGAGCACCTGCACCCCTCGAGGTCTGAGGTCCAAGTCATAGAACCTAACAAACGTGTGCGGTGAGGACCATCCTGCCACATCACAAACATCATGAAGGGAAACTCCTGACAATAGAGCTTTAGAAGCAGCCACACTCCTAGTTGAGTGAGCTTGAACAGCCAAAAGTGAGGGCTGACCAGCCGACTCGTCTAGCCCCTGAGATGTTAGAATACATACAAGTCAATGGGAAAACGGTAGGAAACCGGCTTCTTCCAGGACTTCGAAACCTCAGTTTGGAGGTCGGGGAGGAACGCTAAGCACCGGCGTGGAGATCGTGTCTGGCAAGGCAAAAATTTAGATTTCATGTTAGACTCCTGCCTAATAGCTTGCCACTCAATGCTTAAATTAGATACTGCATGAGTGAGCACCTCCATCAGCTCCTTATTTTCAGGAGAATGAGGTGGCGAATCCTCATTATCTCCCACATCAATACTGACAACATCCAGCTCCTCAGAATTGGATAGTTGCAACACTGGGGCCCCCGCTGTTAGATCCATCTGCAATCGCCGATGAATGCCGGCGCCGATCTGCCTCGGTAGAAACAGGACCTGATCTGCGGGGATCACGAACCGAACCACTCTCCTCAAAGAGTGCTCGGTGGGAGCGGAGCACTCTAAGGGAAAAACGGTTGCAATGCTCGTAATCAGCTCCCTCGAGAGCTGACTAGGCATGCTGAACTCCCAAACACATAGATCGTGTGTCTCCCCACCCGTTAGATAGCGCATGCAGGGATGAACACACTTATATAGAGCTGTTCGCTCGCTTTTTTGAAATAGTGAAAAATTCCTGCCGAGTGATAACTAAGGACAGACAAAAACACTTGAGATAATGATGAACATATAGCGCTTGCTGAAGGCACGAAGCTGTCACGCTTGGGTTTTGGGGTGCTTTGTAGTTTCCTGATGGATGATGTCACCCGCCTATGACGTTCCATCTCGCCATTGATTCCATACGTGCTTCAGAACGCATGCAGAGACGTTCCCACAGCATTGACGCAGCTCGAGTTCCCTTGAAAGGGAATAAATTTACTGTTTTTACTGTATTTTTGTATTTTACTAATACATTTTAAAATGCAATTTATTCCTTTGGTAGCAAAGCTCAATTTTCAACAACCTTTACGCAAATTTCAGAATCACATGATCCTACAGAAATCATTGTATGCATATTATATGTTGATTTTATGCTCAAGAAACATATTATGAATGTTGACAACAGCTGTGCTGCTCAAAATTTTTATGGAAACCGTGATGCATTTTTTCAGGACTATTTTATGAATAGTATGTTCAAAGGAACAGCACTGATTTGAAACAGAAACATTATAAACGCCTTTACTGTCATTTTTGATCAATCTAATGTGTCCTTGTTGAATAAAAGTATTAATTTCGTGTCCTAGCTAAATAAAGTATTAATTTCTTAAAACAATTAAACAAAATTATATAAATAAATAGTATAAAGCAATTATTATTAAATAATTATATTAGCTTTTTATTTAATTTTATTAAACACTGTATGTAAAATCACAATCTTGGTTATATGTAAACTATTATAAACTTCAAATATATATACATATATAACTAAGTGTATTATCTGAGTCAATCACAGTGCTCATCTTGACCCCTGATGTAGCCTTGCAAAGTCTTAAACATCACTTCCAGTAAGCGTAGTGCTGACAGCATGTGAGCATACCACACTGCATTTCTGTCAGGGTTTTTTATGAGTTGGCTGAAGGATGCCTTCTCTCACCCAGGCCGTCTGGGATCGCAAGTTTTTATTTTATTTTATTTTTTACACTACACCAAATATAATCACACTTTTTAAGAGGCTTTGAATACATGCATCTGAAAATGGTAGGCTCAAAAATAATTGAGTTTTTTAAGGCTCCCTCTATATAAACTCTCTTTCTGCCATTTAGAAGCTGGATTTAAAGTAGATTGATTATTTTAAGCTGCTCAGAGACAGGGCCTGGTTGGGATCCAAGAGGAGGAATACGTCTGACTCTAAGACTAGAGTCTGACTCTAAGACTTTTTCAAACATGTAAACAGTATGGTGAAAAGAATGTGCCAAAGGAAGGAACACACGTAAGTTTTGAATAATCAAAAGAGAAAATTGGGACAGTATGTCCTATAATTAGTACAAAAAGGGAGTGAAGGGTGATGCAAAAGGGTTCATAAGCAAGGCGTCACCTAAAATGTCAGATACTTTTTAAAAGTGGTGCCCATAAATCTGTACAGAGATGTTACCCCCCCCCCCCATACCATAGTATATGTGCTGGCAGGTGAAGTGTGATAAAACTGGATGACGCACATACACATCCTGGCCATGCATACCTTCCCCTCTCCCGCCTCCTCCAGTGCACTCGACACACATAATCCCTCACGACATCGCCTGTCCTCCCCACAGGGAGTACCGTCAGCCCAGGGGAGGCTTCCATTCCGGGTAGTGCACTGTCTCTTTCCTTCTTCTTGACACCACAGCTGTGCACATGCCTGCTCTTTAGGAGCATTAGGACACTGGATGTATTTGTCCCCGAACATCTGCTGGCACTGACGTTGTAGACCAAACGTATGGCCGGGGAGCTCAGCGGTTAAAGGGATGGTCATCTCAGGTGGATCCAGCAAACAGTCACCTGAAGAATACATAAGCAGGGTCTTTTTCAGCTTTATGTTTGTACAGATATACAGCTGCCAGCTCCTGTAATGATGCTTAAGAGGTTGTTTAGACTGTTTTCTAAAAGCCTGTTGCCATTGACTGAGTGTTTACTTCAAATAAAACAATCTCTTACATTCGACTAGTCTAAAACAGGTGTGCACCTTAGCTTGAGGGAACTATTTTCATAGCAGAGAGATCTCACTGTTCCTCCTCTAATCCCAATGTGCGTAAGACATAATAGTCTCCTATCTGGAGATTTCCATTATTTAACCTATTATTGTGGAGTTAGCTCACTCTAGCACAAAAAAATCAAATCAGTAACAAAAGAAAGTATCATATAAGGAATGTCTACCCTGAGTCCTTCCTAAACATAGTTTTATCCATATGGATAAAGATATGGAGACAGTATAACACCATGAAACAATAATGCAGACTTCTTGACTCCCTATGTGTTTTTCCAAGACTGACACTGTCAAATCTAATTAGGCTTAAAGTATTGAGGACACATTAAGAATGTGTTTCAATACAGCTTTGCACACCTAAATTAATGTTGTGAATGCTTAGTAATGAAAGGCTTTTGTTAAAACTGATACAGGCATTAAATTATCAACAATAGAAAAAATAACAGCCTTGAAGTTGTTTCAGTTTATCTACCTGTGGCAACAGTACGACCGGTAAAGACGGCATGTGCTTGGCTACGCATAATGTTTCTGTGAGGGAAAACAGTTGTTAAACCTGGAATGTGTGAGTCACTGTAGATGAGTCAATGGAAGACCGGGAACGAGAGCGTGTAGACTGAGATATCGACGAAGATAAATCAAAAACTGGAAAAAAAAATATATCCACGTATTTAGCTGTCACTTTTCTTATCTGAGCTCATCTTTATATTGTGAATTGTTCTATTTAATTTGAACAAGAGTTAACCCTAGGAATCCCTATAGGCAGTCTGGACAGATCCCCCTCGGCGAAATCTAAAGTCCCTTTTGAAATATCTTTCACTTCATGAGGTTACATCACAACTTCACAGCTTCATAGATAGGAAACTAACATTCAAAAGTTTGCGGTCACATTATTTTTGAAAGTGATACTTTTATTCAGAAGTGAATAAAAATATATAGTATATAATTTTATTACACAAAAAGTGACAGTAAATACATTTACAATGTTGCAAAAGTTTCTACTGTTCTTTTGAACTTTCTATCCAACAAAGAATCCTGAAAATATCATTGTTTACACCAAAAATATTTTGTTTCACAACTGCTTTCAAGGTTGATAATAAGGAATGTTTCTTGAGTATTAAAAAGGTATCGTAGACAAATTCAGAGAGGCTAAAAACCTATCAAATATATCAAATATAAAAGTAAGTGTATGTGTGTGTGTGTGTGTGTGTGTGTGTGTGTGTGTGTGTGTGTGTGTGTGTGTGTGTGTGTGTGTGTGTGTGTGTGTGTGTGTGTGATGTACACAACAGGGGGCCGGGGATTCCTTCTTGCCGGAAGGTAAGATAAGGTAAGAAGGTAAGAAGGTAAGAAGGCTTCTATGTGAAGCTGGCTCATCGATGATTTTATGGGTGTTTTGTTTTAAACCCCCCTATCGCAATGAAAGTGTCAATGAACACCATTAGGAACAGACTTTCTGGTGCTCGCTGGTGAATTACTAGACGTGGGTCAAATGTTAAAAGCTTTCCTACATGTAGAATTGAATGATTCCCAACTGACACAGTCCAGATACTCTACAAGATAGAAAAGCAAAAATTCGAGTCTGAGGATGTGAACAGCTGCAGGTAGAACGTCACGGGCTGCCATCTTGCAATTACGGTTACGACATGGTGTGAACACAGCATAAGCGCGTTGTTTTGGTTGGGGAGGAACTGTAAACAGTGGCTGCTTTTTGTTTGTGGCACCCAGTGACTGTTCACAACTCTGCATAGCCTTGTAGAACACTGATTAAGTGTGACGTCTGCGCGAGGACCAGGTTTTTTGGTCCTGAGACTTCCACAGAAGATAATTACGTTTTATTTTTTATTTAGACCACTTCTATTGCTTTTAATTGCTATCAGGATGTGCAGAAAGTTTTAACCAGTATAACAAAAAGTGTTTATTGAAAATGACCTACCCTACATTTAAATCAGTATATTAGAATGATTTCATCTTGGATCAATGGCTGTTGAAAATTCAGATTTGCCATCACAAGAATAAAATATATTTTAAAATATGTTTAAAATAGAAAAGAGTTCCTTAAAATTTTAATTGTATTTCACTATATTACTGTTTTACTGTATTTTTGATCAAACAAATACAGCCTTGGTGAGCATAAGAAACATTAAAAATCAGGGGTCTTACAGATCCAGAAGCATGGGTAGATGAAGTGAGTGAGAGTGAGCTTGCTCTGCAAAGACTGTTAGTTTTGACACTCTCAGCAAAATTACACAGTGTGGTCCAACCAGCCCATTATTAGTGGTTAGGGAGTAAGTTCAGACAGAAGAGGCATTTAAACAAGAAACGTGCAAAACACTGGAAGAAAGTAAATTCATAAAACACAGGCATCTACAATATAGAGATTTTTAACCGCATATTAAGATCAAAATTATAGAGTAGATTCTCTGTGACATGTTTCCATTAACTTTAGAATGACAGATTTACAATTTAAGCCAAATGTCTCAAAAACTTCACTGAATATTATTGTCTTATTTTCCCTCTGGGTCTCTGGGAAATATGCACCATTATGTTCTAAGGCCAAAACCAAACAAAAACTAAAAAACCTAATGTCAACCGAGAGAAAACCAGCGGTTAATAAAAGATACACTCAGAAAGACAAGAGCAAAACAAATGGTACGGCTTCTCTGGGAGAACTTTTTCACTAACGTAAAACTTTTGAATTGAATTGAATTGAATTGAATTTATTTATTTGATCAGGGACAATGCACAAAAACCATTAATCTACAAAAGAAGAGATGACATGTGCCAGGTTATAGCAAAAAAATGCTAGTTTCCGCCTGCAGTCCCTGGACAGGTTGATGGTATACTTACAAAAATTAAAAATTAGAAAATTTTGAAGAACGGAAATGATTAAAACAGTATGTTAACAAACAGAGAAGGATCATACCGTGGCCATTGTCGAAGAACTCTGTGATGTATAGAGCACTACATGGAGACCAGGGAAGGGTTTTGTTTAGGTGAATGAAGAAAGGAGCCATCATATGATGTCCATTGAGATGCCCAAACCATTTCTCACAATTTCTTGAATCATCATGTGGCATGCTGAGAACATGGCCTGAAAAAAGGAGAAGAAAACTAAAAGATGTCCATGTACAGTGTAATAACTTTCACACATTGTTGTGCTCCTCAATATAACTGTGCTCTATGTATCTTTCATTGATGTTTATCACTGCAGCTCACTGTGTAGTTTTCGACTTTCCAGAGGGTGTCACTTACAACCAAACATTTAAAGAGACAGCAATACTGCAGCTACTACTGCAACTTGGTGCTTAATATTTGAACGTCCATAAACCTATTTGTGTGTGCATACTCTGTATTGGTTGTTTAAGCTCACTCCTGAAAATATGATTGAAAAAAAAGACTGACAACTCGAAATAGAAATTGGCAATACAGTGACTTCAAGCCACTAAAATATGTAAGTATTTCCAATAATTGACTAGTCTACTAGAACAATAAAATGGGCCCTATTTTATTTCATGATCTGAAACGCAAGTATCAAGCGTGAAGCACAATTAACTTTGTGGGCGGGTCTTGGGCACTGTTGCTATTTTACCGGCGGGATAAATGACTCTTGCGCCCGACGCAAGTTTAAAAGGGGTTGGTCTGAAATAGCTTCATTATTCATAGGTGTAGTTTGGGCGTAACGTGAAATAAACCAATCAGTGTGTCATCCAACATACCCTTTAAGAGCGGGTGTGCATGTTGCATAGTGGATTGTTATTATTATGGCGAATTTACCAGGTGATTTCGCAGTCTTCTGATTTTTTTCCTGGTTCTTGACGGACAAATTTGTCAGATGTCCTTAAATGTGTCTTGCCACTATTGGGCAAACAGGTCTGATCTGTAATTCCTAAAATTAGCCTAAAAAATGTGGGTAAATGTGTAAGCTAGATTTAGGCCTATATTTGTTTTTACATCTTCATGGACACCACACTGATTTCCCTGATGTGTTAATATTCAAGATTTGCAAAAATAAAAACTGCTGCATCTGTGTTGATGAGAGAATCAAAGTGTATGTGTGTTGTACACCCGCTACATTATGGCCAAGCATGCACACTTAAAATAGCATTATGAACAACGCATAATGCACCACTGACTTTAGACTAGTTTTTTTCTGGTCAGTAGAGGAATCGTTTTCTGGAACGGCAAAATAGCACTAGGGAATGTTTGCACCGAAACAAGTTCATTTCCTAGTTTACCGACGTGCCGTGTGCAAGATAGGGCCCAAGGTCTTTGAATGGTCTTACTTTTGTCTCCAAAAATATTGACACATGATTCAGCATTTTAGAAACAAATTCTAACTTTAATCACTTTAAAATCTATTAAAATTTGAAATCGTTCTACAGCCCTAATATTCACACAAACTGCAGTGTACTTTAGCTGCTGAAAACAGCTGGCTTACATTAATTAATGACTGAGTCTGGAACACATGCTCTTGTCCAGACAGTCAGCTAGGGTGAGATGTCCAACTATAGACATGGAGTCTGTTCATGTGTGTGTGAACATACCAAGTTCATGTGACACAGTAAATGCTGCCTGAAGGCCATTGTCCTCTATAACTGAGCAGCTTCTTTTGGGGTCACACATAGTGCCAACATCAGCTACACCCAGAGTGTCACAATCCTTATATCCACAAATATCCTGAGGTCAAAAAGAGAGAGAGAGAGAGAGAGAGAGAGAGAGAGAGTCAAGTGGGCAAATAAGAAAGAGAGATGTGAGACAAAAAAAGAAAGTGAGAGGAGAGGACAGGAGAGGAGAGGAGAG
Organism: Cyprinella venusta; assembly: GCA_038021265.1. Lineage (NCBI taxonomy): Eukaryota > Metazoa > Chordata > Actinopteri > Cypriniformes > Leuciscidae > Cyprinella > Cyprinella venusta. The sequence goes on along the minus strand of CM075865.1, from coordinate 34,465,338 downwards.
AAGAGGGGGACACATCTGAGACACTGATATCCAGCCATCGCTCCATTAGTTCCAGACAGCCTTTTTTTCCCCAAGCAGGCTCTTGCCAGCAAAACATATTTGTCAGTGTTTCCATCGTAAAATGAAGCAAATACATGGCAGACTGCGTACTAGAAAAATAAAAAAAAATGGGGGGGTGGGGGGGGGTTAACTGTGAGATAGCTGGACCACACAGCACAGGCAGACCAATAGGTCTGTCCAGCACTTCAGACAGGGATAATCTTGACTGTAGAAGATGTCTCTGTGAAGCCATGTGAGACGACCAGAGACACACAGACCTCCTCCACTAAATAAAAACCACCTGTTTCTCCATCTAGCCACAGAAGGACTGAGACCTACATGAGTTCTGTTGTATTGCTCTCATTTTGGCTTCTCCTACATCTATTCTATGCTGTGCAAACCCTCTGGATTTGGCAGTATTACAAATCTCATGTGTGCTGTCTTCGAGATTGAACAAGGGGCTCCCTGTTGAGCATTGTGATCATGACCCTGTTATTGTCTCAACGAAATGATGTCTTGTTTTGGAAAAGTGCTAGCCAAGTTAAATGTATGTGGTCTGAAAATGTTGGGGAGAAAGTTGCCATCTTTCCTGAAGGAAAAAAAAAACTTAACCTACATATTTCTGATTTTAAGAGTTATAATATTTTATTTTTATTTTTTTAATTGGAACCATTTTAGGTTACTGACATTGGTGTACAATGATGATGAGATCTCAATTACCGATGGCTTTCGATTCAAATTTGGATAATTTTGTTCTGTAAAAAAAAATGTTTTGTTTTTCTTACCTCTCTAGTGAACAAGATGGCAGTGTCATAGTGTTCAGGATGCCTCTGGCTGCCTGGGTTGAAATGCTGTTGCCACATGCAGAAGTTGCGCAGGGCAACACCACCATTGCTTGAAAGCTCGGGTCCCACCTCCTCATCCTCAACAACCACCATCTTTACTACCACCAGACTAACAGCATTTTTCAGACTTGGATGTGCATAGATCTGAGCGGCCATGGACATCACCGCCAGGAGGTAGTGCTTTAGAAATAACGAAAGAGAATATACATTTCGTAATGAAACAAAAATGGTCTGTGGATACACTGCATAAACAAATCTCAAAGATACTTTAAAAAATCCACCCCTAGATATATAGCCACCAAAAAAAAAAAAAAACATCTTTTTTCAAAACGACTGTTTTCAGTTTCATACTTTAGGAGACTATGACTTGATAAAAGTTTAAAAGGCTTTTATCAGGCATAACTTTCCATGTTAGACATATTAATGCAGATGATGCACAAACATCACAGTAGACTTAGGACATACATATGTTAAGTTTTTGTTTTTTCATTAAACTTCATTAAACGAGAAAATAAAGGGGTAGCCCAAATCAGAAGGTTTGTGAGACCAAAATTTTAAAATTTTCAATAATATGGGAGAAAAACAACTTCTGTCTGTCCTTCTTTTCCAGATGGTCCTTTCACCTCCCTCTGTAGGTTTTTTTCTCCCTCACCGATTCACAGACTAGTTTCATATTTTGTTACAATCAGTATAACCAACCCCAGTCACCCTCAAACCACAAGTTTTAGTGGTTCTCGACAGTTTTTCTGCATCCACCCTCCACCTCCCGACTCCTCACTCTTGTCTGGTTTCTATTCCAGCCAGGGATTTGGGGGGAGTACTCTGGGTTTTTTGCCAAATTCGGAGCTCCATTCGGACAGCACGGCAAATACGCATACTCTTTACTCTGATTATTTAAATGTGTGAATTTTGCATAAGAATAAAGACTGCAAAGGAAATGTGTCCCTGAATGATAGTTTTACCCTGAAATCCTTGATAATGTGAAACAGCATATATGCCAGCTGTTTAGATATTTAGTTAGTGGTGCATCAGCTATAATGAATAAACACGTGTGTACATATTCCCTCAGTGTTCAGTACAGACATTGAGGCTAAAAGTGTGTGTTACAAAATGTGTTTTTCATATAGGTCTATAAGTATTAAATATCCAAAAAACTTGCCTTTTGGACAAACATGAACAGTTAGTTTGCAAATGTATTTTTACAAAAGACGCCATCAATCAGTGACGGTCAGTGACGGAAGGGAAGGTCACAGAGTTGTTCGGGGGACCCGCGTATTCCAACCACTGCCAGGTTCACATTTCTACAAGAAACGCCAGTGGGGCTCACTGCAGAGACAAATGACGTACAGCACCACCTTTCTGGACATCATGGGCTAAGCTTGACCTAGTCTAGCTCCACCTCTATATATCGGAGTCGGATCCAGATCCAACTCCTCCCACCTTACATACACCTAAACCTACCCAACTCTGCCCCCTAATCCCTAAACCCAACCCTAATCCTACCCATCTCCTCCCCGTGGATCTCATGTACTGCATTGAGGTGCTCCTGCTGAAACCCGCACCATGCAGGTAGAGTGCAGTAACAGATTTCGCTCTGAGGGTTCTGAAATGCCAATCTTTATATTTCAATGAGAGAAACCCTGTTGCGACTGCGAGCAACCATGGAGAGAGGATACACTGACGATTTCAATTTCCAAAATACATCCCTTGGTACATGCAAAATGATGCCAATTCGCTACCATGCCTCGACTTTCAAAAAGCCTATTCTTCACTTCAGGATCCTTACTCCCTACAACACTGCAGTGTATTGGCCGATGTCATCAGTGTCATCAGAAGTGTACACTTTCGCGTAACCTGCACATGCTCATAGGCAATGGTAAAAATAACAATGGTTTTACAAAAAAAACCTTGGTTATGTGGTTCAACCATGGTAACCAAAAATTACGTTTTGTTATACTAACCACAGGCTTGTTTGACAATGGTATTTGTAGTAAAACTGTGGTAGACTATCCCATGGTAATCAGTCCGCCAATATATATATATATATATATATATATATATATATATATATATATATATATATATATATATATATATATATATATATATATATATATATATATATATATACATATTTAGCCTATTGTACTGTAATAATACCATGGTTAATTTTCATTTTCTTAGTGAAGGCAAGTGTAAATAAGTTACAGTTACATCTTCTAAATATTCCATAAATAGGCCTACTATAAATACTGCAGTCACAGTTGTCCGCATTGCTTAGGACAATAATTAGGGTATATTATTTAAAGATATAGCTTGCAAATAAACACACAGAGAGAGAGAGAGAGAGAGAGAGAGAGAGAGAGAGAGAGAGAGAGAGAGAGAGAGAGAGAGAGAGAGAGAGAGAGAGAGAGAGAGGGCTATGCTACATTTCTTCAGTAAAAGATGAAGCGTTACATTGTGTTTCAGAATGAATTGAAAAAGATCTAATAGCACTGCTAATTTAGCCAATTACTAATGTTAAATTAGCAATTTGCGAGTTTACTAACCTTTATCTCATCTCCATAGAAACGTGTCATTGAAGCGTCGGCCACTACCAGAGTCTCGATATATCTCGCAGCAGACACAAATCTTTTTGCCCGTCTCATTTTGCCGTCTTCCTCTTCACTGGAGTTCTTGTTGCTCTCTTTCACAAAACGGTCCACTTTTATTTGATCAAAGACCATATTTGACGCTCCCCGGTGGTTGGAAAAGACTCGCCTTTTAACTACGTGCACCTGCGTAAAAGATTTCCCGGTGGTCTTGACACTTGCTTTAGGCTGAATAAAGTACTCGTCCCCTTGCGTTATGAAAGTACCTTGGATGCCGTGACATAAACTAACAGCAACTACAGATTCCTTTTCGGAGTTGACCGTTCCGGTGTAGAAACAGTCTCTGAGGTCCACAACACCGTCTCCCTGCTGGGTGACACTCCTGGGAGAACCTCCGCTCCTGGAGGCGTCCAGAACCGCGGGGAGATTCTTCGCTTTAATGCGCTGGACGCTTAATGCTGGAGACACAAACTTGCTGTCCGGCGTCAGGTCAAGCACAAAAAGTTGGTCAAAGGCACTGATCTTAAAACGCGCTCTCTCCTCATTCCTATAAAAAACACCTTTTCTCAATGCAAAATTTATTGGCACGGTTTCCTCTTCCTCGATTAGCTCACACAGAGCAAACTGAGACATAACATTTACCAAGAAAAGTATATAACAAACTATTGTGGATACCATTTTTATAGTGAATTCGGAAATATTCAAAACTGTAGCCTGTGTTGTAAAATAGGCAAGCGGCACTGGACGCACAGATAGTTATATTTTTAAAACAAATAAGCAGATGAAGATAATGCAAATCCTGTGGAAAAAACTCATATAAATATTGACTTAATAAGAATTAATATTAGGCTAAGTCTCGAGAGTTCATAAAAACAGTCCAGGAAGATAATACTCATTCGGCTAACAGTAAGTGAAGAATGTTCGCGTTGCTGGTATTTATACTGTCTTGTGCTTCTCCAGCGTACGCGGTTTATTTTTGATATTCATTCTCTCTCCTCCCCCTCATGCGCCAGAGCAAAAAAGAAAAAGAAAAAAAAAAGAAAAAACGTTTGATCCAATGGGGCTACCGACACGCCCCCTTTTCACTACAGCGGGTCTTACTTTCAGCTATTATTATAACAGCCGGCTGGAATGCTGCAGGACACTCTAAGTATGTGTTGAGTGTCAACCATCTAGATGCTCGAGACCGTGTCAAACCAGTGAAAATCTTGGAAGAAAATCGGTGTACCCACGAGCAAGGTGCATCTGAATATCATGGCTAGATGAACTGTAAATCAAAATGAATGATTTTGAAAAGTTCCCAAAAACGTTTTGGAGTGCATATCAGTTTAAAACATATAACGTAGACGTTATTTCAAATAATTAACGCAAAACCCGGAGCTTCTCGCTCTGTGACATTGATTTAGGCTAGTCATGCATACATAAATCATGCATATTTTAAACTCATAAAACCTCTAAAAAACTAAGGACAAATCTTTGAAAAAGGTGGAACATCTAATAGGATACTCACAACACTGCGTTTTTCGGCGAGGTCTTCATTATGATAGCGCAGCGTACAGTCTCTGATATCAGGTTGATTTCAAAGCTACCGCTAAGGGGCAACATTGTATCATTTGGAGCATAAGTTGGAAACTGGAGGTAACAATTTAACAAGAGATCCTATGGCATCCTACGGTACAAAACACTGTCCAGTAGGCTACTAAAATGTTTTTGTTGTTGTTGTGGTTGCTTGGAATGAAAAGATGTTATTTTGAAATAATTGGTAGAAGTTTAAAGCTTTTTAATGTTTACTAAACTGTGCTGAAATTGTTTCACCACAAGATGTCGATCTTACACCTGTGCATAACTGAATGGGTCCACTGACTGAACAAGTCCTTCAAAATGACCAGTTTTAGAGTCAGCAGTCATGACCGATGCTGAATTCAGAACTGTATTAGCATACTACTCTTTCCTATTTCTGCCATAGGAATATATGGTAAAATTAGTACAGTAATGCAGTATACAGTTTAGAATTCAGCAACTGACACAATTAAGAAATAGTATTTTAGCATAACATTGGTGTGGTGATGGCGCAGTGGATAAGACACATGCTTTTGGTGTGAGAGACCCGGGTTCGAATCCACTGTGAGACACCAATGTGTCCCTGAGCAAGACACTGAACCCCTAGTTTCTCCAGAGGCGTGCGACCTCTGACATATTTAGCAATTGTAAGTCGCTTTGGATAAAAGCGTCAGCTAAATGAATAAATGTAAATGGACAGCACCCCTTAGCTACCCAAAAGGTGCATACTGTACAATGCAGCTTTAAGGTAGGCCTACCAATAATATGCATCCTAAGAATAGGAGTACCTTTAAGGGTAGGCCTACTGCCCCACTGACAAGCTGTTGTACCCCTATTTTCCATTTTATTTTTATTTATTTTTTTCTGACAGTGTATTGTACCAAAAAATGTTTGGAAACTGTCAAGGACACACAAACAATTATGCAAAAATAATATATATAGGTACCATTAGCTACATAACCTCTCCTTAAATTATGATTAGTCAATATCACTCGTTTGAAGGTTTTAGAAAAGGAAAGGGATACAAATAAATGCCATAACAGATACAAGCTAAGACTAAAACATAAATTAAGATCATAAAAGAATATATTTAAAACGTTGCAGTACTGTATATATCTGTAGTCCATGTGCTGTCCTCCCCTTGCGAACTTCATATCATAAGAGACTGTTTGGATGCTGTAAATGAAGTGGGAGGGGAACCCCGGCTCTTGGAGCGCTGCAGGCTGATGATGCGAAAGCTCACACAGCCACAAGTACTTGCAGGCTTCACCTTAAATCGAGAAGCATTCATAGTGAGCGCAACTCGAGCACCTCCCCAAAAACTTCTGATGACAAGCGCTAGATGTTTGCACATGATGCGCGCACATAAAGACGACAGATGAGTAGAGCCGCTTCAGTTTACAGGTACAAGAAAGGGATGGATCACAGACCGGCGGATTTCACACTTTATGGACGCGCAAAAGCAACATTTTAGTGCAACCGCATCCTGGAATATTGTTGCATCCACATCTCACTCTATCTCAATTTGCGCTTTATCAATCAAATTTTCTCACGCACAAACATGTTTTTGTTGCTAAGGTCAGTTCTTCTTGTTAACGTGTTCTATGCTCAATTGGAAAATGTGAATTCAATGAAGAGTCAGTTTTGCGTGCCCGTCAGACTGAATCAAATCAAGAACAGTTTAGTCGGTGCAGAAGACAACACGTTGGAGCAGAAAGCTGTATTTAAAATAAGTGCATTTGAACAAGATTTTGTACTCGAATTACAATCGGACTCCAGCTTCATTGCTCCAGGTTTCTCGACGCGCGTCGACCCAACGGCTCATAATTCCGCGCACAGTGAAGATCTGAGTCGGTGTTTTTATGCCGGTGAGGTGAATTCCGATCCATATTCCTATGCAGCGCTCAGCTTGTGCAAGGGTCTGCAGGGCGCATTCGGTTACGATGGTTGGGAATATTTCATCAAGCCGGCTTTTAACGACACTGACCGGGATAATTTGCATGTCATTAGACGCAGATCTAACGCCAATATGAGTGGAAACTCAACGTCAAGGTGCGGTGTGGATAGCGATGTGACCCACACCTTTGCGCAGTCTTTGGCGAAGTTTAAGCACATGAAGGAACACCTGAGTAACATCACTATGTCCGTTCTGAAAAACCGCTCGAAAAGATTCGTCTCCATTCCGCGTTATGTTGAGACTTTAGTGGTGGCCGATGAATCTATGGCCAAATTCCACGGTGATGACCTCAAGCATTACGTGCTGACCTTAATGTCTGTGGCGGCTAAACTTTACAAACACCCCACCATTCTCAACTCTATCAACATCGTGGTTGTCAAGTTTATGGTGATTAACGAGGAAGAGAAAGGGCCCAAGGTTTCCGGGAACGCGGCGATGACCCTGCGTAATTTCTGCACCTGGCAGAAGAAGCTGAACAAAAACAATGACAAGCATGAGGAGTATTGGGATACGGCGATCCTATTCACAAAACAGGTAAGTGCGGTAATGCGCGTTTCGTCAATAGGGGGCAGTATGAGAATCATTGAATAGAATGATCCGGCTAATGGTAATTTTATCAAGATGGCTTGCAACATCTTGAAACAAAACTGAACACCACTCAGGCGGCTGCAATTTACTTACCCAATAATCAACCCATGTTAGACATGATGTATGATAACACTGTAATCACAGCTTTTAGCTGTTGCACTACATACGTAGGCTATATATATATATATATATATGGTGTTTTACATATGCATTGTTTGTAAAAATAATTATAATTGCACATGCTTCAATCAGTTTTTATTTTTAACCTGATTTTTTGTTTAAATATTTGAACACATTGGTATACAAAGCTTTTATAACTTTGAAATATATTTTGTCTCAAAGAGTAATGGGCAGGCTGCAACAAGAGTGGCCTCTCCAGTTAACCTGCAGTTGCCTCATGTTTATAAGTCTTCTTAAGGTCATGGGTCAGGCCTGCCTTGAAGCTACTGCCCTGTATTGCACTACGAGTAGGAATGCGCTATGAATCAGCAGATATACAATTCACATATCCACAATTAGCAGAGTGATAAAATAATTTGCTCATTAATCTCATTGTACTTTTGGAGCATTATTTTTAATTGAAAGCATTTAGCAATGATAACTGATTTGAGATTGAACGTACAATGTCTAAATACATTTAAAAAGTGCAATGTCTTCAGATGGCAGGTCAAATTACTGACATTATGTCAGAGCTAAAAGTAATTTAAACTCTTGGCAGGTCTGAGAAGATTATTTTGGGAGAAAACAGAAAGAGTGTGATCATTTGGAGGTAAAGGGTTCACACAAAGATAAAAGTTCTGTTGTCATTTACTCACCCTCATGTCATTCCAAACGCCTATGACTCTTTTTCTTACATGGAACACAAAAGATGGCGAATATCTAGGCCACTCTTTTTCATACCATTAAAATTAATGTGGAAGTGTGCTGTCAAACTCCAAAATGACAAAAGGGCACCATAAAGGTGACCTTCCTCATGCACACATTCCCTTTAAATTTCAGGGGGGTTTTTTAATGCAAAACTACCACATGGCTCCAGAAGATTTGAAATGTAGTGCGCTTGTTGTACTGACCAATTTAATGATCCTTTTGTAGTCGATTGTTTTTTTGTCAATTTTCAACATAGGCTCACTATACATTGTCACAAAATTCCAAAACTGTACCTACCTGTATATGCAATTCAGTGCCATTTCCATCTGCAATGAACACTAGTGGCAATAAAACACCAACAACCTTTATTTCGTTTTGCATAAATTGTGATGATGTGTAAATTAAAAGATAATAATCTTATTGGCCTAATCTGTATGAAATTGTGCCTGTTGGTGTCTGTAACATCTACTTCTTTCAACTTCACATCTAAAAGTTTCCATTCTTTCCAGTGGTTATCAACTGTTGTCACTGACATTGACCAGGGCAACATTAAGGAATGGCTAAGCTTTGCATTCAGTCTCCAGTCAGTCTAATATGCTTTCACACAGAAACTCCTCCTTTGCACTGACTCACCCTTACTAACCCACATTAACTCATTTTAGGCTGTCAGCTGTTTTTTAGGAACACTTGTATGTGTGAAAAACAGCTCCAAATATGCCAGATGAGTGCAACCATTGTATCCTCTGGTAATCTGCTACAGTTACACATGACCTGAGCTGGACATCCAGACCAGTTATGTCTGCAGTCTGGATGACAGCTGTAGTGAATCATTCTAAGAGGAGTAAATGTTTTATTGTTTCTTCTCCAAAGGGAACCTATGAAGCATTTTAGCAAGAGAGCAGGAGTTACTCCCTACATTCTTCCACTCATTATGTTCATTACTCCCAGTGGACAGAGAGAGAGAGATTGTCGGGTTTCTCCATGCTCTTGGATGAGTCAAGAAGATGATCTGGAGAGGGGCTAGACTTGTACATGTGCTAACCTACATAAAGGAAAAGTTTCCAACCTGAGTAGAAATATGAATGAAATGACAAATATTGATTGAAAGACAAATGAATGATATGTATGAATGTATGATAGATGAACACTATAGTGGGTATGCGTTGAACATATAGACAAACTGTATCTATAAAAATGTAGATTCACCTGACATTTAAATGGAGATTATATTATAATGCTTTGGAAATCCATTGTATTAAAGTACTAAAATAGGGAGATTAGCAAACCCAGACATTTTTGTGCTAGTTGCTATTTTCCATTCTGTTAAAATGAATGGGGACTGGAGCATTCAAGCTTCAAAACGGACCAGAAAAGGATCATAAAAGTAGGTCATATATTTCTTATAAGTCTTCTGAAGCTATTCACTTATAGTTCATGAGAGAAGTAGCACTGTGAATGAATCATCTTTTCAATAAAATCAGTTGATCAGGTTTACAGATCAGCTCTTCAATTGATTTGATCAAGAATCCATCTGATCCAGATCTTGAATTAATGAAGATAAGAACTTACATTTTGGACTTTTCCACTCACAAAACTATGATAATTTCAGGAGACATTGAATGTATTTATGATTCTTTTGCATCCTTTTTAAAGTTTTAAAGTGCATTACTTGAATGGATAAGTGTTACCAGTACATTATTTATATTTTGTGTGCGTATGTATGTGTTCAATAGACAGAAGAAAGTCAAATGGACAGAACTATTTCTTTGTTCGTTTGTGTATTTCAACAAGGCCAATGTATACAAAAGAGTTAAAGGGAGTTTCATACAGCACTTTGGGAGATAGGCCTACACTAACGGGAGCATCCCCTAACCACAGTTGCAGCTGTGAGTGATCTTTACCCCTCTTTCTCCTCCCAACCCCTTTCAGTCTATTCCTTATTACTAGCATTTAATGAGCAGAATCTGAAGAGAGAAAACCTGCGTGGACATTCAGCCAGGAGAATCAATTAGTGAAATACGCCTGCTGAGTTAAAGGGTGTAATAAACATATATGGCAGGAATTTAACTTTCTGACCCCTGGACTTTACACCTCTGCAAATGAATAAAATCTTTTAAAAATCTTTTTTTAAAATCAAATTGTCTGTGAAGTCACCTTTATTTATATAGCGCTTTTTACAATACAGATGGTTTCAAAGCAGCTTTACAGTGATAACAGGAAATTCATGCACCACAGATTGTTTTGGCTGTACAGCAGTGTCATTGTGTTGCTTAAGTAAGTTCAGCATTGATTCATTTCCATTGTAAAAATCAGTTGTTAATTAATTAATTTGGGGCTTTTAAACAACACAGTTTTCAAAGAAAAACAGAAAATGTTTTATGCGTTCTGGCCGTTCACACGACAACAGCATTCTGGTGGCCTGAGAACACAAACTTTAACTGGCTTCAAAGGGCAAGTTTTTGAAAAGTATATCGCAATCATTTCTGTGTAAACTTCAAAAACGTGAATCTGTGAAAACAGTGACGGCATGCACATGCCATGCATATTGTGTTTAGTATAGCCACGCGCATTCGAATGCATATATGTATGCAGACGCGTAGTCTTTCTTTACAAAATGACATTGCCGACTACTTGCCTGGCATGCATAATACAGAATTTTTGTATTTTTCACGGATCCGTGTGAACAGGAATCATTTCGATAACGTTGTCATCTGTAGGCCTAGACGGAAAAAAAATGTTTCCGTTTCAAGTACATCGTTCTGTCAAATAATGTAGTGGCATCAAAACCAGGAGTGGATTATTGTAGGTATTTTTATTCACCAATTAAATATTATGGCAGCGAGAATGTTTTTTTAAGAAGTACATTTGTTGCAAGAAACAAGAAAAGTCTCAAAATGAGTCATTGTTGGCCAGCCATGCAAAATTGCAACAGTTCATGTTTAATAAAAACCAGAGCAAGAATTGTAACTAGGCCACTGTTGCAAGAGACTGAGAGTCATGCTATGGCAACATGAAATGTAACCATTACAATAGTGACATAAGATGGATTTACAATACTTTACATGCAACTTCAGCACATGTACTACAGTTTATGGTGTACACGTGTTGTTAAAGGACAAGTTCGGTATTTTACACTTAAAGTCCTGTTTTAAGATCGTTTCTGCTGAAATAGAGTGGTTAAGATTGAAATTTGGACAAAAAACAGATTTTATCATAGTTTTTGACCAACTCCATTGACTTGACTTGGACAAAAACTATGATAAAACCTGTTGGAAAGCATATTTTGCAGAGATGTTTGTGTGAGCATATCAGTGAACACCCCAGACCACTCAGTGAGTTTCACATCTAAACATACTACACCGAACAAAATCTCACATAATATGTATGGGGAAAAATAAAAATGGAATAATTCCTGTGCTTCATGTGCTTCTGAGCTAATGCCAGGTTATTTGAGAATGTGTCTGATTACTTAGGCTTGCAGTTTAACACTTAAAGGCCCTCTGAAATCAAAATATAAGTTTTATAGCTTTTACTGTAGAATGAATATGTTAGCCTTAATGTGATGAATAAGGTGGTGTGTTCCAAAACAATGACAACATTGTTATTAAGAAGATATAAGCATTCAAAATTTACAGTCTCTCACTTCCACTAAAATGGATCACAGATTTTTATGACATCACCGCAGACTTCAGCTTCTCATCACATCTCCAGTCAAATGCTCTCTAATCTAATCAAATCTAAAGCATCCCACTCCCTATGCTATAAATACCACCTGGCTAAAGTGACCGTTGACACAAGACGGAGCAATATGGGCTGAAGATATGTGTTCGGTTGCTCAAACGCTTGAATTTCATATTGTTTTCCAACTGGTTGTTTAACAATGAAATGGCTAGATTATATTCACACCTCTATTAATGAATCAAATGTATCATCAGCGCTTGGATTCGCTTCCATTGTGCTGTCAAGTACAACTTGACAACTTGTAGTCTGTGAGGTCAACTAAATTCCATTGGCTAATTTGAAAAGGGGGAGGAGCCATTCAATATGTCCCGCCTTAGCATCCATTCAGTATAAATTATGTCAACGCTTCATACAAAGCTGCATGTTCCAAGGCACTTCAGTGGGCCTTTTTATCATATCTGACAACTTGAAAAACAAAATGCTTTAGTTGAGTCTATAAACATGTAGGCCTGGTTTCACAGACAGGGCTTAGATTAAGCCAGGATTAGGCTTTAGCTCAATTAGCTTTTATAAACACTTCTTTAAAAAGAACAATACTGATGTGCATCTTAAAACAAAACAATGGCACTGACATATTTTAAGATGCAAATGTACAAGATCTATGCATTTGATATAAACTTTTTATATATTTTAGGGCTTAAAAGATTTATTATCCTGTGGCTCCTTCTACTGGGCAACATTAATATCACAGCGTAGAATTTGCAGCGTTATAAATTTACGAAACTCATGAAATTCAGCTTGTTTGCTCAAATTTGTTCTCTGCGTCATTTAACAGTAAAGAAAAGATTGAATCTTTATCAAATGTCTAATATCAGTTATAATTATTTTTTTTTAATATTGAGATCACAAGAAAACAACCTTTATGTTGAGATCATAAGAAAACTTTTGTTGTCGAGGTCTCAAGAAAATTAGGTCAAGTATGCGAAAACAACTTTTGTTATGTTGAGATCATGAGAAAACAACTTTTGTTATGTTGAGATTATGAGAAAACAAGAAATACAAAATAATGCATTTGCACAATCCAATGTCCTATCCTATTCAGCTATGTTCCTTAGTTGGCAAACTCAAAGTAACCAACAGCCTTGGGCTACATAGGCCCATCTCCTATTTTTATATAACAACATATTTGGTTTGAAAATGATTACTAGCTTGGAGCTTGTTGACTGCCATGTGAGCTAGTTTTTTGCAGTCTGTTCTCAAATTCGTCACATGGTACGATTCAAGAGAAACTCTTTTATTGAGGTTTTTTTTTTGGGCTGTGTACTTGGAACAAAATGAAACAACAACAAGATGGCGAAAATTAAATTCCTCAAATAAAAATTGGGAAATACTCTATTGCAATCATTAGAAAAATCATCTCAATATTGTAATTCTGAAGCACTACAATTTGATTGCTACATGGTCTGTATTTAATTATGCGCTTGTTTGCACAGACACTGTGCTGGAAGTGTACATCTACTTGGGTTGCTAACCATATAACCACTATCTCCCTGCAGGGGTAGAGTTAAATAGTTTATCAGAGAAAGTACAACATTGATCTAGATAGAAAGTGCGAAGGAAGGCAAGAGTTAGTGAGAGAGGGAAAATAGAGAGAAATGCACATATGGAACAGTTTGGATTTTATAAAGGCATAATGAAAGTCGTATGTTTGCAATGTTGGATGCCAATTGGGTCAGCGCTGCTTGTGGAGAGTATGGGCAAGTAAACCCCCCTCCCCCTGTTTTGCTGAGGATAAAGAGATTTCTGGCCAAACATAGAGGATGGATAAAAAACAGTGGATAGATAAGTTACTTGAAATTACTTGGAAGTCTCTGCTCTCACTGCTTATCTAACATTGTGAGAGCACTGGAGTCTTAGCTCAACCAGGACCTGAAAAAGATTTTGTTTCCTCCACCTGGCACAGGCTGATGGCTAGAATCCAGTGAAAAGGCCCATACCATATTTAATATTATTGGACACTTGGAGTCTGAACTGAGGGTATAACTCAACGGAGTAACATGAAACTGATCAGATAACATCTTAAATGATTTCTGACAAATATTGCAAGTAAAAAACTGAACCTCACCTCATTTGCTCTCTTCTTCATATTTCAACCAGCAGTCCAAACAGATTTTAGATCCAAGTCACACAAGTACAAGTTTTTCAGAACAGGGATCTGGCCCACAGTGTTTCTTACTTTTAATCAGAGGTTTCATATTTCCACTGAACTTACTCATTTTTCCCTGAATGTTTGTTCCCTGGATGTAGATTGTGTATAGTAGTCTGTGGACTACAGTATAATGACCTTAACACCATAATTGTGAACAACTACAATTGTTCATGTTCTTTAGTAATCCAATCAGAAAACCGTTTGCTTTCAGATTGTTTGTGTATACTTGTAACTAGAGCAGAGTGGCTAATTTAATCACTAATGTGAAGTTAAAAGCCCTTGTGCATAGAACAGCTGGTGTTGAGGTAGTGGAGAATGGAATGATTTAGAAAAAGAGGTCACACCTTTCCTGTTACATGCATTTGTGGGAAGAGGCCTTCACATAATAATAGAGTGCATTTTTTTTTCGCCAACTTCGCTGTATTTTCATCCTGAGAGTAGAGTCAGGTCATGCAGAAAGTTAGGGGGCATACCGAAAGATTTTTACAATTGGTTGTGAAAGCAACCTGTAAGGGTGTGGGTCTGTTGTAGCATTGTGTACCTTTTTACACGCCCATTATGACCTGCAGCTATCCCTGTCTCTCTGTCTCACAGATTAGTTGTTAGACAAAATTATGACTGAAGAATTCACTCCCAACCACTTTATGCCTGACTACAGGGAAGTTATTTGACCTGTTGAATGTTTGAGTGAGGCAGCTATCGTCAGAAGGTCCAAAAAGATTCAGGGGACTTTGTTTATGATTAGCCCCATGATGATCATTGGGAGTTAGCAGCTGGATTCTCATACATCAAGAAATGTAGAGAAGATGTGAGAACTAGGTCAAAAATGAGAGAGACCAGAATAAACCCCCTGTCCTTATAAGCTGTCTTGGACTTTAACTAAACGACTAACAATTTTATGTTTATGTACATATATATCCGTTGTTGCTCACTCTGATTTGTGACTTCAGCTTAGACAATGCAATTTAATTTGTGGCTATCAGACCAAAAGCTGAGCGTTAAAGGAGCTGAATAAACAGTCTAATTTGTATGTGGTGAAGCTTCTGTTCCCTTTAAGCGTGTTGTAGCCAGAAAGAAACTCTACTTTTAATGCTAAGGTTACGACCGCAGTCAGTGTTAGTTCTTTTTTGGGAGTTGGTATAGGGTGTTGCACCATGGGATAAGGTTGACGAGAAAACCTGCTATTATGATGTTTAGTCAGTAGGACTTCACCAGATATTTTGAGAAAATTCATATAACACAATATAGGTCAGTTGGAAATTCCTTTGGAATGAGATATTGTATTTTACAACAATAAAAATAAGAGATATTTTGGGTATCTGGAATATGTCCACATCAATCTTAATTTCTTAATTTTCACTCACTTTCCTTTTCATTATGCTAGTGTGATTCTTCAGTTACATTTACCTGCATATCAGTGCTGCCCGGAAGTTTTTTTTTTATTTTTTTATTAGCACTAATATTATAACTTTACACCAGGATTTATGCATCAATGATTGAAACCCAGCCTGATCTCATAAAAAATGCATCGCTATAGTATGCATTGTACGTAAAAACAAATTTTCACAGATAAATTGCATGATAAATACAATGATTACTATAAAGATGCATTTCATGAGATTGGGTTGTTGAAACCACATGCCATTGGGTGACACTTCCTAGCATCATCACCAATTTGTATATTACATATTACATTATTATATTATAGATGTAAAAAATTAGACATTTTTTAAAAATTCAGAAATAAATGTGTTAAAATTCAGATAAAGATAATGATCACAATTTGTTGTTGTTTTGCTTATCTAGGACCTGTGCGGAGCTTCAACATGTGACACACTGGGTATGGCAGATGTTGGCACCATGTGTGATCCCAAGAGAAGTTGTTCTGTGATTGAAGATGATGGGTTGCCATCTGCCTTCACTACTGCCCATGAGCTTGGTAAGTGTAAACAGATGTATAAAGCACAACAGTAGGGTTGTGGCATTTAAAATCCCATTAATTTTCTCCATTGAGCGCTCGAGTTTCAGTCCGTTTTTCAACTGTATGTTAGTTAAGAATTAAATGGCTAGAATTTATACACACCTCTACTATTGAATCCAACGTATCATCAGCGCATTTCGCTTCCATGGTGCTATCAAGTATGAACTGCAGTCTGTAAGTTTCAAGATAGTTAAACAGGGATATGTTTCACACAAGTCAATGTGATTGACTTCAATATAAAAGTATTAAATAGCAATATGGTCTATCAAAAAACACATTACTCATACTCGCTGGCTCTCCTATAACTATTTGACCCATTAGCCGTTTTCCCCTGCTGGCAAACATTGTAACTACAACATTTGCTGGCAAATAGCTTGTTTCCCTTTCAAGGGAACTCCACACTGTGTCTGATGTCGACACTATGGGAAACGCGTCAGCGTGACTGCATCTGAAGCGTGTGTGATTGGCGCAAATACAATTTTTGACATGCTACGGTGTACTGAGGAAGCTATTAAGAATACTGCAGAAGAATCCTGCAATAGTTTCTGTGTACATTGTACACATGTACATTGTGCACAATATCACTGACTCAGCTCACACTCAAAAAAGTTTTTCCTTAGCTAGTATTCAGATTATATCTCCCAGCAAGAACATAATGCTTCAATAACAAGCCTATTGCATCGTCACTTATTTTATTTGAAGGTGCTGAAATCACTTATCTGAATGCTTGCCAATGCCAACCCTACAAAACATGCTAGAAAAAGTAATTTCAGTATCCAAAAACCTTTGGAGGATCTACACAATATTGTCCCAGAAATTATGTTCATTCAGTTCAGATTAGCTCAGTGGAACACTGAGAAATGATAAGCTCTATTGAAGTGGCTTGTTTCCCTGTAGGAACCATCATAGGCGGTTTTGTAAAAGTTTCCTCTCAAGGCCAGGGAGGAAATGTGGGGAGCTGTTGGAGGTATTGTAGAAGTGATTCAGCATAGCTTTGGTCTGATTGCTGACAGGAAAATTGTATGAAAGTTGTTGGAATTATTGGTGATTTAAAAAATCTAAACTTACATTTGTATCATTTCCAGAGAATTCATTTACATCAACATGGAGTGCTGGCACACATTGCATTTTATGTCTCTTTTTTTTCTCTCCTCTTCTGTGTTCTCGTCATTTCTCACTCTTTCCTTCTCCCCTTTATTCCTTCTCTGCTGCAGGACATGTATTCAATATGCCACATGATAATGTTAAGGCTTGTGAGGAAATTTTTGGCAAGCTGCAGGACAATCACATGATGTCTCCCACTCTGATCCGAATCAACCGTACCAGTCCTTGGTCCCAATGCAGTGCTGCAATTATCACCGACTACCTGGACAGTGGACACGGTAAGTCAAAGAAAGTGAAATGTAGCAGGTCGAGACTGAATATGAGAAAGTGCTCATAAATTTTTAAGCAAACTGAGTTGGCCTGAATATGGGTTGCTTGTAACGTGAACCACTACAGAGACATCAGAGTGAGCGGCAAACATCAGAATGGCTAGCCGAGGAAAGGCTGTTCCAGGCGGAGTACATGAGCGCAGAGCTCATGATTTTCATAAATCTTTATAAATAAACTACAGATTTGAGCTTTAAACAACTACATTCTCGCCTGAAAAACTCTTAAAACTACACTTTGTGACACAATAACAGTAGTATTATATTTCAACTCTATATTAAAACATGTCGCTTCTTACGTTGTCATTCCCATTGTAGCATGCGCAAGTGACGATTCTCGGTCAACCAATCAACGTTCTGCAGTGAGTCTATATGTTCTCGGGGTAAGGGTGTTCGTCAGTTGGCTTTCCGACCAAGAATTGGTACGAACACACATAAGGGTGCTTGGGTGGCCACTTCAAGTTTAGAGCCTTCCACCATGGCCTCAGCGCCTTCCACCATGGCCCCATAAGGGTGCTCGTCTTTAGGTGGTGAATGTAAATCGTAAAGTGTACCCACAACACTCCGACAACTTCACATTGTGTTCGTAACACCGTTGGTTCAATTGTTCTCTCATCTTAATCGAACTGTTATGGCAGACACTAACTGAGCATATAATACTTGACATATTTTACTGTAACAGCTATATAATTACATAGCAACTAGCCTAGGTCCCTTTCATAGACTGTAAAAAACAAACAGGTCCCTTTCAGCCATAAGTTGGTAGAAATCCCTCTCAGCCGGAAGTGAGATGACAAAACGAACGCAATGGTGTCACCCTTGTTGTCGTGGAAAATAAGGTGAATATAGCAATGAACTTCAGACCAGGCCCAAGGTCTGTGGTGAGTTTGGTGCTTAGAGAATTAAAGCTCTGGAAAATTTTGTCTCAGAAGACTAATATTAAATTTAAATAGTATTTCAGTATGCTGGCTTTCTCAAGCCAAAAAAATATGTTTCAAATAAATGCTCTTTTTTTTAACTTTCTATTTACCAAATAATCCTGGAAAAAAACATGTTTCCCCCAAAAAAATTTAAGCAGCACAACCGTATAATGTAACATCTGTAATGTTAAGAAATGTTTCTTGAGCACCAGCTCAGTATATTAGAATACTTTCTGAAGGATCATGTGACACTGAAGAACTGGAGTAATGGGTGCTATTTATTTTTTCAAATAATATAATTTTTTTAATAATATTTCAAAATTTTACTGTTTTACTGTATTTTTTTATTTATAAACACAGCCTTGGTGAGCACAAAATATTTTTTTATAAACATTTTACAAATCTAACCGTATACCCCTTGGAATGATAGTGTATATGAGTCAGCTTAGGGCTAAACAGAGTGATTTAGAGTCTGGGTTTAACACCTCAGTGTCGGTGCTTTCTAAAAAGCTGTCTTCAAAGATATAGATGTCTCAAGGTCAGCTTAAGTTACAGCTTGCAAAAATTCTGTGACTTAAACTTTTGTTTAAACAGTGTGGCAACTGATGTAACTGTTTGACTGGAGTGTTTCTGTGAATGTTTACAGTGGGGTCCCAGTGGGATTCAGTACCCCTTTCAGGGTTGGTATTTGCCCTCTGTAGACTACATCTCTGATAAACACAATATGTCATGCCCACATTTAAATAAACTTGAGTTCCTTTCTGTTAAAAGCAATACTTTTTGTTTTTTAACCCTCATCCTCTCCTTGCATTCTGTAACAATTCCTTCCCTCATGGGTCAAACTGACCCAAAGCCCTAAAATGATACCTTTTTCACCCCAGGTTTTTTGAGCAAGCATAAATATCTAAAGTGCTGTAAATACAATTTCATACAACTGTATATATGCAACTTTCTGTTATTCTTTGATATCATTGCAGGTGATTGTCTGCTGGATCAACCTCAGAAACCGTTAGCTCTTCCAGACGTGCTTCCTGGTGCATCGTATGGTTTAGAGCGGCAGTGTGAGCTTGCCTTCGGTGCCGGCTCAAAGCCGTGCCCATTCATGCAGGCACCATGTCAGCGCTTATGGTGCACAGGGAAGACCCGTGGGCAACTGGTGTGCCAAACAAGACACTTTCCGTGGGCAGATGGAACCAGCTGCGGGGACGGACAACTCTGCATGCGAGGCACATGCATGGAGAAACAGGAGATAACTAAAACTAAGGTACCTTCACACACTGCCCGGCCAAAAAAAAGTTGCTGTTTGGGTTTAAATTGGCAAACACACACATTTTAAAGGAACTCTCACTGTGAAAGATGTCATGCTTTGACATTGATGTCAGCCTGTTAATCGTACTCCACTTGACCTCTTACTTGGTTTATTTGCCCTGTTGCTTAAAGAATTTGCCCATGAACTGTGAACGAGTAGTGTTCTTTATGGTCGAGTCATCTGGGGTCTAGAAGTAAAGTTTTCTGTTGTCAGGGGATGTTTAATGTTTATTAAAGGTCAAGTGATCTCTGACTTCCCCCTCTTCCTGTTCCTCTCTGTTAGATGGATGGCAGATGGGGTAAATGGGGGCCATTTGGTACCTGCTCCAGAACTTGTGGAGGTGGTGTGCAGCTGTCTAAGAGAGAGTGTGACAACCCTGTGCCGGAGAATGGAGGCAAATACTGTCAGGGAGTGAGGGTCAAATACCGGTCCTGCAACATTTCCCCATGCACTGACACAGGTTTAAAATCCGTTTCAAAATGTTTTTTATCCCCCCAAAAAATCAGCATAGATTGATACATTAAGTAAACAAAAATTATTTATTTTTTTTGTATGAATTGCATATGGAATCAAATATTTCAAGAATGTGCTTCTTTCATCTGCCCTCCTATTTTAGGGAAGAGCTATCGTGAGGAGCAGTGTGAAGCTTACAATGGGTTTAGTCTGAACACTAACCGGCTCACCCCTTCAGTGGTGTGGGTGCCCAAATATTCTGGTGTGTCGGCCAAAGATATGTGCAAGCTGATCTGCAGGGCAAATGGAACAGGATACTTCTATGTTCTTGCACCTAAGGTGAGCAATAAGTGTTAAGAAAAATAAAAAAATATGTAACAAATTTGGGTTTGAAAGCATCAAAAATATATAAATACAAAAATATTAGTTTAATATTTAATTTTAATATGAATATCATGCATTCAGGGGAAATATATGAGTTAACATAATATAATAACATTAATAATATAATTTTAGTGTATATATAGTTAATAAAACATAGGCTAGGTAATATAATATATAGCTTAGTTTGTGTCTCATGAATAAGAGCTTCTCTCACTGGAGATAATGGAGCTTGAGTGCTTTATGAGGGATGTGGAATACACATTTGTTTATGGTCTCCTGTAAGCGAGTACAGACTATTATGATATAAAGTGAGTTACATTAACACCATAAAATACATTTGCAATAATTTGATACATGAAAGGCTAGAGATGCAATTTCAGAACAGTTATGAGCTAGTGGACATTCATCTAAGAATTTATTGAAAGGTAAAGAATCATTAAATGAAAAACATTTATTACTATACGCATGAGAAGAAAGTACGTGGAGAGCTACCAGTTCCACCAGTTTCATAGCTGCTTTACACTTATGTCAGATGTCACTACAGTCAGAGCCGAGTGGTCAGGAATAGGAAAAGGGCCTATCTTTTGAGAGATAGTGTTGTGTGGAGTGAAACTGCACAGACGCAACAGTTACGTCATGACTAGTGTATGGCTAGAGGTATGTTTATGAGACTGACATACTCTTTTAACCTGGCTTTGACACTGTAGAAACTATTCAGAACTGAAAAAAACTCTTATCTCAAGTCATGTTTTACTTGATAAAAATAAAATAAAATAAAACACTAAAAACTAAACAGTACAATAATCCCGTAAGCCTCATTGCTAATTTGAAGGTGTGACTCATCCAAAACAAACGGTCAAAACAGTAGAAATAACTTAATAGTCCCTAGTGAAATATAAATATACTAACATGTATTTGAATACATTTATTTTACCGGTAAGTATACTACAATACATTTACATATTTATGAACGACCGTAATATAAATACCCAGGAGGATTTATCTAATACAATCCTCTAATGCATATATTCTGTAGGCCTATATCTTTGTTTTAATATCTATAATTTCACTCAATTACAAATAAAAAAGTGTCATTTATTTATCTAAATCATCAATACATGGATTCTTGTTTTTTAAAGAAAAAATATGATGTATAAGAAATCCCCTTGTAAAAGAATAGTCACTATAAAATGCAGCAATCACGTTTGAATTTTAAATCATTTTCTCTGCTTTTTATAGGTTGTTGATGGTACACCATGTTCTCCTGACTCCTCATCAGTCTGTGTCCAAGGCAAATGCATCAAGGCAGGCTGTGATGGAAAACTGGGATCTAACAAAAAGTTTGACAAGTGTGGTGTCTGTGGAGGAGATAACAAGAACTGCAAGAAGGTCTCAGGCCTTTTCACCAAGCCCATGTAAGTGAAGTTAAATAAGAAGATAAATAATCTTCAAGGGTCATGAAATTAAGCGCAGCATCAGTTCTGGCAGGTCACGTTAGTCAAGTTTGCATCAGCTGACTCTCAGCTGATCCACGTCTACCTATAGGAAAACGTATCACTGTATACATAAGCTCCTTTGAGTATTATCAGCAGTTATCACGTTCTCAGGAGCTAATTACCCTCCTTCATCCCCAGCTCCTCCTCTCGTCAGTCAGTATTTGGCCTTCTGAGTGCCCTTTGAATCAGAATAACTTCTGAATTTTAAAATCTTGAATTAATGATATCTGCAATACATTCATGTTGGTTCTGTTCTGTTTAGCCTATAGGGAGGTTATTGCTGCTCTCCCTGCTCTTATCCATGCAAGGCTGCATGAATGGTTTGGGAGTTCTTGCCCAGAACTGCTAATCCTAATTTTATGCTAATTGTCAAACATATTTGACGATAGAGGTCCTGACAGAATGGCATTTTTTTATGTTCTCTAAGGCCCACTTATATTTGATTTCAAATTTTGACATAAATCCTGTTTTGACCCTCTCTTTCAAACAATGGCGTGCTACATTCAAGACTTTGAAGTAAACATCCAATGTTATACGACTGGGTCAAAGTTTTGCATATTAAAATAATTTTCAAAGTTCCCGCCATTACACATGTGAAATTTTTGAAGTTGAAAAATATCTCGTAACATAGATGAAACGTTTGCTAACAATGTGAACATACTTATTAATGTTTATAACGTGCAAATAACGTGATAAACCTTTTACACCGGACAGTTTTTTTTTTATGTGGTCACATTCAATACAAACTGCAAACTCACATTCTCATTATTTTTGATGCGTTGCATGCAGACTGGTCAACTGATATACAGTACTAGGAAAGAAAAGATTACGCAAAAAAAACATTCTAATACTTTTTCTTTTCTCAGGCATGGTTATAATTTTGTGGTCATGCTTCCCATGGGAGCCTCCAACGTCGACATCAGGCAGCGTGGCTACAAGGGCATCATGAGTGATGACAACTATCTTGCGGTCAAGAACAACCAGGGCAAGTACCTGCTGAATGGAAACTATGTGGTTTCAGCCATGGAGAAGGATATTCTGGTAAAAGGGAGTCTGCTCCGCTACAGTGGAACAGTTGGATCGTCAGAGACTCTACAGGCCGTGAAACCTCTGGGTGAAGCCCTGATAATTGAAGTGCTGTCTGTGGGCCAGATGACACCTCCACGCATACGCTATTCTTTCTACTTGCCACGAGAGAGCAAAGATAACAAGGTGCAAAAGAAAGAAGAAAAGGCACGTGCTGAAAACAGTGTCCTTAGGGAAGATGGAGGGATCAGAAAAGGTGAAAAGGAGGCAGATCTTCTCAAGGACAAAATCTCACCCATGTACGTCAAAGATATCGCACCAAAACCAGGGAAGTGGGTGGCGTCAGGGTGGGATGTTTGCTCAGTTACTTGTGGTAATGGACTCCAGAGGAGGATGGTGCAATGTCTTGGGGTAGACGGTGGGCCTGGGGTGGACTGTGACCCTAACCAAAAGCCAAGTGCTATTTGGGCATGTGGAGACCCTTGCCCTATGTGGGAGGTGGGCGACTGGTCCCCCTGCTCCAAGACTTGCGGGAAGGGTTTCAAACGGCGCCTGCTTCACTGCGTTACAAAAGTGGGAACGTTGCTTTCCAGGGAGAAGTGTGCAGACAAGAAGAAGCCACAGGAGCTGGACTTCTGTTCATTAGCCCCTTGTAAATAAGCAGCGTCTCCCTTTATTATTGCTCTACATGGACCTTCTATTTTTGTCGAATTGCATATTCAAAAGAGAAAAGAACAAAGAAAAAAAGACTACGTTCTGGATCATAGTTTATATTTTCTCATCTGCCTGACAAAGGGACAAAAAAATGACAAAACAATGACAAAAGACAGACATCTGTGGCCATGAGATAAACAGGTTTGAACACAAATGCAAATAGTACTCTACCTCCAATTGTAACAATTATTAAATAATTCATCACCTCTAAATCATCCAGATGAGATCAAATTCATAGTCATGAAGCGCATTATAGCCCGATGTCATTACAATTCATAGGTATTCGTACATAATATCTTCATATATATTTTTCAATGCCATTGACGTATTGACAGCATCTAAAACAAAAGTATGTAACTATGAATTTAAAACAACAGTATTTATGAATTCTTTATTATTTGTTATATTGTAAATATATTTGTATAGTTACCTAATCCCACCTCTATCCTGAAGCTAACCACTTCTCAACAATATATATAAAAAAGGCAGATAAATGTAAATTATTTAAAATTAAGTAATAGCAATAAAATCTAATGACACTGAACACATTATTGTCATTGATTAAATGTAGTGCCATTAACATCAGTTCAGTATTCCATAAACCTTAAAATTGTAAAATGTAAAATGCTTACATTTGAGATGCTGTAACATGTCAATAATGTAAGTGTCTATCCAGACATGAAAATAATGTGATAGAACCACACTTTATACGAATACCTGTGATTACTAATGAGATGACATTGGGCATTGCAATGCAAGGCCAATACAACAGTGTAGTTTTAAAGCCTGATCTTCACAAATACAGCACTGAACGGATGAATTTTTTTCTGCAGACATCAGTGTAAACATCTCTATTTGTGTGAGCTAATTGATGTTTGAAATGGCCATTAATGAATGCCTACAGTGGAGAGAAGCCAACAAGAACTGATATAGTCCATCTGGGTTAACCGAAACATTCCACAGGGCATATAATAAACTTGCTCAGAAATGCCCTTGGACTGCATGGAACTGGCTGCAATCTACCCTTTTTTTCCTGGGGATCAATTAATTTTTAACCAAAAATTAAGATCAATATCCAAGAATGATACTGGAGTATTTGCCGAGGAGGTTAATATTTAATGTTCACTAGTTTGTTCACTAGTTTTCAATTTTTCACATTGCTTAAGGACTGAGAGGAAGCACAGGCTACATTTCTATCAGCACATTCTTCGTATCAACAAATAGGCATAAATATTAGCATTTTTTCACAAATAGAGCGACAAAGCCGGTTATCCCAATGCTTTATGTCACGCAAATAAATGAAGTCATCTGTGTTGTAATGTAACTGGAAAACTTCTAACTACTTTCCACAAGGCATTTCGTGCAATCCAATGATCCACCTTTACTGCTGCAAGATGACGTACAGTAACTCAGAGGGTCCATTTTGACAAAGTACAGATCATGGAAATGTTTAAGTCTTCACCGATGTATTAGCCCCCTAAAACAAAATCAGCAATGAGAAAGCCTTATATACACAAGGCCTGTGTTTTATCAGTACACGTGTGTTAGCATGTTAGCCGTCTGACTCTTTTTGAATGTACATTCATCTCCTTAAAGTCACTGTTATTTAGCTCAGCAGACCAATTTATTTTCTGGCCAGCATACTTCCTGCTGTCAGCCATGTTCTGCGTTGCCAAACTCATTCTCTCCCCGTCCAGTTTTCAACCAGAACTCTTTTTTGTTTGTTCATTGTAATGCTGTTTATCTCCTCTCCTGTTCTCTACCTACCACTGAGCCAGAGATGCAGCTGCTATAATCATGCCCTGTCTGGTACAGTTGCCATTTTAAGTTATTATTACTATTAAAATGAATTTTAAGAACTGGTGGCTGGTGGCACATGGTTGTACAGTGTCGTGGCCTGTGCTTCAGTGGCAAGTTGTTCTTTGTACACAGTAAGTGAAAATCCCTGTAATACACAAAAACACATTACGTTTGTGATCAAGGTTCTTCAGAGTGACCATATTGTCCATCTAAAAGATGGTTTCTGTATTACTTTAATGCATATTTTTCTTTTGCGCATTCTTACAGCAAAAGATTTCAATGTCCTGCATGGGCTTGTATACCATGTATACATCCATTTGGCTGTGCACAAACAAGTCATGTAAATACCTATTATGTCTTCTTGTTATACATATTTTTTTTCTCGTCATGCTTCAAGGTATTTATTCCAAATAAAACATTTAGAAATATTTTGTGGTGCAGTCTCTTTAATTTTTCCTTTTTTTCTCAATTAGCGGCACAGTAATGGCGCTTTTCCACTACACAGTACCCGCTCGACCCGACTCGCCTGTTTGGTTTCCCACTTTATAAAAGTTGTACCTGTAACTGCTTTCAGGTACTTTTTTTGTATCACCTTCGGCGAAGTTCTGAGCAAGCTGAGGCGATACGAAAATGTGACATGAAAACAATGCCGACTGCTGATTGGTCAGAGAGAATCGTCACTATTCACTGCGTCATCATTGCGCGCGCCAGATGGAGTATCCAGAATAACCCCGCAATTTTTAAATAGTTTGGCGAGAGATAGTTACTAAACTACTTTAGGCTACGTGCACAAGCGTAGTGCCAACTTCTGACAATAGCGGAAGTTTGTGACTACGCTTGAGCATATAGCCTACTATTATGGGAAATCGGAAGAATACGCCGTGGTCAAACGAGGTAGAGGTGCAGACTTTCCTTTGTATAAGATTCGTATACTTGCGTATAAGATTACGCCACGGCAGTTTCGTGTGGCGTCGCTATGACGACCGGGTACTATTTGTGGCAGTACTGTCTGAAACGGAAAACGGAGCGAAAAGCGAGCCGTGACGAGTCGATTCTACTTGAGTAAATTCGAGCTTGTTCTTGTAATGGAAAAGCGCAATATGTAATTTTTGCCGCTAGAGGTCACATTTTAAAAACAGTAACAGGGTGTAGCTTAATGACACTGAAGGACCATCGAATGATGGGTGTTGTGCTGCCGATGGAAATCAATTTTATGGGACTCAAAAATTTTGATGGACTGAAAAAGTTTTATAACGTTACATTTGATCACATGATTATAATTTATTTGAACGAATTAGCTGCAAGTAACGTAATGTTTAATACAAAATTTCTAACACTTTATTTGTCGAATTAAATAGTGCAGCGCAGTTTTGTGTGTTCAAAACAATCATACTAAAAAGGCACTCACGTAACAATATATTTGAAAGTACCCACCATTTGGAAAAGGCTGACTAACTATTTATGAAAAACACATACAGTTTTTAGTTACACTGCCAGACTTGTTCACCAGACTTGTTAAACAGTGTTAGGAAATGCCACACATATATTGATCGTTGTTTTATTTCTCCTCTTGTACAAAACTCTTAGAGGGTCATTTGATTCACTCATCAGTTTATGTTTCTTGGCATTATCGTGGGCGACAGAACCTACAGCAAACCAAAACGAATAAGTGTGGTCCATGACGACTGTGTGAAACAACAACAGAATGGAGTATTCGATGCTACAACGCATTTTTTCATGAGACTCGCTGTTTTGCCATGGTTGCTACCACTGAAAGGCTACACAATGAGGAGGGATGTTACACTGCTTAAATCCAGAGAAATTCACAATTTTAACCAAATTCGCAAATTTTGTTGGTAACATTTGAGATAATAAGTACACAAATGAACAAGTTACATAACACTGAGCAAGAGGTTTTGGGGATATTTTAATGGGAAAACCTTACATATTGTGCCTTTAATAACCATCTCAAAAGTCTTGTCTGACCCAACTGTCACCTTAGTTTGACAATATAAATGTGTTCATGAAGGAATTTTAAAATTTTTAATATTTTTAAACTCCTGAGACAACGGAATGAGAGAAAGATGGAAAAAAGGGGTAATATTTCAAGCTGTTGAATGTAACAGCTGCACGCTCGCCGTCTCTGGCCTTTTAAGGCAGTCTGACCGCGATCGGATGAGCATATAACTTGGAAAGCGGTATCAGGGCAGTGCATTGTGGGTTGTGAGACAGGCTAGTGCTATTACATCAAGCTGAAAGCATTGTTCTGTCACTGGCCAAAACAGTCTGATTTCAACTGACCTACATACAGTAAAGACCAGCATGGACTATAAAACAAGATTGAACAACAATGCAAGCTGATTTACCCTCTTCTTTCTTGCTCCAAGTCTTTCCTCATTTTACCTTTTTTGAATCCTGATATGAAACACTTTTGATCCTTAAAAAAGTATGCTGGTATCAAAAGCTCTATGACTGCTTTGTTAATATTTTAACACCAGAACAACTTGTTTTGGAGTTCTTAACTTTTGGGGAATGATGGATGATATGAGGTGTATTTTAAAAAAAAAGCTGTTGTCAATATTCCCTCATAACCAAAATCTTTTGCTCCCTGATGTTACGGATTATTATTAACAAACAAGAAAATGTATGTTTTCCTAGTAATGGCCATGATAAAAACCACAACCAAAAATATTTGAAAAAAATCATATGAACTCACAAATTTCAATTTATTTATTTAAACATTTAACAGATGCTTTTATCTAAAGTGACTAACAAATTAGAATAATTTAAAACCAGCAATTTAAAAGAGCTAATTATATATATATATATATATATATATATATATATATATATATAAATGCCAAATGTGTTCATGGCCAGGTCCCATATGGTGAGTCACTCTGCTGTATGAGGTATGAGGTTATGAGGTTCTGTATTGAACTGTTGGAGGATTTCACTGGCATCATGTACAGCCACTACAGCTGCTTGCTAAATGTTACACCAAATTCACTGTACAAACTATACTTTGTTCCTTCGTTCAGTCTGTTGGAGAGAAACAACAACAAAACTTGACTAAATGCCAGCTATTATCAGCCCAGTATATATAGTCTTAGAAATCACTTACATGGTACAACCCATGCAGAGGCTATGCGCTGCAGTGTTAATGTGCAACGTGTGTAGCCTTCAAGAGAAGACAGACAACGTGACAAATGTAATGGCCTCGTTCGGCCCACAAAAGTGAAGCGGCCCACTGGGAATTCTCCCGATTACCTGTTTATACCCAAATGTCAAGTACTCGAATCAATGAACAGCACTAATAAAGTCAAATTCTTACAGATGATTAACTAAAAAAAAGTTTGTTTAGGGTTTAGTTACCCTTTAACTTGGTAGCAAAATTTTTAGTGTATTAAGACGGCCAATTCACACTCACTTTGATTGTGAGTCTCATAATTTCAGAAGTTTGTCATAGCATGGCATCAGAGTAACATTGCATTGGAGTGATGAATTCATACTTTGGTACTATAATGCAGATGTTTTCGTTGTGTGAGGTACTTTGGTCAAAAGTTGAGGAAGTAAAAAAAAAGTTCTTGCGTCATAGAAATAGTTACAAAGTGGAATGTCACAGAGAGTGTTTTTGAATGTGGTGTAGTAGTAGTGTATTTCATGACTCTTCATTGAATCAATCAGCTCTTCATTGTCAATCAGCTTCAGTCATGTGACTAACAGATGGTTTAGAGCAAAAAGTTCCTGAATCCAAGAGCAGCTCTTTGTTAAAAGTGACAAAAATTACAAATATATCCAAGAGCAAGGGAAACAACAAGGAGGGAAAAAATGGAAGGCCTGAAAACAGACCACAACATGGAAACCATCTAACAAGTTTATATTGGACTAAGGATTGGAACAAACATATGGCTATATATAACGTTAATCAGGTTACACAAGACACAGGTGCTAATAATTACAATTGGGAAAAAAGGAAACACAAGGAACAGGCAGAAGAAACATGATAACGCTTCAAAATATGAGTCCCCCCCCCCCCTACATAAAGACCTGAGAAGTGATGATTAAATAATGAGAAGGGTAAGAAGAGATTTCAGTTGGCCCTCGCCTGCAGCATAAAAGTGATCAGCCGGGCGATGACGACAGATGATGACGAATCTGACAACTAGACCTAAACATTCATATTAGCCCACCTCAACAGAGACTTGAGATCATAGAGATACGCTGAAATCATCCAAAACATATCAGTAACATCCTGCTGTTTCTATGGTTGAAGTACTTATTTGTTTACTTTTTAGTTTACGGACCCTTTGAAAGAAATGCGAACTGATACTACACTGTCATTTAAATGTTCATTTGTGCTCAGGGTTTTACTCATTGCTTGGCTTTCTTTGGCTTGCGGTTTGAGAGCAGTTGGGCACTGGCCAGGTCAATTTGCCGTGCCAGACCTTGAAGACTGTCTTGATGGCTTACAATGCAGGACATCTTAGGGGAAGCATACCACAAAATAAAGAGGGGGGTTGGGGTGGTGGTGGATGAAGTCATATGTGCTATAAATCTCTCTGCAGGAGTGAGGTTCATTACAAACTGACACAGTAAGGGGATTTCTGCTTTCTCAATTTCTCTCAGATGGAAATCTGGACTCTAAACACAAACATGCAGTTTTCATTTTGAGGCTCTTTGTTATGCACTTTTATGGTGAACAAACAACAACCAGCTAGACTTAATAAACCTGAGCCTGGGGGCTGCACTTATAAAGTTAATGATTTTTACACTGATTGGATGTTGACTGATAAAGGTCCAAAAGCTCCAGAACTTTAATATAATTAGATGCTAAAACATAGACTATAAAAGAATGACAAATATTTGGCCTAATGGTTAGAGGTTCGATTCTCAATACTAACAGAAAATGACTGAGGTGCCCTTGAGCAAGGCACCTAACCCCCAATCGCTCGCTGGGCGTCACAGCAAAATGGCTGCCCACTGCCCCGGGTGTGCGTGTCCACAGTGTGTTCACAAGGGCTGTCACTAACTGTAATTTTGGTAATCGAACAATCAGTCGATTTTTTTTTGACAATTAATCGAGTAATCAGATGTTAGTTTTTGTTGTAATAAAAATAGACCTAAGCCTTTAAAATGACTTAAAACACATATAATGACAAGGCAATAATATTGGGTCCAAACAAAGTATCAAAACCATGTAATCACATGTAATCACATGGTTTTACAGAAAACACTGTTAAAATCCATAATAGCCAATAAACAATCATCTTATGTGCATTTTGTATTATAACATAGAAAACTGTAATAAGAATGTACAGTCAGCCAGTCGTTATTGCAAAATAAACCCCTTCAGGGTGATACAAGACACCTCAGCTTACATTTATTTCTTATGCTGTTTAATGGGAGATGTTATTCTAAAAGGGGGTTAAAGAAACTATATTTTCATCAAAAATGCCTCAACTGCACTGTGACTCTAAACAAATGACCAAATAAGGGGTAAAAGTCTCAGTTTATTAAGTTTTGTTAGAATAGGGATGGATTTCATATTTCATTCCGGGATTTTGTTTATGAAAGTTAAAAGTCATAAACCCTCAGGAAATCCCCAATTTTGGGATGAAATAAAAGAGAGGAGCAGGATGTACAGCCATTAATTAAGTGCAGGGATGCTGACACAGACGATCAGGGAGGTCTCAGTCATTGAACTCACTGTGCCTCATCAGTATTTAAACAAAGTTTCTTGGCTCAAAAGTTTATTTGTTCCAGACAAACATGCAAATAAGCCACTTGGCTACTCATGGACGGAATGGTGTGGCTTACACAAGATCAACCAAAAAGCAAATGCAAACAACATCAATTAACTCATGCCTCATCACACGAGAGACTGGCTCAGTGGCGCGAAGGAATTCATTTCTCTCGGGTTGAAGTGCATTGTCACATCAGCTCTTAATGGTGAGGTAAACCCTGAGCATAATCAAATAAAGTATCAGCTTTGTCTTCATAACTTTGGCCAATGCAGGGTTACATTACTTTTTCTTACTGAAGAATAACAATTACTCAAAGAGTCTCTGCTAAGGCACCGAATGAAATGAAATGAATGAAATTCAGTCCAAACAGCAAAGGTGTAACAATTTGGTGTCGTAGAACACACACGAAATAGGAATATATTAAAATTTACAGATGACAGATTTTATTTTCACAATCAAACAATATCTACAGTGACGACATTATTATTTAAAGGCTATACAAGTGCTTTAAATGACATCTAGTGAAAGCTTGTTTCAAATTTGAACTGGGTTCCTGTTTTCTTTTGTATGAAAAAAAGGCATCAAGCCAACAAAACCACTGCACCTGCTGACCTGCTCTGACCCATTTCAAATGATGTCACCACATTTTGCTCAACTGACAAGACTTTGGCAGATATGTTTTGTTGATGTGGTCTGGTCCTGGAGGTAAAGAAAGTAAGAAATTTGCTTATTTTATCAGTTTTATTTTGTTTACGTCAATCCTGCCACATGCCAATGGGTATGTAGATCCAATGTTAACATTACTTTCACCTTAATTTGAGATTTTGTAAACATTACATTTATATGTATAAACCAAGACATAAGCTGACACCGGACCAATTTCAGAAGGTGAAATTGATTTTAAGCAGGCTATTCTGACAAATTTAAAAAATGACATTAAACTGGTTAACTAAAGGCCACAGTTTAGCTAAAATAAAAGAATATCCTCCATGAGTTTAGGGAGAACAAATCAAATTAAGAATGAGACCCACCCCACTGTTTAACCTTAAAGAACCTTTCTCTCCCACTCCCAGCATCTGCAGCTAAACAGTTTTAAACCCAAGTGACCTTCTCTAGGTCGCCCCACCCTTGACTGTAACCATTAAAAGCCTTCAGTTTTATAGTTTTCCCCCTAAGCAAATCTTACCCCAAAATACTAACAGCAGCAGGCGCATACAAGACCCACACCATCCCAGTGCACTATGTTGTAAGCTTAAATATTGCTAAGAATATAAAGTGGGAAAGTATGCAGACAAACTTTAAGTTTGAACTGTTCAATTATGACACCCCAAATAACATGGAATTGAGGTCAGATATAGGCCTGTGTTCACTGATCTACTTACACCTCAATCTTATGCAAGTCATAAGCCTTCACCAAAGCCAAATGTAAAATCATTCTATGCAAAAAACAATGTGACTGGTATGTCAAAGGTCGGGGTGGGCATTTTGAGTTTGCTGTCCTTCGTACGGGATTCGGCAAAAGTTTAAATCAGCTGGCTCCGATGGTCTCTAAGCAGATGGGGCACAGTGAAAGCCCTGTGGTCGTTGTGGTTTCTCCTTTGGTCGTACTCATGGAGGACCATAGCCTGGATGCCAGCCCGAACTCCGCCCACAACATTTTTTGGTCGGGATGTTCGGTCTGGACTCGATCCATTGAGGAGTAATTATGATCAGCCAAAAAATGATCGGGCCAATCAAATTGCCAGCGCGGGCTTTATACGATGATGGACAGATGATCCACAGGGACGTAATCATCTGAGCGCTGGTCAAAGATGACTGCAGCTGGAGAATTGAGATGTATAGATTCCGCTGTCGCGTCTTTTGTAAAATAAATCGACGGCGCATTGATTTTAATAGACAAACAGAGAACTGCAATCAAGGCATTTGTTGATCGGAAAGATATTTTTGGCTTCCTTCCTGATTC
Organism: Cyprinella venusta; assembly: GCA_038021265.1. Lineage (NCBI taxonomy): Eukaryota > Metazoa > Chordata > Actinopteri > Cypriniformes > Leuciscidae > Cyprinella > Cyprinella venusta. The sequence goes on along the minus strand of CM075865.1, from coordinate 34,431,778 downwards.
GGGAAAAGTGTAACTTATCAGCTGGCTCTGACGGTCGCTAAGAAGATGGGACGTAATGAAAAGCCTGTGGTCGTTGTGGTTTCTCCTTTGGTGGCACTCATGGAGAAGTAAGTAAAAGAAGCAACACTCGTTATTTAACTTCTAAAATAAATAAAGTTAGGCTATGTTCTGCATTTGAAAACTGCGCTATGCAAAGGAGTTGACTTACTGCGTTGCTCTGATTGGTTGTAGGTCTACCAACTATCCAATTGAGTGCAGAGGTTTTTTGTTTTTTTTCCCTGATTCGGTCACGACACGCCTCATAATAAAAGCCCAACGGAGGAGTTTCAGACTCATATTCTCTCTTGAATATGAGTATGACGAAGTCAGGCTAGGAGGACCAAGTAAAAGAAGCAACACTCATTATTTTACAACTTCTTCCAGCGTGCGAGCAGTTGAGTTCTGTTGACAACTATGCATAGCTCAACATACGTCATTTACCGTTGCTCTAATTGGTTGTAGGACTATCAATTTTAGTGCAAGGGGGTAATCCGTCAGCAGGAAGTTGAAGCCTTGCGGGAGGCTTCAACTCGTACTAGATCGATGTACTCCCAGTTACGAGCTCTGACATCACATAGCCCACAAAACAACAATGGCAGTCCCTACTTATGTGAATACACTTACAGGCTGTACACAGTGTGAATACACTTTAGGACAATATAACGTTAACTAGTTTTCAGTCCATTGAGTGCAAGGATAAATTAATACCAAATACATTTCCAAATATACAAATAAAGGAAAATAAAAGGAATAACAACTTACGTTGTTTTTCCTCCTTGTTTCTCTCAAATAAACAAGGAGCAAGCATCTTTGGCGACAAAAATTATTGCGAATGAGCCTAAGGAATGCCAAGCTGGCACAATTCCTTGCGCTCAGGTAGTTTGGCGTGACTGGCCTGGAATGCTACAAAGTCGTGAGTCGTGGTTTGAAGTCGTGATTTACGTGCTCAAAAACCTGCCTGGAAAGCAGCATTAGTTCCAACTTTAATCAAACACACCTGAACAAGCTAATCAATGTCTTCAGGATCACTAAGGCTGTTTCTCTAAAATAATATGACATTTTCCCCAAATCGTGCAGCCCTAATATACACATAGAGAATAAATGGGGCTGTTAATTTTATTCACGGTGCACCAGACTCTGTTTTCTACATTCATGCAAATAAAATTGCAATCTGTGGTTTTTATTTTAATTTTATATTTGCCTGGTCCACCCGCTTGTCTAGAGACTCACCCAAATGCAAAATCATACCTACGCCTCAGGCCTATGTTTTTTTGTTTCCAGCATCTGACATCACATGTAATAAAATAGCACTTGGCAAATGGTTAAAATAAATAACAAACAGAAAAGCTAATGTTTATTTTCCTCAGATTTAATAGACCAAACGACTGTTATCTGGATTCCCAAGCCTAATGTGATTCTGACTCACTGCCAGCCACGAATAGAAAATAGTTGTTGAGCAGACTGGTAAAATTAATTTAGAAAAGATTCATTTCAAAATAATAATAATCATTATCATCAAACATTAAATTAAAATGTTACAATGTGAAACAGGAGGCCCCTTGGGTATTTATGGTTTAGATAATTGAAAAATAGTCCAAAATGATTTAGGTTTTATTAGAAACATCTGAGCCCAATGAAAATGGTCATAAACTCTTCATCTCCCTGATTGCAATCTCTGATTTCTGTCTGCCATGCCATTACTGAATTATTGCCCTTATGAACTATAGTACCCTGTTGGTTACATTATTATAGAGTTCAGATATTTTGCCATGCTCACCTTGCTAATTGATTGATTCCTTCTTAGAAGCTACTACACACTACAGAATATACTTAGAATAACTGAATTCTTAAAGAACTCTGAGCATTAATAGGTTCTCAGACAATTGTATCCTGTTTTATGAACAAATTATAGAGCATTGCGTGTTCAGTGATGTCTTTCAGCTGAGACATTTGTCATTATTTTAAACACTGCTTGTGCATTTTGTAGTGTGCTATTGCAAATAGTATTGATATAATATAATTGTAACCAGTAATTGTTATTGTTATTGTTATTGTAAACTGTTATTGATTCTGTATAGGTTTTGATACTGTTAACTCCATCAAAAATTAAACAAAAATTAAAATTTTGTACTGTCTTGAATGACAAAAATATTTCCTGAAAAATATGGAATACGAATGGGATCGTTTGTGGTTATGCCTTTTTACCAGTTAGTTTTACTATGCTGCTTGTTTGCTTAGGTTCTAACTCAAACCAGACTCCGCATACAACAGTCATCTTACAAGACACAAATGAGAACACTAGTAAAAGCCAAATTGACCTTTTAGGAAGTTTTGGACATTTAAGAAGTCCTGCTAATATGGACCTGAGTGCTGGATTACCCTCCAGAGAAATCACTAAATGCAGTTGCTTTCTTTTCAACCTACATGTTTTGAAGGCCTGATTTATGATTGAACAACAAGTTTAATTTAGGTCACGACCAGGGAAAAGTCTCCAGGGTCAATGTCACAACCCCTCAATCAAGCACAGATGAAAGCTAGAATTCCAACATTCAGAATTCCCACACTTCACCGATGAGACTAGATTTAACCACCGAATGCACTGAGTTCATAAAAAGCTGTGTCCTGGCAAACACTATTCAGATACATTTGATGTGGATGCAGTGCATCGATGATATAAGCTCAATTTTAGCAATACCACACACATTTATGTAATCTACAAGGACATGGAATGTCCAAGCTCTAGAGGGCCTCAGCTACACAAAAAAGCATTAATGGAAGGATGTAATCAAAATGGCCTGCTTAATCACAAGAGAGGGCAAAAAATTTGTCATAAAACTAACATCATGGTCAGCATTTTTTTTTCTTTTTAACTATGAGCATAAGAAGAAAAAGTCTGAAGAATAAACACTAGCTAGAGAACACAAAGTCAAAATAAAAAATTATTCTAAAAAGTCTACTCCACTGTATAACTTTCTGTGTACTGTTTGCCACATAAACTACAACATAGCTTTGATAATAATATCAACAGACTGCAACAGCATATCAATACACAAATCACTGACAAATGTAAACTCTAAACAAAATAGACAAAGACCAATGATTTATAGATGAAATAATAGGGAAAATGACTTTGAATACAAAAGTAAAAAAAAAACATCAATTTCAGTTGATGTTTCAGTTTTTCAAACATCAGTTCTCAAATTTTCAACCAGCTTTGAATTTTTAGTGCGGTTGTAGATGTAATTAAACAGTAAATATGTCCCAAGTCCAACCCTTAGTCATCACCTCTTCTGTAAAAGAGTCAGCCTGTCTCCATCTCATCAGCACTAACGTAACGTTGGTGGTTCTTTGATTAAGATGTTCCTATATAACGATCATATAACGACGAGTATTTCACAATCTGCTCAGTTACTGGGATTTTCACACACAACCATTTCTAGGGTTTACAAAGAAAGGTATGAAAAGGTAAAAACATCCAGTATGCGATATCCTAGGTGTATTTGACTTTCTCATTTCAGACAAATACAATCAGAGTTAAATTAAAAAATTATCCATATTTAAAACTTTATCGACTAAAATAACTACAGTAGCTTCTGGCAGATGGCCGAATGCAAGTTGACTTATGCCAAGAGAGCAACACTTGACGATGTATGATGTAGGATGCACAGTAAGCTTTGGATGATGTGATGGCAGCAAGGGTTGTGCCGATGGATGATATCATACTCACTTGTCACTTTGATTCAGCGTGCGCAGCACGGCAGAAATAGACTTGGTGTGTAAACGATCTCTGCACTGCTGTATACGCACAAATCGGCTACACAAAAATTGATCTTGACATTGTTAGCCTCTTGTCCTTTTTACATATCTTAAACTGTGCATTTAATGGGACATCACCCAACCCTAATGGCAGCCACAGTATACAGCGCCAGTGCGCTCACAACACACCAGCTACAGGTGGTGAGGAGAAAATGATCGAGTCAATTCAGTTGTGGGTATTATTAGGAGGCTATGATTGATAAGGGCCAATGGAGGAAATGTGGCCAGAACAGGGTTACACCCTACTCTTTACGAGGAGTGCAATGGGATTTTTAATGACCACAGAAGAGTCAGGAGCTCGCTTTAACGTCTCATCCGAAGGAAAAGAGTTAGGTGCTACATGGTAGCAAGCTTTTTTTTACCCACATTGTTTTCTCCAAAACAGTTTTCTCTGTCATTATAATAAAGACATGTCATCATTTTGCTAGGCTTTTCTGCAGCACAACCTCAGAAAAAAATATGTCAGCTAACAGCATGATTCCAGGCAGGCACCACCAGTTCTGGTATCCAGAGACTGAAGCAGCTTGTTGCCAGGATAATTGATAAGACAATAATGTTAAGATAATCCTAATACCTTGGAGAATGTAAAAGGAATCGAATGTAAAATCAAGTCATTTTCATATATTTATCATGTTGCTTTATTTAACATTTCAGAAAATTGAAATAGTCTGGCGAGGTGGGGCCACGGGTTGGCACATTCTCGGGATGGACCTGCTGCGTCTTCATCCATTGTTTTGTCTCTTATCTAAATATGACCATGGAGTTGACTTTGGCAGAAAGCTGAAGGTGATTGCTGATAGGCTGTCCCAATCAGTGGTTCCTGCACAATCCAATCACTTTTGAGAGGGAAACAACAAATTGAGAGTTTCCGAGAATTTTCTTTTATCCATTTTTTAAAAATTTATTAGTAGTAGTAACGTGTACTCACGGTTATGGATAGAAATCTATTGGAGTAAAGAGTACAATACTTCCCTCTCAAATATACTTGAGTAAAGTCATGAGTACTCCCCAAAAATGATCCTCAAGTAAAGTACAGATCCCTCAAAATTGTACTTAAGTACTGTACTCAAGTAAATGTACTCCGTTACTGTCCGGCTCTGGTCACATGCTTAATTAACACGATATCCAGACTGATCTCATGAAGTAGCGTGTGTATGACACGCCAATTCGTATTTCCATTTTTGGCGTGCTATCAACACGCATAATCGCTTTTCAGCGTGTTTATGAATGCCGTTGACTTAACGTTATTACTGTATATATAAATATATGACTTACCTCAACCCCGTCCCTAAACCTACCCGTCACTGGGGTTAATGGCATTTATGACTGTTCCCTTACCATCCTAGGAAAGAAAAAGATAGCTCCCCAGATGTAGATGTACATTTTGCTTCGTTTCGCTCGGACATTCGACGGCATGTACAGACACGTGGAATGACGCTGATGTTAATGGTGTAGACATACAAGTGGATAGCTCAAAATGCATCGAGATAACACGCCATTTGACTCGAAAGTGGCTTGTATGTTTACGCAAAAGTCATGATGTCATGTTGCGATATCGGTTATTGTCAATACCGGTACGTCAAAACCCTACTGTACGTCTTTGCATCCCACAACATTCGAATTTAGCTCTTGTTGAGACTATTTTCACAGAAGACAATCAATATATTCTAGAAAAGGAACGAGCAGTACTCATACACGCTTAATTGACTATGTGAAAATATTACTATGTTGTTATATTAATGTTTTTGTGAAGCATCCTTAAGCTTGGGAAATATATAAATGAAACCTATTAATTGTTATTTATGCTTCTGCAAAAGAGTCCAGGACCAATTAAAGCAGATTTGATGGAGCTTTTAAAGAGATCCGCTACCTCTGCCTGTCTCCTTCTCTAACTTATTGGAGCATGACCTGCCTTGCTTCACCTGCTAAAGTCATTAATGACCTGTAGATTAGTTCCACATGTAAAAATGCTCCGGTGCACAATGTCAGGTCCCATAAAAGTAGAACGTTGGGCAAGAAACCATGTGAGAAAGTGATGTAATATTTAAAGGCTTTGGGTTACAGTGCATTTGATAGCATGAAGGTGATGACCCATTTTAAATAAATAAAACAATGGATGAAAAGAAATATTTTGCAGTGTTTACATGCATGTGTTCAGTTATATCCAATAGTAAGAACCAGACTGTTTCTTTTAGGAGCATTTTGGCTCATTATTTACAAAGACCCACTCACAAATAAATCATTTGCACCAGAGTATCAGCTATACCATATGGGCTGGACCCTGAATATTTGCATGCACTTGATAGTCATGGTTGGATGGTGGGTCCAACTATGCATCATGCAGGCCACCTCTGTGCGCACACACACACACACACGCACACACACACACACACACACTGGATCAGCTCCAGCAGGATGAGTCATGGCCTGGTGTGTGGGTGTCCAATGTGGAGTCAGCGCGACTTTACCGGGAACACAGTTTAGGGGCTGAAACCACAGCCACCCCAAACTCCCTTGGATCCACCCCTAAACCTCCTAAAATGCAACATATTCACAGAGACAAACTTGATGAAACTGCTAGGCTATTGAAGAGTCACCTCAAACGTACTAAATTTGTGTTTTTTACAGAGTGTAACTTCTTTTACTCCTCCACTGAGAGAAGCCGAGAGAAGGATCTATTAATGGCATCGCATTCATTCTTTTAGCTGTGCAATCTCTTTCAATAATCTCTCAATGTGTTTGTACTGTAAGTGCATGTGCACTGCAAGTTGAATAATAATAATAAAAACTCTTAGTTAGCTCAAAAGGATACCAGCTCATCAAACAGAATAAACTGGAAAAAACAAACAAAAAACTCTTTATCTAAGGCCCCGTTCACACAGCAGACAGATAGTGTGAACACTCAAATCTTGCCCAGATCTGATTTTTTTTTAATCAGATTTAGACCACAAAGATATTGAGTCCTGTAGAGGTTCTTAAATAGCATGACGTGAGGGTTCTGAATGTTTCTCTGTTAATTTAACAGAGGAAATAGAACCCCACCCATGCAGTGTTTAATAGAGAGCCAACTGTCTTTTGCTGGAATACATTTCTTGGCTCGAACCATCTCAAGAAAACCAGACTTTCTCTTCCTAAGCAGCTAAAATCCACCATCCCACAGAAAAATTACATTTAATTTCAGTATATGGGCCAAATTACCCTTCATCCAAATGTATTTGCCAAATAAGCACATGATAGTTTGAGAATGTGCAAAATAATTCAAGACTGTTTATGTACTATATGTATTTTATGCAATTTCATGTATGTAATTTCAAATACTGTTAAATACATTAGGTTTCTTTGGCTTCTTGGCTTTAGCTATAGTTAGTTGCTAAGATCATTAAACTGTAGTCTGTCCATACCTGTACTTCCTGTTATTCTGTGTACAATGCCAGAAAACCCAACAGTAACAAATAAAATCTATAGTACCATAGAAAAAGAGCACACGTGATCAAGGAACGTGACAATAACAAAGCAGTGCGGTCTGTTGGTGATTAGCGTCCCTGTGTCAACTGCAGGGGCCAGTCTGTCTAAAAGCATGATTAGATCACTACTCTAGCCAGCTGTATTCTGCCAAGGGCCAGGCTTATTGGGGGGGGGGGCATGGGTAAAAACTGATAAAAGATATAGCTGTAAGGAGCTCTAAAATCAGAAAAATTAGAAACTGCAATCTATCCCATCTATTGGATACAGTGATGCACTAATCAAAACAAGAGACAGAGAAGCAAAAGAAAAGTCATACCAATCATTTAGACTTATATCTGAATATGCTTAAGTGTGTGTATTGTAAATGTCAAAACAGTCCTATAACAGTCAGACCTCACAAGATATGTTTTTGGACAGGTTCTTGAGCATGTGTCTTGTCTGGACAGCATCAAAGTAGTCACTGGCTCTCTTTATCTAGCAATAATTCTTGATCATCTAAGACTTGCTGCAGGGTTTCATTGTGCAGTTTGAATGAATTCAACAAAAAAAAATAAAAGGATAGCACTTGTGTTATATGAACAGAGAGATACGGAACAAGATTTCTGGACTAAAGTAAATTGTCACCATAGTTTTAATGTAGTTGAAATTCAGCTGAATTTCACTTTTATGGTCAGTAAGAAAGGAAAAAAAAGAATACTCTTTATCCAGCAAGGATATGCTGTTCTTTTGAACTTTCTATTCATCCTAGAATCCTGAAAAAAAAAATATTATTAAAAAAAATAATAATTACAATATAAATTACTAAAATATATATAAAAAATAATCTATGCAACTGTTTTGCACATTAATAATAATTAGCACCAAATCAGCATATTAGAATGATTTCTAAAAGATCATGTGAAACTGAAGACTAGTAATGATGGTGAAAATGCAGCTACTTTGTTGTTTTGAGGGTTTGTCTAAACTAATGATTATTCAAATTACACATTAATTTTGCAATGATTAGTGTTGTCACAGAAATGTATAATTTCAAGTCCAAGCCAAGGACATAATCACCTCAGAGTAAAATATCCAGATTGTCATTTACTAATTACTACATGACATAAATGCTGTCACATATCAACCAAGTCACCATCCTCTGCACTTAATTTGCCAGAATCCCTTCTGGTCTCCACCTCCACATGATCTCCAATCACAAAAACCTGCACTTCTTCATCACCCTCATCACTCCCACTACAAATGCACACTCCTCACCACAGGTCATTGTCTGACCTCATTTGTTGTATGTGGACTCTTCCTTCCCTCTGTGTCTCCACCAAGATCACCCTTTGGACTCTCCCTTACCTGCTCACCTCATCACTGCACCTTTATTCAATACATATCACTATTCACCATCATTCTTCCTCTCGTGTCTCCATACCGTAACAAACTTCCTGCCACTTGTTGAACACATACTTTTTGGATGAAGCTTAATACAAATCCTCTAGAATTACCTTTTATGACTTGGATGGATTTGATCTAAATCTCAAATTTTTAAAAAAGTAATATTCCTCAGCAAAAATGATATTCTTCCCAAAGACTATTATTCATTGTGGTGTGGACAGTACAAGATTTTCCATTGTGGTATGTGTAAATTAGGGTGAGGTAGCTGAAGAGATGGTTAAGAGACCTGATGTGACAGCGGCAGTGGACATAGGTGATGTGGTGAGTCTGGACAATGACGTGTTCAAAGGTCTGACCAGCTGGAAATGGGTACGTAAGACTCAAAGACAGACACACAACGTATAAACACACACTAACCACACACCTCGGTGTCTGACCTTTCCATGGCAGAGAACAGGCTTTGAAAGGCTACCCAGTGTCACTGAGAACAAAAGTAAGAGGGAGGGTGCAAGAATGATGCAACAGAAGACTCAGAATAACTCAGCTCACAATGCATCAGACTGAGTTTCTCTTCAAAGTGCCAAATAAACTGCTTTGAAGTTAGTCTGGAGTACAAAAGGGGATAGGGCAAACCCCCAGGAGGATTTCCTTGTCTGAAGTCAGAACACACCGTAACAGTAGCTATCTTAATATTCATGGACAATCATACATTTAGCTTTCCAACAGATCGAGCAAACCCAAACCTTATGGCCATTCACAAGGTGTCCAATTTGGCATTTACCATTGATCGGCAAAGTTTAAATAGTGAAATCCGGTAATTCTAATAGGAATCCACACAATCAGGAATTCTGCATGAGGGCGAAATGTTCCCAGCACAGATTTTGCTCATGTTCAAATTGGTCATGCAAATTCACTGCACTAACCAAAAGAAAGCTATATGGTTTGAAAGAGATCTCAGTGTAAGCGCTGGAACTCTTTTTGGGTGCAATTTATTTATTTATTCACTAATGTGACCACATTTTTAACCACTTAACATGTGGAGGGCTCTCTGAGTATCCTTTATTTGTCATTTTGAAAGGATGGAAATATAACACCAAATATGGAATAACCCCTTAATGGAATAAATCAATAAAAGTGAAAGAGAATACTTTACAGTCTGTCAGTTTGTACCGAAAACTGAGCATTAAAAAAATCTCGTGAAAAAAAAAAAACGTCATATCGAGATCACAAGAAACACATTGTATCTAAGGACTTCTGTAGCAGTGTATTGCAAAGAAAAAGTTACATCATTTGCAAATGTACTTCAAATGAGATTCCTGTTGTAAAGTCATCACTGAGGCGGCAGTGTCTATTGTCAAGAGAAAGCTTGAAGTGTCCAACACATCAATTTCAAGGTTGCTGTTAGTTTTGAACTAGGCCAAGGACTGACATCTGTTTCTCAAAAACTATTTATTCATTTGAGAAAGAAAAGTTAATGACCCTGGTAATATCGTTTATTATCAATATGGGTGTGTTTGAATTGTGTCAGTGGGTAACCAACAGAAAGCTAACTCAAGCACTGCTTGCGCACATAGTTTATGCAGTTATACACAAGGCCATAACCGCTGCCAAAAGGCATATAGTTGGTGTTTCAAGAAAGCACATTTGATTCATTTTTCCACTCTTTTTCTGTAATGTGACCTTCAGGCAGCTCTTGCTGACTCCCTTATTCTCATGCACACGCAATCTCCTCTCTTTTTTATCTCGCTCGAGCAACATTGCCACTTCAACTCTGACCTTTCTGATGATGTCATCTTTTCAATCATTACCAGATTGTTCTTTGGCTAGGCTGGAGCAGGCACTCAAAGTGAGAGGGTCTTTCATATGTGATGGGCTGTTACTTTCTTCTTGTCAACTTAAGTTTGATGAGTCCACCGGGGTTTCACAACACATACATCCACAACCTTCGACCTTAAACATACACGTACCATCTACAACAGACCCTTGCAGTTCTAATGCACAATCATACAAACCTGGATACAGACAATATTGTGTCTTATGTTGCAGAAAAATACTAATTTATTTGATTAATTTATTCTACTATTTAGGGTCGGTACGATTCTTGAAGAGTTTTTGAAAAAAAAAGTGTCTTTGGAGGGGTGTGGGGGGGGGTGAAATGCTATTTTATGTAGTGAGTTTTTTACACTGTTAAAGAATTGGACTCCCATGCTAAACATGGACAAAGTCAAACATTTAGCTGTACGTTTGATTGAGTATTTCTGTTCTCAAAATACTCCTTCCTGGTTGTCATAAGTTTCGGAAAGTTTTATTTATTTATTTTTTTTCCCCGAGTATGGGCGCGTATGACATCAGATGCGGCGGAATTTCCTTATACAGTCCTAAGTGAAGGGTGTTCTTAATCCCAGCGCTCAAGTTCAAATCATTTATATTTTTAAAAAACACTCGAGACCTTGTGTTTTCCTCCCATCTCACATGATCTGTTTGAACGCGCCCTTAGTATTGTTTAGGGTGTTTAGTGTTAAGGGTGTTTAGTATTATTTTAGGATGTCAAAGCTTCCAGACGCTCTCAACGTAAAAGCTTTGTGCACTCGTGATTATTTAGCACCGCCCACACTGCGCGCCTCCATCTGCTCTGCTTTTTCCGGAAAGACTAGGTACAGCCTATCTTTCTTTTATAAATATAATAAAACTAAAGACTTTTTGGAGATTTGATGGATGTAATTTTACTCTATAGGTACTCAAGATTAACATGAGATTGACTGTTTCAATTTTGCATCTTCTGTTATATACTTTTACCAACACGCCAATATTCATGTAATAACTCCATGTAACTTAACACCAACAGATGTTGGTGCAACATCTGAGCTAAATCGACTCAAATATTCCCCAAAGCCAGTATTCAACATGTCCAAGATGGTCTCCATCAAATCCAAAATACACCCTTCTGATCATACCCATATGTCTGTCCAAAGCCTAAGGGCACCAAGAAGCTTCTTCAGATCCACTGCACAGTGCATGTGTGCCTAGGTCTTCCTTTATTTTCTCTTTATGTCCTCTTTCACCACATCCACTTTAATTTGAGATCAGTCATACCCCCAACTCCTCCCTCCCCCTACCCTTTCCCTTCTCATGTCCATCCACCACATGCCATATTCTGTAAAGTTGTGTGAGAGAGTCATGGGAAGGAAAAGCATCTGGATCTTCTCAAGTACTCCTTCAGCGTCCTCTCACTAATCAAAGCTATTAAAACAAAGACTATGTGGCTTAAGTGAAGCGAAGGATTTGGGATATTGGGTTTGTTTGAATCAACAGTAATATATGTGTACAAAACAGAGTAATGCTCTGTGGCAATTTATTAGCCACATGTTATATGACAAACAAGGGAATATGAATCATGACAATTGTATTAGGAGGATGGAGCTAGTTTCTCATATACAGTATATGTACATCTGTTGGCATTTTTAGACATACAGTAAGATGCGCATAAAGTTTTAAAGCGATAGTTCACTTTACATAATTTTAAACTTGTATGAATATTCTCTGCTGAACAAAGAAAATATTTTTGAAATTCCCAAAACAAGAAATTGGACCCCACTGACTTAGGTTACATGTAGGTTACATATTGTTACAGTTTTACAGTTTTTTTGGTGAACTATCCATTTAAAAAGTATTTACGTATTGTCTAACTTCCCTGTTGCCTTGAAAGTAACTTAAAACCTTAGGCATGAAGATTTGCAGCTGTCCATGTGAGAAATATTATTTTCCCTGTCAAAATGGAAACTGTTTCAGCAGCTGTCAGAAATCCCTATTAAATAGATCCAATACTGACTCATTCGTGAAAAACTTGCAGATAAAAGTATACAAAAAATCATGAAAATGTAGATTTCTAAAATTCAAACAACTCATGTGTTCATCAGACTGGCAAGTGTTAAGCAATTTTCAGAGAAGCTAGCAATAACGAGCTAGCTTTGAAAGCATAAGATCCCACCTTCCCTTCAAAGCATCTCTAGAGCCATGCCTCCTTTAAAACACATGAACGTGTAGAGCAGGGACGTTAATCTATCTCATGTCTCAGGGAGTTAATCTATCTCATGTCTCAAAGCACATAACATTACAATAATAATGAACAAACAACTTAAAGAGCACTGACGTATCACCCGACTGCCACAGATTAATTTCAGCGTTGGTAGTGTTGCCATTGAAAATAGTCACATGACATTTTAGCATATTATGTAGACAATTTTTATTCAGAGCTAAAGCAGGAATGTCTCAAGCCTGTCTCTGGTTTTAATAACGCATAATCAGGCCTAAGTAGGGAATGGTGACGTTACGTCGGATGACGAGAATGGGGTTTTGCTTCGAAAGCCAATCATCTTTGAGTATTATAAAACGAGAAACGAAATTAGATAAAAGCTTCAAATTGCCTTCTTAATAAGGAGACTACTTTAGCCCCTGTTTAGATAAAAAACTATATTCATATTTTAATCCTCACTATAATGCATATTTTAAATAGGATAAAAATTAAATGTTCCAAGTTGAATAGAGAGCATTGTACATAATATGCGAGTACTGTACATGGAAACAAACCCCTTTAGCTCAGTCTGCATTTTCATCTGACACTAACAGACACTGGCACTGGCCCCGGCTCTGGAACAGCAGGCACTGGCCCCGGCTCTGGAACAGCAGGCACTAACCCCGGCTCTGGAACAGCAGGCACTGGCCCCGGCTGTGGAACAGCAGGCACTGGCCCGGCTCTGGAACAGCAGGCACTGGCTCCGGCTCTGGAACAGCAGGCACTGGCTCCGGCTGTGGAACAGCAGGCACTGGCTCCGGCTCTGGAACAGCAGGCACTGGCCCCGGCTCTGGAACAGCAGGCACTGGCTCCGGCTGTGGAACAGCAGGCACTGGCTCCGGCTGTGGAACAGCAGGCACTGGCTCCGGCTGTGGAACAGCAGGCACTGGCTCCGGCTGTGGAACAGCAGGCACTGGCCCGGCTCTGGAACAGCAGGCACTGGCCCCGGCTGTGGAACAGCAGGCACTGGCCCCGGCTCTGGAACAGCAGGCACTGGCCCCGGCTCTGGAACAGCAGGCACTAACCCCGGCTCTGGAACAGCAGGCACTGGCCCCGGCTCTGGAACAGCAGGCACTGGCCCCGGCAGTGGAACAGCAGGCACTGGCCCCGGCTCTGGAACAGCAGGCACTGGCCCCGGCTCTGGAACAGCAGGCACTGGCCCCGGCTCTGGAACAGCAGGCACTAACCCCGGCTCTGGAACAGCAGGCACTGGCCCCGGCTCTGGAACAGCAGGCACTGGCCCCGGCTCTGGAACAGCAGGCACTGGCTCCGGCTCTGGAACAGCAGGCACTGGCTCCGGCTGTAGAACAGCAGGCACTGGCTCCGGCTGTGGAACAGCAGGCACTGGCCCCGGCTGTGGAACAGCAGGCACTGGCCCCGGCTCTGGAACAGCAGGCACTGGCCCCGGCTCTGGAACAGCAGGCACTGGCTCCGGCTCTGGAACAGGAGGCACTGGCTCCGGCTCTGGAACAGCAGGCACTGGCCCCGGCTCTGGAACAGCAGGCACTGGCTCCGGCTCTGGAACAGCAGGCACTGGCCCCGGCTGTGGAACAGCAGGCACTGGCCCCGGCTGTGGAACAGCAGGCACTGGCCCCGGCTCTGGAACAGCAGGCACTGGCCCCGGCTCTGGAACAGCAGGCACTGGCTCCGGCTGTGGAACAGCAGGCACTGGCCCCGGCTGTGGAACAGCAGGCACTGGCCCCGGCTCTGGAACAGCAGGCACTGGCTCCGGCTCTGGAACAGCAGGCACTGGCCCCGGCTGTGGAACAGCAGGCACTGGCCCCGGCTCTGGAACAGCAGGCACTGGCCCCGGCTGTGGAACAGCAGGCACTGGCCCCGGCTCTGGAACAGCAGGCACTGGCTCCGGCTCTGGAACAGCAGGCACTGGCCCCGGCTCTGGAACAGCAGGCACTGGCCCCGGCTGTGGAACAGCAGGCACTGGCCCCGGCTCTGGAACAGCAGGCACTGGCTCTGGCTCTGGAACAGCAGGCACTGGCCCCGGCTCTGGAACAGCAGGCACTGGCCCCGGCTGTGGAACAGCAGGCACTGGCCCCGGCTCTGGAACAGCAGGCACTGGCCCCGGCTCTGGAACAGCAGGCACTGGCCCAGGAACAGCCACTAGAACAGTAATGGTCACAAGGACAGACAAAAAAACAGAAACAAACACTGGCTCTGGAACAGGCACTGGCTCTGGCACTGGCTTTATGTCCAGCTCTGGAACAGCAGACACTGGAACAGTCATGAACAGTCTCTCGCTGGGCAAACGGAACGTGAACAATCTCTGACTGGGCAGACGTGATGTGAACAGGCTCTGGCTGGGCAGATGAAACGTGAACAGTCTCTGGCTGGGCAGACGGGACTTGAAATATCTCTCTATCACATCCTCTACGGCGACCTCCACGGATCCCATGGAACTTTACCAACCGGGTCCCTTTAAACAACTCCCTTCTCTCCCGCTTGGTGGCTGGGGAAGAGACGTTGCAAAATATACCGCTGGATAAAGTAGTGGTCGAGTCCTTCTGTCACGTACCACACACAGGAGACCGAATATCCAATTGGAGGCATGTTTATTTGGGGCAATCGATCCATACTCATCGTCAGCCAGGCAAAGGTTCAAAATCGATAAAGCAATCCAAAAACAAGAAACGAAACAAGACAGACCTCCAAAGTGTAGTGACATCTAAACAAGGACTCGACAACTAACACAGAAACAGCCAGGTTATAAATACACACAGATATAACAAGGTGATGGGAACCAGCTGAGTGCAATGAACTGATGAGTGACAGACAGAATGCTGGGAAATGAAGTCAAATATGAAAGACATTGTGAGAACGAGGACCTCTAGTGTCAACCCAGGGAAACACAACCAGACACTGTGACAGGATGTTACTAAAAAGACAAAAAACAAACACAAAAACCAGTGTATTTATACAACTATTATTAATTGTTATTGTTCATGTTCACTTTGACTTTGTGTCTGAAGAGAAAATTAAAACAAAATGACAATATTTATTTATAATGTTTACATTATACATGTTCTAACAACTGAAATAGAGTTTCACTTACTCAATTGTGAGCCAGTGGGAGCTCAGACATTAAAAAATTCTCAGTGTGACACCTCAAGTGTCTGGTTATTCTTGTTTGTTTGTTTTATTTTAATTGGTTGCATAAAACTCTTCACCTGGGATTTCATACATTTGCAGCATCACATGCTATAGAAAGAAGTATTTGTAACATTCAATATTAATAAAAAATAATTAGCTGATTCATCAGAAATATTCTCTCTACACACACTGAATCCAACAAATGCTTCTTTCAGTTAATATGCTTCCAAAATGAATGTACTGCTTACACTAGCTGTGTAAAACAGACCTAATACCCTAATGCTTTACATACATTTTTTAAAAATATGCTAAATATGTTCTGTGAATTCAATTTCAAATGCAAAACTCCAATTAATCTCGATGTTCATTTACTAGGCTTAAACTGTCCCTCTTAAACTGATCTTCTTCCACTTCTATTAATGCCTTCAATGCAAGTGTTTATCACAGAAACAGCTTCATCGCTTCACCCCAAAGTGAGGATAATCAGGAAAGCTTCCAAATTCTGTGGTGGAAGAGCTTGGCAGATAGGCCTGAGGCATCATGTTTAAGACAGAACCCTTAGTCATCCATCACTGCTTTCGGTTCAGAACAAAAACTCTATCAGGGTTTACAAATAAATCTACAATGTTGTGGTGTTTTTGCTCAGACTCCATTGCCAAGAGTGTACACTCTTTTCCAGATTACAATTGGCTCAGAGACTGGAGCTACACAGTGCAATTTGTCAAAAGGCAAGGACTTGTGTTGTTTTCTTTATTGGAAACACGGAACAGACTATCTGGCTCTAACATATAGCTGTTTGTTTTTCTTAAAAAGGAAGAAAGAGATTGGAAAATCTGAGAAATTTCACAATCACTCTATTTGCCCCATAGTAGGGGAGACTAGTGAGTTGGTGAGTTATTTCTCCATAATAAGCCTGATGCTCTGAGGACAGGCTAATCTAGCATAAAAAAATCTCCCCCCAAAAAAGGTGGTCATGAAAGTATCTGGTGTGTGAAAACATCAGTTTGTTGTCCATGCCAGCAAATCTTGACACATCCATTCCATCCCACCCAGCTGCCCACCTCCCACATCCTATTCAGAGTTATTGCAGTTGCTAAGTCTTCTGCACAGCAGCTGTTTTTCTCAACAATGCTGTTGACTTAAATGTGGAGAGAGAAAATTATCTAGAAGAATGTAACAGAGAACCCTGGGATATTTCAACAAGTTGCACCATCTAAGACAAAGAGCTGTTGCGTGTCATGCACTTCTTTCAGTAATTTATCCAGTGCATGGAGTTCTACTACTGTGGATGTGGAATATTCCACATTCATTTACCCTATTGCTGTTCCAAACCTGCATGACATTCTTCTGTGGAACACAAAACAAAAAAAGAATGTACTGAGCACCACAAATAAATAAGTAAATACATAAAGTTGTGCTCTATATTCCAAGTCTTCTGAAGCCACACAACAACACTGTTGTATGAATTCACTCATTTTGTTCCATAAAACAATAAAACAAACTGAAGGAATCTTTCACATTTGGTTTAGAATGACTTGTACTGTAGGGTGATTCTTACAGCATGTTCCTTTTTGGTCAAACAATTACCTTTAAAAGAAAAAAATGTTTAATGAAATTGTTAAATATTTAAGAGACTGATATTTAATTTAGTTTTATCCATATTTTTGTTCTAATGTCACAAGTAATAATCTCAAGGTTTACTTTACATGATTTTACTTCTGTGAGGCCACCCCCATCAGCCCAATGTCAGGTTTAGATCCAGGTGAAGGTCTTTTCAGTGTGTAAAAAGTGATTTAATTCGAATTTACTTTTATCTGAATCCATTTGATCACAACCTTGAATTTAGGTTAGAATGCCAATTGAGCATTGGTCATTTGTATAATAGTTTAACTATACATCTGATTATTCTATTTAACTCTTTACCCTTATTGTGTTCATTAATTTGATTACCAATGCCGCTCAGGGTCTCACAGGTAACAATCCTCAGTACACATTCATATGTGTTCTGTTAATGATTAATCAGTCCAAACATTTGTTTGTAGATTTGATAAAAAGAACTGTTGTATGGAAAGACACTATTAATAATACTAAAGATACACTATAGCTCCTCTGTCTGCTTTTACAGAAGGAGAGATATGCTGTTGCGCTAATGTATCTCCGTGGCCATTTACGGCCTTTAGGAATCAGAAGAACTATAATTGTTTCTTGGCAAACCTTTTGAAACAACATTGTTTGTATGCCAGGATCTACAGTACGTGTAGTCCACCAACACAAGGTTTGGACAAGAATTTTTTCTTTGTGCCAAAAACTTAATGAGAAAGAAGTTTCACCCAAAAGTGTGGCCATAACCAAAAACAATAACACAAGAACTGTGAGCTCTTTACCAGCGTTTAGATTACAAGTTAAATAACATGCCATACGGTGTATCTAACAATGCTGCTTTACAAATTAACTAATTGTGTGAATGCCTAAAGGCTTGTTCACACTAAGCACAATAACGATATATAACGATAAAGATAAATATATAGAGTGCCAAAGTTACGACGTCACTCTGTGGGCCAAAACGCGGAAGTGAGTTAGCATTTTAGCACTCCCGCCGTTACCCTCGCTCTGAAGTCTACGGGATTTTTGAATGGGTTTTTGCTAAATCACCTGAAATAAGGTCTGTGGTGAACAAAGCCTCTAAATATTTTCACATTTTGATCTATAACATAGAACACACAGTTATAACCTGCTTGTGGTTTTTTAAACTTTATTGTGTCTGTGTTTTTAAACTTACATATATATATTTTTAAACTTTATATAGGCTTCAAAATGTATAAATTTTCTAAAAGTCTATGGGGAAAATGCAGAGCTTTTCGATCGAGGGAACCCATGCGCCGCTAACTTCCGAGATGTCCTACAAAGTGATGTCATCACTTCGGCACTCTATATGTGTGCACACCAACGACCGATAACGGTCTTTTTATTCTAAGCACGCGCTACGGTTTCAAAGTAGCGAAAATGGATGACTGCTGCTGCTGCTTTACATTACAAACGAATATCAAAAGAAAAACAGGCGCTTTTAAAAAGGCGCTTTTCAATTAAAAACATTGAATAAAACATAATTTTTTATGTAGCATATTGCTTTGTTTAATGTTTATTTTTAAACACTAGATAATAAACAAGTCCAAGTCAAAGTCTTTGGCAGTTCATCCAAGACAAGTATTAGAGGACTTTAATAAAACCAGACAGTATTTTTTCTGTCCAAAGAAATCAAAGTTTTTATTGCTTTTGTCTCATTAGAAGATAAACGGCTAGACGGAAAAAATTTACATTTTGCCAGAGTCAATTGTTGAACCTTTTCCTTTACCATTACCTCAGATGTGAACACGACGAGCAGCACTGGATTGTCCTATTTGTGCAGATGAGAATAATTTAATTTTAATACTGATCTCCATGGCTTGACCTTGGAAGAGCAACTCACTGAGTGACTCAGCCAAAATAATCTATGGGAAAAAATTGAGCAGGAGACAGCACCTCATACCATAGAAATCACAGTCCAAAAATCCATTTCGTGTTCACATTCGCATTTTATGAAGACACCCTAAAGGAAACAAACTACAAATACAATTATGTATCAGACTTATCATACAAGTTCAGTCAGTTATCTTCTCAGTGACTATTCGACACTAATAGATGACGTTAAAATCCTGAAATGTTATTTATTACAGTAATGCGCTTTATTACATTACAATAATGATACTATGAAAGCAACATGTAGGGTGTGAGATGTTGTGAGTGCATACATAATTAAAACCAAAGCAGCACAATTGCTGCCAGCTCTACGATCTCCATCACAGCCAGCTCCCATAAGGCACAATGGTACTGATATGAGTTCAGCCTAGCTTATTGTTTACCATTATTTAGTTACCACAACAAACAGATCAGATTGAGTGCTGACATGCTTGCTGAGAAAGGCTACTGCCATGCTAACAAAAGCATACCACAGAATAGCCATAACCATGTGGATGTTGTATGGACACCCCTCATGACTCATGAAGTCTAAACAAAGAGTAAAATAAGTAAAAAGAAAACACCAAGCAACAATAATAAAAATAAAAAGGAACAATATTAAGGCCCTTTCACACTGAGCGCGACACAATAAAGCTAGCGAATCTGCATCAAACGGAGCTTTCACACTGAACGCAAAATGATTGACTGCTTTCAGCTAATTCGTGCCTGCATGATAGGTGGCACTGACAGAGAATACATTTTCCTCATGTATGCATCTTGTACTGTAAGTTTTCTCATTCGGCTTTCACCTCATCCACTGCACAACATAAAACAGTAAATTAAGATAAATAAAGTTTAACACTACAGAGACACCATCATGGAGTCCGTGTAATAACTTCCGACTGCGATCTAAAGTGGATTTTGATTAAACAATTGGGCAAACATGCATAATTTATAGTATTTTACAATAAATTCCCCCATCACCTTGTTAAATAAAGCATCAAGCTTTGTCTGGTTCATCTGTATTTTTTATTGTGTTTGGAAGACGCGCTGTGAGGAATAAGCCTTGAATTTACCTCAGAGGACGAAAAAGAATAAGAAGATGCTACTTGAGGATATAATTTCTGCAAGTATATCTTTTCTTTCTACTTACATTAGTTAACATAAATACATTTTACAAGGTAGACTTTGACCAAACTATGCTACCAGGCTAAAATGTGTGAAATCAAGAGAAACGTTGAAATATGAAATATATAGGCAGATATAGGCAACCTTTCATGTCTAAATATCTTACAACACGAGAGTGTTGGTGCTTTATAATATGATAGAAAGATATAAAAGTAATATGAGTTTTTACACTGTAACAGGATGTACATGTTAGAACGTTTAGACCAGTGTTTATGCTCAAATTCTGTGTTTGTGAATATCTGCTCAAATATATAGGTTTCTAATGTGCTAAACAATAATAATTTTGTTTTTAAAATATAAAATGTTGTTTCATATACTGCATGAAAATAAAAAGCATATGTGCATCTATGAAATCAAATTTTAAATCACTTTATTGTTTTATGTGAATGAGAGGGCAGGATGATTTTCACATTGAAGCAATCATTGAAGCAAAAACTAGGCTACAAGATCCAGTTCTCAAAAGTCCTGTGGACAAATATTCAGTATGAGTCTCATGGCCTTATTTCAGTGACTGAAATATACTTTTTCACTAAGCACGCAAAACCGTAATTTTCCCAAAACATTTACATACATGTTGCTCACAGATTATTGTAGTGTGTGCTCAATATAGTTTAGATTAGTGTTTTTAATCACTAATCCTCAATCCTGTTGTCTCATCATTTCAAATTAACTTCAATCCTTGTCTTTCCTGGAAGATGGCTGACTGAGTGTGTGTCTAAATCACCATGTGGTTCATATTGCACTCATAACATGGATGACTTGATTTAGCCAAAACTATTCAAAGCCTAAAACCGCAACAGTGAACACTCCAGGGATCACAAAGATAAGGGGATGAAATCAGGCACAAATAGACAAGGAATCATGCTTGCATTTTATATATATATATATATATATATATATATATATATATATATATATATATATATATATAAATTATATATTCACACACAAGGGCTGTTTTGATCCTTAAAGAGGCCTCTACAAACTGCCAACTCGGCATATCATGACTGATCGAATGTGGAGCACAAAATGAGTCATACTTCCTGATTAATGTTTTTAACAAGCAAGACTCTTAGGTCGAATGGTCACAGGATAAGAGGGACAAAACAAAAAAAAGAAAGAGAGAAACAGACGGAGAACCAAACCGCTGAACTTCATTATCTCCAGCAGTTCAGCAGTTATTTTTCACAATAAATGTGTCAAGTGACGCACATCCAGTAATGTGTGATTCAACACGTTTCCTCAAACCCAAAGCACACCCAAACACATGGATCTGATGAACTTCTCTCTTTTTCTCCATCTCAACTCTATTGTTGATGCAGTATTTTGACTTCAACTTTAGCTCACCTACAGAGGATCCTTTAAGCTGACGCACTGTCCTCTATGGAGCTGTTGGTTTGTCCATTCGTGAACT
Organism: Cyprinella venusta; assembly: GCA_038021265.1. Classification (NCBI taxonomy): domain Eukaryota; kingdom Metazoa; phylum Chordata; class Actinopteri; order Cypriniformes; family Leuciscidae; genus Cyprinella; species Cyprinella venusta. The sequence continues at coordinate 34,409,801 of CM075865.1, read as the reverse complement.
TTGCTGTACACTTTGAAAGGGCATGATCGCACAGCATCCGTGGTTTAAATGGTCCATGCATCTGTGTCAGCCCTTAAGAACAGAGAAACATTTTGAGCCAATGTTGAAAAATCGTTTCCACTGAATGTTTTTACATTGGTTACACTAAAACAGTTCAAGCATTTAAACAAGGGATATACAAAATTGAATGGCAAAGCAAACAATTCTTTAAAACTTCATTTACCATGTCTTGTTTGCACCCCAGAGCAAACTGCACAGAGAGCAACCATATTATAAAAATAATTTAACTAGGGTGACCATATTTTGATTACCAAAAACCAGGACACTCGGCCCGGCAAACAGATGGGCCTACTCAATGATACTCAAAGTTTACTCAAAGATACCTTATTAATTTCAATACATTTAAAGTAGGTTATGGCTCCTCTGTATGGATAGAAAATTGTTATATTGTTATAAAAAAACAGGACATGTCCTGGGAAAACAGGACAGTTGATCACCCTAGTTTAACATCCTACAGTAACAGCCTGGCTTCTATATTATAAAGTTAACTGGTGAAACTTCATGTGTTGCCATGACTCCATGACAAGTAGTACTGGATTCAGTTCCTTCCTTTAGGAAGGAATCTCTAAGAATGCTCTCACGTCTATATAAACTAACAAACCTCTGTGTTGTCTCAATCAGAGATGATCACAAAGCCTTAACGTAGGGAGCAGGAAAAATATTTCATGTTTTTTCTGTGTTCAGCTGTATTCGGTCCCATTGCAGTGGAAACCAGATGCTTGGGCTGTAACTTTAAATTTGTTTATTCTGTATATTTGGCTAATGGATGCAAACAGACAGCATGAGAGAAAACAGATGCAAAAGTGTGCAAAAACTCCCTGAAGTCTTTTTCGAACCAAAAAGACTGGAGAACGTGATGTTGGGGAAACAGTGTATTTTTTATCTAGATATTGGGGTATCCATGTTTTAAAAGGACTATAGTTATGAATTGCTGCCATCTTTCGGTGAAAATATATTTTGCATTCAGACGAATTGTGCTCTCCAGTGGCTTGCTTTTTGAAATGTGCGTTGCATCTACGGTTACTATTATGTAGGCTACCAATAGGCTCTATGCACAACTGCACTACTTCCTGAACTTCAGCCAGCTCCTTGTTTCCTGTCTATCATTATTGGACAATTTGATTAATTCAGGTGTGCTTGACCTCAGTAGTCACAGCAACAATAATCAAACACACCTGAATTAATCAATGTGTCCAATAATGCCAGACAGGAAACAAGAAGCTGGCTGAATTTCAGGAAGTAGTGGAGCTGTGCATAGAGCCTATTGGATAGCAATTCGTAGAGTGTTCCTTCGGGTGAACAGGTTTGTTATTTCAAACAAACAGCAACCTTGACACAACGAATGAACTAATATTACAGTATGAATTACTGACTGTGAAAAACATGAACTAATAAGTAGTTAAGCCTTCTTTATTCGTTATATTTTATGATGTAGCCAACGTGCATTAGATATCATCAACTTTTAACTATAAATGTTCATCTAATAAAGTACACAACCAAACAATGAAAAAAAAGCTTGTAAATCAGACTGTAACATTGATTTAACGTTACCTGTCGAGAAGACAGCAGGACTTCAGCGTCTCTTTTGAACTCTTTCTTCAGCATTACCTCTATCCACCTGGAAAAAGCTAACCAGACATTAACTTGAATTTCCTTTTACGATCTATTTTTGGACTTTTCTGGCGACGAGGATTTGCAATGCAGCCTTGTAAACTTGCCGGGCCGTGAAGCGTCTCTCACGATTCTGCTCCTTGGTTCTGCTGTTTTCAAACAGTCACGTGACTCACGTCACGTTGTTGGATCTGAACGAAAACGCGCTTTGGCCTTGTACATTACATGAAAGCCTCCGTGGACTTACCCGTCCCATAAAGATACTAAATTCTTCGTTTACGAGGATAATCAGATAATTGGCAGAGGTATTTCTACACCATTGAGGACATATTTATGAATAAAAATATTGATTTTAAATAAATAAATTAAAAAAGAAAAAAAAATAAATTAAAAAATTAAAAAGTTACACTCACTGACATACTGTAGTCCCTTTAACACAAATTTCATTCGACTGCAAACAATCAAAAATTAATCAGTAGCAGTAAAGAGGGTTTTGAGCATGCTTATGTGAAAAAAAAACTATAGCTACTGAAACACACACTCACTCAGATTCACAAAAGCTATCAACATGTCTGTCGTGATGAGTTTTCAGGAAATAGCACAATCAGTCCTTTTGACCAAGTGAAGAGTATCACACACACACACACAATGTTTAATCACTTTATAAAGTTTTTCATACTGTGGTGCCTTATATTATCAGAACTACATTTATAAACTGGATTCTTTACTCTTCCTGTCATGTTTTCTTTGCTGTGACTTCATGTGCTCTTAATCAAATAAGTTTGGCCAGAAAGTCTCTTTAATGTGATGGAGTCATCCACACAGAATTCACCCCTAATTGATACAGTGTGTGTGTGCCTGAATTACTATGTAAGTATGGTAAAGTATGCTTGTGTAATGAATGCAAGCAACTTTTAATAATTTTTATCATTTGTTTATGGTAATTCATTTTTCACACAAGCAATTTGTATTTGCTTACTTTATTTTTAAGTCTCATTTACACAGACAATAATTTTATTGTTGGAGGTTTTGGGTTGCTGTAGGCCTGTTGGACAATGGTTGGCCAAACGTTTTACGGTCATGACATAGAAATCAAATTTGCCTTAATCTTTTACATGTACCAAGAGGTATTTGTGCCGTTAAAACATCCTGTAAGTTTCATATCTTATATCATCCTCCTCAAAACAAAGCATTGATTTAATCAAGCTCCAAAAATGGCTTTTTTGAATATTGCGGGATCTGTGACGTCACATACAGGCAAATCCATTTGAATATGAATGCCAGAGCAAGACATCGACGGAATTAAGAGCAGCATCAGTTCTGGCAGGTCATGTTAGTCAAGCTCGCATCAGCTGACTCTCAGCTGATCCACGTCTTACGACGCCAATCACAGAATACATATATAAACTACAGCTATTCAGTAGTATCAACAGCTATCGCATTTCTCAGGAGCTAATTACCCTCCTCCATCCCCAGCTCCTCCTCTCGTCAGTCAGTATGGCATTCTGAGTGCCCTTGAATCAGAATTCTTGAATTATGTTGTACTTTAAATCTTTAATTAATGATTTTTGCAATACATTCATATTGGTTCTTCTGTTCTGTTTAGCCTAAGGAGAGTCATTGCTTCATTATAAATCATTATAAGTCATTATAATCGCTGATGCTACACTTGTAACGCTATCTACTGAAGATATAGATGATTATAAAAGAAAATAAGATTTATTATGAACTCAGAATAAAAAGCCAACAAACAAAACAGTGTGCTAGTGCAGACAACAACCGACAAATGAACAGGACAAAGGGAGGAACTTAAATACACAGGGATGATGAACTAAAACGATGAATAGCCTAGCTGTGAAGAATGGTGTTAGTGTTCATGGTGACATATTATGGCGGGAAACTAGAATAAAGGGATCACATGACATGAATGAAAACAAAACAAACTGAACTGAATGTAACTGACAACACAACACTGGATCCAGTATACAGATGCGCATTCAGTTTTTGACATACTCCCTTCAGTCTGCCAACAAAAGGACAAATGGAAGAGTAAATGGAAGCATTAAGGACAGTTTACTTTAAACATCTCATTTGCTCAAATGAAAATTTGACAGCAGATTGTTTTATAAATTAGACACAGTGTAATGAAGAGTTTGCAAAGAAACTTTTGTTGACAGACAAAGCAGTCAGCTGTATTGGATCTACATTGCAAACCTTAAGTAAATGATTCCATAAATGACGGTTTTAAATGGATGTTTTCAAGACGCTTAGCTCACATTTGCGAGTGGGCGTTAATACAGTTTCCTATGCAATGATGTTAGACAATCATAATAGTGGCCATTTACTGACAAGCCTGGTAAGGGTACATTTACACAACAATTATCCCCGTTTACACGGATACATGAAAACGACTAATAACGCCATTATGCATGCCAGAAAAGTAGTTGGCAATGTCACTTTATGATCACTTTGTCCGATTTTCCTTCTAAGGATGTCAATCTTGATAAAACTATATTATTACGTTGTCGTCTGGGTATATTTTATTTTCACAAAGCCAGACACATAAACTGTAATCCCAATTTTAGATTCTCCTCTGATTTAAAGTGTCTTTTTTACTTCCTTTAACAAAATCTCAAAAGCTTTCAACACAAAGGCTTCAAAAACATTTATCAAAACCACATCGCCACATCTTATTTAATTAAAGCATCGTGAATTATACTAACTTAATTCACCTAACATTTTCAGTGTATTTGCAAACAACTTTGTCATAACCACAGACACCCCATTAAAAGAAATAAAAAAAACATGCACAATTAATTTAACCACATCCTGTCCGACCAACCAACCCCTCTCTTAACAATAAATTTAACCATACCAAACATGAGCTAAATTGTTTTGACAAAACCAAAAAATAGAAAACATGAGCTAAACATCCTATAAAAACCACACAATAACACGAGTAACAGCAAAGCACAACCACAGATGTCTTACACATTTATGGGTTAGTGTGCAAGTCAAAAGACTCAACTGAATATTTTTATTTTATTTTTATTTTTAATTTTTTTTTATTGATTTAATGATTATATTATTTATTATTTTTAGCGATTAAATGATTTATTGACTATCGCAACAGACCTAAACCAGATTAATGACAGGTAGCCGTGAGCCGTGACTAACAGCTGGCAAGCTACCAGCTGTAAGCCACTTAACTAGCTAACAACGCTACAGAGCAAACAACCACCAAAATCATACATTTGACTTTTTTTTTTTTTTGAATAATGCCAATTATATTTCCCATGATTAAATATAAATCCTTGGTGGCCAGGTGACGTACTTTTACGTCTTTTACTCATCCAGCCACAGCATATTGATATGCATCAGTACTGAAAGCCTTCAAGCGATCCCCACTGTAGCCTATGGGGAGGGGTTATGCACAAGAGATATATCATGGAAGGCATTGGGGCAAGTCTGGGACAGATAATAATGGATAAAAGAAAACGGGGAGTAACAAATAAGCATCTGAGCCTAAAATTTAAATTTTCACCAGGTATCGTTGTCTCTATTTCTCATTCAAATCAGCAGTTTGGATGGCCATACCGGGTGAAATCGGTTGTAAATATAGCGGCATTCTATTTGGAGTGATTTAGGTGGCATCTGAATAAGGAGTTCCACTCTCATCTACGTTATTAGATCCACGAGCAACCCGGAAGTAAGATTTTCGGCACAGAAATTCTCTGTTGTTCGTCCAAAATATAATTTTTTTACAATTTGGCCATGTAGCATGAGAAGAATCCATCTCTTTTACACTATACTCACTCTGAATACAAGACACACCATTGTACCATAACCCCACGCCTTTAAATCATGACAAAAATACTTCACTGCAGACATAATTAAAAAAAACAGTTGGTTTCATAATCAATTGTGATGTCTTTGGGTAATTGCAGTGAATATAATCAGAGTTGATTGATAACAGGAATTTTCTAAAATAAGGAAAGTGAAAAATATAAAATAGATTGAGAACTAAGCCTGCTAGTTTTAAGAAGTTTCTCTGAAATCCATCAGAACATCATATCCTTTGTCAGATGCATTTCAAAATAATTTGTGCTGAAGAACATGAACAGGAAATGTTGACCATTAAATTCAGACTCACAGCTTTTTACAAAAGAGCTAAGGGCCTGGGAACAGCTGTTAAGGTTAGAAAGGGAGAGAGATGGATTGCGTGCGTGTGAGTGAGTGAGTGAAGGAGAAAACATTTTGGAAAGGCATGTTATTCTCTTATGATTATAGTCTCACACAAACCTGAAGGTGGTGACTTTGAAATTCAACCCTGATAGTAAATAATTAGTCCTCATCAGTCCTTTGATGGGGCAAAAATACCCGTATGGTGTTTGCATGGTAAGTACCTTGAAATCATGTGAACTAATTAGGACTTCTTGGTTTGTTCAATATCTTTATAAATAACATGGAACCGACAAAAGTGTATGGGTCTGTGGCGAACAGGACAAGGCCGACGGCCATGAGAGAATGGCGCGAGAGAATGCACATATTGAACATAATGTGATATGATTGAACATCCTTAACCGTGTATTTGAAAAGGAGTTTTGAATTGTATTTTGCCAGTCACATGCTTCAAACAATCACATTTTGATGCATTACAGTCAAACATGTTGAAGTAAAAGCTCCATTTAAATCTGATATAACAGTTCATTAAGTCTGACTTCACTTTTGAGTGATTCTTTTAAGTGTGCTATAGGTATGTGCCCCCTGAGGAGCATAGATGTAGCCCGCTGTGGGATCTCCAATGGGTGGTATAATAACAAACAGGCTCTATGTTTACAGCCTACACACACATGCTGAATTTAATACTACATGGCAAGTTTGGCTTACTGCAACAGTCCGATCTGAAGGAATGACATAAAAAAAGATCCTCTCCACACAGAATAGTTAAGAATTATAGCCCCAGTATTTCAATTAAAGGAGAAACTGCCTGAAGAAAAAGCTTATGGAATTATTGTAAAAGGGCCTCATGGGCCCGACCACATCAATTCCTGGACTGAGATTTTTATAGATTGTAAACCATGTGCATATAAGGGAATCTTCAAGTGTGAGTGGCTGAAGCCAAAGACTAAATTAATACAATAAGTCACAATGTCTATTTTATAATTGGCATTTCATAGTTTGCGATTACCATAATAGTAGGAAACTTCTATTAGTTCCTGATAGCCTTGACTTATTTTTATGACAATGACTAAATAGTTACAGAGTCCATATTCACCAGCCACCAATTGGTCTGATTTTGTTTTGCTGGCTGGGGGATGCATAGCTGAGCCTGATGGCTGTTGCAACGAATGTTTGCCTGTTATTTTTTTTTTTCTTTTTTGGCAATGTGTTACATTCAGTCTGCTGCTGAAGAGACTCTTTTGTCTAAACAGTCATGCAGGGTTTGGGATTCATTTCCATGATTGCATTCAGTTTGGAAAGCATTCACAGCAATTTTCTTTGGCTGAGTCCAATAACCTGGACTGCCTGAACAAGTGGGCATTAGCCCTTGCAGCTTTCAAACTACAGGTGCAATTCCTCAGCACTCACAAAGCAGTAAGATAAGCTGAAAACAAAATTGGGATTGGATTAAACTTAAAAACAACTGTGAACTTGGCAAAATCAAACATAAAACAAACCGCTGGAGAGCTAAAATGCTCTACTTTCAGATGTTTGTGGTTGGTAAGATTTGAAGGATCACAGGCTCTAGACAAGTTTAAAATTCAAATGTAAGGTGAAATCTGGGGGTCTCCATACCGTTTACAAGCCCAAGATATCTAATATTCTGTCAACTTACAGCACAACATTAGATAATTTTCAAATAGTATGTAGATCAGTTAACATTTGATGTCATCACTATAGGCTCTTAGGATCAGACTTTTGGATGATTTGAACTGTTTCGGCATTTCATAAAACCTTCTCGTCTTCTAGCTAACCTCCCTGTCTAGTCTCTATCTCTCCCTTTCCCTTTATTATTTATCTCCCCCATCAAAATGTGTTCTTGCTGTTATTTTATGAGCCAAACCTGCCGGTGAAGTGTCTCTGAACACCTGTGCAGTAAATCAAAAAAAGAACCTGCACTGTTACATGAGTCTGGAGCAGAGGCTTGAAGACCTCTAAGCAGAACACAGGAGGAACGCAGATAAAAGACAGCAAAAGCATAAGGGAAATTAAAAAGTGGTGAAGTTGTAAAGATTGTGCGTGAGGTTGAGAGGTTCCGACTAGAGATAGTCGGGATCACCTCTAGGCATGGCTTGGGCTCTGGAACCACACTCCTTGAGAGAGGATGGACTCATCACCACTCTGAAGTTGCCCATGGTGAGAGGTGTCGGGCTGGTGTGGGTTTGCTTATCGCCCCCCAGCTCAGCCGCCATGTTTTCGAGTTTACCCCGGTGAACGAGAGGGTCATTTCCCTGCGCCTTCGGGTCGAGGATAGGTCTCTCACTGTCGTGTGTGCCTACGGGCCAAATGGCAGTGCAGAGTATCCGGCCTTCTTGGGGTCTCTGGGAAGGGTGCTGGAAAGTGCTCTGACTGGGTTCAGTTATTGGATTTCTCTGCTAGTCACAGTTTGTCCATAACAAACAACATGTTCAAGCATATGGGTGTCCATCAGTGCATGTGGCACCAGGACACCCTAGGCTGTAGGTCGATGATCAACTTTGTGGTCGTTTCATCTGACCTGCGGCCATATGTCTTGGACATTCGGGTGAAGAGGGGGGTGGAGCTGTCAACTGATCACCACCTGGTGAGTTGGATCTGATGGCGGGGGAGGAAGCTGGACAGACTTGGCAGACCCAAGTGTACTGTAAGGGTCTGCTGGGAACGTTTGGCAGAGTCTCCTGTCAGAGAGATCTTCAACTCTCACCTCCGGCAGAGCTACGACCAGATCCCGAGGGAGGCTGGAGATATTGAGTCCGAGTGGACCATGTTCTCCACCTTCATTGTCGAAGCGGCTGCTCGGAGCTGTGGCCTTAAGGAATATCAGCTAGCCTCAAAGAGATTCTGACAAACTGTCCGGCGCCTCAGAAGAGGAAAGCAGTGCTCTACCAGCTCTGTTTACAGTGGAGGTGAACCGCTGTTGACAACTGGGGATGTCGTCGGAAGGTGCAAGGAATTTTTCGAGGATCTCCTCAATCCTGCAGTCACGTCTTTCATTGAGGAAGCAGAGACTGAGGGCTCAGAGATGGACTCATCCATCACCCTAGCTGAAGTCACCGAGGTAGCCAAGAAAATCCTCGGTGGCAAGGCACCGGGGGTGGATGAGATCCGGCCTTGAGTACCTCAAGTCTCTGGGTGTTGTGGGACTGTCTTGGCTCACACGCCTCTGCAGCAGAAGGAGCTAAGCCGCAAGGCGAAGCTCTCGATTTACCGGTCAATCTACGTTCCTACTCTCACCTATGGTCATGAGCTTTGTGTCATGACCGAAAGGACAAGATCCTGAATACAGGCAGCCAAAATGAGCTTTCTCCACAGGGTGGCTGGGCGATCCCAGATAGGGTGAAAAGCTCGGTAACTTGGGTGGAGCTCAGTGTAGAGCCGCTGCTCCTCCACATCAAGAGGGGTCAGCTGAGGTGGCTTGGGCATCTGTTCCGGATGCCTACTGGATGCCTTCCCGGGTAGGTGTTTCAGGCATGTCCCACTGGGAGGAGACCCTGAGGAAGACCTAGGACACGCTGGAAGACCTAGGACATGCTATTCTTGGGTTTGCATGCATGCGGCAACCACCGCCTTCAAATTCCACCAGATATTTTTATGGGGTTCAGGTGACTGTGATGGTCATAGAATATTCCAGGACTTCCTCTGAAATCCAATCCTTGGTGGAATTTGAAGTATGCTTGTGATCTTTGTGCTGTTGGAAGGTCCAATGACGCCCAAGCTTCAGCTTCCTCACTCACGGCATGATGTTTCCTGATATTTCAATGAATCCATCTTGCCTTCCACATGCTGCAGTTTTCCAATGCAAGAGGATGTAAAGCAGCCACAGAGCATCACCAAGCCACCATCATGCTTAACTGTAGACAGAGTGTTCTTTTCAGCAAATGCTTTACTCTTCTTCCTCCAGACATACCGCTGATCCATAGGTCTGAAAAGTTCCAGTTTTGTTTCATCGCTCCACAGAAAAGAAACCCAAAACTTCTGTGGCTAATTTATATGATTTTGAGCAAATTGGAGTCAACTTTTCTTGTGCTTTTGGTTTAGTATTGGAGTTCTTGGATCTTGGAGTTCTGGCATAGGTTTAGTTTCAGATTGCACAGAAGCCTTATTGTGCAAGCTGAAACTGCAGTACCTGTTGCCACCAAGACGTAGTACGTAGTCCAGAGTGGCGGCTACACATTGTCATGTTATAAATAAGAAACCTCTGTATAGCAAACCCTACTCCGTTCAGTCTGGAGCTCAAAGTCACAGTTGTGATAGACAATGTGATCTTTACCACAGAGGAGAGACAAATTAAACCCAGGCCCATCAAAAGAGAACAGAATGAGAAAACATGTTTCACCTGCTGTTTAAGATGCTGAGGAACATGGGAGAAATACTGAGCTCACTGGCATGCAGGCATTTTATTCCTCACCATGGAACTGTAAACGTCTAAGCTTCACATTACCAGACGCGTGCCAGAGAGAAAGGAAACCGCATATAATGAACCAACACCCCTGAGGTGGAGTAAAAGCTCAGTGACACATCTGTCAAACAAGCTGACAACATGGTGGAATACAGGTGGGTGCCATTGGGAATGATGGAAGCATGCTCTCATGCTTTGGTTAGTTTACAGCCCCAGTTTATGGAGTGTTCCCTTCTTGACAAACACACATTTTTGCTCTTGGATTTTCTCCACGCAAAACACCACTTTAACACACAGAGACTTGATATCGGTTGTGTAGATCTCAGCACAAACCTGAATAACTATGTGGCGCGGGCATCAGTTACTGGAGGGAATGATAGGAAAGCACCAACAATTATACTAACGTTCGACTACGCCACCCGGTGTATACCAGGACCTACAGCCAGGGGGCGCACACATTCGTTACCAGAAATGGGTGAGCAGAGAGACATTGGCTAGGGAGTACAAAAGATGAACTTTATTTGTATACAAAAATTTAAAACAATCAATACATTAACATTTCAAGGGTGGAATATTCACATGTCGAAAAGAAACAAACAAAAAAGCCATCTAAAACAAATTCCTGGGTGGCGAGTGATAAAAAGAAAGAGAAGTTTCTTCCCCCCCTCCCCTCCCCTCCCCTCCTCTCCTACCATCATTGCAGGACCCCTTTCTATGCCACCATCCCTGTTTGTACAAACAGTACAGACATACTCTCTCATTATTTATGATGGATACTTTGTATTGGATACTTTTGTGAGTTTGTTTGGTCTGCTTGGCTGTTGTCTTGGAAGCTCTATCGTGTTTTTTGGAAAGAAATCATCAATCACAGATTGACTCTAGTTGACAGGTTGTTTTTTAGCTGCAGAATGACTGTTTGATGGTTCCAAATCGGAAGTGTATCTGTGACTTACTTGATTACATTCTTGACTTGATCAATTAAATTCCCTCTGTGACAACACAATGAGTTCAAGGTAGGCAAAAGGATGCTGCTAACTCTTTTTTTCCGCTGCTGTCACTGTTAAAGTAATTTAGTGGGGAGAAAAGAGTGATTTATGCATTGTTTCATCTCATGATGTGATGTTTGTTTCAATTTTGTACTGCCAATTATTTTCTCATTCATCATCTTTTAAGGAGGGTTCCATAGAGGAATTCCCACTGGTGTATGCGTGGTTGGGATGTATTTATCAATCTGCAAAAATCTGTCAACATCTCTCTTGGTTCTGTTCAATAACAAATTAACTACAAATAACACAAGTACATGATTGGATCTTATTCTGTTGAACAAGACACCATAGGAGTTAAAAACTAAATTAAAAACATTTTTGCAATTCTACAATAGGATTTCTAGTGTTCACCTAAATAAAAAAAAATAAAAAAATCTGTCATCTTCTACTCTACTCACCTTCATGACGTTCCACACCTTGGGCCCTATTATAACGATCTGAAACGCATTGGGCTTTATGCACAACTGCACTACTTCCTGAACTTAAGCCAGCTCCTTGTTTCCTGTCCATTATTGGCCAAATTGATTAATTCAGGTGTGTCTGATTATTGTTGCCATGACTACTGAGGTCAGGCACACCTGAATTAATCAATTTGGCCAATAATGGCAGACAGGAAACAAGGAGCTGGCTTAAGGTCAGGAAGTAGTGCAGCTGTGCATAAAGCCTATTATCAAGCGCAAAGCGCAAGTAACTTTGTGGGCGGGTCTTGGGCGCTGTTGCTATTTTACCGACGGGATAAATGACTCTTGCACCCAACACAAGTTTAAAAGGGGTTCGTCTGAAATAGCTTCATTATTCATAGGTGTGTTTTGGGCGTAACTTGAAATAAACCAATCAGTGCATCATCTAACTATTAGGCTATGTTATTATGGCGGACTTAGGTGCGGTTCACAGCCGAGGAGACTGACGATCCTGTAAGTCATTTGCGCCGGGTGCAAGATAGGGGCCCTATGTCTTTTATTTCCTTTGCGGAAAACTAAAGAAGGTATAGACATAAGGAACATCCATTGGAAGTCAGGGAGATAAAAATAAGTAAAAAAATACGTAATAGATATTTGTAATAGCATAAAAGTAAATAACAATTTTCATTTTTGTAACTATCGCTTTCAGATTATATTCTTAAAATCGTTCTTAAAGCTTAAGGAAATATGTCTCATTATTTTGATAATCCATTAAAATTATCCTGTATTACAGGAATTTACCATTTCATAAAAACAAAAGCTTCTGAGCAGACTGCAAACGATAAGCAGCAGCAAGCAGCAGCAGCAAGCACAAGCCAATGTACAAATAAGAAAATGTTTTACATTTTCTGAGGCTTTTAAACAATAATAATAAAAAAATCAAGCAGCAGCTTATCAAGTAACCTCAATATGTCAGCATATCATGATGCATAAAACTTTCCTAATAAAGTCTCAATTCCCTGCCATTTATGGCATAAGCAGCATGTCAATCGGGAAAGACATTCTGCATTCACTAGAACACACTCGATCAGAATAAAAACAGATGACGTCATCCATGGTGAAGCCCCAGATCAGAGTGTGTGTGTGCACAGCCACGCACAGATTAATGGGAAACATTTAACGCACTGAGACTGTTGAATCATACCCTTTGGATTTCCCCCCTATATGCTATTACCTTCCCCCTTTGGAATGCCTGTTTTCAATTTTAGAGTGCCTTGTTTCCTAGCTCTTTAATACTGGGAGAAAATTATATATAAAATGAGATGTTGCTCTCACAAGGAAGACCAAATATGGTAAATTTGCTCTTCAAAGATACCATGTTTTAAAATTGAATGCAACACTTTCTCTTAGCGAAAAATATTATTAAATGAATCAAAAAAATATTCATTCAAATCACATGAAACACATTCTAGCTCTGATATAACATAGCCTATTGATAAGAGGATGAAAAATTATAAAGACTATTTGACATTTGTTATACTTCCATTCTGAGGCATAAACGATACTAGATGTGAACGATAAACGATACTCTAATGATGTTGTTTACATGTGGGGAAAAAGCTTTTGTCTAATTTCGCCACTGACTTGACTTGTTGAGAGAGAGAGAGAGAGAGAGAGAGAGAGAGAGAGAGAGAGAGAGAGAGAGAGAGAGAGAGAGAGAGAGAGAGAGAGAATGTGTGTGAGTGTATGTGATAGCCATCACACGAGACTGCTTGATATCCTGGTGATGATTCACAGGATGTTTTCCTGTGGTGTTAAATGTGCGTAAATCTTAAATGCATGTATAATGTAAACATCTGCTCCATTACATGGCAGGACAACAAACTGAGAACAAAAACACACACACACTGAAACACCCGATGAATGAAATGAAATCTGCTCTGTGTGGGAGTCCTGCATTTGGGCTTGTGAAAATATGTAAAATATGCATCATGTGATGAATGATTCACATATTTAATTCTGAGAGGACTGCGGGCTACGGGTACTTTTAGGTCCAGTGAACATCGCAAAACAGTGGAGCTTGTTATTTGAACAACAACATAAGGTCCAAAAGCCGGTTATCGTGCACGCTCAAGTTAAAATTCATGTAAGGGATTTACTTTGCAGATATGTTAACGTACAGGGTTTCTAACTTATCATAATGGATGACGCTAATGCAGCTTTCAGTATTTATTATATGCAGTACGGGGGAATAACAATCTAAAAGTAGTAATGCTATGATGCATTGTTTTTAAGGTTGCATTGTATTCCCTGGAAAACAAACCGATGACCATGGTCTTGCAAGTGCCATACTCCACTGTTTGAATAGTGATAGGGGTAGCAGTTTAAGTAGTTTAACTTTAAATTAGCTTGTAGCTTGGCAAGTATCTTCCCCAACTCTGAACCATGGAACACTTAAGCCAAGAGAACCCCCAAAATACAACTGGATTATACAGAAACAGCTTTAAATCTCGTTAAGAACTTGGTTTGGCAAAGCTAAAGACTTAATATTATATATTTTTGAGAAATTAAAGACGTTTTATTGGAAATAAACCAAATGATCAACCATTAATTTGAAATTGGGAGAGGGACTAAAGCCTTTTTTAATGTGCTATACCACAATGAAACCTAAATCCAATAATTCTTCTTCTCCCTTAGGTTTTTTTTCCCTCACACACACTACCCTTGTTTCTTCTGCCAAACCTTGATAGCTTAGACATACAGCTCTCTTGCAGAGCTTGGAAAAAAATGCTGAAAACTTGAAGATTTGCTTTATTAATGGCATTAATTTGTCATCAATCTCATTGACCAAACATACAGACAGGGGCTGCATATTATTCAGAGTGCCATAACATGCTGGAATCTCTTCTACGGCTTAAGTGTACCAGCAAACAATTAATCATAATACGAAAATACTATGATGACCACAACTCAAAAACTGCACTGAAACTTCAGACTTAAAGAGATAGTTCACAAGAGAAATTTCAATTGTTCCATCTTTTCACTCAGCCTCGTATCATTTCACACTGTATGACTTCTGTAACACACATTTGATATACTGTCCAATATACATTTCAACTATACATGGACATAATCTTTCTTCTTTTTGACCTAGTTCTGTATGGCAATAAATGAAATTCATATCATCAGTCAAGACCTAGAGTGATAGTCTCACTGAGAAACACAGCTATCCCAAGTTCAAGTGCAGACACAACATATAATTCCTCCAGTAATGAAGATTAAAGACTTTCAACATTTGCCAAACTATGAAGCAGTGTGAGAACATTTCAGACTCCCTCTCCAAAGGTGTCCCTCTCACACCTGTTTCACGTTCAGAAATCCCATGGCTCCTTTTAGGAATTACATAATGCCTCTTCATTTGTTAATATCCCCTCCTCCTCTTCCCCATTCCAGTCACTCATTCTCCTGAAACCAGACACAAGATCAGTTCATTCATTATTCTAACCCCAGGAACTCTAGAGTGGAATAATAATGATTTCATCTCTTGTCATTGCAAAGTAGAAATACATTTATTTATCCATACATTTATCATCCCTTTCTTACACCCAATGCTGATCAATTACAATCACCCAACCATTTATTTTATCATCAGACGCATCTTTATATTTGCAAGTAATAAACAGGCTCCAAGAAGAGTCATTCTGTCCTGGCATGGATTGAAGGATGGAGAATGATTCCCACGAGTCATATTGGAGCTCCAAGTGGAATATATTGTAACCTGTATATACTGTAGGTAACTTGGCACAGCACATGCAGCTATGAAAATAAAAGCCCCTTTACATAGTGAGTACACTGCTAATGGACGTCCCATGTGGGAGCAACACAGTGGTGGAGTTTCAAACTGAAAAAAAAAAAACAAAAAAACAAAGTTTCAAACAAGAGTAGTGATAGTGATAGTCAGCATATCCATTAGGGCTTAAGTTGTCAATTGGAAGAGAAAAGCTGAACCGCTGAACCATTAAAAGCGTTAACTCCTCTGTGAACAGATGCCACATTCAACATCCAAATTTCCGACTGATTGTCTAAAAAATGGGGCAATTAATGCTTTGACCATTATATTCCCTGACATTTCAAAGGAGGGCAATGCCAGTAAATTTACAAAGTGGAATTGGATGTGATCCCTATATTCAGTGGTTTTCTCTCTCACCTGCTCACGCATCTTCTCTATTACATTTTTTTCCTATACCGTAATTGTGAGTTACGCCAGACCATTAGAGGCTCCTAACCGTAAATTTATATAGGTGGGGCTGATTCTGGGTCTTATAGTTTATGATAAACATTTTTGTAAACTTTATATTTTTATTGCTGTACACTTTTGGCGGAGGTTGCAATATTCAGCCTGAGGGAGGCGCTTTAATGATGATTGACAGCTAGGCTTTTAAAGGGGTCCTATTTATGCTTTTCCACTTTTTCAACATAAGGTGGTTGTATGTAATGTTGCTGTTTGAGCATTAAAAAAGTTCTGCAACATTACAAAGCTCAAAGTCCACTCCAAAGGGAGATGTTTTATTTAACAGAATTCACTTTTCCAGAACTACAACGTGCAGCTCGTTTGGACTACAATGCGATTTTTCTGGGCACAGTGTTCCTCATTATAATCACAGCCCACAAAATACACAAAAAAGGTAGAAAACGAATGGTCTTGTGATCGATTACTGTTTGTATTACCTAAGTTTTGCAAAAAATATTGTGGTTGAATGATTGATAACATCGGATCTATTAGAAAATTACATAAAAACATACTAAAACGTCCTGTGAAATCAGTGCTTGCAAAGTCTGTGCATGAAATCCGTTCTGAACGATCCTCTTGTTTGTTAACATTGTCAGGATCTGAATCAGCTCAAACTGGTTTTAAATGGACTCCATCCTCAATATTTACATTCTAGCAGAATTCTCGTGAGTTTGAACAAAAGGATTTGGACGTGGCTGGACATGACATCACTTGGACGTGGCTGTGGTTACAAGAGGTAAAAACTATATAAATACTGTTTGTTTTCTCACACAAACCGCTCGATTCGTGTCTTAGGCCATCAATGTACTTACATTTAGGAGTCATTAAATCATTTTTAATTTTCTGTGCATGCTCTTTAAGGTGGACCCAGGGTAGACCCCATAAACTTCCATTATATGACTGACAGACAAGAACAGTTTGACCTAAAAATATCAAAATTGAAAATTCTGTGGAAACAAAGACACCTACATTTTGGATGCCCTTGAGGTAAGCTAAAACATATCAAAAATTTATTTCAAAGTGAACTATCCCTTTAACTAGTTACTGACCTGATGGAGACGGATTGATCGTCTTGGTCTAAAGGTTTATGTAAGCTAGTGTGAAAATTAGTTGGGCTGTCTGAAATCTGCCCCAATGGCTCTCAATTAGAGCGTGCAGGAGTTTTAAGTTTTGTACCACAGAATTCGTGGGGCACTGTAGAGCTGAGGAGGACACAGGCACCGTCTGCCCCATTTGTATCATGATACATGCCTGCTGATGAAATTTTAACACATTTGGATCACTTTATGACTTAAAATAAGAAAATTCAAAAAATGTGTTGAAGAATGCTGAACATATTTAAAATGTATTATTGATTCACCTAATATAGAGATCTATATTTTGGATTAATATTTTGGCAGAACCCTACCTGCCCATCAGACGAGCCATGGCTGCTCCCAACTAGGTAGCCCCCATTGCATACAGTATAGTTCATAAACCCCTCTGTCCAATGGAGAGCTACAGTACCAGTAATGGTTTTAAATAAAGTGTGTTGATTGTTCATTAGGGATACACTGATTTAAAAATTCTGACCAATATAGACCAACTGATATGTATTCTAATAACTGATAAAATGGCATAATTATAAAAAAAAAAAACAAAAACAAAAAAAACATTTCATTTTGTTTTAGGTCATTTACAGTGAGCACCACCAGGCAGGTGCAGTTCATCTCTCTCTCTCTTTCTCTCATGTGGAAGCTGGACTCTTCCCATAGACCTCAATCCCTCCAGACTCATTAACTCTTCCATCCCCTCCAGCTGTCCTCTAATTTTCTTTCTCAAGCTTATTTTATTTTACACTCATTTTTTACTTGACATCTTGACACTTGGCTTGGCAGAATGAGGCGGGGAGTGCTCAGCTGTTCTGAGTGTTAAAGACCGTCATTCCTCACTCTCTTTCTCTCTCCAAAGTTTTTTCGCTGACCAGTAAATGGCCTACTTTTCTTCTTTCTCCTTCATTCTCTCATGCCCCCTCCCCTATGTCAGCTACAAAGGACGGATGATCTTGATTCTTTCCTTTCTATCCATCTTCTCCAGATGATTTGAGAAATTTCAGCTGGAACACGTTTTACAGCAACAATCAATCAAATACAGACACGGGAGAATCTTAACCTGGAAAACATTCAAACTGGGCACATAGACAGAAACATATATGACATTACTCATTCATATCTCACATACATATACACACAAGTTTCTCCTACACACTTGCAACTTCTACAGATGATTTGCTTTAAACAGAAATTAGATTTCCTGACATTTAGTTAAATCTTTAGCAAATCTCAAAATGAATATCCATTTTTAATACGGTAGATCTTTTTTTATTTGTTTTTTATTATTTTTATTTAGGCTATAGTATATAACTTAACATTGGCAGCATGAAGATCATTTTTGTCTTATCAGTATCAGCCAGGTTATCAGTACAACACAATAAGAGTTATTATTAAAATGTCAAAGCTCCTCCTTAACATAGAACAAAAATGCATAATGATCAGTTGTAGCCACGATCAGCTACAATTTTAACTTGATTTTTATTATAGGTTGGATTTGAACTGAGCTTCAGTGCACACAGCTAAAACTGGAAACATCTCTTACACCATTTACCTGATGTTTAATGAGCAGTGATAACACAAGTTTTAGTTTGCCTTACACTATTCTGCATTACTGCATGTCTCTAGAAATAGACAAGTATGTGTTGCCTTTTTCCACCCTGAGTGACCTCATTTGAACAGAGATTTTACTGAGCTAGGCTTCTGCCATCAGCTACTCAATGTCTGCCAAGATAAACGCCCTTTCTCCATAATGTAACTCAGAAACGTTTTGGTCGGCTGCAGAGTGAAGAACTCAGTTTAAGACTCACCAAACTCTACACTAGTTACACCTGAACCGCAAAACAATCCCACATCAATTAATCCCGAGGGTTTTTCATCTGCCACTAAAACATTTTTTTTTTCTTTTGATCTGCACTGTAATTAGTCAGACCTTCAATCTCAAAGCCAACATAAACTTTCTTGTAGAACACCTGGCACTAAAGTAGAGCTTGTTTTTGGTTGGCTGGCACAGATCCGCATTCCCTAATCAAATTCGAATCTTGATTTGATTAAGAAATAATGAGAATATAATAAATATCATAATCATAAGATACCGAACACATTGGTCCTGTTTAGTTGCTGCTAACTATGGAAAATAAAACATTCAGGAAGAAAAACACAAGATAATTTGAATGTTACCTAGATTAGTAACATACAACAAGACTCAAAGTCAGTTATATCACTGTGCTGGCAGTTATTACAAGAGGCACAAACTGTACTCGTGAAGCTTGAACCAGGAAACAAAGCCAAAACACAACAGATTATAATCAAACAGACACCTGTTTAAAGCATGTGTCATTTTTGGTAACACTTTATTTCGATAGTCCACTTTAGACATTCTAGTAACAACTACATGTCAACTAACTAGACTATACATGTCAACTAATTAGATTATTAGTAGACTGTCAGCTTAATATCTGCTAACACTTTATTTTGTTGATCCCCCAACAGACATTCATCTGACTTTAAATAACTTGGCGACTAAAAGTCAACTTGTTCTCCTGACCTAACCTGAACCCTAACATCTAACCATAACCTAACAGTCTACTGACAGTCTACTGTAGTCTACTAATACTCTAATGAGAGTTAGTTGACATGTAGTTGAAAAGTTACTTATTGTGTTAGTAGAATGTCTAAAGTGACTATCGAAATAAAGTGTAACCTCATTTTCCCCCCTTGTTGTGTAGTTGATCAAATCTTTTCATAATTCTTTGCTCAACTTTGACATACTTCCAGCTTATTAGGATCTTCTGACAGGCAGCATGCAAAAGTGCCGTGAGGCTTGTAACATAATCTAAACAGTTTCCGCTACACCTGAGCACTTACTCATCAGTCAGACCACACGCTTTGTCAGCAGCTTTTCCTATGTTGCCCTCCAAACTCTGATCCATCCATGGCATGATGAGAACATGATGGATTGAGAACGCCCCACTGCTTTTGTGTTTAAACATGACCCTTCCTAAAACAGCACACGTACATGCGCGAATGTTTCCACACTGGCCCACACACGCACAAGAAGCATTTACACATACAAACACTTCAACACTGGCCTACAGGCATAAGCTACATGCTCACACATTTGCACACATGCATTCGTAGTTCACGCTGGGCCACTGTACCCTTCGCTAGAGGCAACAACATTCATAAACAAGATGTTTAGTGGAAAGAGAAAAGGCTTCATTGATGCTTCCATAAACAAATGAAACATTATAACACTATTTCAGTGTGTGTGAGTGCACAAACTAGTGAAGATACAGACTGAACTGCTGCTTTTCCACGCGTATGGCCCCTTTGTTGCCTGACATGACTTTGATAATGTTTCATAAACTGTCTCTTCTTAGTGACTCTTGTCCTGTTTTCCCTTTCACTGTCTCATTACTCCCTCCCTGCCACTCTTAGCAGAGAAAATCCAAGATAAACACTCCATAAATTGGATAGCTGTATCGTGTTTTGTGTGGCCTGTTTTCTTTCCCATGATATCATGGGCTGTCCTAAGCTGGATCTCAATCTCCCCCTCCTCTGTCTTCCATATCATTCCATAATGGGTCGAGTATGCTATGAGAAACAGTGGGGAAAAGAGGTCACGAGAAACAAAGGTTGCACTTGCTGGCAAAAAAAAAAAAATGCTCTTCAGACTGAAAGCTATAGAAGACAGTGCTTTATAAAAAAAATTGTGAATATAAAGCCAAATATAATCAGCCTTATTCAGGACAAATAAAGTACATTTAAATCTGCAATTATACTTTGTAAAAAAGAAAAAGTTTTTTTTTTAAATGGTAACTGGTTTTTGCCTCAGAAACCACATTAGAGAACAGAAACCAAGACTTGACCAAAATACCATGGTTATGTCTCTGGCCCCATTCAAAAACCACACATACTACAAATATTTTAAAAAGTGAATTCCTCTGTCTGAAATGCTTCCAATACTTTTGTTGTTTTACGAGCCGCTATTTTTGCTAGTTTTCTTCACTTATTGTATTGTTTTTTGTTACCGTTGCAAGTGTTGCAAAGTACACTTCTTTTAACATTGATAATAAACGGCATGTCCATACTGTGTTCTTATAGTGAATGTGCTGCTTTTGCTGATTGATGTGTTACTATCACCTATATAATGCTCCAGCTGCATCCTGTAAACCTTGAGGGTTCAAGTCAAGTCAACACTACTTGGACAAAACTAGTGTATAAATATAAGCCATCTGGGCCTTCAAAATGAACTTCACATCCGGACTTCACCATCAAGCCAAACTGAACACTATGACCCTATCTATCCTAAATACATATCCTAATGCGATTGACATTACTCTGAAAAATGCTAATGCTTATTGAGAACACTCACAAGAAAAGTGTAAATATGCCTGCAGAAACAAACGCACATTGACCTAATATTCACCAAGGTGCCTTAAGAACCACAAACTGAAAGCCCACACAAACTCAGTGATGCTTAGCTGACAAGTATTGGGGTTGTTCTGACCCAAGAGTGATGGAGGCATGTAGTTAGGTCACAGCTGTGAGTTACACACAAACCCACATGTATGTGTGTATATTGAAGACAACCCCACATATACAATGAAACACTGGCTTAGTAACTGCACAGCTGCACATACATACAAACACAAACTCTTAAAACAAAATATCCTGTCTTAATGCATATTTGGCTGGCTGATAGCCTATATCCCAAGAGAAAGCCCAACTGTCACTCAGATTGCAGATGTTTTACACACACACACACACACACACACACCGAGTTTGAAGTTGCAGCTGGGCAGCAAAGACTGATGATGATCTAACAGCAAAATGAAGGGGATTTCCATAAACAGACTGGATGTAGAGGACTCAGTGTCTTATGCACCCCTCATAAACAGCCTGCCAACATCAAACAGCTTCAATTTATGACTAGCAAACACACAACACAGATGCACAGCAATGTCACTAAGAATCCAGAACAGAGATGTTCTCAACCAACATAAAACTGTTAAATGATAAACTTCAAAATACCTTAATGTTATGAGAAAACCACCACCCAAAATCTGAAAACTTAAAATAAATTAAAAAAATAATGGCAAAACTGATGCAAGAACAGACTCACTAAAATAAGCCCCATTAGCCTGCATTCACTTGCAGTTGGTTCATGTTAGTCACATCATGTGTAAGTGTGTGCTCTACTTCTGTCTGCTTGTGTTCTGATCCAGACTAGCGGAGCTCTCTCTCTCTCTCTCTCTTTTCCTTTTCTCCCATATTCAGTGATTTGGACTGACAGAAGTTTTGATGGATGTGTTCTGTGCAATCTCATAGACTGGCTGTTTGAGCTAATGTGTAATATATCTGGATAGGCGCCAGATTACCGCTGTGATTAGGAGTCACAGAGCAGGCAATGGAGACCAGACCATGTCCATATACTCAGCCTCACTTGGCAAACTGAGCCATTCATCCAACACTCTGCTCCATGCATGTCCAGACATTATCCAAATAAGGAGGGAATGTGGAAGGCCAAAACGCCTGTATCGTTCTATTGTACATTTGGTCTAATTATAGTGATATCTAGAAAATGAAATTCAATACCGTTCCAAAATGTAACTCATTTCTGGGATGGCAAATCAGCCATTACTCCAGTCTTCAGTGTCACATGCTCCTTCAGAGTATGCTGATTTGGTACTCAAAAAATATTGTATGATTATCAATGTTGAATACAGCGTAGTATTTGAGTGGAAACTGTGATACAGTTTTTTCCAGGATTTATTGAGGAATAGAAAGTTCAAAAGAACAGCATTTATTTGAAATAGGTAATCTTTCTGTTACATTATAAACATTACATCCTTTATGTGGTTGCAAACACGGTGAACACAAAGGACTGGAAAATAATTGGTAAAAATAAATAAAAATGCAAAAAATAAAAATGACTATAAAGAAAGTTAATGGGGTTTAGTGCTTTTGGACCTCATTGACTTTCAAAATATTTTTTACGTGCGATCCACAGAACAAAAAATGTCATACAGGTTTGGACAATGCTATCTCACGACCAATTCGTACGATTTTACAAGTGATTAAAAGATAGCCATTTCTTAGCTTTTTCTTATCATGCTTATTATTTGTCTACACCCACGTGATGGGTAGGTGTAGGGGCGGGGTCAGGGGTAGGTCATTCGTACGAATTCATACGAATTGGACAACTCACAAATATGTACGATTGAGCAAAAATCATATGAATTTGTGCCCAAATTAGTCATCTCATAAAATTCGTATGAATTACCGTGAGATCGTGTTGGGTTTGGAACAACATGAGGGTGCATTATGCATGAACTATCCCTTTAAATGTTAACTGGTAGTCTTTTCTTCTTGAATACCTGGTAGGTATTTGGCCAGGACTCCCTGGAAGAAGAGCTTTTTATCTCAATGGGACTATCCTGGTAATATAAAGGATAAAAAAAGATTTAAAAAAAACCCTCAGCCCTCTCCTCACACTAAACTGATCTATCACAAAGAACATCCTCTCTATATGAAAAAAAGAGTCATAACCTCCGCATTGCCTTCACCCATGCTGGCCTTCTCACGGTGACTTGGCAGCCAAAACAAGGCAGTGATGAAATGGATAATTTTGATCTAAGATAAGTTGAAAGAGAAAAATGAGCTGAAAGCAGCAAGAATCAGCTGCCCTGGGAGAACCACAGGGTTGATATTACATATAGAAATGCTTAAATATGCAGTTCTGAGATACAGAATGCTTGGCTTCACTTCAGCCTGTGTCCTTCTGTGTTTTTCCCCAAACGGTGACTCTTTTTGATTACAGCATCACCACATCCTCAGCTGTGAAAAGAATGTGTTTGATCTGTCAGCTGTAAATTTCAAATGGGTACAATGACAACTACATCTCTTTCCAGAAAGGGCACTTGAGTAATGAGGTGAATGTTTCCACTACATCCAAATTATTCATACTTAAGTGAGAGCTTAAGTGTCTGGAAAAATGCATACAAATCACATTTCAAGACATGACTCGAACAAAGACGAGTATTTGGGTAGGAAAAAGATTTGTGATGTTGTGCAGCACTGCGAGGACACTCTCGCTTGTCAAGAATTTACACTGCAGTTCCCTGACCTCTGCCCTCCATTTGTAGAGGCCCGACATGGTCCTTTCTTACACAATGTCCAAACACACATCAAAAGGCATGCCTTTTTTTGGAAGGATAATGTCCTCTTGACGGTAGGCCAAGTTGAGGAACATTTTTAATCATCAAACCTCAAATTAACTAAAAAAAAAAAAAAAAAAACAGGCGAGTTTGCATGCTCAGCATCATGTGGCATTGGTTTAGAGCATATGTAGAGAAAGGGAGTGAGAAAGTGCAAAGGGAAAGAAGGAGAAAGAGCAGAGCCATTAAAATAGAAACTTGAAACCTGGCAATGACATTAAAACAAAGAAAAACAGATTTGGTTAAATACAATCGAAAAAGAAAGTTCCATCACGACAGCTAGACAGCTATGGCATGAGAAAAAACAGACTCAAGTGGGAAACCAGTTAATGAACATGGGGATTTAAAGTTTATAGAATTAAATTAAATTTCATATTCCATCAAATATCATAGACATCAAGTGTTGTCCTTTACTTTTTGGAACTGGCTCAAAATAGTCAAAATGCAGATTTGATTGGAAAATGATACCACTTCACACTCACTCCCCAGCAATTCCACACATTGTATGCCAGCATTTTGCATGTCAGACAGCCTTAGATGCTACAATATCTACAAACATTCATTTGATTAAGGAAAGAAGTGTCTGAAAGAGAATCTCTGAGATCAAGCTACGAGGGATGTATGTTATGTCTGTCCTGAATGACAGGGATTGCAAAACATTACGTTCTCTCTTGTCTCCCGGACATTTTGTTAAAGCTGTCCGTTGCTAATCAGACTTCTCTGATGTTGGACTACACTCTTGGCAATGGCTGTGAGAGAAAGAGTTTGGTTTTGATCTGAGCTGAGGGAGTGGAGCCATGCAGATCAGGCTGTGTTAAGATACAGATCCAGTGATGGAGAGGATACTGTTCTAATTTTGTAAGATTTTTGATTTATTTG
Source organism: Cyprinella venusta (assembly GCA_038021265.1). NCBI lineage: Eukaryota > Metazoa > Chordata > Actinopteri > Cypriniformes > Leuciscidae > Cyprinella > Cyprinella venusta. The sequence goes on along the minus strand of CM075865.1, from coordinate 34,384,600 downwards.
GAGTTCATCAGAAATGATTTACAGTATTTCTTTAAGGAAAAAAAACTTGGTTGAAATTACAACCATTTTGTACAGTAAAAAATCCATAATGATGAATGGAACAGAATGTAGTGCAATATCATACAACAGATAGTTCTGGTTCTGTAATCTGATTGGACATGCTGCATTTCAATGATATACAGCTGATTCTGCTGGGACGCAATAAACTTAAAACAACTGGCCATATTGCTTCTGAAATGTAAGTGACTCAATATTACATTGTGGTTTATGGAACTGTTCACCCTCACAATCCAGTAATATCAACACGGCTATGATCACAACACTCTATGCCCAACTTGATTGTGTGATATTGCTTATTACATTAATTTCATCTATTTATAACACAAAACTAACCCTAAAATTAATTTATTTTTAAAACAACATAAAATACTAGCATGTCAGAGGAAATTAAGCTAGTAATTTCACTTTTTTCAGGCTAACAGTTAAATTGCATTAAAATTTACATTTATGTCAGCGGGCAACAACTTCAATAAAAAATAGCCTAATGCATGTTATGTGACAATAAATATCAGCAACAGTCATTTATAGTAATTGTTCAATTCACATTTTGTTTCTAGCTACAGCTTAAAATATGCTGGAATCAAAACATGCTGGTGGTTATGTTAGACTAACAAAATTGTTCTGCAAATTCACTTTATTGCAAAAATGTCGTGTTTTAAGTGCATCCATAAGTAATTTACATAAAAAAATATTACAAGCATCTATATCATAGCATTCTTGTTACATATTCTAATCTATATGACACACTGGCTCTCCACTTTTAGAGTCATACTGCCATCGTCCTTTCAAATTAGAGTCCAGCAGACTCGCCCATCAATGAGTAAAATATTCCAATACTGCCATCTGTCGGATGAAAGGTAACATTGCAGGGTTTAGATGTCTAGACAGCGTGATGGTTACGCAAAGACGCAAACCTGTATAATGACGTAACCGCGTGCTTTAGATTGATAATATCATCACTATTTTACCATCATTTTGGATTAATTGATTCTGAAATAAACTGGTATGTGTTCAAAGTTCAAACCAAAGTTCATCTGAACCAGCAACTCGTAAATCGGTTTAATTCCTCATTTGTTTCACACGTCATTCTAGGCTCATTTAGTAAAAATCAACTCTCAGCTGTACTAGATGGTCTGAATCTGAGACAGAACAAGAGTGGAGTGTTCCCATGACTCTCACCCTGATGTTCTTCAGTCTGGGAAAGGCACAAAGCATCAGCTCATAAATCCAGTCCGACCTGTTCCTGACCCATAGATTCCCTTCCTCAAACCACCACTAACTCTCCACAGCCTCAGACACAGGGCCAGAGTACAGAACCCTTGAGAACTCAGCTAAGCGAAACAAAGGAGGTTAAATGGAGAAGCGTGTTTATTGGCAGGTCGAAGGAACTGATGCGTGTGGGATCAATAGTGTGACTGATGCTGGACTTGAGACTGGAGGAACTGAATCATAACATCAGCCTCGAGTCCCTCGCAAACTCTTGCTCTTTCTTTCTATTCTTCTATTTATCCTAGGACACCCATCTCACATGATGTGCTAAAATCAACTAAAATCAAAGGAAACATAGGGGAAAACAGACTTCTATGGAGCCCTGCAATAACCCATGTCTGTATATATATATATATATATATATATATATACTGTATATATATAGCTATATGAAATTTTCATTCCCTGTGATCACAATTTAAATAAAATGGTCTGATAAAACATGGCCACAAAGTATGAATTCGTATTTAGATGGGCTGTACGTATAAAGGCATGTTTTGACATGCAAGGGTACATAGACAGACCTGTCTACTGAGATTTTTCAATGGCTCTTTTAGCAAGATACGTGATAGGTTACGCTACACCAGTGTTGACAAGCGAACCATTTCATTCAATTTTTCATTCATTTTGGTCTGAATATCACAATGGTCTTGTTCATGTGATTTCACAATGTGCAACAGCAGAAAGAAAGAAAGAAAGAAAGAAAAAAAAACAGCACAAGACCGATAAATTGCAACTATTTAATTTACTGCTAGGGACCACTAGAACATTGCATCTGAGGCAAAGTCCTTTGTTTACATAAAGGAAAAAGAGACAGGTTTTCCATCTAGTGGTGAGGGAATACAGAGATCTGGAACACTAGATCTGGATTTCTTCTCACCAATAAGTCTATCCTGGGTGGCCTGTTATTAAATTACAGTCACAACATGTCATCCGAAAGTCTCAAACCAGAAAGTTCTGCCAAAGCCACGATAGCCAACTGTGACTCCAACAGCCAAGCATCAGAGATCTGTTTAGACAGCAAGAATAGTAGAAGGAGGCTAAGCCAAACCAAAAATGTCCATCTACACCAACTAATATTAGTTTAGTTATTATTATATTCTGATGAAAATATTAAAATATGTCACCATTATCTTTTTAACGTCATCGTTTAACATCAGGCCTTTACAAATGAAAGCGTTCAGTTGGCATTTTGTTGTCAAGATGCAAATAAGCAATGCAATTTACTGGAAATGATCAGCATAGTTAACATAATCCTCTCCATGACATCCCATGACATCATAGCCACCTGCATGGCTGTCAGGGCTTCAGAAAAGAGCCTGTGTGTGGTTACCCTCTATGGGGTGATTTCCTCATATGTCATGGTCATTATGAGCTGCTGGGCCAAACACAAAGAATGCTCAGTTTTAGTCCCACCAGACAAGTGCCCATGACAACCGATGTGCAAAGCACTTTTCTCACACACTAGGCATCCTCACTGGTTTGGCACGTGAGTTCATTGCCTGTTCTGAAGGGTAGCTGTGGGTGGTTGTCTGCTTTGACTGAAACTGACAATGAGGGTTCACTCATGAAAATACCTTATTTATTAGGACTGATCTGAAGACAAGCGGAAAACAAGAATTGTATACTAAAGAAAAAGCTATTGACGTACAACCAGGAACTGAAACCACCTCTCACCCCATCATCTACTGGCTTCACAACATTTTCTGTACACAAAAAAAGTCTTTACTAGGTATGTGTCCAGTAGGGGCCACTGTTAAGCCCACTGTTGATATAGGTGGCAACCTTCCCACCGGTAACAGGTGTTGCAGGAGGGAAGGTTCACACAGTGTTTTGACTGGTAAGCTAAGTTATGCAGAAAAATAATGGTGAATGACTGAAACTGTGGATTTATTGACTTATATATTGATTTATTTAGTGGTTCAAAGGTTCATTCTGCACAAATTCAGAAGTAGTATGGTGACATTGTCGCTATAATGCAAAGACAATGAAATTACAGCAGTTTGTGTCCAACAGCAATGTTGCTCATCTTTACCAACAAGAGATATTCCTTTATTTGATGGAGGTTCCCCTTCAGTTTGTTTCATTTATCAAACATTTCATTTGAAAAGAGAGTGGAGGAGAAGGCAAGCTATACTGATTGCTTATATTTACTAGGGTGCAGCCAAGGGTTGTATGTAATTGCCTATACATGATCCCTGACTTTGACTATGCAAAGGGAAAACAGCTATTTCGGGAACATTTTTGCAATAAGTACAATATCGCCACTGCTTATTTGGAAAGAACCCTGTCTTGGTCTTTATTAAAAGTGGAGGATGTCAATGCTTTGTAATCTTATGTTCTCTTTCTGCATGCACTTGCACGTGAGTGAAATACCTTTGATTCTCCTCTCATCTGACAGTGATTAAAAACATACCGTACCCTTACGTAAGGCCCAGACAACACTCAAGCATTTCGGCTTCTACCACCTGCGTTTTACATAATCATCCATCCTGTCTCTCTCGAATAATGACGGCAATGGGTAATTGAACACTGAATTTTCACCTCGTTCGGACCAGCACGTATAGCTCTTTGATATCAACAGCCATCACCTTGTAAACTCCACAGTGCTCTGTCATTTAATGAGTTTAAGGGTTGTATATTTGTTCTGATCTTGATTATCACATGTGTTCTTTTGGGATAAGTAATGATATTGATGTTGGAGACGTTCTTAGTACACTTCGCCACATTCCTGTCTCTCGATCAAAATCACTTGTTATTGCACGTGAAGTGTCTGTTAAAGATTCCAGCTGTTCAGAATGCAAATGGCTTGTCCTGGTCAAAGGTTCAAAGTCAAAACCATGTTCAGGTTTTAAGAGCCAAAATGTTTTCTCATAGTAAACAGACAACTCAATGTAAGGCAACAAAAGTAAAACACATGCAAATGAAGTCTTTCCCAAACAGATGAGCATTGAGAAAGCAAACACGTCAGTGTTACGAGAGAGAAACTGAAGCCATGGAAAAAGATAAGGACTCATTTATCTTCTTTAACATGGACTTTGGAGCTCTCCACTTCAAACAGGGCACATACTATTGATTTACACGCTTTCATGAATCTTTCTGCAAGCACCTCTCAAACCTTCATAGCATATCCTGCTCTCATCTTTCCTTGAGCTTTTGTATGTTCTCATGCTAAATTCACCATTTCTGCTAAATCTGCCATAAAAACAGAGAAACCTAGACGTTATTATTACTGCCCATAAGTGAGCAGCTGACGTCACTGATCTTACACTTGTGGGCAGTAAAACTGACACTGCTTTCAATTACAGTTGTCATCAAACCCACTGCTTATAGAAAAACCAAGGAGAGAATCATAATGATAGGAAAATCACAGGAGGGAATCAATTAACTAAACAAAAAGCTAACACACTATTTCGATAGTTCACTGTTGACATTTTACTAAATAAGTAACTTTTTGCAACTACCAAACCTGTCTGCTTAATATCTGCTAAGACTTTTTAATGCTCCCCCAACAGACATTCTACTGACTACAAGAAACTTTGCAAGTATATGTGCTTATTCTACTAACCCTCACCCCAACACCTCACCCTAACCACTCTTGAGAGAACTTTTTTAATAAAGAAAGCTTTGCCAAAGACAACTATCTATCATTGTGATGAAGGGGGTCATGGTTTGGAACGACACCATTTAACTTGATTGGGACACCTTTTTCCCAAGTGGGTTACACTTTATTTCGATAGTCCACTTTAGACATTCTACTAACTATAAGTATAACATGCCATTGTACATTATGTCTTTTTAATGTATCTACAAAGCCCTGCAGAGTCCATAGCTCGGTAGGATTTGTTTGTCCACAAATATGAGCAAATACAAGGAATACATACAAATAACAGTTTATCTTTCAGACAAGTGTTTGAATTCTTGTGTTTTCCCCTGTTTAGTTATGTCTTTTTGTTTTAAAAGAGTGTTGAAAGCATTATACATCTGTGTTTGAAATTGAAGTCTCTGTACACCTGTTGCTATCATGCAGTCATCACTCGTAAATCTAGTACGCAAATCCAGCATCTGAGACAAATACACAAAGTGCTTCTAGAATGTGTGTTTAGCCAACCATCAAATTATAACACATGGACTTTATTATACCACCAGACATCTGATGGCTAAGCTTGCAAGAATGAAAATAACAAAATTATTTATCTAATTTTGCTTCCTTAGGGGATAGTTCACTTTGAAATGAATTTTTGATATGTTTTAGCTTACCTCAAGGCAAGGGCATCCAAGATGTAGGTGTCTTTGTTTCCACAGTATTTTCAATTTTGATATTTTTAGGTCAAACCGTTGTTGTCTGTCAGTCATATAATGGAAGTCTATGGGGATCAAATTAAACAATTTAAAAACAGGTCTATTCCCATCAATGAAAGATCTTATATTTGACAAATGCTCATTTGAATTGTCTGTTTCTCAGACAGGAAATGTTTGAAAATGTGTGCTGATATGTATCTGCTATAATATAAATAAAACGATTATGGTCAAAGATGCAATATTATACACGCATTGGTTAGGAAAAGATTCAGACGGTTTCATTTCCCTCTTTACATACTGTATTATAAAAGGTATGAACATTTACATTCAATTACATTCAAGAGTCCATCTGAGTGGCCTGCTAGGACTATGATGTGAAATGAAGGTGGCTTTAGATTTAGTTTGAATAAATAAATTAAAATGACACGTGATATTCAAGCGCCCACATGAGTAGGTTTAACTTCAGAATGGGGCAAAAATCTTGCCAAACTACTTTGCCAAACCCATCTGAAATGTACTGCAAGTTAGTGAGTCAGATGAACATTGTGAGACGAAAGCAGCTGTCCACAAAGCCTGCCAAACTGACTGATAAAAACACATCCAATTGTCATCACCATTCAGAAATATGGAGGAAAAGAAACAACGTCCTTATGAGGATGAAGGTGTTCTCTCTACATCTCCAGGGAGATTCTGAAGTAAAGACCTCTGGAACGACTCCTCAGAAAATTCTGGAACAAGGAACTCCAGCAGCAAGTCAAAAACACAGTACACCAAGTGCCTGCACACACCCCATAACAAGTTTTAATTGTTAATAGGCATTTACTTCCAGCCTATTTAGGTTATAGTTCATATACTCAACAGATTCTTAAAAATTAAGGTCATTGAGGATTATCTGTTGTTGTTAGGACTCTGATATTGTAAATTTAGATTATAATACCTGTTGATAGTGGGGTCCTGTAGAGATTCCAGCAAATGCTCCCACACTAGCCTGAACTTCCCCGAGCCAAGCATGTCTGTAATTAACTCTACAATTCACACAAACAAACAATTTTGTATGTCAGTATGTACTGCTTGCCATGAAAATGTGTTCTCCTGCAGTTTGAGTTCCACAGTAATATGAAACCACACACCATATGAACCTCAAACGTTTTGTTTTACAATAGTAGATACAACGTGATAAATGTGTCTTAATTGGAATGAAGAGGATCCTGCTCATTAATTCTGAAGCTGCTCAAATGTTGTGGTATGAACTGACCTGGGAACAGCTGCATAAGGCAGTGCAGGCACTGGAGTCTGGTCTTCTCTCTCTGCTCTGGGCTTCTCTCTGGTCGTGGACCCGCAGGCAGCTCACCCCCGGGCCACACTGCATCCTGGAGAACCCGCAGGTAGATCACCCAACATGGGGCGCTGCTCAGGTGGGCTATGCCTACATCTAGCCACCTGGGTAAGATAGAAAGACAAGGAAATTGAGAATGGGAGAAAGGTTTCTATGGTGTTTCCAGCATTATATCATTATGGTTTAGATATAATTGTAGTATTTTTTTATATTTTGAATTAGATTTATTATTATATTTTCAGGTTTTAGTTAAAGTTTTAGCAATTGTGTTATATGATTTTGAATTTTTTTTTAATATTTCTATTAAGCTTTATTGGTAACACTTTACAATAAGGTTCATTTATTAAACATTAGTTCATGCATTAACTAACATGAACTAACCATTTGTTACTGTAGTTGTTATTCTTTGTTAACATTAGTAAATACAAATTTAGCTGTTCATTGTTTGTTCATGTTAGTTCACAGTGCATTAACTAATGTTTATAAGATTTTAATAAAGTATTAGTAAATGTTGAAATTAACATTACCAAAGATTAACAAATGCTGAAGAAGTATTGTTCATTCTTTGTTAATGTTAACTAATGCAGTAACTAATGAACCTTATTGTAAAGTGTTCCCGCTTTATTTTTATTTATGTTTTAGTCATATTAGTACTTGTACTTATTTCAGTTAGTTGACAAGGCAACATTTCAAATTCAATTTTTTTCCCCAAAGTTCTGGTTCTTCATCTAATATTTACATTTTTTTTTAGATTTATTTTAATTAATGTAATACCATATTTAACCATAATGTTTAAAATTGTTTTAAAGCCTAATCAGATTAAAGTAATTCCATGTAATAATAATAATAATAATAATAATAATATATATGGAATGGTCCAACGCACCCAACCAAAAATGACACTTATGAACCGGTTCTTTTTAGTGGATCAAAAACATCCAGCAAGACCAGTGTAGCCCAAAGCCCGAGTTACTGGTTTAAATCAATCTGGAATACTGCTCTGTATAATTAGCATCATTACCAGAGAGAGAGATTCTTGAAAATGCTTTCATATGTCAGCAAAATTGACTATATAGCTGAAATACATTAACATGTGGAAATTGAACCAAATCGAGAGCTTGTGAATCACATTCTAATCAGGAAATCTAATACTGAAACTCAGTGTCCATGACTTTTTAAAATGATTTAAAAATCTCAATTTTGTAAAGACATATGATGTTCAAGTCAAAGTCTTCAGGAAGACTTCAGAACCTACACTGTCTAAAAATATGATAAACGTGTCTTGAATGCCAACTGCACTGGAAACATTCATTGTCACTCAGGCTGGGCCCTGTCATCACCTCTATCTTTAACTCATTGTTACTTTCTATGAAATCTCATGGCTACTATTATGCACACTAAGCCTCACTACTAAAAAGAGATCTGCACACTCTACGATCAGGCAAAGGAAACACAATAAACTTCACAAGTGCATAAGAGGAGCTCAAATGTGGTGGGTCAGGAGGGGCCCGTGTTCTGCTAACAGCTGGCTGGATATCTGTTTATTTTTCCATTTCTCTGGCATGCGGTGCTCATATTCTCCGAGGTCTTTGCATGTCACCTGTGTGATGGACTGTGGGGAGCTAAACCGGTCTCCAGGGTCGCGTGCCTCCTCTCTAGAAATAGCAGCCAGCACGATGTGTGTTAACTATAGTAGACTGCACACGGAGACAGACATGCACACAAAAACAGTTACTGTCGGATATGGTACACATTTTGAACTGAATTTGATTGATAAACATTCCTCGAAAGACTTTTTTTGTGTGGATACTACCACGCAAACACATGTCCTCAATGTCTCAAACACACACTTGTGCATGCATAGAGACAAACACAGGCATGCTGCACAGTGGAGATAGATTTTAATCAATGTCAAGACTTTCAAAACCCTCTGAGTTAAATATGAGAAAACAATGGTTCGTATGGAAGCAGCGAGGTCATTTTGACCCGCGAGGGAAGGATTGGTTTCTAGGTTGGGAGGTGGCGAAAAATCAATAAACAGGAAGGATTTTTTTATCCTAAATGCAAATATGATTAATAAACTATGAAACTTTTACAAAAGCTTATATGAACATTTGTGTTTGAGGATGTTTAGAATTTCTCCTAATAAATTCTGAGACCTGACATAACCTCTGTCAGACATCAGACAACAGCTCCAAACGATGATCGTCCAAGTATTATTTCACAATGAAAAAGCTCTGTACTTTCACATATGCTGCAAAATATGACGTTCTGCATTACTTTCTCTCATTCCCACATGCGTTCTTTATCCTAACCTCCTCGTGCTTAAAAAGAAATGCTTTATTGATTTTGAATCTTGTGAAACAGTCTTCTGCCAAGTCATAAAAGAAAATATGGCTAGGCACTAGTTCAGATAACACAAAAATCATCAAAGTGTTGGGTTATACAACAATATGTTCTAGTACAAGTATGAATAGAAAAATAATCACATCTGACCCCCTTGACAGACAGGTTTTAACCTAACAATCTCTGTGTGCATGTGTATGTGTGTGAGCATTTAAGAAATGGACAAGGAGAAAAAGGGAAAAGTAAAAAAAGGAAACAGGAATACACAGGTTCAAAAGAGAAGCTCTGTCAGAACCACACACTTCAACATCCAAACTAAAGTTGAAGTTAAGATTATTTTTTTGAGCTAACAGATTATAGAGAAAGTAAACGTATATAGCACACATAATATACCAGTTAAAAGTTTAGTGTTTTATTCAACTAGGATGCATTAAATTGATCAAATGTGTATTCAAAATTCTATTTCAGGTAAATTATGTACTTTTGTACTTTCTATTCATCAAAGGATCATCAAAATGTATAACCATTTCCACAAAAATAATCAGCACAACTGTTTGCATTGATAATAATAATAAACATTTGTTGAGCAGCAAATCAGCTGCTCAAACCAATTTTTCAGATCACCTAACAAAAAAATGTCCAACATCCAATGGAAAAAAAAAGAAGACAAAAGACAAAAGTCTGAAATGGCAAACTATAAGCTAAGTAAATTACTTATTTTAGGGAAAAAAAGATAATAGTAGTCTATGTACTCTGACTTTAGAAGTCATACCTAGGACATCAATTACATAACCACATGTGTGAAGACAGACCTTGATGGTGTGTGCTGCCCCCTTGTGGCATTATGAAAGTCCTTGTTTCTGCCATTTTGAAAAATGTCTCCTGACACTGACTAAGAAAAATAGAAAAACATGCACAACTATAAGGCTAGGGAGCATCTAGTTTTCTAGAGTAGGTTTTGAGTTTCATGTATTTATACTACTTGCAGAATAAGAATAACACCACATGATGATGTTCATTTACATGAGTATGTGTGGATCTACTGGGAGCTGCTAATTTGACCTGGGATTTTACAATTACTGTGTAAGTGAGTTCCTGCAGTAAGGCATCTACATCTGTTCAATATTATTTCCAGCAAATCTGGAAAGTGTCTGCTTAAAAAGGTCAGCCTCAACCTTTAAGTGAAAAAATCCTGCCATAACGAAGAACAAGATTTTTTTAAACAAATTGTTTAGAGTGGCCTCAATTCTAGTTTCACAGAAGCTCTCTTTAACCACCAAATAGAGTTAGACAATTATAACTGGACATGCACACAATATAGGCTAGTTTTCAAAATTAGGTTTAATTAATTGGCATGACGCAACATGAAAACAGAAAACCAGAACAGATGATTTCCACACACACAGACCATAAGAACACAGATGTATCCAGCCAAGATGCTCTTGTGGTGACATGAGGTCTGATGCAGAAATATACAACCCACTGTGGTGTTTATGCCACCACATTTAATGGGCATCTCCAAATCCAGCAACTGGACGAAACAGGATCTAGTCAGGGCTGAAATCAAAAAACCCAAAGCATCCTAACCCAGTGACATCATAGTAATGTCAGTGTACACAGCAACAACATTCCCAGCCCACATTTGGTTTACATTTCCAGTGGGACATTTTATTCTCGGACAGGTGTGCATTACATACTGGTATTTATCTTTGTAAGTGCAAAAGTATGGCCTGTGTGGGCATTTGTTTGCAGGCTGGTAAACTGCTCATTGTGTTACACACATGTTGAAAATCAGCAAAAAGTACGAGTCTTATCCCTTTGGGGTGGTGCACAGGCTAAAACCCCAAGGCTGGCAATCAGAAGGTTGCTGCTTCATATGGAAACTCATTTCCACTTCAGAGTAAAAAAAGTTTTAAGTAAGATGAAAAGTTTTATTTTGAGATATAAAATCTCATTGGGAGATATAAAGCCAAAATTGCAAGATATAATAGTAGCAGAAGTAGCGGAATATCTTTTTTTCTGCATTGTGACATACATGTGAATGAGTGAAAAAGGCTACTGAAAAAGAAAATGTAGGATGGGTGCATGGCAGATCGGCTACATGTGAGATTTTAAATTACATACATCGGAATTTAAATGACATACATCACCAGAAAGAAGTTTCACTCTGTAAGTCACGGTTGACGCAAGTGGAGACTATGATCAGTGGCTTTTTTTGTGTGTATAACTGCTCTTCTACAATACATTTTCAAAGAGTGTGTGCACACCACACACATTGAGCACACAGAGAAGGAAGCAAATGGACCAAGACCATTACATAATAACCCTGTTTGTAGATGTTCCATCCCCAGTGATGCCAATACATGCTTTGAACCACAGAGAGCCATAAGTTTCCAGACTTTTCTCCATCTAAGTACAACAGAAACTCCCAAGTTCTGGAAGAGCTAACAGAAAGCTTTCAGCTTTATCCTGCGGCAAGTTTATCCACTTGAACAAATAACTGTTTAGGGACCAGTGATTTAGTGTGAAACCAGACAGATAAGACACCCTCGCTAACAGTTTGGAAACGATTGGCCAAACTAAACAAACACATTTCTGGCAAATGGTGAAACTGGTCCTCTCAAGTGATATATGTGAACAGACTTCCCTGAAGTGCCCGTGAGCTGGCCTGAAGTGTGGATATATAAAAAAGTTGTTGCTATTTTACATGACCAAGGTGCTAACATGAAGACCAGACCAATAAAGACCTATCTTTAATTTCTACCCCTTATCTAATCTCTTATGGTAAAACTCCTAAAATTAGTGTTAGATAAAAGGACAAGCCTTACCATATGTCTGGCCAACCCTGTCTTGGCTTTCAAGGAGACAGGATGGAGAGACAAGGTCAGTGAGGCTTGGATATTTGTTGCCTTTTTCCATATTATTAGACATTTCCGGAACTCCAGGTCCCAAATACATGCTGTGCTGAAGTTTGTACTTGACAGTCAAATAAATGTTTACCAGATGGAGTCAGAAGTGATTGAAGACATGATGGCCTCACATGTCCTGTAGAAAAACTCTATGATAGAACACAGAGTACATTTATACTAAAACATTTAGACATTTTATATTTTATGGAAAGAACTTAATATAAATTCAAATGAAAGCCGTTTATTGACAATTTTCTAAGGGACTAGAACTGAAAGTGTAAATTGTTTCCAGTGCCCATAAAGGACATGGTGAAAAAAATATGAGATTGAGGAAATATTATTTTTCACTGTTTTAAACTTTTTGAGTTCCACCGAGAAACTTTGTGTTCACTCACAAGGAGAAAACGTTTTGCGAACACTCGGGAACGCAAAGGTTTGCGAGCGAATGCAAAGTTTCTCAGGGAGTGCAAAGGTTTTACGAGTAAATGCAAAGATTCTTGGGGATCATAAAGGTTTTGTGAGCAAACAACATTTCTTGGGGAAACGCAACGGTTTTGCGAGCGAATGCAAAGATTCTCGGGGGAAAGCAAAGGTTTTGCAAGCGAATCCAAAGTTTCTAGGGGAATGCAAAGGTTTTGCGAGCAAACATAAAGGTTCATACGGGAACGCAGGTTTTGCGAGTGAATGCAAAGTTTCTCGTGGAATGCCAAGATTTTGCGAATGAACGCAAAGATTTTGGGGGGGATCATAAATGTTTTGCGAGCCAACACAATGTTTCTTGGGGAAAGGCAACGGTTTTGCGAGCGAAAGCAAAGATTCTTGGGGGAAAGCAAAGGTTTTGTGAGTGAACGCAAATTTTTATCAGGGGATTGGAAAGGTTTTACAAACAAACACAAAGTTTCTTGGGGGAACGATAAGAATTTTGCGATCAAACAGAAAGTTACTCATGGGTCTCCAAACATTTGCAGGTGAATGCAAAGTTTCTAGAGGAATGCAAAACATTTGCGGGTGGACACAAAGTTTCTTGGGTGTACGCAAAGGTTTTGCCAGCAAACAGAAAGGTTTAATAAAGGTTTCTCTGGGGCGGAATTGGCTCAGTGGTTCATGTAGGTTGTCTACAAACCAGAAGGTTGGTGGTTCAATCCACCTGACCAAGTGTTAAGGTGTCCATGAGCAAGTCACCTAACCCCAGCTACTCCCGATGAGCTGGATGGCACCTTGTATGGCTGACACTGAGTGAATTAGTTTGTATGAATGGGTGAATGTGAGGCAAAATGTAAAGCGCTTTGGTTGCCATTGGGTCTGTGAAAGCACTATATAAATGCAGTCCATTTACCATTTACATTTGAATAATAAAAATAAACTAAAAATGTATTTTTATCAAACTTGTCTGGGTGGGCCAGTGAGTAATGTGGGTGGGCCAGGGCCCATTACTGGCTACACCCCTGCAATAACCAGTCAATCAATCTGACCAAATATCCTTAACTCTGCATCAACACTTCATACATCTAAAATCCAGCATTTAAACTACCCCTCTCACCTAAACCAGCATCAGAACATTCTGTGCACCTCTTTTACAGGAAATATTTCTTTAAAACTGCAGTAATCCTAATTATACATAGCATCAATTATTTTGCTGACCCCAAACCACATAAACTCCCCAACTTGGTTGGAAAAAACATGCCAGAGTAACTGCACATGGAATAGTGAAGACGATGTCATGCATAGAAAATAGCTTTAGATTCAGCTGACATAAGGTGCTGATTTTAGCCACACTAATTAACACCTGTCCTGTTCTGGTGATGTCATACAAACAACGGCAGCATTAACTGTCACATCATTTAACAGACATAAGGCCCAGACTAATATAACCTTCCAGAAAAACAAGTTTGGCTTGTGTGTATCGCTTTTAGTGAGGGCGAGGCCAAAATCCTAACTTTATCCCAAACCTAAATACGGCAATGCGAGAAACACATGCTCAAAGTGACCAGACAAGGCCTTCTGCGTTATGAAGGAGAATTGCAGACACATGGCATACTTTTTTAATGAAGCCCTGAAATCTGAGCATATATCGTTTACAAATGCTAATCTGTATCTAAAATTAATGTTCTTAGTGTTTTCTCAGTAGTCATGTAACAAAAATAATTTTAGAAAAATTTGACCAACTTTTCCCTTGCCAAGTTTGTCCTTTCTGAAATTAAAAGAGAATTCAATACCGTTTTTAGACAGTATCTCATGTAATGATACAGTCAGTCTACTAGTCCATGGGTGGGCAACTCTGGACCCCAAGATCCACTTTGTTCCAGAGTGCCAACCCTAAAAAAAAAAAAGGTTAGGGTAAAGAGCTTGATCAGGGTTAGAGCTAAACTTTGAAGGAAAAGTGGTTCTCAAGGGCCAGATTTGCCCAGCCCTTTAATAGTATTTCTCCCAATTATGAAAAATACTGATTAGATTAGCATTTAGAGAACTGCAGTGAGCTGAATGAACAAAGAGGCCATTTACACAGAATGGTTTGCAATGGAATGGAAAAACAAGCAAGGTCCCGAGATGCATCTTTAAAAGTTGAACTGCTTGACACGTCTTTTTTGAAATCTCCACACTCAGACACAAGTCGCTGAAAAATCACAAATGTAAATCAATGGTCAAAGGCATCCATCTGGTGCATTTTTATGCACGTCAGAGAGAAAGTTTCAACAAAACAGTAATAATGTTTGCTTCTGGCCATAGTATTTACTCATAAATATATGACAAAGTAACAGAGTGAGCCCTATTTTAACAATCCAATTGCATGGTCTAAAGCGCACAGTGCAAGTGCACTTAGGGCACGTCCAAATCCACTTTTGCTAGTTTAACAAGGGAAAAACTGTCGGTGTGCAAGGTTAAAGCGTGTGATCATCGAACATCTACGAGACAAAGTGTATGCCTGTTGTGGGCCCGCCATAGATGCATATTATTAACGTGCTCTTTAAATAACAAACAATAAAATTCACCATTGACTTTAGACCAGGTTTCAGTTGGTTAAAGGAGCAGTCTATTTCAGTTGCCTCAAAATAGCAACGCACCAATAATGTGCCTGAACACACCTCGATCAGACCAGCAAACCCATGGGCACACAAATGCATTAGCTATTTAAAGAACGTGGTGCCGTACGTGAAAATCATAACTGTGTCGGGATGAAACTGGCAAGAGAAACTTGCGTTGCGCCTGACGCCGCATTGTGCCGCGGCATATGATAGGGCCCAGTGTGTTTACATGCACAGTTTTGCATCAATTATGCTTATTAACCCTTTACAAACCATGCAGTCATGCAAATGACCTAAACTGTGTTGTTTTATTAAATAAAGGTCTTGTTTTATTAAATGAAGCACTGGCATGTTTTTTGCACATTTTGATTCTGTTAACATTTTAATGTCCAAACCAGAGTAAAAAAACTGACAATTTCTCAATCTAATGTTAATGTGGGTTTCAGCAGTTGTCAGATTTTGATAATGTACTCATTTTAGATAGTTTTAATCAAAGTTTTGTTGCAAATGTACATTGACTCTATATGTGTAGGCATTCGTAATATCATTAAACAGAAAAAAACTAATATTACAATATATTTTTACACACAAGATATAAAAATATTCAGCAATAACACCTTTATTATGCTTTTACTTGTTAATCCAATAAACATTCTTTCTTTGGCTACACAGAGAGAAACAAAGAAAACATTTTGACCCACTCTAAAGTTCAGAAAGCACTGATGGAGGATATTTCTCTGTGCATGCAACAAATATTAGTGCTGGCATGAGGAGTAATGTACTCTGGGGAAGTGAGTGACAGCACATTCTGTAAAAATGCTGTAATCCTCGTGAGGAAGACATAAGCTCACAGGAAATGTGAACACACTCATGCATTGTTATGATTCCTTTTGGAGTAAAAAAATGCGATCAAGTTCAACAGGGGATCATGCAGATTCGCAGCTGGCAGTTTGTCTCAGGCGATTTACGTGTCTATTCTCGCTGGGCCATTGAGTGCAAAAGGTTCAAAGTCACCTCCCATTTATCAAACATATCACAGAACCATTTGTGTACTTTGTTAAGCATGTGTAGGCCAGATAATAATCTGTTACCCTGCTGAGATTGTTGCTTAATCTACAATAAATAATGATCATTAAACTAAAGGACTCATTAATCTTGGGACCGTATGGTGAAACAGACACAGTGGCCTGTGTGGTCTTTACACAATGTGCTGGGTTTTTTTTAGCCATCACTTCCTTAACTGCTTATGACAGCTTACATATGTCTGGCCCACACAAATGACGCAAGTCTCTTGAACCAGATGCAATCCTGTTGAATGGCTCGCTGGCCAGTTATCAGCCAGCCCTGCTGCATCCAATCACCTTCCTGCGCTTCGCCCTCTATTACTTCTAATTGGGTGGAGTGCAACGCATGCACGAGAAGCTCTGCTTTCTATGCTTTTAAGAATTTTTCCCCTCTTAAATTCTGATGAGGAATTATGCAGAGGAATGAATGGACAACCATTAATGATCCGCCCCGCCTCAAAAAATGCGTTCAACATACTTTGAACACGACCCTGCTGTTCTAGAGTGTTTTTGTTCTCATAGATCAGTTAAGTCAGGGTCTTTTGGAAAAAAAAAATCACCTAGAAAAGCCATTATATAGAATATCATACCAAGTGACTACATTGTTGCTTTAAACAGACTTGTCTCTAAAGCCAGCATGACGGAATACTACAATAATCTCAGGTTCATAACTAATGATTTTGCTGTCGGTCAACAACAAACTCTAATGTGCGTTAATGAACAAGGGTTTTTATTTTTTATTACTCAAGGGTAACAATGAACATCATGGCCAGCAAAATGATTACTGGATAATTAGTGGTTTGATCATTGTGTTTACATACACAGAGGGTAGATTATAAAAGATACACCATGAAAATGGGTATTACATTTCCATGTCATTACATTTACATGTCCATTTTAGGTGCTAATATGTACATTTTAAGTAATATGTAAAATTTAGGTGCTAATATGTACATTTTAGGTGCTAATATGTAAATTTTAAGTGTTAATATGTACATTTTAGGTGCTAATAGACCCCTTCAATGTTTGTACACATCGGAATCCTCTGTTGGGTGCGCGCGCAGCATGGGGTCAGAAAAATGGCACGGCAAATAGACCGGCATGATATTGTGTCAAGTTATGCACTGTCTTTACCACCACAGGAACGGGTACGTTACCATAACAAACTTGTTTTAGTTAATGGCGATTGTCTCCCTGATCCCGAGCTCATAACAGAATGGGTAGACAACGTCAGTAAGTGGCCAGATATTCACTGGCCCGCCATATAACTTATAGCTATCTGGTGGACAAGCCAAGTGTTTACACACGTGAAAAACTCAAAGCCTACAAATCGCTGGAAGCGTATAATTACCTGCGGCTAATTAACGATTCCAACAGGTGGCTAGTGGAGCATGACATTAAGAAACGATTAACCTGCATGGTTTAACGTTATAGTCTATGGTACAAAAAATTAATGCAGTCTTTTGTTTCGAGTTTAATCTAAATTTAATAGAAAGGGATGATGAAGGATGATTTTAACTTACCTGATATGAAGTGAGCGCAACAAACACGAGCCTCTTTGATCATCGCATTGTCCCAGTCTGCCCGTTCTAAAACGCTTAACGTGAAAAACGCTTAACGTGGCTTACTGTACAAAGACAGTGATATTAAAAGACCAAATTCGTTACACATCATATTAATAAACCATACTATGTATAAAAAAATAAGATGAGTCCGGAAAATCAACGCAACGCGATTAATAACACGTTAAGCATTTTCTTCCCATAGAAAACCGTTATATGAGAAAACGCTTAACGTGGCTCACTGTACTAAGACAGTGATTTTAAAAGACCAAATTCGCTACACATCATATTAATAAACCATACTATGTATAAAAAAATAAGATGAGTCCAGATATCAACGCAACGCGATTAATAACACGTTAAACTATGGTTACAGCACGATGGAATGAACTTTTCTGACCCCGACATGCGCACTGCGCACCGCAAATTTTTCTGTGACGTCAACCGTGAAGGGGTCTATATGTCCATTTTAGGTCCTAATATGTCCATTTTAGGTCCTAATATGTACATTTTAAGTGTTAACATGTACATTTTATGTGCTAATATGTCCATTTCATGAGCTAATATGTCAATTTTCGGTGGTAATATGTACATTTTAGGTGTTAATATGTACCACTAAGGTACTATATGCAGCCTTTGGGTACAAAAGTGTACCTTTTGAAAAGGTACAGCCCCAGAGACAGCTTTTGTACCTTTTACTATCTGCTTACTATCATAAGCCTATCATATTATGATATCACTCCTATCATAATACTTTTTTTTTTTTTTTTTTTACAAATTCAAAGTTGTCAAACATGTACTTACCTTTCAATAAAAGTGCCAAAGAGCAGTCTAATGGTTTTCTGGATGTTTTCTGTACACAGCCAGCTCCACTGGTCCTTCATCAGCAAACACAAGATATTCAGAGCAATATCTGCCAGGGCAGTGTCTGCATCATCACAAACATCAAAATTTGGCAGTGTAAATGTAGGGTTAGATTTTAGATTGTATCAGATAAATGTTTTGATCTCACATAAAATAATTAAAGCTACAACTCGCTCTCAATCAGCTCTCATTCATCAATAATATACTGCCATCTCCTGTTTAATAGGGTGTACAGCATTCCTCACAGTTATCTTTTAAATTAAAGTTAAATTAAAGTTAATTTTCACCTTATCCTACACAATTCTAATATGCATGAGAATAAAATACAAAAAAGTTTTCAAGCTCTGCTTTTGAAGTTGATTTACCTGCTCCTCTTCCTCTCTTTTCTACAGGTCTCTGCTCTCTCATGTGTCTTCCTCCAGCAAAATGACTCCTGACACCACCATCCACCAGCTTTTCCTGTTCCTCAACAAACCCCTCCAGATCTGACAGTGAGAAACCTCGAAGAACCTACAGAAAGGGATGAAGTATGTAACACTCTCCGCAACGACAGCTCCTCAGAATCCACAGAATCCATCAATACAGAAGATATAAAACCTGCGTAATATTGTGATACCTGTATCGTTTATTATTCGTCATGCTTCTCCTAGCAACGAGGTGTAGGTTTTTTGCATGAGTTTGTTGTGTTCAAAATAAGCTAAACAAGTATTGTAGTGTGTGATCATCAGTCATATAGTGTATGATGCCCAAATTTTCTTTTGTAACCATTTACAATGTTGGCAGGTGTATGATGTCGAGTGTTTTAAAATCTGTTCAGCTTTAAAACGTTGTGTAGTGTATCCCAGCTTTAAGGGGTACTGAACCTTACTGATGGGTGCATATGACAAAAAAGGTTGAGAAACATTGCAAATAAGTAAAAACCCTGCCATACTCAATATAACATTTTTTTATGTGAATGATGCATGGGCAGATTATGAATAACTTTTTATGTGGCATTGGCATGAAGAACTCACTGAGCAACGTTCACTGAACGAGTATGTCACTTTAGGCTGCAGGCTTGGGACGTTAAGAGTAGGAGCTATTTTACTGGAAAATCTCAGACGAGGCCTGAAACATGAAAGGACAGTTTGTGGAATTAAAAACAAGAAAGTTACTAATTTGCATGCTTGATATATGTTAAGTCTCATATATTCTCACTTTCTTTGTGGGTCTCCTTCCTCTGTGGGGCTCTGAGGCTCTGGGCGTGGAAATGCCGTCTTCAGGGTGTCCACTATGTTCTCAACCATCTGTTTATAAGGAAAACATCATACAGGCAGACAGGCAAAATTAAACAGCAATGTCACAATAAAAGTTTAAAAAGAAAGAAGTCTTTTCTAAACATTAAAAGAAATCAAAAGTATATCTTGTTTGAGGACAGAGGGACCTTGTCTATGCGTGAACTCGACGGCTTCTTCTGGAAAGCTGCTGTGGCATCAGTGTTGAGGGCAAGGAATTCACGCACCTCCTCACTGTTAGTTGCCTCTGGGATGGTGCACAGTTTCTGCAGGAGTGGAAAAAGGTGTGAGAGACCAGGGTTTTGCATAAAAGTCACATTTAATTTGCCCGAAACATTTTATTAGTGAAGGGAAATCTCTTACCCTAAGGAATGATTCCAGTTGGCTTCTCCTGGCTTCCACTTTTTCTGTGTCCAGGTTGCTGAAGGGGAGGTCTGGGAAAAGTTTCTTTGGACCTTTGACATCTGAAATGTTAGCACATATTTTAATATGGAGTCGAGATGATGCATACAAAACATACACCATACTAATACTGTGTTTGACCCCCTTTCGCCTTCAGAACTGCCTTAATTCTATGTGCCATTGATTAAACAAGGTACCGAAAGCATTCTCAAGAAAGGTTGGCCTATATTGATAAGATAGCATCTTGCAGTTGATAAAGATTTGTGGGATACACATCCAGGGCACGAAGCTCCCGTTCCACCACATCCCAAAGATGCTCTATTGGGTTGAGATCTGGTGACTGTGGGGGCCATTTTAGTACAGTGAACTCATTGTCATGTTCAAGACACCAATTTGAAATGATTCGAGCTTTGTGACATGGTGCATTATCCTGCTGGAAGTAGCCATTAGAGGATGGGTACATGGTAGCCATAAAGGGATGGACATGGTCAGAAACAATGCTCAGGTATGCCGTGCCATTTAAACGATGCCCAATTGGTACAAAGGGGCCTAAAGTGTGCCAAAAAAACATCCCCCACACCATTACATCACCACCACCAGCCTACACAGTGGTAACAAGGCAATGATGGAACCATGTTCTCATTCTATTTACGCCAAATTCTGACTCTACCATCTAAATGTCTCGAAAGAAATCGAGACTCATCAGACCAGGTAACATTTTTCCAGTCTTCAACTGTCCAATTTTGTGAGCCCTTTCAAATTGTAGCCTTTTTTCCTCTTTGTAGTGGTGATGAGTGGTACCCGGTGGGGTCTTCTGCTGTTGTAGCCCATCCGCCTCAAGGTTGTGCATATTTTGGCTTCACAAATGCTTTGTGAAATATTATCACGATTTAAAACAACTTTACCATTTGAATATATTTTAAAATGTAATTTATTCCTGTGATGGCAACGCTGAATTTAGAGCTGTAATTATTCCAGTCTTCAGTGTCATATGATCCTTCAGAAATCTAATTCTAATTTGATGGATTTTTTTTGTTCAAAAAACAATGTGTGGCAAGGAGGGCGTGGTTTCATGAAGTCAGTAGAGGGGGAGAAAGGAGGGAGCCGCACAGTGACTAAGTAGGGTCAAAAGCAGATGATGAACACCGGTGTCTGATTACAGTAATTGGCGTGGAAAACCGCATATAAGCTGGCAGGAACGAGAGAGCGGTAGAGAGATAGACTCTGGACTGAGTGCAGGTGCAGTGGGAAGAGTGTTCATCTGCCGTGAACTAAGAGCTGATACAGCGGGAAGAGTGTTTGTGCATCGTAAATTGAGAGCTGGTACAGCATAAAGAGTTTTCATCTAAGTGAATTGTGAGCTGATTCAGCTGGAAGAGTATTCTATGAACATTGCTGTAGCCGAGGCTACAGTGAATGTGATTGTGGCGCAGCCTTTGTTTTCTTTTATATTTTGAGTTAATAAAAAGTACTAGTCCCAGTCACGCTGACCCTGTCTTCTTCCTTTCACCCACATGGAACCCTACCACACAATGCAACAATGTTGAATGCAGTTGTGCTGCTTAATATTTGTGGAAACATTTTTTCAGGATTATTTAATGAATAGAAAGTTTTTTATTTATTAAAAACTTTTAATTTTTAAAGCATTTAAAATAGATTGTTTTAACAATGTAAAGATCTTCACTGTCACTTATGAATAAAAGTATACATTTCTGTTTATATCTTACTGACCCCAAACTTTTAAAAAGGAATATTATTTAATATGTATATTACTTTTTACAATGCAACTTTGACAATATGTACTTATTAGATCTGGGACTATAAAGTGTATTGTATTTATGTTAATTTTCAATATGTGAAAATGTCTTACTTTTGATCACTTTCTTGAGATCTGGCCTTTCCTCCAAACGGCTCTGCAGATTGAGGAACTCAGTGTAGCGCCGGTTCACCATATGATATGTGACAGGCTGATCAGAGCTATTTGAATCTGAAACAGTTTCAAACTACAAACACAAGACACAATACATCGATACTGAATTAGTAAAAAGGGGAAAGAAGCCTAAAAACATTGCTTTTCATGAAATCCCTAATTACAACGGGTTGGATTCCAAACCAAATTTAATAACAACAAAAAAGTCTGTATTTAACCTGACATGTTTCATGCATGTATGAGAATCTTACCTTTACAGTGTAAAGAGTATAAGGATGAGTGCTGTTGCTTCTTTGCTCTTTGGCTGTGATGGTCCCAACGATTTGCAAGTTCTGAATAGATAACGGTCCCTCTAAATTTGCCAAGTTTTCAAAAACGAATGAGTCCAGGCCAAGGCTTCTTGGGATGGAGTTTGATGTGTTAGTCAGTGGTCGGACCAGAGAATCTTCCACTATACTCTCCAGTGATGAAGGAGGCTCTGAAACGATGTTTTGCCTGAAACATTTCCCCAAAATACCCAATGTGTCTTCCTCCAGACAAACCAGCCCACAAAAGTCTGAAGGAGAGATGCAGTCACAGAAGTCCTCAGCATCGGAGTCTGATCGTTTCAAAGAGTCACTAGATATCTTCCTCTCATCCGAAGAGGGTGATTCCAGGTCACAGTCTGTGTGTCTATAGAGGCGGCTAGTGCGGTATGGAGATCTAAGAAGTTCAGCTGTGTTTTGTACCATTTTTTCTGGAAAAAGTAAGCCAGAACTTCTTCTCCTACGTACATTTTCATCAGAGGACCACTGACTCTGGAAACTTGTTTCAGAGGAATCAAGGAGGGGGGCTGTGGATACAGACCAAGCTGTCTGCATGCTGGAGGTTTCAGGACAGTCGAAAGAAACCGGGGAGTCATGATCCCAGAAGCTTCTTTGGGAATCGTCCAGGTCTGCTGGAGGTGTTTGCTGTGAACTTGTTTCTTCTTTGTCGGTGGACTGAGTGAACACATCTACGATGGTCTGGTTTAACCAATCTGGACTGGATATTCTTGCCACAAGGGGCAAAAGAACATTGCATGTTATGAGCTCTCCCACCATGTAGCAGCCTGTTCGTGTTTCCAAGTGAGATTTGGGAATAAGGACGTGCATGAGGAAATCTACCAGCGCTCTGGAGTAGCAGAGCTGGTTAGCTGGTCCAGTCAGGGCAGGGTGAGGCAAATCAGCTCTACTGTACAACTTCCATAGTTTTTGGGAGTTTGAAAGCGATTGGTCGGACTCCTCTTGCAGTGTTCGTTGAAGTTCCCTGGCTTGGCTGAAGCTCTGCAGATGGCGTCCGCAAAGCTCAAGAAGCCTCAGGGCCAGAGCTCTCCGGTCCACCTGTCTCGCTCTCCTCTTCAGTTCAGCAGCTGCCTCCAGCATAGTGTCCCTCACCTCCTGTTCAAACGCATCCCCTCCTTTAGTAACAGAACTGCAGTACCAGGATGACACAAAGTCCCGCACAGCCTTGTCAACAGCACTTTGAATCTCCCAGTCCAGTCTTTGTTCACTCTCTGAGGCAGTGTGTACTTGAGGGGACTCACCCAGGGGCAGGAAGTGCTCCAAATGAAGGAGGCTGTTGGCATCCAAAGCGACATGAGATCCCAGCCATCCAGCCAGCACTACCAACAGACTGGTGAAGATGCACAGCAGCCACACATTCACAAGAAGATGGAACAGAACTAACCATGTAATCAGAACTACAACTCCAAGAATGCTCCTCTGTCCCAGTAACTCAGAGAGACTCCAATGATTTGGATTGGCAACACCAGGCATTTTGTCACAAGTCAGAGCTCTTAAATTGGAAAGGGATAGACAGACTGTCAAATAAATAAACTATAAAGTTTTTATTATAGCAAATATAACTGATTAAATGTATAAATATATATACTGTACATGAATAAACGTGACCCGTTTTCTTAAAAAAGTGCCTTGTTTTGCCATTCTACATTATTACCTGTAGCCACATTACATATTTAAAACAGTAATAGGGCTATCCTATTCTTAACCTAAACTAATTGACAAACTATATATCATTTGAAAGCTTACAATCTCTAGTTTTCATATTTGGTGATTGATTTTCAAAATAAATTACAGAGGAGCCGTAATTTATCAATTTGCAACACTAAAATTTTCATACTCTAAGGTGTGTTCAAACCTTTATTTTGAAATGATGGACATGAAAAACCATGAAAGAATGGGTTTCATGAAAAGAGTTCAAAAGATAACATCCATTCAATTTTTATTAAAGAAAAAAAAGGTCTGAAATTCTTCAGTTTGGTACTGCACCAAAAACAAAATCTTACTGAAAGCTCATTTTTGGGGGGTAGCCTATCATTTAAAACACAACTTGTTCATATTTTTGGCTTTGATTTTCTTGCAGTTTTAGAGTTCATAATGTTTTGAAAATATAGATTTTATATAAAATATAAATAATTACATTTTAACATTGTACGTTTTCACGAACTCAAACTTTTATAACTTTTTTCTGATTCAGTTTCTTCATATTTCACTTCTACAAGAATCTGTATACACTTAAGGGGTAAAAAGGTTAACGCAGCTAAACTCTCCAAACGAATAATAACAACATTTGGAGAAACTTACCGTTTCAGAGAGGCTGTGTGCAGAGACTGACAAGGTCACAGTTCCTGATAATTAAACTAAATCCGTGACCATATTATCGTCAAGTAGATGTGCTCTAATGCTGTTTATGAAATAATCAGTATAACAATATTATCAATATATAAAATTGGTGTTTGCCTTGCATGTCGTTGCTTTCTACATTTGCAGTCTATCTACTAATCTACTTCACTGTAATTGGATTAACATCGAACAAACTGTCCACCTCAGATTAGACTTCAGTCATTAAAACTCGACTGAACGGCGCCCTCTTATTGCAGCAGCGGTGAAGTTCAACAACAAAAATACTTTCAGATCGAAATTAGCCTATATTACAAGGACAAAACCATGTTCTTTCTACTAGGTGACTAATTGTTATAATAATAAAACCAGTTTGTCTTCATTTTAACATTTTTTTGCCTAATCTCCACTACAAACTATGCGTTCTTTCTACTATAGGTGACCAATTAAAATTTTTGAAAAAATTATCAGTTTATTTAAGAAATAAAATGTTTTCTAAAACATTTGAAATGTTAAATATTTGTAGACAAACTTAATTAAATGATTGGTTTCAATAAAATCATAGCTGTAACAATTAGGATATATTATTAAAACTGTACAAATCCTTTATGAGAAATGTAAAATTTGATATTACATATTATAGAGTACAGTATATAGTCTAATTTTTATATTTAAATAGGCTATATATTGGATTATAGGCCTATGATATTTTGTTTGTTTGTTTTCACAAGAAACAAAGGCCTATCAACAGTCTATATCCTTATGAGAAAAACTGGCCTAAATAAAATGTTAATCTTAAACAAATAGCCTAAACGCATAATAAACCATAAAAAGGCTAAAGTTTAGAATGGATGCTAAATTAGCATATTGTATTATTTAACTGATCAATTCATCAAAAATAACGCAAAATAAAAGCCTAATGAAACTTTTAATCGATAAATGAAACTTTTATTTATATAGGCCTGAATATGGTTTACAGAGGGTTAAAAGACAACAACAACAAAAATAATAACAAACTCATATGGATACTACAACCTAAAATAGCTACAGATGTCAAAAAAAATCAAGGAGGTCTGGGAATCCATTCATAATCTGAAGTTAGCCTTCAGATTCAGTCTCTTTTTCTGGACTTTCTGCTTTTGCACGAGTGTTTTCCCTGAAAACAGCAGATTTGTTTCTTGCACCCCCAGCAAGGCTGAATATCATGGTCTCCATCAGAAGTGTCGCGATGACAAAGATAGCAGCCTGAGCCCTTGTTTTTCATTTTACTGCGAACCAGCCGTCGAAGCTCCCTGCGTTTATCGTTATCCACACAGCACGCCACGTCGATCACCTCGATGCGACTGGGGTCCCACACGCAGTCCTCCTCGCGACCGGACTTGATTGAGGAGATTTTGCTGTTTGGCGGAACCCACGCGCAGTCGTACCCGTCACTGTGCCACGATTTCATGAGAGGATGATTATCACGGTCTATTTTCTTCACTTTTCCAACACGCACCCGCAGTTTGAAAACGACTTTGTCGTTGACGTCAGTATTAAGAGGGTAACACATGGCTTTTTTAATGTTACGACTGACATAAACCCCGGCGCCCAGCATTCCATCTTTAGAGGGTACAAATCCTTTATTAATGATAGCCGTGGCGTTGTTTAAATGTGCTCCGTGAAACATTGTGTATACACGACCAGACTCCGGTTCCTGGTTCTCGGACAACTTACTGCGGTCTTCAACAGCTTTCCAGCCACAGAAAGACACTTCTCTCTCCATTCTAAGATTAAAACAGTCTTTTACGTTTAGCTAAAATCCAGAAATCATCATCAAAGGGGAAAATGTGCACACCTTCTCCGAGATCGTAGTAGGCTATAGCCTTTATCCTACGCCTGATAACTTTTTACTTTCGATTTCGTTTCTTGCAAAATAAAAACCATCGCGAGTTTCCAAAACCTTTAATCGTCATTCACGACAGCTTTCTATTTTAAATAGGCATGACATGGGCTATAAATAAAGTAGCCTGTTCCAGCAGCATTACCAACATAGGCTAGGCCTAATATTTGTTTCCATCCAACTTTTTAAGTTTTGTCAATTAGTTGAGCTCGTAACACTTTGATTTTGCTTATATAAAAAATAAGAAAGCAATAGTTTTTAAAACGAATATTCTTTAAATTTTGTGACAGATTAATCTTTTTTTGCTGTTTCCTTTTTTATTATTATTATTTTTATTGTTTCAACAACAGTTACAAAACTTGAACAAATAAAATTAAATACATAATAATACAACAAAAATAAAATTGCCTGGGTTAGCTAAAAAATACATGATACAAACAACGATATAATAAACCAAACAGTAAACAGACAGGCTCTGCCAATTCACAAAATCATAAATGTAGGCTATTTAATAAATGAATAGTTTAAACAGCTTAAACCATAATGTTCTAGATCTTTCAATACCACAGAAAAAAGGAGGTTTCTGATCGCTAAATTTACACCGATGAATATGAAACTTAACAAATATAATCACCAAATTAATAATGGTTCATTTTCCATACGTTTTTCATATTTGACAAAACCAAATGTTAAATGTTCATTTAACAAAAGGAAGTTGCAATCTGTCATTAATAAATTTAGAAACTTCCCACAATAACCTCTTTGTAGGCTATATGACTGACAGATTAACAGAGCACCTATCCTGACGTAGGCCTATAATTGTGACACAAAATCCTAAATAAATAGCCTAATTTTGTGATATTTGAAATATCAATTAAACGCATTAAAGTCAGTAATATTTTTTTTCAAACGTGTTATTTGTGTCACGTCTGTATTTTGTTGGTATGTGCCACCGAATGTTTTGAAATTCGAGTGCTATATTTTATGTTGTTTATCTCGCAGTCACAAACTGCTCTGGAAAGACGAAATAAGTACATCATGGCCGCCAGTAGGTGTCACACGTTTTAGTGGCATCTGGTGGCATGCCAATATCCACTGGCACATGCCAGTTGGCCTGTCACTAAAATTAACATATCTCTTTTTGTTGTGGCACCTCCAGTGACACTTGCAGATGTCTGCCTGGGTAGGCTATATTGTAGATTATGTAACACATGCACATATAATTTGTACAACAAAAAAATATTTTATTTATTAAATAATGTCATAAAATTATTTTTAAGGTAGACTTGGGAAGGTCCTGCGTGACCGAAACGTTTGTTGAATTTTTAAAATGCATGGAACACTTTTTTGCACTTGTATAGGCTAAATAAAGAAGAGCTATAGCTCTGCAATCCTTTTCCGATACATAGCCTAGCAAGTTATTTTTAATAATTTAATTTTATTATTATTATTATTTTTTTTTTACACTTTTTTGGAACTTGAAATATAACACAGATGAGAATTGCGCTGGCCAGTGTTACACTCAACATAGCTGTATACTGACACCTACTGGCGTGCGTACGTGCAGCATTGCGCAAAAATAAAGTTTTACAGTAACGGACGCGACTGTTAATACGTTATTCGTAGTGATGATAGATTTATTTTGTCTGTCCTATACTTGACACAGGGCCTACTCATAATCATTACTTTTGCCTGTTCTTTGTGGCAGCGCCACCCGTCATGAACGAGCCTCCACTGCATCAGCACCGAAAACATTATCTATCTATCTATCTATCTATCTATCTATCTATCTATCTATCTATCTATCTATCTATCTATCTATCTATCTATCTATCTATCTATCTATCTATCTATCTATCTATCTATCTATCTATCTATCTATCTATCTATCTATCTATCTATCTATCTATCTATCTATCTATCTATCTATCTATCTATCTATCTATCTATCTATCTATCTATCTATCTATCTATCATCTGAACCGAAATGTAGGTTTTGGTCTATCGTTACAGTCGACGAGAAAGCAGGAGTTTGTCATGGTTGTAAAAAATGTCCTGAACATCTTTGCCAAGCGCAAACCAAGTAGCATAATCAATTAGGCTACATTATCGGGGAGGGTCATGCTAGTCATGCTTTTTTTTCACAATCAGTTTGGAGGGTCATAGAAAAAAGGGTCAAGTTTTTTTTGACTATACAGATCTCATCTCAAATTAAAAAAAAAAAAAAAACCCGAATAGTCCCTAATGAAAAACAGATTTATATACGTTTAATTTATATATTTTTCCATTGTCTTCATCTTTTGTGTTTAAATAGACCTTAGGTCAATTAGCCTACTTTTCTCTTGTTATCATTTTCCTCTCTATTCAGCTTTTAATGTCACACTCTCCATTTTTTCAACAGTGCAGCCTTAATAGTGTACTCTGATCTACAGTAGATGCAAATTATTAAGAAACGTCTCCAAGCCAGTTATTTGCATTTATCCAAATTATGAAGGCTTCACAGGCGAAACCATGTGAAGGGTATGAATAGAGGTGCGTGAGCTTGACCATAAGCTACTGAATGTCTATACTTGGGGTTTTAAATCTTCTTTCTTCCTTGATATAATGAACGTGGTATGAGTTCTGCTGGAATAGGAATCAAAATTGAAGACCTGAGAAACCTGGCAGCACTCGGCTAAAATTATGATGGAGACAGGTGAGAGTTTGTGAAAAGTATTTTAGTGTTTTTAACATAAAATGTGTTCGCTCTTTCTAAATATAGGCTACATAAAGCGAACAGTTGTGAACGTCTCACTTTTTTTAAAGAACCTGGCTCGACCCTGTTTTAGAACTTAAACAATAAGTGTGCAAAAATCTGTATAGCCTAATGAAACGTGAAAATGAATTGCTTTAAAATACGGGCTCTAGTGAGAGACATAATTACTTGTTAAAAGCTAACAGAAATGTAAACAAAATAGCCAAATGTCTGCACCTCAGCGGGGGTTTTGGCACCAAGAAAGATTCATAAATTTGTGCGATAGGTTAAAAGTGCCTGTTATCGACACGTGACTATATCAGATGCCTCAAAATAGTAAATATATACCTAAACATAGTCGTATCTTCTATTAAAACCAGAACAATATTTAAGACCCCTCTTTGCTCTCTCTATGTCAAGTAGCCGCATTATGACTGTTAACGGGTGGATTATGACATCGGGCTATGACTGTGCGTGCACAACCCAGACCACAGATGAGACAGGTGTGTGTCAGAGAGAGAGAGAGAGAGAGAGAGAGAGAGAGAGAGAGAGAGAGAGAGAGAGAGAGAGAGAGAGGGGATACGAGTCTACCATTAAACTGATATTGGCCGTATTAAAACATAAGAGAACTGAGGTGAAATTCCACTCCTAAACGAGAAAACAGCTGTTTGCCTGTAAGGGTCTGAATTTGATACCTAACGATTTAAAAGCCCAATAATAGGCAACTTTATGTTAAATTGTTTGTTTAACAATAAGTATTTTGCAATGATTTGTTTGCATGAATTGGTGTGCAACATGGATCTCAGTTATGGTTAAACGGAGATTTACAGCTGGAGATCTCAATTCCTCAATATGCACATTTTTTAACAGAGTCTCCAAAAAACAAAACAAAACAAAACAAAAAAAAACTACATTATCAAATGGCTGTGAAACTTTTATAGGCGTTGAACACTGGGAAATTATTCAAAAGATACTTAATGCAACTTATTTTTTTATTTGTATTTCTCTTTATGGTTTATTCTATAGATAGATATATGTCCATGTGAAAAAAAGACTTATATGGATGTGACCAGTGTGGATATTAATAAGTAGTTTTTGTGATAGAAAAAAGCACTCTATCT
This sequence comes from Cyprinella venusta, assembly GCA_038021265.1. Classification (NCBI taxonomy): domain Eukaryota; kingdom Metazoa; phylum Chordata; class Actinopteri; order Cypriniformes; family Leuciscidae; genus Cyprinella; species Cyprinella venusta. Next base: position 34,353,862 of record CM075865.1, on the reverse strand, counting down.
ACTGATAAAATAAACCATAAAATAAAAAAATATATTCTGCATCCATGCACAATAAGGTTGATTTAAGTATTTTTGTTTCTTGTTTTTGTATAATTTCCCAGTGTTCACTGGCTTAACATTAATAAACAATAACTAATTTCACAGTTATATAATAATATTTTGTTTTGCAGTCTCTTCAAAAAATGATCACTGTTAGGCTATAGTTGCTTTGTTGAACTGAAAAGTCACTGCTCTAAAGTGTAAAGTCCCTATCCATGTGGAAAGCTTTTGGGAACATACTTTATTTGCATGTCTATTATGAAGGTTCATTTAAATGCTTGTAGTTGTTACTAATTCATGATAGGTTACTCCAGAAACATCATTAACCAGGGGATTTATTTATTTATTTATTTTTAATTTTCCATTTCTTGATGCTAGATATTTATTCAATAAAAGTCATAAAACATTGTAAATTTCTTTCTTTCTCCCCACAGAGTATTCCAAGAGAGTATACCAAGGTGTCAGAGTCAAGCACACGGTCAAAGATCTTCTTGCAGAGAAGCGATTACGACAAACAAATGTGCCCCGATATAGTGTAAGCCATCATTCTCAGTCTTGTTGTCTGATGTTCTTAATTATTAACTTGTGTTTTACTTTGTATTTTGTCTATTCAGTATCAAAGAAATCATTGACAATATACAAACAAACAGAAGTATGAAGTGTAATATATCTCCCACACAGCAACAGTATTCAGAGCATCCATGCTAGTCATGTCCTTGTTACTTTTAAGAGATAAATATCAGGCACACCTGTCAAAATCAGATCTACCTTCCTGAAAGGGGACAGACAGGCATTGTTACAGGAGACGGTTAAACCCAAGCCTTAACCGAGTCATTACTGAGGGATTTGCGAACAAAATACAAAAGAACAGACAATCCTTGTGCTCAAGTGAACTTCTGCTGCAAGTTGTTGTCTGCTTTTGTGTCCTTTCCTGAAACCAATGGACCAGTCGGTTCATGCAAATGCCTCAGACGGGGTGGTTGGCCTCAACGCATCTCTGAATAATGGTCTAGCAAAGACAAACCCATTACATATTCTACGTGTTAAATAAAAAGAACTAAACTATAAGAATTCCCTTTATAGAATATTGTTGAAAAGGGCCTCTATGTATGTCATGTATTGACAGCAAGTCTCTAACAAAGAACAATATCTACTAAACAAATGAACTTAATTCCACTGTGTACTTCCGCGGCACGTCGCAGAGTCAACTGGGATATGATCCCAGTCATCCCATGATTTCTTTAGATTCTTGTGGCAAAATCTCATGAGAAGAGTACACACTCCACCGGAGGCAAGTGTACACACGGAGAGCAAGGGGAGGGGGGGGCACTGTTGTGACACTGGCAAATCATATTCAAATATCCTCCCGCATGATTTGCCTGGCTTTCAACAGAACAAGCTCTAAAACTTGAGCCTTCCTGTCTTTTTCTCCATATTCTCACTGGCTGCAAGTCAGGCAAAATACAAAGCAGCCCAATGGGGGGTTCTGCTTTTCTCTTTGCCTTTGTATTGTAGGGGGATTCATGCGTTTTCATTACACGCTGTCTTCTTAAGTGAAGTTTACGAGAAACACACACACACATAGACACAACTGTGTTGTGTCAATGACAATGACTCTCTAACATTTTTGTTTTCAGACGAGCAGCAGTTCCTCTCAGCCAGCTTTTGTGCCAATGCCCGGTGAGTCCGTCTGGTAAAGCTAATCCACAGCTAGATCTAATTAGATATGTTCAGATCTAACATGTGTCCTCACTGAGAGGGTAATTCATCTTGAATCATGGAGTTAACTGAATTTCCTGCTTCCTCTTGTAGGGTCACACGTGCTTCCTGGTTACTACAGTATGCGAAGATCCTTCCTCCCAGACTCAGACCTCTGCCATCCCATAAAGCAGTACTCATCATCAGACACTTACTCTTCAGCACTGGGAAGCAAGGCCTTTTCGTACGACCACCCCTCCACTTACCCTTCCTTCATTGACAGCTACTACACTCCTGATTCATATGGAGATTACAGAGGGCCAGCGTCTTATACCACCAGCGGAGGGTCACTTTTTCCACCATCTACACTACCAACACTTCTACCAACTCTGTCTGGTGGAGAGTCTTCGTCACACTTGCTCTTGGTATTCACACTTCCTACAGATGATATTATTTGGGTCATTGATGTATAAGGGTCCATGATAAAGAAAAACACAAATTTTACTCCTTTAGGTAAAAAAACAATGTTTACATTCTTAGAAATGTACTCTGTTCAAGTTTTAACTCTATAAATGTCCATCATTCAAAAGCAAAAACATTATTATCAAACTAATTTTAAATATGTTTTCATGGAATTTTTTTATATCTTGAATTTAATAGTTAATCTGTAAGTATCATTCATGAATATCATACATTTTGGGTGAATATTTGAATCAGTAAGATTTAAAAAGATTTTTTTTTTTCAGCAAGGACATTAAATTGACCAAAAAAAGATTTATATTTCCAATAACTGCTGTTGTTTTGAACCTTCTGTTAATCAAATAATTCTGAAATAAAATCAGGATTTCGACAAAAACGCTAAGCCGTAAAACGATTTTCAACCTTGATAATAATAGGAACTGTTTCTTGAGCAGCAAAATCAGCATATTAGAATGATTTCTGAAGGATCATGTGATACGGAAGACTGGAGTAATGATGCTGAAAATTAATTAGGCTTTGATATTACAGAATAAATTGCAGTTTAAAATGAATTGCAATAGAAAATATAGTTTAAATTGTAATAATATTTCACAATAAAGATTGTACTTTATTTTTTATCAAATAAACGCAGCCTTGGTGAGAATAAGAGACTTCTTTCAAAACAATGAAATGTCTCAAACTTCAAACTTTTAAATAGTAGTGTACAACCTGACATAATAATTGCCGTGTAATAAAAATACTGACTTTAAAAAAAGGTGATTTTGTGGACAAACGGTTATTTTATTATTAATAAAAATAAAATAAAAAAAGATTATGCCAAACTACTTTTTTTTTCACGCAATTTATTCTTTTAGTTAGGCTTTTCTTCTCCATTATGATATCACCCTGACATTTTTGACACACCCACAAGTATATAAATATATAAAAATTATTTTAATACAGAAATGTATTTTTGAAAGATTAACATAGGGCAAAAAAAATGTCAGTCATTGTCCCATTTTCTAACCGTACTAATGAAAAGATTAATGAGCAATGTTGTTTTTTTTTCAATAAGGAGTTGCATTATTTTTTGTTTTACTATATTTATTGTTTTGTATCATGTCTGTGTTTCTCTATTTTGTCTCCATTTGCTGTTTTTGTGGCACTTTGAGAATGTGAAAATTAATTGTTATAATTATTTCTCTATGCTACAGAGAGACCCTTGGGATCAGCCATCAGAGGACCCAGTCACTCAGTCAGAAGTCATCTGTCCTGAGGGTCCAGTCCCCGTGGCAGACTCACCATCTCTGGGAGGGCCTGACTCTGGCGGTTCCTCTCCATACCGTCTATCCTCGGGGCGCAGCGGGAGCTCCGTCCCATCCAGCTCTCAGCCTTACACTCTACAACCCCTGGAAGATGTCCCGTACCCAGCAGCATCCTACACCTCTGCCTCCAGCTACTCCTGCCCACCGTACATGGTGACACCTGGAGATCTGGCCGTGGTGAAGATGACAGCCGTGACCTCAGAGGAGACTAGTGGTGGAGCGGTGTCTCTCAGTGACACTACATCATGGGCTAAAGATGATGGAACTGGCTCCTGGTTGTCATATGAGACTAGGAGGGCTTTTTGAAAGGCTTAAATGACAATACAGAAACTGTGAATGAATCATTTGCACTTAACACAGCCTCTCTATTCATATACAGAATGAGATTATATACATCCATCATAAAGATGACCTCCTCAAGAAATGATGATGACAATTGTAAACTGTTCATATTGCGTAAACATACAACAAAAAACATGGGCTGATAGTTTAGTTAATTCAGGATTTAATTATGCATTTTACATGTCCAAACGTTTTAGAATGAATTAGAAGCAATGCTCGCCTTTTCCCTCTTTCCTACATTTATAATTCGCCAATAATACCAATAAGCACTTACAGACAACGATGTTAGCCTTTTGTCAGGAATGCCATTATGTAAAAATAAACATGTTTTGGCTTAAAGAAGGTGTGTTGTCTTTACAGAATAGAACAGAACAGCTTTTCTAAGGAACTGGAACTTACCTCTAGACAAGAGTACTGTTGTCAGGACGCCACTGTGTTGTTAAGTTAAGGCCCCCTTAGTGACAGGATTGAATGGGATACGAACACATCGCCTGTTCAAATTTCTCCCCCTTCGTTTAATTTATCTCTTATAAGTTATGCATTTTTCAAGTAATTAAACTATCCCACTAATAAACAAAATATGAATATACAGTCAAACTTATACTAGTCAAAATAAGTTGTTTAAATTTGCACTAACTTTTATAAGGGCTTCTATTTGTGAGCCACCACGTTGCTAGGCGCTTTTTGTTTTTGTTCTTCTGGAGAGCAGCGCTAGTCAAACTTTCGGAAGTTTATTCTTGATGTAGCTATCATGTAACCATTATTTCTTTTCAGAGACCATTTTTTGATTACTATTACTTGTACTAGTTATAAAGTATGAATCGATTAATAGGCGTTGTTTCGCAGTTGCCGTAAGGATCAAATGATAAAGTCCATCTAATAAAAACAGTGTTCTAGCTAAACCTAATTTGTCCGTGTCGCAAGTTTGTCTTGCTTTCCTTATACTGCACCTCTTACAGTTGCAAAAACAATCCACGAGGAGAAAACTGCCTAAATGATTTGTTTACGTGCGTTGTTCTGAGTTTTTACTAACCTACCTGAAAAGTCTCCGGACTCTTCCTCGTGGTCAAGCCTTCATCGCTGACGATGGATCTGTATCATATTTTGGAGGTTATCGGGGAAGGGTCATTCGGGCGAGTGTACAAAGGCCGCAGGAAGTTTAGCGGCCAGGTGAGCACCCCATGTGCACCGCGGTCCAATTTCTTTTCCCCCTGGAATTGATATTAGGGATATGTATACGAGGACATTTTTTTCTTAATATATAATAACACAGCATTTCCTATACTTAGGTTAAAACTCAGTCTGAACCGTAGAGAAAAACTAAAACCTTAAAACATCAGTCAACCAATCAGAATCACGCGTTTTAGAGTCTCGCGATATAAATGTGAATAATATGCTGATCACTTTTATGGATTATTCAGTTCTGTGTCTACATTACAGTAAATTGTGATATATTCTGGATGTTTTTATAATTGTCTGTGTTAAAAAAACAAACAACCTTAATCCATAAAAAAACATGGCATATTAGCCACACACACATTCAAAAACCCTCACCTTCAAGACATTAAATCCAAAGAAAACAACAAATATAATCTAAACAGATAATATTCAAGTAACATTAACCATTTTTTTCCTAGGTTGTGGCTCTGAAGTTCATTCCCAAAGTTGGCCGCTCAGAGAAGGACCTGCGCAGTTTGAAAAGAGAGATTGACATCATGAGGGGGCTTAAGCATCCCAACATAGTGCTGCTTTTAGACAGCTTTGAGACAGAGAGGGAGGTATGACGGTCACGACCTTCTCCCAAGTCGTGCTATGTTTTCCACTGTTCCTACAGTGACCTGGTGCTTCCAGCGTAACGGCTCGTTGAATGAAATTTAGCTCCCAGGGTTCACAAATTTAACATTCAAATTTCTAGGTAATAGTTCTTGTTGGCAAAGTGTAGAAAATGTTTAAATATTAAGATTCTGGTATGGGTACAAAAGCAGTGAGCTTGTGACTTTGATCGTCCCATAACCTATGTAAAAGAAAAAAAGGATCAGTGTGAAGAAGAAAAAACAGGGCTGAATTTGTGTCAGAGGAATAATTAGAGCATATATTCCTCTGACAGGTGGTTGTGGTGACAGAGTATGCAGAGGGTGAGCTGTTTCAAATCCTGGAGGATGATGGCAGTTTACCTGAAAATCAGGTACATCAGCAGTCACACTGTTTTATTGTAACTGCCAACTTAACGTATATTTAATTTATAATCGTACTGGTGTATGAAGCTAGAACTATCTAAGACCTGGGGCCGGTTTCACAAGCTAATTTAGACCTGTCTTTCATGTTGAAAATTTGCTCATAGACTAGTCAAATGCAAGTTAGACTGTTTCACAAAAATAAAGACCGACTTAATTTTAAATTAAAAAACAATTGACACCTTACCCCCAGGCTAACTTAGGTCTAAGTCTCTACGTTACCTTGGCAACCAGCAGTAACAGTTACATTACAAACAGCCTAAAGAAAAGGGAAAATGGCCCTCTCCAAATTTAACATTTCTTCTTGTTACTACAATATACCACATAAAATGTCCTTGTAATAGTTATACTCCTCCAACAAACATATTTTCTGCTGGGGTAAACTGCACTGAGCTGTTGAATGGGCTTACTCTATCCACCATGTTTTTTTGATTTGATTTAACTTAAGATAGTCAGAGTCTTAAGTGCTTTGTGCAATGCTCTAATTTAGACGTCTAGCTGAAATATGACTATCTACTATATCTAAGCCATAGTCAAAGTCTATCTTTATAAAACTGGCCCCTGGTTTACATTTAAATCCTTCTAGACTTAAAAGCTAATAATATCATCAGTGATGAATATAAGAAATTTAAGTATGTCATACAAATTAGAATAAACATTGTATGTAGCCTAAGGTAAATGTATTTTTGGAAAATGCATACGGTTTATCATATAGTTCATCACTTTTATTTCTTTGACTTGATGTTGTGCTGGATTTTCTGCTGCTCAGACCTCTTAACTGGGACACACTCACCTGCTAACCTGTTATCTTGTGTAGGTGTGTGAAATAGCCTGCCAGCTTGTTTCTGCCCTGTATTATCTGCACTCCCATCGTATTTTGCACCGTGACATGAAACCACAAAACATCCTGCTGGGAAAAGGAGGAGTAGTAAAGCTCTGTGACTTTGGGTTAGTGTTGCCAATTGGTAGTTCTTTAGAAACTATATATATATATATTTGTCAAACCAACATTTATTCAGACACCTTCAACATTTAACAGGTTCTTCGCTATAGTTTAGAAAATATTAAAAAAAAAACAAAAAAACATGACAAGACCTTGTCATGTTATCACAGTCGATATTTTACTGGTTTTGGCCATCCTTCTGTTAGACCGTCTCACAAATGAATTAGGTTGAATAGCTGTCAGTTGTCAGCTGTTAAATCTAAGAACACAATTAGATAAAACCAATTTAGGTCAACCAATTACCAAGCAATGTTTTAATTTTGTTAATTATGTGGTGTGGAAAGGTCGCATTGGCAATTAAAGAAAAAACACTTAAGCAAAACATGGTCAGGTCAAAGTGTCTGAATAATTTTTTGTCCCAAATCTTTATAATTTTTACTGGTAGTCCACTGTATGAAGAATTTTTGGGTATAACATGTCACATAAATTAACTATTCATTCATATTCTCGTGACTCTTCACAGATTTGCTCGTGCCATGAGTGTGTCCACCTTGGTGTTGACCTCTATTAAGGGGACGCCTCTCTACATGTCTCCAGAATTAGTGGAAGAGAAACCTTATGACCACTCTACTGACCTTTGGTCTCTGGGCTGCATCCTCTATGAGCTCCACACGGGGGCGCCTCCGTTCTACACCAACTCCATCTTTCAGCTGGTGCAGCTGATAGTGAGAGATCCAGTCAAATGGCCAGAGAACATGAGCCAAGACTGCTTGGTACAGAGTAGTTACTTCCCACCTGAAATTTTTAATCATATTAGTCTGATTTTGATTAAGTGTTTGACACACAGATAAAAACAAAAGTGTCACTTTATGTCAGTATGCACTTGTTGTGGTAACAATAAATAGCACCAAGTTTTCAATTGCTCTTTCTGTGGGTTTTCTTAATTTAGAGTTTTCTGAAGGGGTTGTTGATGAAAGACCCAGAGAAGAGGCGGTCATGGCCTGACTTGCTTCGTCACCCTTTTGTTGCAGATGGAGTTTTAAGTGAGGACTACTTACATTTTTATCATCCTATGAAATGGCATTTTCTTTATACACATATCTGCAAAGTTAAATAATTTAAAACAAAATTATAACGATGATGTAATAGATTGAAAATATGTTATTGTTACTAAAAGGGTGCCTTGTGCTGCTCATTGCTTTAACAGTGGTGTCAGATGAGGGTTCGAGCAACCCCCTTACAGTCCCACCCAGCCCAGACCGACAGGCCCTGAAACACCAGCAGGCTTCAGAGAAGACAACAGCACGCAATGGAGAGGGCAAACTACTGCGCAAAGCTAGAGAGCTTCGAGAGAAAGAGAAGACTAACAAACGGGTAAACTCATGCTGACAACTAAGAAGTTTGTCTTTCTTCGTTTTCTGTGGATGTTAGATGTCTTCTCGTCTGGTTTGTTTTATTTTTCCAGTAAGATGAACTTTATTTAAATTGTTGTTGGAGTGATTTGTGAAAATTCGACTATTTACATTATAATGGAATATGGGGAAAATGTGGAATCAGCTGAGAAGGGCTTTCAAATGTTGTTTTACTAGGAGATTGCGAGTCAGACACGCTGTAAGACAGCTTCTGCTGGAGGAGCCCCCACCACTGGCCACTCATTGGGCAGCACCTTTTCAGTGTATCAAAATTCATCTCAGCCAGGAACCAATCAGCATCAAGCAAATGACAACAGTGTTACCAGGTAGTATTCTCATCTGGAATTTGAATTTGAAAACCTCCAGGCCTCAACTTAAAAATGGGCATATTAACAATGCTGCTGTGACAGTGAAATTGATGTTTTTGACCAGCATGAAGGAATGAATATATTATAAATCCAAATGTAGAGAAGAGAAATAGTCGAAAAGCTTGTTTAAACCAAGGGTAAAAGATATGGTGAGGAATCAGATTTTTCAAATATAAATTGTTCCTGTGTTTACTTTTGCTTTTAGGGTTCGCTCAGCTCCACAGAAAGGACAGATCAGCAGAGACTACGAGAGGGAGTTCCCTTCTGTAGAGGTGGGACCCCGGAAAGTTATGAAGCACCATGGACATGCGCGGACCAGTCTGGCTTCTGTCAGGATGGACAGTGAGGTTGTCATTTTAATCATTTAAAATTGTATTGTGGATTACACTACTAATGTCAGATCTGTCACACAAGGTTTTTCCACTAAATCTGTTCTGCAGGAACAAGACATCGACAGTGATTCTGAGTGGCAACAATTGATTGAATTAAATGGTCAGGGCCCTGTGAACACCTCCATCCTTCCGAGGTTAAAAAGCAAGCTCCTCTTAGCCAAAAAACAGGTAACGTTCTGTTAAATGTCACAAGAGCTATTTGAACTGGGTAAGTGAGTGATTTAGTGTATTAAAGACTCACTGATCTGTCTAGCTTTTGGTCAGGAAAGGTGAAGAGCCCTCTTCAATTTTAAAGCCACTAAAGATCCTCAGGAACATTGTTCAAAGCTGTCAGTCCGGGGATGTTGAAACAGTGGGGAAGGAGTTGGAACTGCCTCATTTACTGTTCAGCCTGATTGAGGACATCCTGAACATTCCAGATCTAATGCAGGTCAGACAAAAAAAAAAAGAATATGTATCGTCTATTCATCTGATGTTTTAAATGATTTTATTTTAATTTGTAAACTATTCTTTTAATAGTTTCATTAATCATACTTGATTTCTGACTGATTATTATATGCTAAAGGAATCCCAGGGTGAGATAATATTAGAAGATCTGATGAGTGTTCTCATAATGTACCTGGAAAAGAGCCCGGGCTGGGAGATAAAGGGCAGGAGGTACGGATATATGAATCGTTTTTAATGTACAGAGTTACAGTACAGTTTTTTTTCCTCCACTGAAATTGTTTTTACTTTCATTACTTCAGTAAATCTATTGTTCCTTTTTTAAAATGAAAGAATATTTAGTGTTAATTGCAGAACTCTTTGTTAGGCTGTTGTTATCTCTACTGCTGCTGGGCTTTTAGTGAAATTTTAATCTTAGTGTTTTTTTTATGAATTTTTTTTTTCTTATCAGAGCTGAGGATCTCTGTCAGCTATTTATTTCGGTATTTCTCTGCCATGTCCAAAAGCATTCAGCGGTAAGTGCCTCTACATGAACGATTTTCCCCCTAGTTTGTGTCAAATGCAATTTTAATCTGGAAAAATGAAGTACAATAATCGTAGCATGTCTGGTTTCATTTGCATTATGCTTGTGATTTTGTGGTCTCTCCTACAGCTTTTGGCAACAGCAGTCTTAACCTTGTTCACTCACCGTGGTATATCTGTGAATGTTGGAATAGAAAGGCTAACAAGCATTTTGGGGAATATTTTGACAGACACGGCAGAGGTATAGTTCCATTATTTAAACTGTGAATAAGTGTTAACCCTGTTTGGAGTAATTAATGTCATTGATGTGATGAAATCCAGTGTAGTCATTCCCCACTCTCTCTCTCTTTCTTTCTTTTCCTCTCCCCCTCCCACCATCTGTCTGTTCTCGCTTTTTCTTTCGCATAGGCACATAACCCCTTACCTGCAGGTTGGGGCATGTGTGACGGCCTTCTGTCACTGATTCTCCACAGACTGTCCGAGGTAATTCCTCTCACATTAATTTCCCTAAAATCTGTGCTGTGTTAATTAGAGATAGACCAATAATTGGTTTGACTGAATAATTGCTTTTCAATTATTTAATATTGGATCTACAATAAATAACATCATTTGAAGTCTCTCAGGAGCAGCACCCAATAACGGTATTTACAGATAAAGAAGCTAATGTATTACTTCACTTTTTTATATACACATATTACATAAATATAACAGAATGTGATTGTCATTGATAAGTACTAATATCACTATTTGTTATTGTTGTAATGAATCATTGAATTAATATGAACCAAATTACTAATAAATCATTGCAATTTGCATTATTATTAGTTAAGCAAGAAATAAAACAACAATTAAAACCATTTTGGCATATTGTTTATGGGACACTCAACATCTGTATCTCTAAAATATCGAGTGTGATCGAGTGTAGTGGATTAAAGAAGAAAAATGTGGGGAAGGGACTTGGTTCTTTCCATCGATTTTTTATTTTGAGATGTGGGTATTGTACTCGAAAATGAAAGCGAGTTTACTGTTGATTGCGGAGGGGCATATGTCACCACAAAGAAAATCGAGTTATAACATTTTGGTTACAAGATCGAAATTAAAAAAAATAAAAATTAAACGCATGATTAGAAACGTGATCAATAATATGCATTTACAAATTATATGAATTTTAGTGTGAGAATCTTTTCTGGATAAATAAATAAAATGATTTATTTTTCCTTCACTTATGAAAGTGTGAAAGCAGCTCACTGCTCGAGTTTCAGGACTCAGAGCTTTGGCCCTGCTTGTGGGCTAAAGTGAACACCACACTGGAAAACACAACATCCCAGAGATGCCATTTCTCCCCTAATGGTACTGAACACCAAGAGAACATTCACTTATTTCTTTATTGTAGCTTTAATATATACCAGTAATTTAATAACATACATTTGCCTCTGTTTTTCTCACAGGTCTGTATGTGTTCCTCTCTCTCGCTTTATTGGTTTTCTCCAGCGATCCATACAACTGTGTGGCTCTCCTATCAGATGACTCCACAAACTGCTCTTCTGCCCTCAGCCACCTTCTCACCACCAGTTGGTGAGCATCAAACATCACCTTAAAGCCTTACTTTGGTGTCAAACAGTTTATTTTTTTAATATTAGTGCTTATTTGAAGTGCATCTCTCAGTAGTTTAAATATATTTCTCATTTTATTCCTCACAGCAGCGCTGCATTGCTCGAGCACGGTCTTTTCTGGGGTGACTCAGAAATAAACAGCATATCAGTGATGAGCTGTCATCTTCTCTGCATCCCCTTCTCTTTGGAGTTATCCTTAGAAAAACTTCTGTCTGTTCTCCGATCGTTTCAAAGCGCAAATGTTGTGGCCGGTCTAGTGCAGGTATGGTTTAAAAAAACACTCCAGTATTTTTAGATGGCGGATGTCTATTGGAATATCAGAAATGGAATTTTTGTATTGCTTATTTTTCTGCTGACTTGTCTACTTGTTCAGATGATTCAAACTCTTCCCGTTGCCCTGGTGGAGCTTCCGCTGTGTCTTCTGAATCGTCTACTGCTATCTGACCCACAGCACACCGCTCCATGCCTTATCACTGCAGCCCAGGCCTCTGCTTTCCTCCCTCACAGCACAGAAAGCCCAGACAATGGAGCAGACCACCCTCAGTATCAACTTAACCACTTCGGGAATGGCGTGGAGCAATTTAAGAGCAATAGAATTGCAAAGAAAACCAAGATGGATCAAATCAAAGGTGACAATTCGAAGAAGAGGTTAAAGCAGCTCAAAGGCTGTGTAGATGCATGTAAGGAAAACAACGATTCCCTAAAGGCTCAACACCAGCCATCCAAAAGCAAGACTGAAAAGTTCAGGGAGGTGCCACCAAAAACCAGAATATATCCGCAGAAGACCATGGAACATCTAAGAGAGAAAATCGAAAAGCAGAGCGGTTGTAAAGAGGAGCTCATGGACAGTTTGGAGATCCATGGCAGTTCTGCAGGACGTCTCCAAGGTCTTTCAGCTCAGCAAGGGTGCAGCATCAGCTGGCTTTTGGACAGTCTGGAGGAGTTAAGGAGAAGTGGCGATCACCCCAAGGTCTCCACGGCTAAAATTCGATCCTCACCAGAAGAGGTCAGAACAGCAAGTTCTCTGTTGGCTGTGCTGCTACAAAGTGAAGTTCTCTGTGGGTGTGCAGTGGAACTTCTTATCCTTCTCTCCCAGCTAACACTTCATCTCACCAATCAATCTTCCTTCTTTCTTCCCGTCAAAATCGCCCAACTGCGGCTTGCATTGCACCACCGAGATGATGGAATCCGAGCCGCATGCTGTGGCTTGCTGGGCCACCTGGGCTCAGGTGTACGGCAGGTCATTAATGAATCAAACTTTGACCTATTCCTAGACCTGTTAGGTTGCCTGTGCGATCCTGCTTCATCCGTTCGTAGGACGGCCTGCAAGGCGGTGGGAAACTGGCTAAGTGGAACGGGAAGCGATCTAAATATTTCCAGTAAAGGTTTCAAGAATACGACTGACATAAATGCCTTGTCGGCACAAGGCAAATCAAGGAGGACACCAGCAATGGAAGGTGTCAGACATAGTGAGGAACACCTATGGATGGAGCTCATCATAGGAGCTGCCCCTCCCCTTGTGTCACTGCTGTCAGATGCTGATAACGTCATTCGACAGCACTGCTGTGGGGCCTTGGGTAACCTGGCTGCTTTCAGCGGAGGGGATGGAGCACTTCTTAATGTAGATGCTCCAGGCTTGATTCTCCAAACTGCCTGTAATGATTCCCATCATGCAGTGCGACGGGCAGCCCTGGCCACTCTGCGTGTGTTTAGCCAACAAAAAGCATTGCTACAGGTAAGAGCAGTGTGAATTGGTTTTGACTAAACCAATTGGGGGGGGGGGGGGGGGGGGGGTGATTGTGATTTGCATGATTGTGTTTATGGGGTGCAATATAACATATATTCCTGGTTTTTCTTTTTTAAAAAGTCTTATTTTTCATAAACTTAACCTTTAATGTCAGCCACGCTCTCCTTTGTCCCCTGAACGAGCGGTTTACTTCCTGCCTCTATGAAACCACTCCCTCAGAAACAGGCAGTGTTCTCAGATTGGTTAGTTTGGCCCGGTGTGTTGTGATTGGCTAAACTGCCGCTCACATTGTCCGGTTAACGCCTATTACATTTACGGGCGAAACGTGCATGTTATTAGCTCCGGTCCAGATGTAAATAATGGTGTCGAACTGCAATATCAGTTTGAGGCAGAATCAGACCGAGAAAGCCGCGATGAAGAGAGTCAAACAGAACCTCACCACACACGGCTCTTACTAAACGTTTCTGGATGATAATTTGCCTTTTTTTTAACTTTATACACGTTTGTTTTACACAATAGCATCTGACTGGCAACAGGTGGTTTGCAGTGACGTGATTGTGTTGACGCGCGGAACGGAGATGGAGGGCAAGGAGTGAAGAGCGCAATGGACGAGATGGAGGAAAATCCGTCCTGTAGTACTTTAGACGCTATCACAAGAGAAATATATAAACAGAAAATCGAAACATATGTTGGACGTGATCCTTACGTTATGAAGAGGACCGATTTTCAACTGAATTGAGAGATTTGCCTGCCATCGAGGCTGTAAATATCAGCAACTAACTCGTCTTACAGACATACTTTGACTTTACAAAGTTCGGAAACTGGTAGCTACGTTACACAAACAGCCACATAAGTGTATTTAAACACCCGAATAATGTAATTATCAGCCACACAAATACTCACATTTGACGAAGTGATCACTGCACACACACACAGGCATTTTCCCATTCGGCTCCTCCCGACCGCAGACGTAGGTTTGCAAGGCATCTTTACCGGTGTTTTTCTGTCAATTTCTTGTATTTCCCCCCTTATGAACAGCAACTTTTGTCACACGATAAAAACTCCTCGTGTTTTGATCGATTTAAGCAACCATAAACGACGCAAAACATAGGCATTTGAGTGTGTTATAGTGCTTCCAAAATATAGAAATCACTTCCTGCCCTCCATACGCGCAAACGGCACATCCGGGAACTTAACTGTCAATTTAGTCCCCGCCCCCTTTTGGGCGAAATAAACTAGATTCCCCATAGATTTCAATACAAAATTACGGCAAAAACCAACGTCCGTACACGGCCGACAGGCGTAAATAATGTCATAAAACATATACATGAAAAATACATTTACAACATTAGTACTTATACAAAATTCAGGTCCATAATGTTTGTACGTGTTTGTTGTAGACACAAAATAGCATAAATAGTAAAAATAATACTAATAATTAAAAAAATAGCATAAATATAGTGGCTATGAAGCCAGCGCTGGCATTTGAAAAAAAAAAAAAAAAAACAAGGCTACATCTGGAATTATACATGCAAATACATTTGAAAAGATGAAGTCTACTTGCAGGTTGTGGCCCAACAACTGCTGACTCTTGTTTTAGAGTCGGAACTGCTTCATGTTTTAGTTACAGTTTCTTGCTGAATCCGGTGTTGAACTCGTGGAGATTCTGGAAGCTGTCTTCCGTAAATGCGCTGCACAGAGAGCTAGATTATGATCGTCATTTTCAGGAACATAATCAAACATAAATTTTGTTGTATCCATTGTTGACGAAGGGAAGCTCAAACACAGAAAACCTGACAGCTGGGTGAACACAAAACACTCAACGTGCCGCATGCCTTTTATTGCATTTTCCGGAGGGAGGGGTTGATGCAAATATGTGGGTTAGTGGCGTCTAAAACCCAGCTGTAGAGTCGTTTTTGCAATATACTTCCTGATTTTTAAAAGACGGTATCTCTGCTTACACTAAACTGTCAGCGCTGCAACTTTGCAGATAATGCATGCACCAACAGCAACATTACACACTATTTAAAATGAAAAAAGTGAAATCGCAGTCAAGCCCCCCTTTAAGAGAGTAATGGGATTCATTACACTCCTGCAGTCAGAAAAAGTGCGTTCAGTTCATGTTGAATTGTATTTAAACACTGAAGCAAAATTAATATAGAGCTGCTTGTGTGCTGTATTGCATCATTTTGACAATTGTGCAAAAAAATTGAAAGACAGACAAAGCTGGTTGGGGAAAAATCCTTACTGTCATTTTCACATTTTCTCCTTCCCTTCCTCAAGGCTCTTAGGTCTCTAGATGCAGGAAGAAAACTCTGTCGCACATCCCAAAGCTCTTTGTTTCAGAGGGATTATCAATGGCTTGTCAGCAAGTTGGACGGGTCAGTTGAAGGAAAAACATAAATGTCAGCCTCAAAGTTTGTGTGTAAGAGAGAGGATGTGATTTCACATTATCTAAAAATTAGTCTCTAGCTGCTTCTGTGGCTGGGATAGCTTTCTTTTTGTCTATATTTATTTGATCTATGATCAAAAGTTTGACTGAATTTGAATCTGTTATGTATTTTGAGAGAATGGCAGTGATTTAGAAACACCCTCAAAATAAATTAAAATGTAGCCTATTTCAAATGTATATAGGCTATATAGTTTTATTATTCAGCAAATGTTTACATTTTTGATTCACATAGCCTACGTTATTTAAAAATGTTATGATGTTGATTGCTTGGTCTTTTTTTCTGTTTATGATAACAAAACCTAACTTTCATTTTTATGACGTACTAATTTGCCAGCCTTACTTGTATTTATTATTATTTCAAACTGTTTTATATAAATTACCCTCAGCTCAAAGTTAATTGTCTGTATCGAAAAATCCGATATTTATTTCGGGTTATCGAAAGGCTATAAAAAAGGATTTATTATGATGTAAATGTAGCCTAATATGTAGCTGGGAGAAATATTGCGAAATCCATTTAGTCACCTCAATAAATTGTTAGAATTTCCTAAAATTGTTTCTGTCTTGTTTGTTTTATGTGTTTTATTTTTAGTTTAGTTTTTTTTTTTCGTTTTGTCTTCACTGGATATAGGTTATATTTTCTCACCACGCCAATTTGTTTTGTTTTCAACATGGCTAATTGATTTCTGATTTCTGAGACGACTTGTAACTTTTTCACTCTGACTACGTGTTTGTCACAAGAAAAGCCGTTTGACTCGTGAAAAAATCCTTTTAATTAACGTTGTTTTTAGGTAGAATGATTTTATCTGAATTTATATATATATATATATATATATATATATATATATATATAGCCTATATATATATATATCCCTATATATGAATTTATATGTGAATATGTGTATTTCCAGTAATTGCCACTATCGATATAGCCCATATATTATATGTATTTGATTTTTTATTAGTTTTTTTTTTTTTAGATGTACAAAAATTCAAAAATAACTTACCAGTGGAAAAATCTGGCTGGCTGTAGTAAAATATTAAATAGCGCGCAGATTTGTTTTTTCACCCGTTGTACTTGTAAGAACACTTAAAAATTATATTTTTCAAGATGCCTTGTTACACATTTTAAAGAAAAACTGAATACATTTAATTAGGCTATTTTTTTTATATATTGTGTGATTATTTAAATGCTCTAAAAAGCTAATCGGATGATTTGGGATCGATATTGAACAACAAACAAGACTGATCGGTTTTCAGAAACTATAGTTCACTACAGTGAACCGCAGCCTGCCCGTTAAAACATATTTTATAAATATTAATAATTGCGCTTCACAGAAAAAAGACTTTTGACGGGACGAACAAATATAATCTCCCACCTATTTCTGTTCTTTATACATTTGGTTCTGTTGGGGTTTTATAGTAATAATTAGCCTATTCAATAAAAAAAACTGTTCAAGAATTTCGGGATAAAAAAATGCAGGAGTGAAAACAGTAATTATTTTAGACATCCTGCGTTGCTATAAGAATTGTTCAAGGCAATCCTTTTTTGCTCATTCTCTCGGTCTCTCTCTCTCACACACACACGCGCGTAACTGACACTGTCTATACGAGTTTTCTATATCATTTGAGTAAATTTTCCCTCCACATCGTGCATTGGTAATGATATTGGAATAGCTCTTCTCCATGCATTTGGTTTTCAGAAAATTAAACAATTTTCCGGCCAAACAGGGATAAACTCCGTTTATACGTTGAACTCAAGGTCTACATATTAGCCTAAGCTCTAAAAATATCATATGAAGCCATCATCGCCAACATGCAAAGTTGCTGACATAAATCACTTTATTTGAATTCAATGGAATAACAGGAAACACAAAGAATTAATCGGAGACGATACATCGAAATGTCTGGTACAAAATGACTAGTCTTAGTATTATAGCTGGTGTAAACTCTTGGAAATCTTGTGCCTTAATTTTGGGTTGTAAAAAAAAAATCTCAACTTCACAAAATGACCGCATAACACCGCGCATAATTAGCTATATTTCATAAACATGATTGTATACCGCCAAGGAAAGCATATTTCGATATGCAATGCTCTCTCAGTATCTAGGTTGCTTATTTAGAGGAATTAAATGATATTTGTAATATTGCTACGTAGTATTAAGGTACACACGACACCTCGGTAAAAATGCCCTCAAATGAATAAATAGGAAGAATAAAGAGTAACTAATCAAAGCCTGATTTGCAGTTGTTACTGTGATAAATGCATGTCTCCTGAACAAGTAGAAAATCAGTCACTAAACAGGTTTACCAGAATAAACTCCTGAAATTGACTAAATTGTAAACATGAAATCATAACATTTGTCAAGGATTGTGTATGATCGCATTTGCAAAAAA
The DNA here is from genome assembly GCA_038021265.1 of Cyprinella venusta. Classification (NCBI taxonomy): domain Eukaryota; kingdom Metazoa; phylum Chordata; class Actinopteri; order Cypriniformes; family Leuciscidae; genus Cyprinella; species Cyprinella venusta. The sequence goes on along the minus strand of CM075865.1, from coordinate 34,335,478 downwards.
TTCATAACTTGAGTCATTTACATTGTTGATGAAATATTGCTAAGACGCTGGGAAATCTGCAATTCTAAAGCCACCACAATCATTTCAATGATTATTAAAAAAAAAAAAAAGCTGTATCACTACAAAGATTTTACTTTCTGTCCCCCAACACACACTTGTACATTAGAGCAAACAAGCTTTATAAAATCACAAACCCTGATTGTAGTCGCAATAACAGCAGAGACATTGAGCCAAACAGTAGTTTGTGAATCAAATGCAACTCATTCATCTCTAATGAAATGTGTTAGCCAAGAGAATATAAAATTGGGCTTCTTAAGCAAGAAAGACTTTTGCAATAACATGTCATTCAGATGAAAGAAAAACAAACATTCTTTGTAAAGAGCCATGAAATCTTCTGCATGCAAGAATCAAAATACAAGAAAACAACACACATAACATTATTAGGCAGTGCCATATCTTCAGCAGTTACAAACTGACATACCTCCATGACTTTGGACATAAATCGTATATACCTGAGCTGCAGGACTAATCTAAAATTGGGAATTCAAAAACACATCTTCAGGTTCATTATTCCTGAGGGAAATTCATTTTGAGAAGTGCTTCCCCTGAAACTCAATATATAAGAAACAGATTGCTTTTAATATCAGTGCTTATTCCTTATTTAATGAACGGAAGGGAAAAAAGGAGCTACCAATGTTGTACTAATTGTACATCGTTAATATTAGTACCATAAATGTTGAAACTGCTAATAAATAAATAAAAACATTTTTTAAAAATAAAAAAATAAAAAAAACTGTATAAATTAAGATCAATGCAGGTCATATGCGGAACTTGTGATATTACCTTACAGCCTTTTCTAAATAAATGAAGATGCGTTCAAGTCTATCTTGCGTTATTCGGTGGTTTATTTTCGTCAATCGTAAATGCTCTGTTGTTAAAGCTCATTCATGAAACCGAGAGGATGAGTCGTCTAGCCCCTCTTGAGAAAAGAAAAAACGGCTGTCATTACAGTCAAAGACATAATCACAGTGCATATTAACTGATTTGGAGTTATTTCTGAGAAAGTGGATGTCTGTGCTGCAGCTGTTGATGGACTTTGTCAGTTTGTAACGAAAACGAAATGATTGAGTAACGTGCAATAGTACAACCTCCACCACATCCTAAAAACATTCAGTCTGAAAACATTCCAACTCAAATCTCCATTGCCTATCAGACTGCTTACAATTCTACTTGCAGGACCATCGTCAGGTGGTCGAGCTTTTGGTCAGGCGCTGGTTTCCTGTTTGAGGCGTTGGCTGCGGGCCTTGTACACCTCAATCAGGAGGTCTTTCACGTACTGGATCTCCCGTTCCACCGATTCTGCCTTGTCCCGTAGCTCACGGTTTCTACCCTCCAGACCATGAAGCTGTTCCTCCAACGTGTCCAACTCCGCTCGCTTCCTTTGACGATACCTGTTCAAAACGATTGATACAGAGGAAAGTCAGAAATTGTCACACTTTTCCTGTTTACTTACATAATTGTGGTTTTTTGTACTGTCACAACTAAATGTCCCAAAAAGCCAAACTTTTCTATATTTGCTCATGTTGAATACATTTGAGATCATTATGACTGAAAATACTCTACCTGTGAGCTGCAGTCTTGTTCTGGTCTCTCTTCTTCTGTTTGCGCTGACCGTGGTTCCCTTCGATTAGTGCCTCCTCAAGGTCTGGTTTCACAATGCAGGGGTCGTCTTTCAGCACACAGACTCCTCTGGCACACGGGGACCCCATTTCAGGTCTGTGGCGGTCACCGCTCAGGCAGTCGGGGCTTTGGCCTTCAAGAAAGCTGCAGTGGAAGTTATGTTGCCGGTGAATCTCTACGCTCTCTGCCTTTACTGGGTCATTGATGGCCCCGAGGAAGCTGTGGTAGGCCTCTTCTTGGGATGTGCTTTGGATGAAAGAGCTTTCATTGGGTTCGGACTTCCAAGGGATGTTGGCCTTCTCATCGCTAGCACCGTTCTTCACTTCGCCCATCATCTCCATCTCTGCGCTTCCTCCTATGCCGTTTAAATCGACTTCTCTGACACCATACATCATCATTTCGTCTTTCTTGTGGGGAATTTGAACGGTTCCGCTAAAGTTGTACCCGCCGCCGGCCTTGCTCGCCCCGCCGGCCTCTTCCGTGTAGCGGCAGTTCTTCTCCTCTTTGGGTAAAATGGCGCACCTCCTGATCTCCACTGCACTGCCTAGGCAGTAGCCTTTGCCTACCACCCGTTCATCTTCAGCACAGCTGTAGCTCCCACCAGGCGCAACAGCTGAGTTACCTGAGGAATTTCCTTTGGAACTCCAGATGCTACTCTCGTAGCTGTCACCCACCCTCACCCCATCGGGAACTCTCTTGCGGCTGCAGACGTTGCTGTTGGGGCGGCTGCAACTGTAAGGGGCATGTCTAGGAATCTTGGTACGGCCAATGGGACCCCCACAAAAGCTCAGCAAGTCAAGTTCCCCAGTTGCCAGGGTAACAAGTAGAGGGCTGGATTCGGATTGGTTGGAAGTAGAATATGATGCGTAGGGCAACTGGTAATATGACGGTGGACACACAGCCGTTGGACCCTTGTCGCATTTGCCCAGTTTGGAGGCTTTTTCTGGGAGTGGGTCAGACAGGAAGTAATCCTCCAGCTGAGCAAGCTCCTCTTGCAGCAGGGAGGTCATGACCTCCAAATCTGAGGGCACCTGGATGTCATGCTGGAGGGGCGAGGGGGGAAGGGATGCATTGGGGGAGGGAGAGGAGTGAGGGGTTGGGAGGTAAGAGGAGAAATCTACTTCTTCCGTCATCCAGTCACTAAGACCATCACCTATGGGGAAAACAAGAGTTCAACATGTTAATCACTGGCCTAGAGATCTAATGTAGCACAATTATTTAAACCAAATAAACAACTATACCGGCAGTATTTTAACAACCCGTTTAAAAAAAACAACAACAACAACAAAAAAAAAAAAAAATGAATTACATCTCAATGCGCTCCCTAAATCCAAAATGTGAAAGGCAGCATTAAACGAACACGTCATCTACAAATAATATAAAATAGATCCACGTTGGTAGTTTTACTCACTGTTCAAGGAGAACGAAATGTGCTGCAGTGCGGTGCCCACCTGAAACTGGGAAAAATAAAAAACTGTATTCACTGCAACTCACCAATTAAGTGCTGGTTCTCCTCTGGCCCCTCCCCTCTGCGCCCCTCCGATTGGCTGTGGTTAGCCTGTGGGTGAGAGAGAGTGAGGGGGTCTGCCGGGCAGACGAGCAGAGTCTTCCAAATAGGTGCTGACATTGTCATCATCCTGTCCGTTGATCCTACGATTCAAATGTCCGAGCTTACAGTGCACGATAGTGAAGTTTGAGAGTTGAGCCACAGAAAATAGGGCTGGGTGAGCATTATGAAACCTAAAAAAGAGGGAAGATATGATGAGGGACGGCGTGTTAAAACGCAATGTCTACGGAGGTTTCGGTCTATCTGGTATTGAGAAGACACCAACATAATTCTTTAGTTGCTAAAGTAGGATGTAGGAGAAAAAAATCATTATGTCCTAGTTGGTGGGACTTTCCATTCTAAACTTATCCTGTCTCTTCTAAAATATCTAAAAATATCTCCAACTGACCATGAATTCCTATTTTAGGCTGTTAACAATGAGAGATGCAGTGCAAACTGAGTAAAATAACCATAACCCCCCAATATTCCTAAAGCATCAGCTTAGACACACTGGTGATTAGCGAGGGACCAATTTAGAAAACTACCACTCTTCCATCCATCAAAGTCCCTTGTGCCTACTTAGGGGAGTTCTACTGAGATCCTAGAGAAGCAGGCGAATGCTCTACTTGTGGGAAATTTATTAGCAGCCTAAATATACAACACACACACAAATGTAAAACTTCTTTGGATCATATTTTGGATCATGCCAATAATAAATCACAATACCAAGAACTTTCTTATATATATATATATAGTGCTTATTTCTAGAAGTTATCGCCACTATCTTTTGTTTGTATGATACAACCTAAGGTAGCACCTCCAAACGCCCCAATAACCTTTGCACCTACACTGATGTCCAGTTTGTTTACAGTCTAAGGTCAGACACAGGACAACATTTTATGCTGACAGAATCATTAGACTCAACAACTCTGAATAAAAAATGGCAAACAGCAAAACAAAGCCTTTTCTTTTGAAAACAAGTATTTTAAAAAGTTAAAAGAAGTACTTCTTTCTAGCTGTATTGCAAATGCATACTCCTCTGAACTGGATGTCTGAACTTGGCCAGCACGTGGGTTACAATCTATGACGTAATGCGAAACTAAAGATAGCAAATCTTCGTGAAACCACAGAAAACGACTCGAGCTTTTTCTAAAAGGCAATTTCTAAGAAAAGAAAAACAACTTCGCTGCATGCAACATGAAATTATAAAATAATGTAGCAGATATGGATGACGCAAATGGACAAAAGAGCAACTTTTGCTATGACATAAGGACAGAAGACCCTTTGAAGCCCTGATAACTATTGTTTAACTAAACAGGTAATGCATCTTTATAATATTGATAATCACTCTATAAAACCAGCAGACACGATGTTCAACAAACAAGTATCACTTCAAAGTGCGTAAAATAATGGATTATGTCTATAAAATAAATGTAACATGTGAACATCCCAAGTAAATGGGTAAAACTGATTATTGTGTGATCACTCCTAAAGTTGCAAAACTGTATAGCAACGATTAATACAGCTAAAGTGAGTTTCTGAAACTTTCTAATAAGACAGCAATGTGCATAAAACATTGCCTGAAGCGCTCTTACAAGTGTGACAACATGCTTAACAACAGTTAAACAAAAGCAATACACCCAAAAAGTGCAAGCCAAGAGACAAAACAGCAAATGTCTGACAAAAAGCAGTAAATAAGTTGTACTTACTCCATTCTTGCTTAAATGTTGTGGGCTTGGGGTGCGTTGCAAGTGCAAAGCACGGCGTTTCTTTAGGATCGAAGACTTTACTAAATTAAAAAGCCATGTCTCCTCCGGAGTGTCTAGGACTGAAGTGCTGTTGGTCTTGCTTTGTTGTGATGGAGTTGATGACTGAGAATCGGCTAATTGAGTCAATGCATCAGGTCACCCACACCTAGCAACCAGCTGCGTCACGCGGTCGGCTATAGATTCCTCCGCCCTATGGATGTATTGGTCGAGATAATTTTCACACTTCGGGCCGGTGAAAACGCCCACAATATGTAGGACTCACTTTCTCAACAACTTCCGAGAAAACACAAAATCCCGTTGGCAATGTCCTCAACTTGAACATACTACGGTTTTAAAGCTCTGAGAGTAGAATATGTGATGAAAGCGGCTGTTCGTCTAGAGTTTGGATGATTATCATACAGTTGCAGTATCAGGTTATGCATGAAAAATTCATATTATATCACGCATAACATACACTGCCGTTCAAATATGTATTGTTTCACGGGGACTACTTGATTTCTTCTAGCGAGGAAGAACACTTTCTGCTACCCAGGAGATACGTGGCTGTTGTTGCAGCTTAGTTGCATCAGCGCTTCAAGCTGCAAGCAGATTCGCTGGAGTGACGGAGCCTGTCGTGCAGCGATTGGCTGGAGAGGAACTGTTGTCTTCCCTTATTGGCTGCCGCTAGAGAGACGTTGCTTCCCAGTGGTCTTCGGTTTTCCACTCTCCCTGCACATGTTTCACGTAAACATCCCGAGAGCAAATTCTTAAAGTGGTAAAACTTTCATGTCGCGGAAGGGCAGTTTACGGGACTTTACTGACAAAACATTGTAACATTTGTTGTGGCATTTGCTGATACGCGTTTTGGACGGTTCCCACTTGACTTTAGGCGCTGTATTTAGCGGTTGAGTTGAGTCGTAGCCTAAGTTCTGGAAGTTCATTTCTACTGTTGGTTGGGTGATTACATTTTGTAATCTACACGTCGACTGACTTGGTGTGCAATTAGCACAAATAGGCTTATGTTCAGGTTTATTATTATGTTCCCTTAATTAACCGACATCGTGCTTACTCTGAAGAGATTTAAAAACATCCATTTTCATTTAAATTAACAGTATACATTCTAATGTGGTGTAACAGGTGGCGTCTTAACATCATTGTTTCAACATCAGCATAACTGCCATTGGGAAAAGCGCAAGTTAGAGAGTTCAACCCCTATCAAGCGGCAGAAAGAAAGTTTCATTCATTGTTGGCCATATTCAGTTTCAACTTCAGAAGGACCGGGGCCACATTACGCTCAGCTTCATTTAAGTCATGCGCGGCCACAGTGAGACTAGACCCTCAAACTCGCAAACTTAATTCCCGTTAATAACGTGTTTTCATAGAATCAAGCTTTGTTTTCCCCCCTCAGCAAATCCTAAAGCTGATTGAAGGAGCGATGTCTTCCTGTTGCTATAGTAATAGCGAACACTGCCCCCTATTTTAGACATGTTTTCTGGTTGCTGTTGCCATGGGATTTGCAACGAGCGCGCTCTCGCTCCCCCTTTCGGCCCGTGTTTTTCCAGTTTTGTCTCTGTTGAGTAAAACGACATTCCCTGCAAAGTAACTTAAGTCTTGAACAAACACAACTGCAACAAGTGTCAGTGCTAGCCTTTTCCATTGAAATGACTTTTTCATAATTAATACGAGCTTTTCACAGTCCAGATAGAGTCGCCACAACTGACACAAGTTGAGTCCTCAGAAATATTGTGTTTATGATGATAGGATACATTAGAAAAGCGCCAATCCTCTTGCCAAAACATGGGAAACCTGAACAGACAGAGGAAAGTGTAAAACTGTCAGAAGGAATATGCCGTAGCTTTAGCAGAAGGTTACGTCTTCCTCGACTGAGGAGAAATTGATTTTATTTACACTTAATAGCCCAGCATGAACCGAGATGACACCTGCTTTCTCGAGGAGCAGTTGAGCGACGGGATCAAAGAGGGGCTTCTGAAGGTACTGTGATACTGTAATTCCTCTTGTGAGTCGGCTCAGCCTCGCAGTTGTAGAAGTGAGGCCTGATGCAATCTTCGTGACCGCAGTCGTAACGTTGAAGAGACTGAGATAATAATGCTTGTTGAAGTGTGGGATCTCTCCCAGGAAAGCGCTGACTCTCCCAACTCGCCGTGTCTTAATTGGTCCGTGGGGGCGCCCTGTTTGCGCAAAGCGTGAGAGAAAGTCAGCACACACACACACACACGGGCAACTTAGCCACTGACAGCCCCAGTGCTGTTGGGCCATAGGCTACTTTGAGTTTCTGTTTGTATTGAGATTTTTTCCCGCACCTTAAATATAGCTGATGTTGCAAATAGAGATGTAGGTCCAGGCCGTAGCGTTAATTAATCACAGCTTTTTTGAGGATTAAGAGCGCTGATTGGAGTGATAAATCTGTTCCCTCCTCCATAAATCCAACTGTCCATATGTGAAACAATTAGCTCATTCAAACGTGAGATGCAGTTTTAGTGTGCTTAGGCCCAAACAAACCCCCCAGGCATTCTGTATGTTTGTCAGAGAATACATAAGGAGTGGGTGAGAGAGCAAACGCATCATGCCAAGTTCATGTATAGCACACATTAGTAACAGTTACATCACAATTTCATCACCATCTCCTTCTGAATTCATTGTTGTCTCCTTTCTTCATTCCCCTGCACGAGCGATCAAATCGTTTCAAGTTTCGATTATTTGCTGTAACTTAAAAAAGGATAGTTTAAATCTCAGCAAAATTGCTTCTGTTTCATTTCCCACTGCAGAAGCGTATATCGTGGGAATCGGGATATCCTTTCAACAGGTTTCAAGAGGTTTGACGCCCCCGTCCCCTCACATTTAAATAGGCCTAACAAACGTGCATGCTAAAGATGTGTCTGACCAATGTTGCGTTGCTTGGCATGAACTAACCGCAGTCATTTCACTGTCTGTTCCTTCGGGAGCGCGAGGCAGCGTTAAAGTTGTTTGATTGTGAGAAAGTGCATTTGTCGCGCGCCTCCCTCCCGCGGGACGCCGCTGTGTTCGGGGTGCGTCTCGCATCTCAAACTAAACACGAGCCACTCAAGGACAAACTCAAGGAGTTATTGTGTTGGAATTCCCCCCGCCTCTTGTGTATTATTACATTTTTGAATGGTTATTATTCACGTTTAGGCTATGTGAGTTTACATGTGTAAACATTGAAAGCTCTAGTGTGTCTGAACGAGTGCGCGGGCGAGCGCAGCATGTGTGAAGATGCGCGCTGGTTCTCATGGTTGGATTAGGTCGGTTGATCACGGCTTCAAAGTGGAGGGCTCTAGATTCCCAAGTGGCTCCCCTCAAATGTCTCCGACTTGATCTTCTGCACAGACTCAACAGTTGATCGTGTCAGCTCAGTCCCTATTCTAAGGCACAACCCTTCCCCTCTTGCTTTGATATAGGAGGACTTCTGCTGCTCTTTGAAACTCAAAAGATCGTATAGGCTATAGTTTAATTAGTCTTTGTAGGTTGTTGACACGTTACATTTTTTAACTAAAAGCGACGTCCTTATTTGAATTTGTTGTCTCCGTTCTTTGCGTTTATTATGTTCGTTGAGTTAGTTCCTTTTGCTTTTATGTTGCTTAATTTTAAAGTGAGATGAATTAGCATCAAGTGATAAATTAATTGGTGAGTCTCTGCTGCTGGTGTAGACAGATGGCATCATTATAACGCGCTGATGACATTTGTAGTTGCATTTAACTGTTATGGTAATGAATGGGTGCGAGGCAGAGAGGAAAACAAGCTCAGGGCCCCGGGGCCTCAGCAAGAACACAGAGGGGAACGCAGATCCAGCCCTTGCATCTGGAACATGAAAACACGCGCTGAAGCGGCGAGACATGACGAGCGGCGCCCTCTATCGAGCACATTGGGTAAACCAACAGTCCGCTTCGCCAGCGCTCTACTTGCTATCCAAGGACATTATGCTTGACGAATGCAATGAGAAGTAGTGTTTTGCAAAAAAAAAAAAGAAAAAAAGAAAGAAAAAATACAAGTGAAAACAAATACAAACACGTTTGTTTTTCATTTATAAACTTTATTGTTTATACTGTGTCTGTGGGACTTTCTTGGGAATTTCCCTGTCCATTAACGAATATTAACAGATGTAACTGATGTCTGGCTTAAGTGTGTTCTGCGGTTAAAGCGTAGAGTCCGTTTTACTAAACCCGCACTTTTTTGTTTACTTATAGTAGGCTACATGACTCCCTGATGCAAGCATTTGTTTTGCCAATTATGTTTTTTTTTCTCTCTCTTAGGCAAATATAGCACTGGTTATAGCATAATGGTTTGCGTCAGTGAACGATATAAACACTTTTAATAGAAAATATTTTGAGAAGAACTATTACTCATGCGTAGATCAAGTCGACTATACCAGTATGATTATATTTTTATTTTTTATTTAGGCCTATCTGTGAACCATATACATAATTTCTTAGGGGAGATAGGGACTACTTATCATCACACAGGGAAGTTGTCACAATGGTTAAACGCAATAACTATAACGTTTCGAGTTAAAAGTCTAATTTCAAAATGTTGAGTTTTCTCTTTAAAACTTTTTTATATTTTTTATATTTATTTACAGCTGTTTGGTTAACAAGTGAAAAAAAAACCCCGAATGGGATACATCAGGTAAACGTCTATAGTATTATATACTTCTCAAAGCTCAATTTTATATATTTTTTACAACATTTTGCTTTATTTTTTTATGCTACTGTTTGCTTTTTCATGCTAATTTTTAAGAATTGTTGTTTTACACTAAAACAAACCAAACCCTCACCCTATAGTAAGTACGTGTTAATTAATATTACTCAGTAGTACTGAGGTGTCATTGTTACACTGTAATTATACATATACGTATATGTATAATTACAGTGTAACAATGACACCTTAACATAAAGTTTAACCTTATTTTGTAACATTTGTTTTGGTGTTTAAATTTCACCCCACTACTCATCCTTAAAACTGCAATAAACTGCAATTTGTTTTGGGTGGGAATGGCCAAACATTCTGCAATCAAAACTTTAAGGTACGTCTCTATACAAAATTGATTTTTTTTTTTAAAATAAACCAACCCTGAGAAATATTCACCGGAGTAAAATGTGTGACAACAACTAGTCCTGCTCTATATGACTACAAGAAAAAATAGTTTGTTAGACTTTTATTTTCCTTAGAGTATATAATACTTATTTATGTCAAATAAAAAAAAAAAGAATTTAGAAATACATTGTTAGTGCTTTAACACTGAATTACCAAAAGTTCACACTATTTTTCTCATCGACTTAGAAGATGTCCAAGAGGATATCAATAATCTGAATAGCACAATACACAAAATATCTGATTATAAATCATAGAGGCACATCCATACATTTTAAAAACCCTGAAATAAAAGATGTGCAAATTAGAGTACACATATCGACACAAATGAAGCTTTGGCAAAACAAAACCTGTTGGTACAAACGTACCAAGACCTTGAAAACAAAAGTGTTTACTGCAATGGTCCCCCACCAAATAATCTCGTATAATAAAGTTATAAATCAGGCAGCAGGTATATAGTTTTCAGTTACACGTCTGAGCACCTGAGCCATTTGTTTAAGAATCTTTGCAGCAAAAAAGTTACATAATTAGATATTATACGGATAAAGACAACGTTATCTTTTAAAATATTAAAAATATGAATTCTGCCTCCCCACCTAAAAAGATATTATGAAAGCTATATCTCATTGCAATCATGTAACTGCGCCTAAATAACTAAAAGTAAAGATAAGTGTTGGTAATACATCAATGTATAAATGTATAAACACACCTGAAGACTTGGCACCTTAAAACTATAGAGCTATTAAATAAAAGTACTGAGCATATGATTGATTTGAAATGCCATAAAATACTGTAAGCTCTGTAACTGTCTCTGTAGTACAATAATACAGAGATAAATGCTCTCTCGCTCTCTTTCTCTCTTTATATATATATATATATATATAGCTTCTATTTTTTGTAACATCAATTTTGAGCATTATTTGCACAATAATATGTTGTCATCAGGCCGGCCTGAATTCAGTTCTCTTCCTAGTCATGATGACAAAGAAGTCAGTCAGTGCTGGCTGAAAGTTGACACAATTCTGCATATGTTACACATCCTGGTAAATCTCAGCTCACTACAGTGAGGATTGCATCGTCTATCCCTCAGGTCATAAACTGTGTGTAGCCCTCGGCACCTGTTACTATGACGTCCATCCAAATTCGCATGGCCTCTGGAGACGGTGCCACCATGAAATAAAGTCGATCATGAGTCTTCACGCAGAAGGTTAGCGAAGGATTTGGACTCTGTAAGGACAGAAAAAAAGACACAGTATGCATTAAAGTGTGAGAAGATGGAGAACAGCAGGGCAGGAAAAAAAGGCCTATGTCGCTGAAGTGAAAAAAAGAAAGCATGACGAAATGTACATGAACATGAAGCCGCCTTTGATCTCCTTGCCTTCTGCTGTAAGAAATTCTCTTTATGAAAAGACGCCTGTCTGTTTAAAGTTTCAATGTGTGCTCAATGTTGGTGCTGTAGTATGGAGCGTGATTTGTTGATGGTAAACAGGAGGTGTTGAAAAAACACGGCATCCGTTCACTCGTTTACCTTAGTTGCGCTGCGCAGGTGATCGTAATACACCTCCTCTATGGCTTGGAAGTAGATGACACCCTTCAGTTTGGTCTCGTGTTTATCTGAGTACAAACCATAAGGAAAAAAAAATAAGGAAAATAACAATGCTATGTATGGATTTTTTTTTTAATGCTATTATTCTATAGATCAGGTTTATTATTTATTAAGCAGAGATTGCAATTGCATTACTCAAAGAGTCTGTTGCGAAAGAAGTAACTTAGATATTGGAATAAAAAAGGTCTTTTTAAAAGGTTTTCCACAGGGATTAAATAAACATAAAGTAGAAATGAATTCTAGCGCCCAGAGCGATTCACCTAAAAGCATTGTGTGTCTCAATTTAACACTGTCTGCCACCCACTGTAAACAGCTCCTATGACAGACGTTCCTTTTCGCTACTTAGCGCAGATTAACATCTCTCTTCGGATCGATTCTTATCTCGTAGATGTTTGAAACCACTGTTTTAAGCTTGTCAGCCTCCAGTGAGCCCCCTCTCATCAGTGTTGCGATTAAGATTGACTACTTTCCCCTTTGAAAGGTTTCATTTTTTTTTCTCTCTGTTCCTTACACAAATCTGCTTAGTAATGGGATAAATTGTTTTTGTGTTTCATGTTTTTGAAGAGTTAAGTGCAGTATTGTTACTCAGAACTGAGCCAGGGGTAAATCTACACCCCCATCCCTCACAAACGCTGGGCTAGAGAAAGTATTGCAGTTTATTTCATCATCATCATCACCACCATCATCATCATCACCACTAACATGGGGAGTGAGGGGGTGAAAAGGCTACACACATGAGCAAAGAGAGAGAGAACATCTAAAAGAAAGACAAGATGATCGGAAATTGAGCGAATAGAGATAAAACGTTTCACCAGAAGTTGCCACTTTGTAATTTTTTCCCTCATATTTCTTCTCTTTTTCCACCTTATATATTTTGACTTATACTAAGCAAAACCAGAAAAAAGTATGTGCTCTCCTTTACACTTAAATCTCTTTCTATATCAATTTGTCAGGAAATAAATTCGATTTATAAATATACACAGTATGCTTTATGAAAAATGTCTCAGTTATAAAAACTGTCTTTTGAATTTAAATAAGTAAAATTCTAAATTTATCACAAAAACAAACACAAAACAAATTTGCTGACCATTTCATCAGGCATAAATACAACAATTATCTTACCTATGTAATAAGAGAAGGTCCTTTTAAGCCGATCAAAGACAAACCAGCGTTTTTTCCAGGATTTGATCTTGCCGCCCATCTTCACAAGATGGCCCTTGCACATTTTCTCTGTAACAATGACAAATGGACATGTGTCCACGCAGTGGCCTGATGACTCCACATGGGAACGCAGGTCGAACTCCTCTTTTCGAATAGGTAGGTAGCGCGTCATTGGCCGAGCCTGAGGAGGGTAGAGCTCAGATTAGCTGCTGTCTCAAATTCTGTCTCATTCAGGTACACATAATACATTTAATGGAAATATAGCATGATGATTTGATATTGTGATCACTGTATTTAAGCAGGGAAAATGCATCAGAAAAATGCACAGTGGTGAAGATCACAGGTTGAATCCATTGTTTGGTTGTGTCACTTATCAGTGTTTAAAACATTGCTGTCCTACTGCCCTGCCCTTCCTTGCCTCTGCCTTACACCCCCTCCCATCTTATCTTCTTTCTGCTGTCTCCCTCTCACCATCTGTCTGCGTGTCTCCTCTCATCCACCTGCTGTGCGGAGCTGCTCTCTGTGCATTCATGCCTCCCGTCTGGCCCAGTCAAGCTGAGCAAGTGACCTCATAAAGACTTTTAAAGAGCAAATCCAAACATTCACTGACCTCAGAGCGGCACCGGTGAAGTGCACCGCTGTGTTCAGAGTTGTACGCAGACATTGAAACTGTCTGTACAAGTGAGAGCAGGCGCTACTCCACTGTGTATACATCCGTGTTTCAAATGCGGATTTATAACTTACCTGATGTTCCATATTTATATACACACATTATATTATGCTAAACATTATTAGTTAAAGGGTCAGTTCACCCAAAAATGAAAATTCTGTCATTAAACGGATACTTCTTACTTTAGCATTAAGCTTTTTATTCGTGGGAAACCTGTAGTATTTTCGAATTACCATGCTTTCCACCCTCTTATCCCACTGAGACGAGAGATTTATGTATTTTTTGTCTGGAAAAAAATCCTCAGATGATGCAAAAATTGTTATTTTGCATCATCAGAGGATTTTTTTGGCTAGAGGCTAAAGACTACAGTCAGTAGTAGGGGCTGTCCCGCATGTTTTCAACCTGCCCATAGAGGGTAGGATCTCACTCACAGAATGACGTACACATAGTGTCAGCCATCTTTTTCTGTAAGCTAACCTAGCTTGCTGAGTAGTAGGGGTTACCATCCTCTTTTTCCTGGAAAAGTGTCCGGTCGTCGAGATCGTACAAAATGTCCAGGATTCAGCTTTTGCTTTATGCAGTCGCTATTCATTGTTTACATGCACACCTTTTGTTTCAATCTAACTGAATTAAATCTGATTGGTGATCTGAATGAAGTGTTTACATGAATGTTAAACAAGTGATCGGTTGATGTGCGTTTTAACATTGCTAAGAAAATTCCTGCTCCTCCGTGAGAGATACGAGACCAGTGCTCACAGATGTCTCTCATCAGAAATCACACCACCGGGCTCACGCTGTTGTCCCGCAGCCTGCAATCGTCCTGCTCGCCACAGTAAACATAATGAATTGCGACTGTATAATGCAAAAGCCGAATGCCAGACATTTTGGGCTATCTTGAAATCCCGGGACTCATCACGTAGACTCACTAGTAGCCTAGACTTGTTGTTTAACTACTGCGCTCTGTTACCGGTAGGCGTGGCCTCCAAGGGCAGTGAAGCAAGTGCATTCTGGGAGTTGTTGTCTTTCATCCACATAAGCCAAAATACATTTTCTAGCTTTTCTCAGTCTAGAAAGCTCCAAATTCAAAAATAATTTCACATTTTCCTCTACATAAGTGACCCATTTTAAATACACATTCAGATGTAAGAATGAACATAGCAGTCTTCATTTACTCTCGTTGTTACTCGAGGACGGATCAGTACAACTGTTTGTGATCCAGCTTACAGTCTCCGGAGTGACAGGCCTAACGTTACTGATGACAAGTGCAATTTATGAGAGCTCATCGAGTCGATTTACAGATATAAAGTTTACCAGTTTATTAAGCACCCCTGAAAAGTTGTGTATATATTTGTTTACTGTTAGTTGTGTATGTTGTTGATAATGAAAATGAGAGAGGGAAGAGAGAGACTTTATGGATAAGACTTTAATGCGCACTTCTTAAATGCAGGCTTCATCTTTTGAACTCATTAGTATATTTTTGGCCATCATTCGGACACGGTCTGCTCCAACAGGCTTGAACTAATAGTGGATAAAAGCAAGATGAAAAATAAGTTATTAACTGTAATTAAACTAGACTATACCTGGGCTGGAGTTCCAGAGAGAGTTCTAGAACCTAGAGTTCTATCTCCATACAGCATACATTTTCTTACTCGATGCCATTATTGTCCGATTCCGGGTCGAAATAAACACTACTGAGAGTTTCTGTTTTAAGATTATCATTCTGTGAGATATGATTGTTCTGTCACTGAGCCAGGTCGTGAGGCTCCGCCCTCTGAGCCGGCAGCAACAGCACATTTGCATTTAAAGGGATATGCACTAAAACTGTGCATTTTTCTGAGCCCCAAAAAGTGACAATTTAAATAAGCTGTAAAAAATCTGTTGGGTATTTTGAGCTAAAACTTCACATACACACTCTGCGGACATCAGTATAAAAAAGTATACTTGTCACTTCATAACATTACATTTGAACCACTGTAGTCACATGGACTATTTTAACGATGTCTTTTCTACCTTTCTGGGCCTTGAAAATGACAATGACATTGCTGTCTATGGCTAGTTTAGAAAGCGGTCAGATTTCATCAAAAATGCATTCTGAAGATGAATGAAGATCTTACGGGATTGTAATGGCATGAGGGTGAGTAATTAATGACAGAATTTTCATTTTTGAGTGAACGTTGTGTGAATGTTATTAACTAATGGGGTACTCTATTCTGCATGTTAGTTATACCACATTGACTTTGATTTGGTAGAAAATAATTATTTAAATACTAGCAATAAGCCAAAAAAATAAAAAAAGATTATGCCATGCTACAAGCTAGCCAATATTTCTTTTAATGATCTGTTTTACAAATTCTGGACAGTTACCCCTAGACTCATTTAAAAAATGTATTGAATAATAATATAAACTAAATAATAAAAAAATGTGATTAAATAATATTAATATATATATATATATCACAATAGCTTTTTACGCTCTTTATGTAAGAGGTGTATTTAAGAAGCTTCTAATTATATTTATGAATAACTTGAATGTGCCACACCACTGACCTATATTTACATTCACATATAAATATATGAATGTACATGGTCTCTTGATCTATAAAGCATTATGATAATTATTATTAATACATGAGTTATTAATGAAAGCCTTATTATTTAGTGCTGTCCCTTTTATCTCACTGGGAAACATGATGATTTTATGTCCGCCTAATAAATGACTGGGAGACTCTACTACTCTATTGCTGATCTGAGACCAATTCATTTAGGTATTCTCCAGATGCACTGACCTGAGAACACTGTTTCTCTCTCATCTTGACCTCTTCCTCCACGAGTCTCTGCCTGTGCGCGGTCTCATCCATCAGCCTCCTCTCTACCTCCTCTCGCCTCCTCCTCTCGGCCTCCAGCATCTGCTTCCGTGCCTGGACCTCTCTCTCCTGACGAAAACAAGACAGACAGACAGACTAAGACACAGAGGGGCTTCAAATCCACTGTGAGAAGATTTAATAGGCGATAGGGAAAAATACATACAAATACATAAAATACACAGAGCGGAGTGACTGGGGATGCATGAAAAAATAATTCAGCAAGAGATTGTTTGATTGAGTATTACTGTCTGAGAGCTTGTTAAGATCCAGCCTTTCATGTCTATCACTCTTTGTAGGTAAGAAACAATCTTTAATGCAGTAATGCCAAAGGGACCAGGGCTTCCTTTTCAAATTCATGAAAAAGATCTCTTATATGAGAGACAGGCTGTGGGATGGATTATATTTCACAGACAATTAAAGTTTAATGGTACTCACTCGACTCTCAACCAGTCTGGCTTTCTCCTGCTGGGCCTCCTTCAACATCTTCTCCATCTCCTCCAGCCTCAGTCCTGCCAGCCCATTGCTGCCAAGAGAGAAACACACGAATACGGTTTATTTGGTGTTTCCAGTGGCAGAAGACGACATTGGGCCCAATGCTCACTCTAGACAGATCATAGTTGCTTTAAATGAAACTACACTAATTTCTAAATAAATATCAAAAAACACTTAAACAACAACAACAATACAAATAGATTAAAATATATTATATTAAAATTATTGAATACGTCTACTGATAAATTATTATTATTATTAAATTATTCTTAAATTAATATTTAAAACATTATATAAATAATTTCTAACAATTTAAAATCTACGGCATTATATACTATTAAAAAAAGTTTAAGCTCACAAATGCTTCATTTATTTGATCAAAAATACAGTAAAAAAAATATGGAATATGGTCATCCCTTAAAATAGCTGTTTTCAATTTAAATATTTTTTTAAAGCAGGAGTTCTCAACTCTGGCCCTCAAGGTCCCCTTTCCTGTAGAGTTTAGCTAAAGTGTCATTTATTTCTGTGATGACAAATTATTATAATCAATGATGAAAACAGCTGTGCTGATTAATATTTTTGTGGCATTACAGAATTAATTTGAAATACATTTTTCTTGTAAGAAATAGGAGTATTTACTCTCACTTTTGGTCAATTTAATGCATCATTCATGAATAAAAGTAGTAGTTAAAAAACCTCAAACTTTTAAATGGTAATGTATATTTTTAAAAAGTTGCATAGTTATAGTGAGTAATAAGACTTTTTAATATTTATAAGCCAATGGTTAAAAAAGAAAAAGTACATTATTTTGCTTGGTTGAAGAGGATAGTATTTTTTTCTATTTCACTTTTAAATGAGGACCTTTATGCTTTTTTGGTGGGCCTCTTTTACTATCTCAAAGTAAAGGTTGGTCGAGGGTGAGGTAAAACTGCTGAAACATCTAACCGAAATGTAAGAATGCAAGGTCAAAGATTCTTGTCCAGACTATCGATGCTGAAAAGTAGGGCAACATCAAGAGAACGTCTTTTCATGACTTCAACATCTGACTAAACACCTGAAGCTTCCCTGGGATATCCAAGGAGCACATACTTTAAAATGACATTCTGTGCTTCTTTTGCCTCGGGACAAGACCAAACTTTGAAGATGAGAAGAATAGCATGTCTCTTTGTAGGGATGTATGTGTTGTCATGGAAACAACCCAGGAACTATTCTGGGAGGAGGATGAAAAAACATTTATGGGGAAATTGGGCAGCGTGACCCGTTGTCAGGGGAATGGAGGCAGAACGAAGGGTTCCCTTGACAACTGCATCTCACCTTTCAGGTGAACAGGCGGAATTGTTGCCAGTAGATACGCTGGTCTCCACGCTGTCGGAGCTCTCCAAACTCAGAGTGTCATAAGTCGACTCTCCTGCTGGGGGTGCTTGGTGGTGGAGAATGGAGTGGTGTACCATGGGAACTCCTGAAGGTGGTGGCCCCCAATGGCTGTGTTTAGGATCCGTAGGCCTGATTCTGGAATCATCACATGTATAGAGCCCTGGAGAAAAACACACAGAGCAGATCAATAAAAACACTAGACTCTACAGTATGTCTACAACCATCTATGGGTTACATGTAGCTGTGTTAGCAAAACAACATTAAATTATTCAACACATGCTGCTTACAGTCTGATAATAATGATTGATGGACTACCTCTGCCCTGTAGATCTAACTGTCTCCTGGAGTCTAAGTCCAAATAAGCAGGAGATAGGTCTGGGAGACTCTGAAGATAAAACAGAAAAGTGACACATTTGAAAACAATATATGTGGAGTTATAATGGAGATACAACAGGTTTTAAGTTGAGCCAGTCTTCACCTGCATGTCTACGCCACATTGCACATTCTAATATTTTAAGGATTAAATATGCATCATTTATATGCACAACATCAAGGTTAAATGTAGTCCACATAATGTGTCAACATGCTGAATGAAGCTAAAGCCTGGCCCAAACTGGCCCAAACTAAAAGATTCTTGGACACCACACCACACACTAACAGATTCAAACAACCAGAATCACGGCTGTGCAAACGGGAAAGGGGAAATATCGCAAAATCTCTTAGATTTGGTCATTAGCGCTGTTTTATGGGATCGTTGCTCTTTCCTTGTTTAAAGCTAATAACATGTGTTTTTTAATCCAATTATCAAATACTTTGTTGCTTCAAATCAAGGTTTGTAATGTGAATCACCTCATAGCAAGATGGTCTGGTTCATGGCTAATAACTCTTTTTAATGAGATTTTTTTAATCCCTATGGGAAAAATATTTCCACGGGTGCTGAATAGGTGAGTGAAAAATGTTGCATTATATATTTAAGCACAGCTAAAGTTGTATAAAAAATTGTAGACTCCATATTGTTGCCTCTTACATTATAAACCATCTTACTTTGGTGGGTGTGTTTCTGCCTGATGTGGTCATGGAAGGCAGGGGTGTAAAGGTACCATTGGTCTGTCCCAGCTCTCCATCCTGCTTACAGATCTAAAGACAAAACATCTCAGTGTTCTTTATCCTTTCATCATTCATATCCCCCATCCATAATGACAATGACAAGCGAGGAAAAATACGACACCAAAGCAACCACGCACCCGGCAATGTAGACGCTTTACATAAAAGTACTGCTTTTCGTGTGATTTTATTTTTTAAAAATGAGAGGTTATTTCTGCACAGATTCAATCAAAACGACAGGGAACATAAGGACAGACAAAGGATGCAAGCAGAATAGAAGACAGACAAAAGAAAAGAGTTTACCTGCATAGGTTTACGTGAGGAGAGACACTTAGCAGGCAGAGGGGGAGGACAGGCATGACTGGACTCCCCAGCTGCCATGATTTCCTGGTACCAGCGCTCTGAATCTAGCCTGGGGATTGAAGGCCTACTCCATGCAGGCTGGGTCTGAAGTGCAGTCCAGGTAATGGGAGGATAGGTGGGAAGAAGAGGAAAATTTGATACAGGAAGAAAGGAAAGAGGAGACATGCATTGAAAATATGAAGTGGTATTTAGATTAGAAAATGTAAAAAAAAAAATGTCTCAAAACCAAAAGCTTGAAATCCCACTTTAATCAACTCCGATTTCACATGGACAAGCAAGTGAGTGCTACGGTAAATACAATCATGAACACATCGACACCAGGAAATAACACACACCTCAGCAGGAAGTGACTGGGAGGAGCCACACTTGGATGTGTGGCTGGAGTGGACAGGATCAGCGACAATAGTTTGGAATGATTTGATGGAAGATGTGGGGGAGGGGTCAACTTTAGGCATCCCGAACAGCTGGTTTAACTGACCGACTGTCACATACTCCTTTATACAATCAGCCCATCACACACAAACACAAACATAAAATGTAACGTGGGCATTTTAGGTTTAGAAAAGCATAAAGCTAGCATATAGCAGAGGCTGAGGATACAACAGCAACTAAGACACTAAGACAGCTGGGAAGAAATGAAAAATAAAAGTTTCAAGAGTAGACAGCCAGTGCGTTATTCAGACAGCTTCATAAAAGAAAAGCCACAAACTAGAAATAAATGGTACTGGAAAGGGAAACAGGAGGTGGAAAGGCAAGGAAAAGATTCTGTCATGGATGAAAGAGTGAGTGGAGGAGTCATACCTCACGAGGTGTGTCTGATGTTACAGCCAGCGGTAGACAGAGCGCGTTAGGGAAAGCAGTTTGGGCAGGGACACATCCGTTCCCATACATCTTATATACATCAGAGAGTTTGAGGTACTCCTAAGCACACACACACATCCATTCATCCGTACACACATCCACATCAGATGTCAGTTCATATTTCAAACAACCCATGAAGAACTGCACCATAAATCTTCATGCACCCACTGGAAAAAGCACGCTTATGCCCAACACATCACAAACATGCCAAGCAATATCTCCAATATACACACATGCAGAATGTGTGGTACAGGATGTCAATGTCCACCACCCCAGTACTACGATATGTAACCACAGCAATCATCAATGGTCTGAAAACCATTCATGCTGGATTGAGGCAGACAACACCCACAATGTGCAGAGTGAATTCTCACACAAAATGCAAATTATTTGCATTTCAGCAACTATAGCTGTTACCAGTACAATGAATGCTCAACTAATGAACATCACATACCCAACAACTGAAATAAAATCCTGCAAACATTCAAGGTATGATATACCACACGTTTGTCTATGGGTCAAAGGTTTGGGGTCAGTACGATTTCTTATTTAGCAAGGACACATTCAGGATCCAAAGTAATAGTAAACACTATACATTGTAACAAAAGATGTATATTTCAAATAAATAATGTTGTTTAGAATATTCTATTTATCAAAGAATCCTGAAAAAAATTTATCACAGTTTCCAAATATTATGCAGCACAACAGTTTTCATAGATAATAATAGGAAATGTTTCTTGAGCACCAAATCATAATTATAATTAATTATAATATATAATAATTATCATTATAATTATTTCTATAGCATTTAAGTTTAGCTTTAGCATCACAGGAATACATTTAAAACATATTTAAAAAAAAACAGTTATTTTTAATATTTCACAATATCACTGTTGTGCTGTATGTTTAACTTATTCACTTGCACCTTGGTGAGAATAAGTAACTTTTAATAACTTTTAAAATTATAAGTTAAATAATAACTTTTTCAAAAATATTTTACAAATCTTGCCGCCCTCAAACTTTTGAACGGTACTGTAGGTTATGTCCAGACACATCAGTAGGGTTTGGAACTGAGAACCGATAACACTAATGATTCTCAGACAAATCATTAGTGGAACTGTTAAGAAACTGAAATCATTACATTCTATACAATTTCAATCTCTTCTCATCAGCCACATACTGTAGTAGCATGCTCATTATGAAAGGTGAAATGACTGAGTAAGTACCAATGACAATGTTTTTGTTAGTTTGTAAATCCCCCACAGCTGTCCTGGGGTAAAGCTTTTACCTCCTGTTGCCTGTTAGAATATGTCTGAGTGGTGGATCTTTGACAACAAGAAGAAGGGAGCAGAGAATTCTGGGAAGGGAGCTCATCAAAAAAGTCAGGTTCATTGATGTAGAGCACTTCCTGTTTTGAATATGAACACCGAAGTCAGAAAACACCACCAAGATAGTTTGTGCAGTGTTGCGCAAACCATGCCAAATAACATTTTTATGACATTATTTGTCTTATATCAAACTTCTTCAAATTGCCTCTACATATTTTATGGCTGATCAAAGAGGCATCGATTTAAAGCGTATCGCTGATGGCGATAACCCAGAAAAAAAACGTGCTCATTACTTCTAAGCAGGAGTGGAGTGGATCCCTACAGACACAACCACCATCAGGATGTACACAGCGATACGGTTATTTCAAACCAATGCACTCAATACTGAGATACGGCACAGATGTTTTTATTATACTTATTCTTATAGTTCTAAATTCTCTGGAGGCCCCTGTATACAGTCTATTTACTAGATTAGACAGGGATAAAAAAGAGCAAACAAAAACATTTGGCAAACAAAAAACAGGTCAATTGGCCATTGATTAGTAGAGTCATGTCTGGTGTTACCTCCTTTGTGCTGCTTGGCTTGGAGAAAGTCTTTCCACCAGTTAGGCTCTGGTATCTCTTCTCCAGGGCAGACAGTCTCTCCTTTTCCTTAAAGAAAAATATATCAAAGGTCAGATTTACCATTATGGAGTATTCTGGGTTATATAACCATACTTTGCGTTGAATAATGACTTAGGTAATTTCATAATTAATACATTTTGCAACATTAACTGTTTTTTCCTGTTTATAACTTGTGACAAAAAAGTAGTAACCTATTTTTTATTCTTTTTTTATTCTCTTGATAATATATTTCCTTGAGTCAATGATACTGAAACAGAGAGTACATTAAAGTTGCTATGACATGTAAATAGCAATAAATCTTTTATTCTGTATTGCGATGTGACGGATTATCGGCAAAGAAAAAAACTTAGGGCGGGGGCTTGGTTGCTTTCCATGTTGCCACACAATCGATTGTGGAGGGGCAGGTATAAGCAAACTAAATGATTGATGATCTAGGAAACCTCACCGGAGGGAAGTCTACCATTTTCATTGGAAGACCCAATTATGACATTCTGATCAAACATTACGAGTTCAAAAACATAAATAAATTAAATTAATAAATGAAAAAAAGAATAGAAACAAGAATTTTCAGTGGTGTCTAAAGAACTTACTTAATAAACCGTAATGTAATTTAACTCTACATCACTGCGGGCACCCCCTTCTATGAAGGTCGACATATTGTGACTCATGTTTCTACCGTAGCCGAACGCGAACAAACATCGCTACAGAGCGTGTTTCGTCACTTTCTTGAAAGAGAAGCCGCAGAAACCTAGAAGCTAGCCATAGACATTGTGAGTAGTGACTTTTCCCTTGTCAGTGGTGTAAAATATGTAGTTTCAAACATAAGTAATATGTAGGATTGTTTCATGTAACCTCTTCTCCCTTGCTGTGTTATGGCTTTGCTATGTGGGGAAACTGATTAGTTCTCTTGTCATTGACCCTAAAACAGTATGTTACAGGAATCACCAACCCGCCGATCTTGGAAGGATCTTAATTCGATCACGAAGAGCTTTCAAAATCAGAGAGAAAAAAAGCCTATTGTGTGTAGTAAAAAAAATGCTATGGATTTCAGCTTTAGGTATCGAGTATCAACTGTATTTCTGTGGTGATGAAGACGCTTTGCATGAAGTGTAAATAGAGATTAAGCTTTGTTCTCAACCTTGTGGAGCATCTGCAGGCCCAGTGTTCTATCTTTGGCCATCCTTTCACAATCCTGAGCTGCCTGAAGTCCAAGTTGGTTAGCATGGATCTCCAGAGCTGCCATTTTCTCCTACACAACCAAGAGAAACGTTTCAACAGGAGCCAAGCTCATTTGTCATTCCAGTCTGATACAGGACTCGCCACTCAAAACTGAGGATATGATTCCTTAATAGAACCGACCTGAGATCAGTGTCATTTACCTTCCTTTTGGCCACACTCCGGTGATACTCTGCCTTCTCTTGCAACAGCTGCCTGCTGACTGTCTCCTTCTCCTCATCTATGCCACTCTCTCGCTCCAACTGGCGGAACTCCAAATCCTCAAAGCGCTTAGTGGCCGACTCCAGAGCCTCCACCTTCTACAGACACACACATGCACAGATGGACAGAGAGACGAAGAGGGAGAGGGAAAGACAGAGGCAGACGAACAGATGGGAGAAACAAACAAGCAGACAGACAAATGTTCCTCAATGACATGCCGAAGAAGATCATTCTGTCTGCCAAACAATGTTTGCTGTATGGAACATGTTTAAAAAAAAAAAAATTCAATGCATCTCCTAAAAAAAAGACAAAACAATTTTACACACATCCTCTGCTTGGAGATTATTGGTACAAAGGTAAAGAAGAGTGAGGTGATTCGCTCAGTTCGTCACCATATCAGTGAATTAGTGAGGAGATTTAGTAAAATAAGCACTTAAGCAAGAGTGAAAAGCCAAAGACAGACATACAAATAAATGAATTTCATGCATTTTCATTCCCTGAAGAGAAGAGGTGCATCATAATGATCATGGTTGTTCAGTCAGTGTGTAAACCCTTTATTGCCATGAGCATAATGTGGCTCGAGAGGGAGCGCAGACACACAGCCAACACACACAGCCATAGGATATTTGTGCAGATCCAGATTCTAACAAGCTGTCCAGTTAAGGCTGTTGTATCATATCATGTGATTTGCCCATTAATTGCTGGTGATGCTGGAGGGTGATACATTCCAATAGTTATTTTCATAGAGTGTGTCTTGTGTACAAATGCCATTATATAGGAGTAAATCTACATCAATCTAATTGGCTGTTCTCTGATAATTTTCTTCTTTGCCATTTTATTTTATAATTGTAGAGGCAGGCTGACATTGGGTATTCAACTGTGCGTGTTAATTTCCCTTTTTTATATTTAGATCTACATTGCTTTAATTCACCATTTCCAACACATCAATCATCTTAGAGTACTATGCATTATGACGGTGAAATACCTACATTCACTTAGCATTTAAAACAACCGATTACATTTTTTAATCTTTTATTTTTCATTTATTTCGACAAAATTATTTAAACAAAACAGAATTGTAATATCAGCCAAAATGTCTGTATTGGTGTATTCAATTTTATATATTTATTAATTGGCCTATTTATTAAAGCCGTCATGGTTAATGTGTTAAATAATAATTTCATTAATTAAATGTTTATCACAGTTAGAAAAAGTTACAAATTAAATTATCTAAAAATAAACATACATAATTTGACAGTACAACTGCTTCATGGTGTTTTGTCTTATTTCTAAAGACTGGCTGGGAAAAGAGTGTTCTTGTGGCAAGGCTTTCCTTTATGCTTAGAGAAAGGATTTCTTAATAACCAATGAATTTATAAATTTGATCCACATGGGACAATTAACAACATTAAAGTAATTTATTTTAATTAATTTAATTTCATTACTATCAAAGCTTTTATTAAATATGGTGAGTGAAACACACCATGGCTCCTGGACGGATGGCAAAACAAGATTTTTTATAGATATATGTTTGGTTATAGAAAAAAAGACTTCTTAGAGGGAAACTAGTGAGAGTGAGAACTGTGCTAACTTTTTTTTTGTTTTTAAATCATGAGATCAATCGCTATTCATTATATATTTTAATGTCTGCTCAATCCACTTATACTTTCTTTCATTTCTCCAGCTCCTCTTTAAAGTGAAGCGGATGTATATGTTCGATAATCGCTGTGACTGTCACGGCAGTATCAAATCGCACACTGACCCTGGTCAGTTGTTCCTGTAAGTGCTCCCTCAGTGATTCTGGGCATTTATGAAGCTGGCCCTTCAGCTCACTGTACGAATCCCTCAGTCTGGCCAGGACATCCCGCTCAGCTGAGACTTTTGCTCTCTCCTAAAAAACATTACACACACGTAACATACACACAAGTAAAATACACACGCAGCAAGCCAGTGAGGCTGGAGAGAGGTGAAAACAAAGAGGAAACTGCTTAGATAAAGACACCATGCTGTGTTAAAACAGAGGTTTAGATATGGGGTTGCCATGGCAATCAGAGCCCATATTGCAGCAGACTATCTGAGCAGAATAAATATTCATACAGCAGTCAGTTGTAGAACATATAGTATTTACAGATAATATTGCATATTGTATCTCTATTTGATTGCCTTTATGGTATTTTCACCGTTTATCGATATGTACTAAATTTACTTTCAATACATTTTTATTATACCTACAGAAAACTGACTCATTTTGTGGTGTGGAACAAAGCGGCTTTAATGTTTTATTGCAGATTTCATTCCAAATTAATTTATTTTTTATCAAAAGACTGATATGAAAGTGCCCAGTGAAACATGCAATATAGTCAGTGTAATCTGAATTAATAAAAAGTTAGATGTCAGACTGTTAGAAACTAGCATGGTAGTAACGGTGAATCCACAAGGTAGAAAGAGGAAACAGGGAAGCATGCTTTATAGCGCGTGTTTGTTGTCAGTACCGTCTCTTTCTCCTTCTGAGTTGCATTTTCCACTTCATTCAGTTTCAGCTGAAGTTGATTGATGATCTCCAACTCTGTCTCCACTTGATCAAGCTCTGCCCTCCGTTCTCCCTGTAGTAATGCTCTCTCCATCTCTGCCTGCCAATAAAATGACACATTCAACAGTCTGTTCGCTTCCATATGTTTCTGTTAACATGAAGAACGCTGCACTGCTGATCAGGCAAAATCCTGCTTTCACATCGATTTTAATATGCAACACACCAAAGAGATGTTTCTATGCATGACAGATGGTGATGCACTGACGTGAGATGAAGACGACTAGTGATTGAGCAGGCTTTACAAGTTTTGATGGGAATATCTACATCTCTCGCTCTCATTCATGAGGTTATGATGGAAGTGAAGGAAGGTACATGTACTTTGTGGACACATCACACAGGCAACGGTCTGTAGGTTTAGTCTAACCTCCTGTCTGGACTCCTGTATCTGCTGTTCCAGGTCAGTGACACGGGTCTTCAGCTCGTCCACCCGAGCCAGAACCCTGAGCCGCTCTTCCTCCAGATACGCTCTCTCCTGCTGCCCCAGTACTGAGGAATCTTCATGCTGAAAAAGCATTTGTCAAACACAACAACAAATTGTGTTTGTATATGTGAGTGTGTCGGTGAAGCCAATCAGACAATGTTTGCAACAATAAACTCTACGTGGCCTTCTAACAGTGATCTAAATTAATGAAAACCATTTTTATCAAAAGAAAGGGAGAGAAGAAGGCAGAGAGAGAGACATAGAAGAAATATTCAAATCTACGCAAATTCAAAAGGGACTAGCAGACCATTTTTCCACATGAAGTGAGTAGAAACTTCCACAACTATAACACAAAATCTCACATAAAACTTTAAATTATGGTCATATACATAATAAAGTGTGTGCATAAATATGTCCACATACTCATTCAAGCAGTTTTTGTTTTGTGTATAGACCTTATGTAGCCCCGCCCCTTGTTGTTGTCGTTGTCTTTTGATCTGTATTTTCACAGCGATCTTGCATAGGTATGAACGAACTGCTCGTAAAAAAAATCCCGGTCGACATTTGTTAAGACATCTGCTTTACAATGCTTATGATAAACATTACAATGCTCATGATAACTTTTGTTAACTCTACAATAAGTAAATCCACTTCACCAGCTAATTACTCCTCAACAGCGATGTCATAGAAATATACAGAACCAGAAGTTCAAAGACAATATTCTAAAGATGACGGCGCCCACGTTTCTCTGGTGCATAAGGTCTATAATGAGGTCTAAAAATCCCAAAATGCAAATATGGTCCATTTTTCTAATTTAATTCAATTGAGAAATTAACACATATTTCTTAATATTTATTAAATACTATATATTTCTAACATGTTATATATTTTTAGCATACATTTTGCCTTAATGACAGCTGCACGTGAACTCCACAAGTTCATGTCAAGACGATTTGAGATCATCCAAAGAGCATCTTGTGCTTTAGTGGAAGCAAGAACATGACCATCTTTACAAAAATCACATGATCAAATGTCACAAATGTACTTATTTGACTAGTGACCAGGAAATAGCGCAGAATCTCTCAGTTTTTCTTATTAATTATGACACACGAGTATATTCACATTGTTTAAAAATGTTCAGTTCAGGTCTAATAGTGGGAGAATCACGCATAGTGTGTGTGTGTGTTGTACCTCCTGGTGCTGGCTCTCAGTGCTGCTACACTCCTCTTTCAGGTTCTCCTCCTCATTCTCTCTCTGTCTCTGAGAGCTCTGGGCCGGCACAGTCGCCGGGACAGGACCGGGTCGTCGAACAGAGACCTCCTCCATACCCGGGAACTGACACGCCTTCCCAGCGTCCAAGCCAACCGGAGGATCACTCTTATTATACTCGGCACACAAATGCAGGATGGTCTCAAGCCTCTGCCTCTCCTAAAAACACAAAGAAGGTTTTAGCTGTGCATACACCTTTAAATGGCACAAAAACTCACACAGGTCTAAAAATGGTGTAAACACATGTAGTTAACACTCTTCTAAGAGCTTCAAGTCTGTATGTTCTAAACTAACTGCAACCTGACACCAACATTTCAAAAACCACTTACGGCACTGTGTGACTCCCATAACATCCTACAGCATCGCTAACACATTAACCAACTCAGTATAAATAATAAAATAAAAATCCTGTACATCCGCAACAGTGCTTGAGGTCTCATAAATATTCCCTTTGTGAAAGTTTCCCTTCAATCCAGTTACTGACCCGCAAACCTCTGAGCACACTCAAGCGACCTCTCACCTGGCTGTGATAGTCAGCTGCTGCCATCACTCTACATGCTCAGTGTGTGTGTGTGTGTGTGTGTGTGTGCACCATCTACATACAGGCTGCCAGAGTCCCGCAGCTCTAGCTGGACTAACTAGCGCTCTAGGCATTGGGGCTCATTATATTTTTACATGGACAATACCCAGCTCAGCTTGGCTAGATGACACGAGTGACATTACTAAAATAGCATGGCAGAGAGCACAAGTAATCTACAGCCATCCATTTCACCTAAGAATTTTTTAAGGAATTATTTATACAAATAAATGTCAAGACAGGCCTGAGACTCTGACCTCTGAAAATGCACACAGTACAAGATAAATAGCATATATTTGTTATTTGTAACAGATTGAATTTCGTGCTCTAGGTGTTCGGTGCTGTAAAAGACTTTATCACTGAGCCATTATCTCACAAGACCAGCCAATAGAACGTCTCAAAGCATATGCTCTTCTCTTTTAACGAGGTCTCCCCTGTCAGGAGAGTGCAGACAGAGTGCTGGAACAAGGAAACGCTAACTGATGGGTAACGTAGCAACAGCATTCTTCTCCAACAAAAGGTTGTCAGCACAGCTGGTCTGCATGCTGAAGACAGACCAACACAAAGCCCAGAGCACTAAACATGTGTGTAAAAGCCACTTTAAGACACGACTATCCTCTATTTGGGCACGACAGCCAAGACAGTAAATTGAATTCATTATTAGGGCCCTGAAAAACAGGTTTAAACAAGGTAGTTACGTGTAAAGTGTATTCTATAGAATTTGCTCTGGGAAATTTTTGAGTAAATGTCTGAAAACCAAAATGCAGATTAAAAAAAAATACTTTCCATCTTTTTTTTCCCTCTGTCTCTCCACATGCAAAATCTTCCAAGCATCGATATAAAATGCAAGCGGTGGTTTGAAAGAAGAGATGGTTAATTTAAACGTTCTTATACGCATTTATGAATAAAAAAAGTGCAATTAAAAACTGTACATCTGTATTTAGGTTATACATCTATTAATTGCAGAGGGAAACAGTGCTACTGCTTTTAATATTTAAACTGATTTTTAGATGTTTTTAATCTGGTAAACAAAGGAAAAAAGTTATTTCTTTCAAAAGTTGGTGCCATATCGCCCTCATGTGGTTCATAGTATGAAATGCTTCAGTTCTCTGTAGCTTCCACAGACACAGAACAGAACAAAAGGAAAATGACCTTTAAAACTTCAGTGAGGCAGCAGACACACATCTTTATGGATTTTGAAGACAAAGTGCATGTGTTTGTGTGTGGTGTAAAACAAGTTATCTTCTGGTGCATTGTGACCAAAAAATAATACATGCAAAAATAAGTCATAATTTTGCAGCTTTTATAGTAAAATAAATGGATTTTTAAAAGGGAGGTGAAAATACTTCCCAACTCTTGCATCAAAGCCTATCAATCCAATGAAAATTTAGGTATTTTGCCACAAATTCACCTGTCACTTGGTCATGTGGTTCATAATAAATTATTTGTCCAAATATTTGTTCCATCTATTATGGTAGCCCACAATTTCAGCTATTGTCCGTGCATTTACACTCGTAGTTGTTCCTAGTCAGCCTGATGTCATCTTTAAAAGTTTGTGACAAAATGAACAGAAAACCACTCAAAAATGTTTTTTTTTGTTGTTGTTGTATTATTATTATTATTTTTTAATCATACTTTTATTCATCTAAGTATCCTGACAATTATGTATAACCATTTCCACAAAAATAGTAAGCAGCACTTTGTTTTCACATTTGATAATAACAAGAAATCAGCATATTAGTGTGATTTCTGAAAGATCATGTGACACTGAAGACTGTAGTTAAAAGCATTATGGCTGCTGAAAATCCAGCTTTGCTACCACAGGATTTAAATTATAAAACATTAAAATAGAAAACTGTTATTTTAAATTATAATAATATTTCACAATATTGCTGTTTTTACTGCATTTTTGATCAAGTAAATCCAGCCCTGGTGAGCATAAGAGACTTCCTTCAAACCCCAAACTTTTTTGTTTGTTGGGTCAACAACTGATGTCAAATGTAAAATCTGGTTCCAGAAGCAAAACCAATTGAGATCCACTGTTGTTGGGAATACGGCTGTCTGGAGGAGAATGTGTGTCTGAGATAAAGGGAGGGCGGAGCACAGCAATGCTATCATTGAGCAGAGAAGAAACACATTTTCAAGCCAACTGGGCCATGACCTAGAACGGAGTAAACACAGACACGTAAAGGGATTTGAAAGTAAATATGACATTACCCCACGAGCCATTATCTCTTGTCAGGATTAGAAGAAAAGATTTTTTCTAGATCTCTTTCCTCTCGCTTGTAATACACTTGCTCGCTTTTGTCTTTTTATCTTATCTCCCAAAAGCTTTTCCAGTCAAGAACCAGATGAAATGTTCCCCCTTTCTGAGTGTATATCACTCCTGCCCATAAGCCCAGAATGTGTGGTCACATGCGGCTTACAACACCATGCTGCGAGGTCACGCACCTCTAAAATGCCATTTTTGAAGCTATCAATGTCTGTGCATTTGCTGACATTAGATTAACGTTTAATTAACGTAAATACAGCTCAGCTGTGATTTAATGTGGCACAAGTTCTTCCAAGGGTGATACTAACCTGAGAGAAGCATTAAAAAGGGCAGTCCGCTCATTTTGGACAAAAACTAGCACTACCTTTCAAGTTGCCACACCATTGGATAAAGCTGTGCTGTAACCATGACAACAGTGCCAGACAGACCAGAGACCATAGGACAAAGTTTAACCCAAACAGAGCTCTCTTGTTCATAATAAACCTAATGTTCCTGCCATTGTCTCAAAACGCTAACAAGAGAGTGATATTATGGAAAATGACTTACTATCCTGTATTAATTTAGTTCTGTCTCATAGTAAGTGGCCTAAAATAGTTTTTCTCAAGGGAATAACAAGAATGTGTGGCAGTCGATATATAATTAGGTTTGTGTGTGCAATGTGCATTGTATTTTTAAGACAGGTTACAGTACTTTATAAAAATCATGAAAATGCCATTAAGTGAGCTGGTTAGAGGCACAGAAGATTTATATAATTTCAGGGATAAATAAGAAAGATTAATGAATGGCAATTCCATATGGGAATTTGAGATGCACCCAAGTAATGTCTGGGTTTTTAATAGGTTTAAATGAGAGAGATGATGTCTGTGTGTGGTTAATTCAGGGAGTAGAGAGACTAATGTTTAGACTGCTAAATGAGGACTGTGTGTGTGTGTGTGTGCATATGAAGAAGAGGGCAGCTCAAAGCACTGAGATTGTGTCGGGTAAATATAGTCTTCGGGAAGCCACACGTTCTGCACAAGCTTTTAAAAGGCCTCAGGAATTTACATCTGTGTGTTATTCCTGACTGTTCTAGGTCTTGACTAGAAAACTCTCTCCATATAAACTCCACCCGCTCAACCTCCAGTACTGAGGCCACTCAAAAACAATGACACAATGACAAAAACCTCATTAGACAAATACTCTCATCAGTGCTCTACAGCAATCTATAGCTTCTCTCTATTTCATTTTATTTCCCAAAGACAAAAAAGCATCACTTTAATTAGTACCAGAACTTCTATTTAGATTGGATTTGAATTGAAAGTGAAGAAACAAAACATCATGGAGGCAATTGAAACACCACATCTGATGTACACATATGGAACCTCTTAAAAGTTTGGATACTATTGACTCAATTTCAGTTTCTCTCATTTGTCTCATGATCTTAAATACCATTTGATCTAAATCATGTTTTTAAGATACATATGGAAAAAAAAAGCTGAACGATAAAGGACCTGTTTTTACCTTGTCACGTTGTGTGTTTTTACTGATTTAGGGATAGCTATCTGATTTGTTAAAACGAATCAAAACGATATATATATAATCTTACAATCTTCAATTCCTGTACTATAAGCAGCACAGGAGTTCATGTCAACAAAAGCAACAGATATTTTTTGTAAAATTTACAGTAAAAAGGAGTAAAATCTGGTTTCAACAACCAGATGCATTTACATTTGTCCTGTTTCATCTGGAATGTGTCTCAGACTACCTCCTCCTGAAGTTAAATCCGTCTCGAAAGCGTTTAGGAGAGAATTTACGATCAGAGAAAATGCATGAGGTGACCTGGTGAAAAAAGCCCTGATAGTTTTGACCCGTTATTGGCCGCTACATGATTTCCATACACTTCTGTTTAAAAGTTTTACACTTCACTTTAAATGTTCAAAAATTTTACACTCCTGTTTAAATGTTTTCAAAGTCTCTTAAGCTCATCATGCATGCATTTATTTGTTTCATTTTAAAATATCATAAAAGTTTATTATTTTAAACATGTAATTGTAATGTAAATGTAAAAAAACGTGTCACTTGATCCTTAAGAAATCATTCTAATATCATGATTTGGTCCTCACAAAAAAAATATTATCAATGTTAAAAACAGTTGTGCTGCTTAATATTTTTGTGGAAACCATACATTTTGTTTTTCAGAATTATTAAATGAAAAGAAGGTTTTAATTTGCATTATTTGAAATGGAAATCTTAATCACTTAGTGTCATTTTTGATCAATTTAATCCTTCTTGAATAAAAGTATTAATTTCTTTAAAAAAACAACAACAACTAACTGATGCCAATCTTTTAAATAGTAGTGTATCTCCATTTTTGTTATTTCATAGTTTGATGATAAAACTAGTACATAATAATAAACGAGTAGGTGTGTCAAAACTTTTGACAGGTACTGTAAACACACATGCTCAGACATACCAGCCTCTCCATTTCCTGCTCACGCATCCTTTCCTCTCTCTGCCAGCGATGGTACTCCAGGAGGTCTTCCTCTTTGTCGCTGACCTCTGAAATGCTGTTCTTGCGTTCCCGTGTGCGTGTCTGGACCTGCCGAGGCTCCCTTGAGTTCTTTCTCTGGTTACGGGGACTAGTGAGAGGAGATGCCCCTGTCTGAGAGCCAAAAGCTGGGTTGAGAACACCGTTCTGCTTTCCGCCAGGCTGGTCCTTCAAAAGAGCTGAAACAGGAGATGGACTTCTGGTGTGCAATCTCATATTTCCTGCTTCATCCTTTGCTGTGGTTCGTCGTTGGAGACGAGGACTCTCTGGTACAGTCCGGCCACAAGACGTTAAAGGAACACCAGGTAGAGCTCCAGGGAGAACGGGAACCCCGAGGACACCTTTGCGTGATGCAGAGGGACTGAGAGGAGGAAGTTGACGCATACTGGACAATTCTACACCACGGCGGGACGACTGGGGACTGTCTGGAGGAAGGAGTGCATGAGAATGGGACTGAAGACTAGAAGAATTTTCTTGGACTGATGAGCCAACACTGGATCGAGGGCTAGAAGATGCCGGTGAGGATGAGGAGGTGAGTCTGGTATTGACCTGTCTGCTTAAATCTCCAGATGCAAATGATATTAACGAAGAGGAGGAACCATGGGCCAGGTGTGGATTCTCACCTCTACGGTTTGTAGCAGGGCTTGAGGGGGTTTCAGTCAAGGCTTTTTGAAGCCTGGGACTTTCTTGATCCTTTAGTCCCCCATTGGAACTGCTGGCCTTGGATGCAAAAGTACGTGGTTGTGGCACCGGGGGCTGGACGGTGCGGGTGTAGTTGGTGGAACGGGTATTAGAGGAGTCCAAACAAGTCCCTGGACTGCTAACCATAGAGGAGGTGGAGATGGGGGAGAAAGGAAGACTGGTATTTTCATAGCTGGAGCTTACTGACAAAGCATCAGGACTGGTTGGAGGGGAGACAAGACTTTGGCCACCCCCGTTGAGCATGGCAGACTGTGAAATGGGGTGGTGGGCTTTTTTACAGTGCTCAGATGAGGAAGTCTGGCCTTCATCCATAGACAGAGAATTCATAATGTCCTGAAGGTCCTTTTCAATAGAGCGCACAAGAGTGCCATGTCCAGGACGAGATTGATTGTTCACAGGAGTATGGTTTCCATTGAGCTGCCCATGGGTTTCTGTGGAGAGTAAAAAACATCAATTGATTATCTTAAGTATTAATATATAATTAATATGTATCAAATGTAGAAGACTCATACAAGATATATAGACCAGGTTAACAAAATATAGGATATTTAAATATATATATGTGAAACGATTAATCGCGATTAATCGCGATAAATCGCATTCAAAATAAAAGTTTGTGTTTACATAATATATGTGGGTGTAGTGTGTATAATTATTTTGTATATATAAATACACACATATGCATGTATATATTTAAGAAAAATGTGTTATTAATATATCAAATATTTATATTTATGTATAATATTAATTTTGTATAAATATATATAAAGTATATACATGCAAATATTTCTTAAATGTTTACATGCCTGTGTGTATTTATATATACAAAATAATTATACACACTACACACACATATATTATATAAACACAAACTTTTATTTTGGATGCGATTAATCGCGATTAATCGTTTCCCAGCCCTAAAATATATTAACACACACACACATATATATATATATATATATATATATATGAGTGTGTGTGTGTGTGTGTGTGTGTGAAAACAGCTCCAGAACCCTTTTATTTAAAGGCTTAATTTATGTACCGGTCCATTATGTACCGGTCCAAAATTGCAGGCAGTGTGTCAAAAAAGTGATGTGCAGTCAAATGTCCTGGTCTGGTGTGTATTCCGTTTAAATGAGTGTTCTCTCAAACATGCTTGTTGTGCTTTGTGGAGTTTTGACGTGTTTTATAGACATCTTCCTGTGCCCCTGGTCAGGACCATATTTCACTCCTACTACTTGTGCTCTACATCCATGCAGGACGTGGCTGGGCATAATGCATACAAACCCACAACACCCCCTCCCTTACACATATGCTCAACTGGGTGTGTCTCTCGGCCTACAGACTGCGGATGGCATGAATCCCACCCTCGGCCCAAAGGTCACAGCAGACAGAGGAGAATAGAGGCTGAATTACGGCATGACTCATTCTGCGTACTCAAGACGCACTGAACGCACTTTTGCAGCCAGGGCCACTAGTGCACTAACCACACAATAAACACGTTATTTTATGTAAGCAGGAGCTGTTTTTATGTGCTCACATCACATAATGTAAGTGACCCTTTTAGATCAGGTCATTTTAATTTAAAATATAAGAACAAATATTTGTTACTGACTGTAATTTTACCAATCAAACATGTAGTTCCTTAGAAATATAGGTTAATACACTTCTACTGTCCACCAGTCAGACCAAAAGTTGCACTGCAAGTGTTTTTTTTTTATCCAGTGATGAAAATAGCTAAGAATTCATAAGAAATTAAATATTTTAAAATTGAATTATTAATAAATCAAGTGAAACCTGAAAATAAGATGAATTATAAGATGAATAAGAACCTGAAACCTGAAAATAAGATGAATAAGAAGAATATCCAACTCTGGAACACTACCTGAATTATGGTTACAAAGACAGATATGACAGAACATCAAAAATAAATAAAAACTGTCAATGAACAATCAACCACTATTCGTGTTATGATGAATTTGAATTATTATCAAAATGTACAGATAAGTATAGATCAGTATCCTTACATCAGACCAAAGAACATGTCATTTCGATGTTTGTTTGTTTTTTAACAGAATGAAAGAGCTTTAGGGTCACCTAGATAAACTCTGATGCACCAGGCCATTACCCTAACACTAGCTTCACAACAATGTGATATTCATCCATGTCATGGGTCATGTTCCTTTAAAATGTCCAATTTGGTGTTCAAGGGTTTTAATCTAACAGGGTCAAATCCAGGGTCTCTCAACAGGGGCTTTCCAGCAGTTGACAGAGTGCCTGTGGCAATTTAAATTCCCATTCTTTTCAGAGAATCACTTCCTGGTTTCTAGACTATTTGAAATGAGTCATTGCTGAATGAGTGAGAGCAGGGTTTAAAATGGGCAAAGATACAGCAGGAGTTTTCTCCAATAACATGGATATTAAAAGAGCCAGGATTAGGCCGAGTTATTTTAGGCAGATTTGTGTCACCTGAGCAGTGTCTGGAACTTGTTATAATTATCTAGGGTACAATGCCTCTCTGTGCCCCTTTTGCCATAACATCTAGTTAAATCAACGGAACGCACACCATTATTTGCAAATGTAGCTCTTCCTCTCTTTTTCTGAGTGCCTTCAGCAACTTTAACTCCCCACAGCACAGTATCCAGAGCAGTTCTTACCAGATTTTAGGTCAGTGTAATTTGGCTTCTGCATATATACCTGAGTGGTTCTTGTAGGTACTGGTAAATCCAGGGCTTCCCCCTGGCATCAAACTCTTCATCCTGAGGGCCTCCTCTGGGTGGTTAAAGCGGAAAAAGGCTGACTGACCAAAACACAGCATACACCCTGAAAAAAAGAATCATGTGTGGTAAACAATCAAAAAGTGCTTTATGATGAAACTTCTAAATTAATTGGTTTCATTCAAGTTGACAATAATACTTTAAAAACAACTGGGAATATAGATCCGTCTTTAATTCAGTTTTTTTTTAAAGGTGTAACAGCCCAAATACAGAAACTGTTGTAACATTGGTGATATTTTCTGTGACCTTTTTCAACAACCCTGAATGGATCATTGCCATCTAATATACCTCCAACTGCTAAAATGATAATAATATCTTCCTAAATATGACTTCATTCTTTCAAGGTAATCTAGAGCATCTGAATGAAACAAAACAAGGGTGTGGATGGAACAGTAAAGCCAAACAAAAAAATCAATCAGTACAAGTCACTCACGCACTGTGTTTGACTAGCCTGAATCATGTCCTTCTTTACAAGCTTTATTAAAACTCATATCACGGCTTATCTTGCCATATCACAGGAGTTCAAACAAAAAGATTAAACTGAGTTTGTCTATTCGTAGCAAACACATATATACCTCCTATACATTCATATTACCTTGTCCTCTGCCCTTATGAAATTGCTGTGATTAATGGGGCAGAGGGATCAATGCAGACTCAAAGTCATCTCTCAAAATACCAATGAATTATGACCCAGACTTCCATTTCATAATGAACATTGGCACAGAAAGCACAAAGTGAATTTAAGATCAGTATGACTCATTGCTGACTTACAGTAGAGTGGAGGACAGAATATGAAATGCAACACTGCGAGCTCCACTTAATGCCATGCCGTTATTTAAATGAAAATGCGGACCCTCTTTTTAACACCTCTGTAGTCTTTGTTTCTAAATAGTCAGAAAATTTTCTAAATGAAATAGTTTTCCATATGATGTCAAAGCTTACAGTGCTCCTGTATTTTTTTCCACATATGGGCAGTTGGGCACAGGCTACAGGAAAACAAAATGTAGCCACATATTTAAGACAGAACAGACTGTGATATTTTAGGAATCAAAATAACCTTCAAAAAATTCAGCACTAACATTAATAATGAGGGCCATTAATCACAATATATCTGGTGTATATCACATATATATCACAATATAACGGGCCGGCCTAAGCATTCACTGAGAGAAATAAGAAAATATATAAAATGTATAAAATATTTGTGTGCATTTTGTAATCTTTATTAAAAAAATGTGGTGCACAGACACATTATTAGGTCAAAGCACTGAGGACAGACTATAACCTCTATTTACACAACTAAAAGGCTAAACAATAACACAGACATATGGCATAAGGGGGCATCCGAGGGGTCATGCTGGGCATAATGAGGTCAGAAAAGGGTTTTGTAGTAATCAAGGTGATATGACAGGATAGGACAGATAGCACAGTGCTGTTTTATCATCACTATAAGTCTCATAACAAGGCTGACATAGTTTTAATGTGTTTTGATAGCGTTCTCGGAAAGTTCACGAAAGCATTAATAGTCTGTTTTAGGCAGAAGTGTGTGGAGAACATAAAATAATATTTCAGTTATCTCTATCATAACTCTAATACACACATAACTGACTGAAAAAAGTGAAGTTATTACGGTACTATACGAGGCTATTGTAAAGTAGGCTATCCTATAGGCTTTTTAACACAGTCACATAGTTTAGTTGTTTGATAAATAAAATCACTTAGTTCCATGTACCTTTCTTTGATCACACGTACATTAACGAACACAACGGGATTAGTAAACGGTGTTCGTTGGTTAATCTATACGGTGTCTTTAGGCAACTACAGCAGAAACTATACAGCTTAACAAGCAAATAATTAGTAAAATATTGAAGATAAAGCAATTTCACCTACCAGGTTTGGGATACAAACTCAGACTGATATCCAAACGATTGGTAACCGCTGAGAACGGTGGACAGTATGTTCGTGTGGAGCACTCGCACTCACACGTCGCGCGGAGTAAAGAGCGAGGAGCGCGTGGGTCTGACCGCAGCTTTTGTGATGTAAATGTCAAGCGCTACGACAGCTCGTCCACTCACTGACTTCTAATACGACACAAAACAGCACAGCTGTCACCTGCCCGACTGTCATCACAAGTCCAAAGAAAACGGACAAGCAGTTAATACAACAAAGTGTCCGACATCCGGGGAATTTAAGATAACTTACTTTCCTCCTGTGGCGAAAATCTGGACTTCGCGGATGTTCAAGTCACTTTTAATCCAACTTGATTTTTTAGTTAATATGAGAAGAAAAAATGATAGGCATTAAGCCTGTTCAAGGCTATAGACCCCTCATTAAGACAAATGTATTGGAAGTAGTCGCATGGGTGGCACGTTGGACAGCTGTCCTCGCGCCGGCTGTCTCAAGTTATTGTCATGCACAGATCGCGATCAGGGGGGCGTACTGCAATGAGCTTATCTGGATGACTATCCCTTGATCACTAACGGTCGAACTGGTGATAAAAAAATAAGTTACTCTTAGCAAACGTCAAAAAGAAATGCTTAGCTGTCCAATGAAGGCTTAAAATAAGCTAAATTAACTTAATAGGCTGCATTTGTTTAGGCTACTATTGTTGACAAGATGAAACTTGGAGAGAATTCTGAGAATCCAAATCAACAAAATATTTCTCTGTTAGAATCGCACTTCCCCAATCTATATAACTAATGTAGAGCGATTCAAGAGCGCCTGAAATAGCACAACATAGTAGGGCAAGGTCAAGTTCTTCAAATGGAAGTTCAAACAAGTCCTCATCATTATCATCATGCAATTTCCTGGCCCGTATAACACAAATACACACCGATGTGATTCCAAAATGAACAGCCTGAAATAGCTCCAAAGAGTAGCATAAGGTCAAGTTTTTAAAGGATATTCTTATCATTACTAACAAAAAGTGGTTACACAGTTGTATTTGTTTTGAAAATGCAATCTTATCCGTGCTAGAAACGGTTAATATCTGATGCAGTCAGCTTGCGTTTCATAGAAGGTTCACTGAATTAAAGCAAAGTCCTCTGATATTGATTTGCAGGCTGAATCTATTGAATAACTGTCAAAAGAGTTATAGTGAACCATCAGCTGGACACAGTTTTTTCTTTCGTTCCCATTTTGAAACCTATACAATATATATTGAACTAATGCTGGGGTGATAGCACCTAAACCCATTGCTTACCTTGTGTGAGTCTGACAGGTTTGGTAACTGCTAAGCCATCCAATGAGCACTGGTTTCCACAGGGGTACAGGGTAATGGCTCCCCCCACATTTTCAATGTAGCAATGCTGAGCAGTGACACCGGGACCCTGAATATTAATTTCTGTGTTCCCATGGCCGAGTGTAGTCTTCCCTGCAAAATGTGATGGAGATTTATTAAAACTGATTATTGCTACATTGCTGTACTTTAAATAGTTTAAAGAATAAAAAAATGTTTTTTTCATGCATATGAAATGCTTGCAACAAAAAGACACATGGTTTGTGTTCCCTTCTTTAACAAAGACAGGATCCCCCCACCCCATCTGACCCCAAGTTATTTCATTCGCAGTGTCTATGAAGCAGATGTGAGTAAAAAAGCCATCCCCAAAGCCTATTGTGAGTGCAGACATGGTAAGAAAAAAGTGACAAGAGTGGGTTTGTGCTGAACTTTAAATTGAAGATGAACATCATGATTCATGATGCTTTTTCAAGCAGTCATGCAAATTCCCATAGACAAATGTGCATGGTCTCACTCAAGCAAGCTCAGTAACACAATGTGAAGCAACAGGGGATTGTCAAAGTCAGGTCATACAGACCCATAATTCTGTCTCTTGTTCTAAAGCCACTGCCATCCTGAATGAAATTTACAAGATACAACTGAAACCTCAATAGTCCTCAAAAAATAAAAAAAAACTCAATCATAGATCGATCATATATGTATGTATATAAGCTACAATAATTAAATCCATCCATCTATCTATCTACATGAGCACAGGAAATTGTGTATTCAATCCCCTATAAAATGATTCGCTGATGAACACTGCACTAAATTGACTTCCTCTGGGATTTATACTTGAATGCTTGCTCTCATTCTTCCTCAATGTCAGGGGATGAGAAGTCCTCTATTTGTCATTCTTCATGAGATGAAGCATAGCCAAGCTTTGAGGACAGACAGTGCAGTGATATTTGTCCTCTCTCATGAACTTTTACCATTACCACACAAAAACACAAATTCAGTCCCCAGTTTTTCAATTGGCATCCCCTCTGTCGGTGCGATATAATTAGGTCTCAGAATTTTAAAGAATCATTGCCACTAAACACAGATTCCACAGCTAACCACATCCTTAGTCAAACGACCATGTTTGCAATTTAGCAGATATCTGCTGGGGGATACATTATGAGGGTATTATATTCAGTAAATTTTAAGGTGACTGAACTTACCCTCTGGCAGGGGCAGCAGAGTTATAGCCGTACTCAGGCGGCCACTTCCCAAGCTGACGAGATGGGGCCGTTCTGCCTGGACTTTGAGAGTCTTGCCCGTTTCAATCAGGTCCAGCGATGTGTTCTGTGAATATATGTGGACAATACAACAGTAAATCAACAACAGGGTCATTTTTTACAGGCTTTGATCACCATTAAAGTGACCTGTACTTTTTGGACGACTGCCCAAACAGGATTAGCGTAATTCAATTAGGACCATTGAGTATTGCAGCGGCAGGGTAAGAGGCTAACTGGCTAAACGGGCTTAGCTCCATCAGGTACCACCAAGAGGCTAACAGGATTTAGCTGTTAGATGAAAGACAAGGGACCAGACCGATAAAATAAGGAGGAACATATTTGGCCCCAGCGTGTCACATGGAGGTTCTCAAGGGCAGCACAGGGTTTACTTGCTTGGTAAATCATATGATATTTGAGAGAGTGATGAGGCACTGCACTTCTTCAAAACAAATGGTAGTTATTTATTTATTTATTTTCAAATAGGGAAATAGCACATTTGGTATCTTTAGATGATGGGCTATGATGCACTAGAAAGGATTTTAGAAAGGAACTGAAGAGCAACCAGTGTCTGATAACCAGTGTCTATAAGCATGAACAAAATAAGCATGCCTTAAACCAGATGCTAATTTGCACTGCTCTTGATAGATTGCATTGGTCATTAAAGAAATTATCCAGCTGTGTCTGTGTTCTTTAATTTTGCTCGTCGTCAGTAGATCATGTAAGCAGGACTCGTCACTCGCATGGGCGCTTTTTTGGAATTGCACTCTCACGCTAATTTGTCCTGTTTAGTAAATCGGGCCACTGACTGGCCATAGGGAATATGTCTGCAGTGGGCTTTTCTTAAACATACTTCTACAAAATAAACTTTTACAGATTTTGAAAAAGTTAGAAGTTTATTTTCTTTTTGAAAAAAAGG
Source organism: Cyprinella venusta (assembly GCA_038021265.1). NCBI lineage: Eukaryota > Metazoa > Chordata > Actinopteri > Cypriniformes > Leuciscidae > Cyprinella > Cyprinella venusta. The sequence continues at coordinate 34,292,945 of CM075865.1, read as the reverse complement.
GAAAATGTTCTGACATCCTCAGGCCTACCTAATTAAAATTTCAATGTAAAAACTGATGTGCTTAGAAATCAAAATATAGTCATTTCCAAAAGTTGCACTGAATACATATGTAATATATATATATATATATATATATATATATATATATATATATAGTAGGGGAATTATGGAATACACGGGTTGTGATTGTGATACAGGCATATGTCATTGGTTGTTTTTCTGTCCCAACCTAGCCCTGGTAAGAATGGACTTCACCCCTCTTTTGGGCTTTCACACCATTCAAATAAAGCTTTTACACATATTTAAAGTGTCTTCAGATGTCATCTATTAATGGTGTAGCGTCGATAGAAATAACCTTTAAAACTGAACATGAAGCTTTCAATAACAATGTATAAATTCTTTTTAAAGTGATTAAATGTCAATGTAGTTTGTTTTAGCTTTCATATCTTATCCTGTCATCTCCTGATAATAGGGCTCCATATAAAGCTGCCACACAGTTTCCATTGTCCTCTGACATTTTTTTCTACACACAGCTCAGTTGTTTGTGTTTCTCTCTCTCTGTGTGAGTGTGAGTGTGTGTGCGTGCATGCAAAATCAACTTCAAGTTTTAACAGGTGCATTGAACTAACTTAGGCTTGATGTTTTAGAGACCCTGTAATGTTTGATAGACACGGTGCAGTGTTTGAGCAAGATTAAATGCAGACAGAAAGGCTGGACTCAGCCTCTCGGATCAACAGTGATGAAAATTAACCCTATAATTAGGGAACATTTCACCTCTTAATTTTCAAGTTCTGCAGACTCCACCTTTAAGTGACAAAACTTAGTTTTGCAGAACTATTTGTCTATTGCACCATATGTACTCATATAGACATAACGAAATTACAAAATAAACTATATTCTGCTTTTAAAGTAAATGGATTTCAGAACAGCACTTTTCAAAGGTTCGGGGTTAGTTATATTTTATAAAATGAAATTAATAGTTTTATTCAAGGATGAATTTAACTGACCGAATGTTACAGTGAATATATAACAAAATATTTTTTATTTCAAATCAATTCTGTTCTTTTTCTATTTGTTAAAAGACTTCCACAAAGTTCAAAGCTTTTTCAACATTGATAACAATATGAAATGGTATTATAGCACCAAACTATATTAGAATGATTTCTGAAGGATCATGTGACAATGAATACTGGAGTAATGATGCTGAAAAGTCTGCTTCGCCATCACAGGAGGAAAAAAAAATTAGTTTTACAGTTTTTTTCTCACTCTATTTAGATCAGTTCTCAAATGAAATTCAGAATTCTGAGAAACTAGTTTCTTTTTCACATTAGATTAAAAATTGTATGCTTTGGCACATGTGTGCAAAAGAGCAAGTTTGTACAATAAATAATCAACATGGCTTTGTTGATCAAAACTAATTAGTTGATAAGTGCAACTGTCAAACACGGCACAACTTCTAAACGTTCCTTGATTGTGTGAGCCATCAAACTCAAAATGATCCATTCATTTATCAAAATCTGTCAGATATGCATGTTTATTCCATAAATATCTGACATGGAATGTTTGTACTGTCTGATAAATTGGCAAATGACCTTCAATTGGAATGAAATTGGAATTACAAACTTACCAATCAACCAATAAAGTTCGGAAACATATGGATTTGCTCATGGCACAATCACTACCATTTTTTTTAACACGGAGGAACGTCAAAACCCTAAACAGCAGCTCCAGCAGTACTTTTAAAAAAACATTGTAGTAATGTGTTACTTGCCATGGAAGAGCAAAATAAGAAGATATGGTGGTAGTAGACATAAGTGTGTAAAAATTAATAAGCAACTGAATTTTTCAACAGTCATATTTCTACAAAAATATATATAAAAATAAATACACTGTATAAATAAAAATGTTCATTTTCTTTATGCACTACAGTATTGACTTTTTTTTTTACCTGTTGAAATGTGTATCTAAAAAAGCTCAGTGTGATACACACGTAAACTGACATTCTTGTATAGTAAAGAAAGCAGACCAGTCAACAAAAATATAGAAAACAAATTGTAAATTACAAATATTTGCATGGCGAAAAAAACATCTAAACATTTTGAGTGTTGCTCAAATGACATAAACACTTTTTTATTTTGATGGCATTGGCCACTTTACCAACACAATATATAGGCAGGGTTCCCACACCTTGGTTAACTTCAAATTCAAGGAATTTCCAGGTCCAATAGAATCAAATTCAAGGACTTGAATGAATTACATGTTTTGGAGAATATTAAGACTGTTTCAAAAAATGTGCCAAAGCGATAAAAACAAGATTTTTTTTCAATAATACAGTTTACGGTATTTTTTTAAATCAAATACAGCCTTTGTGAGAATATTAAGAGACTTCTTTCAAAAACCTAAAAAAAAAAGGTTTTCGAAATCTTACAGACCCAAAACTTTTAAACAGTATTGTGAATGTATATATACAGATCACACACTCACCTGTAAGACCCGATGAGTCAGATGACCGTGTTCTGGAACGTTCTGATTCAGCCTGTCCATGTCTATGGAGTTATCAATCACTTCATGACATTTGTCAAGATCCTGCTGGAAATAATAATAAATAATACAGAGTTTTTTTATTTGTTTTTGTTTTTTTAAATCAGCTAGTCCAAAAATTATTTGCTGAATGGCTAAAGTTCAGTCAAATGAAACGTGAGTGGACTGGGTCATAATCCCAATGTATTTTTTGTATTTATCTAACAGAAAATAGAGTTGTTAGTTGCAATGCTTAAAGCTTGTGTCTTTGATCTTAACATGAATGATCAATAAAAATGAATGAAATACATCAAGTGTTTCCTTATTGTAGACAAAATACAGTGATGTAATGATAACAAATGCATATTATGATTAACCAACTGTCGTGAACAGACTGAAGTCTGCATCTTAGTTGAAATACACAGCATGAGTCAGTGTGACTCATCTTACGCACAAACACACACACACACCCAGACTCGGAGTGAGCAGATGCAGCCAATTATCTATGGTAGACACAGGCACATTAGCGTGAACAAACTAGAGTGGACCTCAGGTCAGCACACTTCAAAGCAGATCAGTCATTTAGGAACATCCCTAACCTGAAATCCCCCTCTCCCTCCTTCCCTCACCTCTTTTACATCCCTGACTCATGCCACTGTCTCTCAGACAAAACAAACAGGGAATCACAGAGAAACAGGCCCACAAGACAAACTGAACATCAGGTTCTGTGCATGTGCATATCAGTGTAATAATGCCCATGAGAATCAGGGGACTTTTTCAGCTATAATAGGGATTGTCTTCATGAACTTTGGTTCTCTCAAACATCAACGTTCTCTCATAGTTATGAACAACAAACGTTCTTCAATAGTAATGTTCATTCAAAGTGATCTTTTCTTAAATAATATTATCAAAGAAAAATTATAAAACAGTCCCTTAATGATTTCTCTAATGTTCACAAAATCAAGAAAAAAGTATGTTGTGAATATTCTGAGAGCATACAGAAATAACGTTTCCAGTCATGAATTAATGAGGACATTAAACGATATTGGACTAATTGGAGCATATTTTGTTAGCTATTTTGTTAGGTGACCACTAAAAGTAGCGAAGCTATTAGGTACATTTGTCAGTAGCAAGGTGGTTTAGTCACTTAAAATCATGTTACTTTGCGACTGTTTTGGCTGTTTACAATCAGAACAAGTGACTCAGATTCAAAAGAGTCATTTATTCACAATCAGAGAAAGCTTGTTCTGATTCTAAACATCCAGTACAAAATTCTGTAAAAACTTTAAGCGATTCAGAATGGCTCTTTTAAATGAGTTCTTTTCAACCATTCGAGTCATCAAAATCACAAGTAATCAGTTTTATCAATAAGAAGTTTTTAGCTTATAGTTTTCATCTTAGCTGAGCTATAGAGTAGTTAGCTCAACTATTCTACATTTACAGTCTGGCACACCAACAAAAACACATCAAAAACACAATTTTCCGTATGTGTTTCTTTGTACATAATGATCATTGAGGATCAGTGAAGAACAATAACATCAGTAAAAGATGTGGTAACTCAGTAGCGATGTGGTAGCAACATTATTCTAAAAATCATGAAACTTTGTGACACTATTTTATTGATTAATAATTTGATTTGTCAGTTTATAATCAGTACAATTTTCTTGACAATATTAAACAATTACACAATAAGTCAGTGCTTCTGATTTAAAACAAATTAATCTTTTGGATCGTAATCACATGTTCTGATACGAAAACTAATATTAATTTATTTGTTTATTTCTCCTCAGTTACATCAATGCAATAAAAACATCAGTTTACAACAACCGAGTTGTCGTGAGAGGTTATCCTAGATGGGTTTAAAGCCAAAACTGAGTGATTTTAAGGCAAGGAAAACTGTTTCCACTGCTGGCATGTCCAGTCAGGGAAACGACTGGAATGAGACGCTTCGCTTCTCCAAACAAGCGAAGACAGGTTAGGTGCGTGCATATATGATGGACATTTAGTCTTTAACTCAACAGCTGGTACAAAACCAAACTTCCTCTTTTCCTCCTTTCCCCAGCTAACCTCTCTCTCCCTTTCATTCCTGATGTCATGTTTGCAAGTGCAGCTGGCAAGTGCTGCAGGCCTACCGCCTCTCACAACCACGTCCAGTGTGCGACAGAGGGAAAAGAGAACAGAAAGCCTCTGTCACTATACTGAATATGGTCACTGCTCTCACCATCACACACACACACAACTGGACAATACAGACACACTGACATGAATGCATACAGATTCCTTGATTCAAATATATTTGCGCACAAATAAACAAAACAAACAAATATACACTTGATATCAGTTCAACTGGAGGATTTCATACCGGTAAGTGGCATGCCTCTGAAACGTGTCATTAAGACTGCAGTTATGCCACTGTGTCCTGCCCTCTGCAGCAGAAAATAGACTCAACCACATAGCACAAACCACAAAGCTCCTCTTACAGGGGTTATAATCATACAGGCTACACACACACACACACACTCACAAACACGTGTAGCAGTATGTTAGAGTTACGGTAAGTAAGGAAACCACAGCAGGAACATACAGCTAATATAACAGTACAGCTAAATGTAGCATGGGCAGTCGGTGAATCTGGGAAACAGAAATCAAAAACTGTAAACTTGAAGGCCTAGCGACTTGTTAATCCTCTGAAAAAAGTTAAATCACAATGAGATTTCAAAATTCTTTTAAAGTCACAACGAAGAACAAGAAAAATAAAAACAGTTCATTATCCCACATTAAATAAAGTATATATATATTCTATTATTAAAATATAGTATTTTTTTTATTCAAAATGTTTTTATTAAAATATATACTAATAAATTAAATTTTAAAAATGTATATTTTAAGTGTTTTAATTATATGAAATGTATAATAGTTTTGAGTTACTTTTGCACTAGGCATAATAGTGATAAATACTAAGCAATTGATATAGTGAAACATTTACTCAACATTTCTTGAGTCATAGCTGCCAAAAAAAAAATCAATGCAGTAGTAAAATCAACCAAAACCCATAGGCAACATCAAGCCCACTCACCATATTTTAGCCCAAGAAATACCCGCTCTGTTGCTGCATGGCCTTGTTTACTGACAGTCTCTGTGCTATGTCCTGTTTTTACGTCTTTGAGCCTTTGGTTGACCGTCTACAGTCCAGCTCTTGCTGTCTGTTTGTGCCTGCCGCTCACTCATGTCTCTTACTGAATGTTCTGAAGTTTCTGAGGACAGAATTACATAGTACCGCCACAGCTGGGACAGAGAGAGAGAGAAAGGGAGAGGGAGAGAGAGAATACACAGGAAGAGGAATTCACATAAAAAAGTCTCTGTCAGAATCCAGGTGTGAGGTCCGTCTCTCCAAACAACCATGAATAATCGTCAAGTTTATGTCTAAATTTAGAAAGATAAATCACGAGTGACTTTACAACTTCTATCTAACGGTTTATCTACGTCATTTTGGGGAGTTCATCTCACCTGTTTACTCGTATGCAGCTATGCTCAAAAACATGCTACACATAGCTGTCTCACCCTCATGTTATGAGTTTCTTTCTTCTGTGAAACATTAAAGAGGACATTTTAAGAAATCATTGTTTGCTTTTTTTGTCCAAAACTGGTTACCACCATTCTTCAAAATATCTTCTTTTGTGTTTGCGTTTAATTTTCGTGTACACTATCCCTTTAAGAATTATATTTGACGTTAATGTCATGTTTTCATTTTAAAGTAACCGTTAGAAGACAATTGGAAACATCTGATCTGATGCATGTGTGGTTGCTATTTTTAAAGAACTGCTGGAATGATATTAAAATTTGTCAGATCATCATCATTGCAGCAGATGGACTCATTTCGGACAGATTTGAGTTTACACGCACTTTTGGAGGATGGAAAAGTCCTTGATATTCCAGGTGGAGTCCCCCTACTCACTTCCTGTTCTTCCCTCCTCCACAGAGGCAAAACAAAAAGTGGTGTTTTCCATTTGATGTTTAACAGCTGCAAAACTGCTGACGTGAGTCACTTTAAGAATATTTGTTACATTATTAGATTCATTTATGGAAACAAGTTTTTTTTTTGTTGTTGTAGTCAACGAAAGTTGTTATGGAACTCCTACGCAAACATTTAAGCTTTGTCTCTAAGTCAACATACAACACAGCAATCAATCACACAGCGAGCCAGACTGATTGGTAACAATCCTGAGAAACATGGGAAAACCATGAATCAAAGCATTAGAGGAAAAACTTCTGTCTGGTGGAGGACGAGAAAGAAAGACTTTCTTTCCATGACCATTGCCAGTGAGTAAGACACAAGAGTCCAAACACATAAAAAAAAGGAACACAAACAAATCTGAGCAGCAACTAGGCAACCACAGCTGGAAGATGAGCAGACTCTTCCGGTGTGGGCTCATAAGCGGGGACTCTTCCTGTAGTTTGACCCTATGATCTGGGAATAAACAGTCTCCAGCTGTCCCCTTCTCACCCACAACTGAGTACAAATGTCAATATGCCTGATAATTTAAAGCTGTCCTCTGTTTTGAGCCACTAGTACCTTACTGTTGAGTCAACTTAAGTTATTTATTTGTTTGTTGTCCTCTGGGAGTTAAAATTCCAATGACTTTATGTGAGAAAATGGTTATTCCACCAAGAAGCTTCTAACATTTACGTGCAAGGCATTAGGCTCAGAAGTCTAGAGTGAGGCTGCCATGGTCAACACATGGCAAGCACACAAGTTGGAAAGTTAGTTGCTAGATAACTTTCCAAATTTCCATGCTGGACTGCTGTCTTTGACACATGTGATATCAAAGCTGAGCATTTTGGTCTTACTCATAAATTCTTTGACGGCAGGGACATGCTGCTTTAATCTCTTGCAGCATTTTGCAACAGTCTAGTCACTTATTATAGTATCAGAGTAAAGCAACAAGGCGTCAGAAAGATTGACCACAGATCTCACCCCAGAAAACAGTCACAGTGCTTGTGTGGCAGAAATGCCTGAGATCAGAACACTGTTTATAGCAATGTGTTTGTGAGAGAGTGAGAAGAAAGACTGAATTTGTTTCATTGGCACGGTCGTATGAGAAAATGTCTTAATGTTTTTAAATGCTATCCAAGAGGGAACATTCTTGCATATGGTGCTTTTTCCTTTTCTTTTTTAATTAGCAACCATTTAGACTTAAAATATACACATTCAAGAAAGCATTTCCAGTCTCAGCCTGCCTATTTCGGCCAAACATTTCACACTTTTTCACAAGCACATGTCAGAACTGAGTGTAACATCCACATCTTCCATCACGCCTGTACTCATACTATTTATTAAAGTCACCATGATATGAAATTTCATGAAAATGCATGTAATAGATCTTATTGTGAATGACTGTCTGTGGATGATAAGGTTCATTTTTTTTTACTTTTTTTTTCCCTCTGTCATTTTAATTTACAAATTTTATACAACATAACTCAGTCTTCTAGTGAAAACAGACTTCTTTTTGGAATGACATTGATAAGACTCAACAAACATTTCAGTTTCAATCCCATGTAAGGGGGAGAAAATCTGAGATCTAATCAGTTTGCATCCCTATATTATCATTCCATTATGTAGTGTTTGTAATTCCTCAAAGGAAAAGAAATGTGAACTCAAGTATGATCGAATAGACAAATTCATGGTTCACTTCAGGTAAAAGAAACTAAACAGACAGAGAAATTAAAATCCCTGAAACTTTAGCTAGTAGCTCACATTTGTGGGTTATTTGTGGCCATATTGGAAGTGCATTTCCTTATAACACTATGGAGAACGTAAGCAACACCTCGAACAAAAGCTAATTAAGACTCGCCGAGCCAGACTTTTGATTATTGGCATAAATCGGTCAGTGAAGCGAATGTGGGCGTGCTGTCTGCAGGTGTGAGCTACAGGTGTGGGCACTAGGAGAAAAGCTTGAGGAATTATGCCAAGGTTATTGAATCCTCTTTGGCTCTTTTTTCACCAAGTCAGTGCTGGTGTTCAATTCCCCTTTTTTGTTCCTCCTTTATGTTCTTTTCATCCACTCCCTCTTACCTTTTATGCACATGTTTTGTTTTTTTTTTTGTATGTTTGTTTGTTTTAAACACACAATTAGGCAACTCTTCCAGCAATCATGGTTACATCAAACTCTAGGTTGTATTCATTCCACTCCCTGGTGTCTCACGTTATTAAATGCGAAAACGCGTTCCTTGTGAATCATCCCTTACAAAAGTGAAACTTACTGCTCCAAATGAAGTGACTTTGTTTGTGTTTGTTTTCTGAATGAATGAGTGTTTTGAATGAATTGTTTGATTCAAGGACTCACTCAAAGGCTATGTCCCAATTCATAGGCTGCATCCTTCAAATGACTTCCCATAGCCATAATCCACTATTTTTCTCCTACTATATAGTAGGGAAGTATCCAGGTTCAATCATTCGATGTCAATTACCATAATGACGAGATTTGAAAAAAGTCTATAAAAAGTTTCAAAAGATCACAACTCTGACTTGTACCATGTGACCGCAGTACCACCTGACCGCAACAGATTTTTTTTTTTTTTTTTTTTGGTGTTGATAGTTTTGCCATTCAAACGCATTATTCCGAGTTCGAGAACAGTTCCCATAGCTGAGAGTAGAACGTGAAGTGTTGTGATCTCTTAATTACGGTTATTATGCAGCATTCACGTACTACCAGAAATGTCCTACTGTCCATTTCTGATGTCGTGATTACAAGCTTGTTGCTTTCAGGTGCTTTGTCAGGTAGAAAACATGGAGGACAGCAGGTTTATTCTAGCCTATTTCTTATCTTATCTTATTAAAGTCAACATGTATTGAAGATGTTTTCTTTAACAACCAATTTGTTGATGACCATTCACTGCGTCATCTAGTCAGCTTGCTGATGATTCTGAAATCTTGGTGAAATAGGTGCTATTTTCGCTATTTGAAAAATTGTTATTCATGCACAATTTTAACATCAAGACAAGGTGAGCTGTTGTCAAAAAAAAGCAAAAAAACAAAAAACGAATTTAAATACCAGTCACAGGAGAAATTATTCTCCCCTCTGCCATCTTTAGAGTTTACAGTTCATAGGAAATTTCCAATAGCATGTGAAGGCAGTTTTTCTGAGTTTCCAAGTAAATATGACTTAATTCATGTCCAATTTCAGAGGAAACTTGTATTTATAATCATTCCGATACCACGTGTGAAGGCAGCATAGTCGCCACCTACTGACATAATGATGTAACCTTAAGAAAGTCCCTGACAGACAGTCTGGAAAGTGCAAACACAAACAAGCAGTTGCTAGAAGGTCGTACAACCTGCCAAATTCATGGACTGGAACTAAATGTTAGTGCCTATAATTTATGTCTCATGTGTAATATCTAGCTGTGTCAAAAATGTTTAATCCATGACTGGATTTCAGGGGTCATCCAGCACACAGAAGACGTATTGAATGTGTTTCCAAATCTCTGCACCTGATTAATTAAACAGTCGAGTCATTTGACTGACAGACAAGGAATTTTCAAACCACCTGTTAGTCAGCCTCTTTTAGTGAAAGCAGCATTGATGGTGCAAAAAAAAAAAAAATTGTGTCAGCAGACCAAGCACAACCTTCCTGCACACTTCTCATACACTGGAGTCCAGTGCTGTCCCCACTGGGACAATAGTCTCATTGTCCATTCTTTAGGTCAGGGCCATTATTACCATCCTTGTCCAGTGCAGCCCATTTTCATTCTCTCTCATATTCAACACAGAAAGACTAGAGTTCTCCATTACTCAAACACACACCTTACCTAAAATGAAGAAATGCATCCATATGAGGTAATTCATAACTCACACTATGACATCAGGGTGCAAAGACTGTTACACTGTTGTTACTTTTTTAAAGACTGCTTCCATTTGTGTTCATTTTTCTTCAGAAATCTGAAAGTCCCTTTCAGTTCCTCTTTCAATGATTCATATGCCAACTCTAATAAAGATTGCAAAACTTTTACAAAGTTTTGAACGGGTTACCATAGAGACAAACGTGGTACTATTTATAGTTATGTGTTTTTTTATATATAAAATTGATGTAATTTTAAAATTACATTTATATTTATTCATTTAGCTGACGCTTTTTATCCAAAGTGACAACTGCTATATATGTCAGAGTTTGAATGCCTCTGAAGCAACTAGGGGTTAAGTGTGTTGCTCAGGGACACATTGGTGTCTCACAGTGGATTCGGACCTGGATATCTCACACCAAAGGCATGTGTCTTATCCACTGTGCCATCACCACCCCAAATTAATAATAAAACAAAATAAATAACATTTTTGGGGATGCATAGTAACTTAATGGTATATTATTATTATCCACACTACATAATACCAACGTCTTACTTGTTTTATACAATGATCACTCTAAATGCATTCAGAAAACTTCATCACAAAAACCCAGCTGTCAGTCAAAGCCTTACCTGAGTTCAGATCCTAAGCTGTGTCAGTCCACATGTAATCCTTAGAGCTGGAAACTCGTGCTCCCTTTAAGGCATCTTAAACTCTGTGGAGCACCAGAGCAGGATGAACAAATCATTCAGAACTAAAAATGAGAAATATCTTCCCTCATCTGTCTGTCCTGTACTGTTCCCCCACCTACATGCTCTCTCTTTCTCCACCCATTTTCCTCCTTCTCTTTTCCAACCCTCATAGTCTCTCACATACTTCTTCCCTCCCTTCTTTTTTTTCATTCTGCTACCACAAGGCAGTCTTTTATTCTCACAGCTGAAGAGCTCCTCACTTGTTCAGCCTCTGGAACGAGACACCCACCCTGATCCCAGATCAGGAGACAGGCCGAGAGAGAGAGAGAGGCTGGAGTACAATAGGGGTGATTTATCACTACACTGATGTAGAGATTTCAGAAATGGTGTCTCGTAAGATTAGATTCGTAATATCAGCATATTGTGGAAGCAAGTCAGGTGGCTCATTTTTTAGTCCTGACTCTCCCTGATTCTCCAACGTCCTTTTGATTCTCTGTATAAAGAAATCTAATTCCCACAACATAGTTGAGCTCAGGCCAAGTCAGATAAGCAAAAAGTGAAATTAAATTCAATTACAATAAGCCAATAAAGCTGCCCTCTAAATACGTTAAAAGGCCCTCTGTAAATTTTCTTAGGACAACAAACGGAAGAGAAAACTAAAATTCAGAATCAGAGAATTGAAGGCAAACTGGAGGAGTTTGTGGAGATGACGTTGAGAGAAATGGCTGTTGTGCTTCTCAGAATAACGTCTTATTTTAGTGTCCAAATGTTAAACACCCAAAATACACACATACGCAATAGTGGCTCCCCATAAACCCAACCCATCTCAACTCATGAGACATTCCACCAACGCATGTCTGGAGAGGACATGTCTGGAGTGGGTTGGAAACTTTGGGGAAGCTAAAAGAATGTGAAGTTGCACAGTTGGGATATTATCAGATAAGTAATAAAAGTGTAAATAAAAGGTAAAGGTTTCTGCTGTATGTATGAGGGCAGGGGGGTTCTTAAATGTTTTCCCAATCCCCATTAAAACTTAAGTCTAGAATAGCTACGCTACAGAAAGCCTATGCACTTTTGTGCATAAACACCCTTTAACCTTGTTTTTCTTCATCTTCCTTCCATCTCTCTCTGATTTATCTAAAATCCACACTATAGATTAAACACTAAAACTTTAGCAACAGTAAATAGGATAAAAATATCATCGTTGCATCAACATGTGTTTCACAGCAAAGGGGATTTTACTTTAAGGACAATCACAGTGTAAATCCGAGTTGCTGTTTCCATTCATAAGATTCAGACTATTACACAGAGAATAAAAGCTGAAGTGGAAGAAATGATGACCTCTGGTGGTTGTGCACGTTTCATTTTCATCTACATATAAATCTACTCCACTCAGCAAGCTCTGATAACAGACAGCAGGGCTTGGTTTTTTTTCTCAGAAAACAAAATTTACAAATACATTTGGCCTTTTCAGTGAAGTTCAAATAGATATGCCTTTAAAAAATATTTTAAAATGTCGCTATTTTTTTCAGCTCTGCTACTTCCAGAACTACAGCCAGCTCCTTGTTTCCTGTCTGCCATTATTGGGCAAACTGATTGTGATTGTCAAACTGACACCTGAATTAATCAAGATTGTCAAATAATGGCAGACAGGAAATGTGTAGTACTGGAAGTAGTGCTCTGTGCATAAAGACAATTCGAGCACTGCCTCAATCTACTTTCAGTGCTTCTAACAAACACATATGAGAAAAGCCCAGCTTGTAAAAACTTACCTCAACTCTCCACGCAAGTTTAAGGTGAAAAAAGAAGAAAAAAAGTACAAAACAGATAAACATGATTCATTCAGTGTGACCAATCAAAAAAAAAACCTGACTGGTTCACATGACTGGGTGAGAAAAATAGTGCTGCTACATTGGCTTCATGAAAATACGTATGGCCTGATATGGCTTTGTAATGTTATATTATAAAATCAGATACACTTCAACATATTTTCCAGACCATAATTACATTGTGATAAGTATTTAAATAGGACACATCACAGGGATAGTTCACTTTGAAATTAATTTTTGATATGTTTATCTTAGCCTACCTCGCATCCAAGATGTAGGTGTCTGTGTTTCCAAAGCATTTTCAATTTTGACATTTTGTCAAACCTTTGTTGTCGTCTGTGGGAATCTACGTCATGGTGCAGTGCACTCTGGGTAGCGGCGGCCATATTTTAGGACACGGTTACCGTAACTAAGGTAAACAAACCCACATGGACCGTGCGAAGATCAAGCACACGGTTCTCTACCGAGATAAGCTGAACAAGGAAGCAAAGGAACGCTGCTTAGAGAAAATAAAGGCAATTAACGGGCTATATACGAATACGGGATTATACGAACACAAAGAGTGATCGACTGATCTGAAAAAGCTACCGCAAACAACATTTCCTGACGTGTTTTCTTACCTTGTTTGTGGTGTGAGCGCATACACATTTGAACCAGACACACCCCTCTGTCACCAACAACACTGCAAGTTAAACTCTGCGTCGAAACTGATATATTCTTTTAGTCTCTTAAACGGGTTAAAAATAAGAAAGCTGTCAGCAATTGAATTATGCTCTAAAATGTTCAAGTGAAAATTATTTCTTTTTTAAATTAATTATTTATTAATTAAGTTTTTAAGTCTGTCTATTTAAGCTATGTATTATGATTTTGATTCATTTTTTTATTTTATTTATTATTTTTTCAATTAATTTTATTCTGATATTTTTTTTTCTGTATAATATGTGTTTACCGACTGTGATGCTTACGTAACTTGCATTCTAATAAAAAAAAGTTAAACTCTGCGTCGTATATATTTTCTTTTTTACTTAGGAAACATTTTAGTTAAGTTGTTTACTTTTATTAAATGTAATTTCCAGGCGAAAAGCTGTTGTTTTTGTTGTTTCTGCAATGTTCTAGATTAGTTTCTGTAATAAATCAGAATAATAAATCCGGTTTATTTCCACGTTTTCACATACGAGGATTTTACCTTGGTATATTGGTGCTTAACCGTACACATAAACATAAATAAAGAACTAGTAAATAGATCAAAAGTACATGTCTACAAAAAATATACTGCAGATTTGACTATGATTTGACGTTGCTCACACAACCCGTGTCCTAAAATCCCACAATGCCTTGCGTTACTGGGATCCGCTGACGTCACATTCCCAAGGGTCCGCCTCAAAGAGCATGCACAGAGAAATTAAACATCAAACATCTAAATTCAACATGATTTAATGACTTGTGAATGTAAGTACACATTGATGGCCTAATACACAAAACGAGCGGTTTGTGTGCGATTTCGATATAAAAAAAAAAGACAGGTCACAAAAGATCCTTTTAGACTCTTTATTGACTTTTTTTTAGTTTACACTGGAATGTTCTTTAACATGAATCCCTAATTCGTTATTTTACAAGATTACAAAAAAATCTCTGAAGTCTTTATACCATTCCCCCAATCCACATTATGATTCCATGAAAACCAAAACATTTAATATGCCCTTTCCATCATCAAAATATGCAGAGACATTCAAGGCATTATTTGGAACCAAGTCAGCAAGGGAGGCCTCTTTCCTTCAGTGGGGGCCATGTGGGGTTGAGACTGAATTTTGGATGATGATTTGGCAGGCTGTGAACCACTCTTAATGCTGATTTGAGACCAGAGGTCCCTCCCTGAAAACCCATTCACAATCACTGACAGTCAAGAGACACACATGATCCCGATCCTCCACTGAGCGGCTCTATCTACATACAACACATTTCAGATAAGAATGAGCAGGTAGCCTTTTAGCAGTATGAAGGTCCAAGCCTGCAGTTCCTGCTTTCAATAGAAAACATGATATAAACCAGACAAACTGAGCTCTCCTTTTTAAAGCACCGCAATGCTTTCAGCTTAAATTAAACAACTCACTGCACTATACGTTGTTAATGGCTTTAAATGTTTTTCCATTTTAATTGTTTGTCAAATTGTACTCAGATGTCCATGATACTGGAAACAAAGTTTTGAAAATGGATACTATATGTTCCATTTCCTAACAGGTTGGCATTACTACACTAAAGCAACGTAAAGCAAGAAAATAGCAAGTTAGACAAAGATCCAAGCACAGATTTAGTTCTTAAACATGAGAGATGTCAAACAGCAGACTGAAACAGGAGATGAAATATATTTTAGACAAAAGAAGAAGTATGAATGGCAAAGAAAGACGAAACTATGACTACAGACATTACAGGATATGGACGAAAAAGCTATTGCAAGCAAGGGATAACAATCTTCTAGTGTTTCAAAAAAGTTAGTTCACAGCACAATGAAAAAGAAACTTTAGAAAAACCACAAACTGAAAGAAATGACATGAGCAACTTGACCCTTACAGTGAATGTATATGAACCATCAATTCAAATATATACTGCCATGATGGCATCAAATAAATAAAGCTCCACCAGCCTACCTCCCTCCTGATAAAGTCTCCATTTTAGCCCCAACCCTCGCTGATACTCACTGGCCTTTATGAAGAAGGTTACTTCGTGAAACAAATTTGGTACAAGTACAGCCAATATTGCCAGAAAAGTCTAAAATGACTTTTTAGGGGATAAAAAAAGTAAGCAGAATCCCATTAAAGTACTGCTGAAGATGATAAAGATTGCATCGTCCCTCCATTTGTATGTCTCTCCCTTCTTTTAATTATATGAATGTTTTCAGTCCATTTATCTGCTCTTCTGTCAAGTTGGGTGGGATTTTGTTAGTGATGATTCCTTTTATAATATTTCATACTTGTCGACCACAAACGATGTTTCTGTGGAGAACCGAACCGGGCTGTCCCCATCCACTTGAGACACCTTAGTGACCTGACATAAGAGAACATGAACAAAGAAAAAAGAGGGGGGAAAAAAGAGAGGAAAAGGTGAGTTTTCATTTATTTATTTACTTTTGCATTTAAAAGGGGTCATGAACTGCATTTTTAATAACTTTTTTCCTGAGGTGCACTTAATAATCATGTTTGTATGCTTTATACATAAAACTAATTGTCAATTTAGAAATAAAAGGCCATGTCTTAGCCCTCTGATTTAAACGGCATGTCTGCTGTGAGACTTGTGTAAATGCCCACTGCTTTGATTGGCAAACATAACCTTTTTTTTTTTACCTGAATGTCACAGTAGCTTCCCTTGGAGACAAAGGAGACACTGACAGGGAAAAAGTCATTGGGCTGGCCATTTATGCTGAACTCCATGCTACCCGTCTTATTCTTTAAATCGATCACGGGAAGAGACCACTCCAGGACATTTCGTCTGTTGTCATGGCGATATTCTCCATCTAGATCACCAATCACAGGAGCTCCTACTCCAGACCTGTGATGAAATGGTTTCAATAGAAACATGACCCCAAGACGCTTCATTACACACGGCGAAAGGCAGAAGGTACTTTAATATGGAGTATAATGTGAAATCCCGAAAATAAATTCAATTAACTTCTACTCACGGTACAGGAATAGAGATGACTACGTCATTGAGTTCCAGAGTTTCATCCTGTAGCTCATACTCAATGTTTACATCACAGCCGGTACCACTCTCAGAGGGCCAGCAGTTTACTGCAGAGATGAACCAGACAGGAATTGGATGAGCATAGGTCATTTGAGACTATGGGTGAGAAAAACTAATAGTTTTATTGGTATTACTGAAACCAGATGTTTAAGACTGACTTGTTAATGGAATGAGAGATTCCTCTGTGGTCTGTAGTCTCCACTTTAGCACACCCACGTCAGTTTTCAGGGGGAAAGATTTGTCAGGGTTTTTCAGACCAATCACGGACTCCGCTGTGAAAAGTTTTTTGTCCACATTGGGATGGGTCTAAAAGAAAAGAAAAAAAAAAAGGTTGGAAAATTCTTACACACTTCTATAGTTTTCTATTTTCTTTTCTTAGTAGTTTTAGAATCCATAGAAACATTTAATGGTTTTCAGTTTTGATTTGTGTTGTAGTTTAGTTTTTCAGTTTCCTTTTTCATTAGTTTTAATAGACCCTACTCGTTTCTTTGCACTACAAACTGATACTAATACATGTGATTTTTTTCACAAGTAGCATCATATTCAGAATTATGATGTGCCAATGTTGCTGCATTTAGAAAAACGTCACCTGCAACTGGACGCCTCTCTTGTCATTATTGCTGATATTTAGCCTAATTCGCCCATTCTTCTCATCAGACACTCTGAGGGTAATCATGCCAATCACTTCCATGTTCTGGAGGCCACCATCACGGCCACACGTCAGGGTGATCTTTTCCTCCACCCGCAGATGCACACTGAAAATTAGACAGAAATAGTTTAGATAATAGTAAAATTAAGGATTATCCTAATCGTGGCAAAACGATCCTATTTTAAGACAAAACTTAGTCCCGTTTCACACATTATGTGTTTGAAGCATACTGGTGCATAAAAATGATGTGGGTTTATACAGAAAATAAAGTGATTTCTGGGTCATTGAGAATTATTTGATTATCAGAGACATATCATTACCTCTCTGTGTGGGTTGGAGGAGGCAGAGATTTGGACGCATCTGAGGGTCTTTTGCCTGTGACCGGCAAGATTTCTCCCTCTGACTTGAGTTTGTCCACAAAGTCATCCACCTCCTTCCCCTTGCCAACCAGTTTCAGCGCTTTACTTGGACCACTGGACCTAAAAAAAAAAAAAAAAATAGTATTAAAAGTGCATCCTGCTGCTTTTTATACAGGTTAAGGATTGCTGTACTCCATTAAGATTATAGCTGTACCTGACGGGTGCAGGGGTGGGTTTGGGTTTCTCAAGCTCGATCAGAGTGTCTGTGATGATGGATGTGTTGCTGCTGCTCATGCCCGAGCTGCCAAAACCACCAAAGCCCGGACCCTTCTTTCCACGCTCTGAATCACGCCGTATCTGCTGAAGTTCTTTAGCCTTTCGTCTCATCTCTGCCTTAGCCTCGCGCTCCTGAGTCTGATAAACAATTGAGTGGTTTAGAGAAAAGAACAGATAATTGACAGTAAAGTGCATCATAATTACTAAGAGCCCTTGCCAGTGGGTTATTTATAAACAGCAAACATATAGCTGCAATTAGGGATGTTAAATTAACTCCACATAGCACCTTGTTTCACACATTAGGAACTTATTGATCCTCCTTATTTGCATCAATGCTTGTACCTACGCTATGCAAGTCTAGTAGATGGGAGAATTTTCTAGAATGTCATTAAATGATGTAGACTGCTGTGGAATTGCCAAATTGAATAATTAGAAGAGGATAAGACAGATAGAAAAAAGTTTACTTTGCTATTTCTCAAGGAATGTCTTTCCTACCTCTCTGACGGCACGGAAAACCTTTTCCTCGTGAGAGTCCATTTCTGTGAATGTCCGGATCTGGGCCAAGTTGACATTTTCTCTATAACCGAGTGCAACAATCTCATCAAACGCAAAGATGAGGTCAAAGCAGTGCTCTGAAATCTCACTCTCCTCCAGGACACGACAATATTCAGGAATCTACCAAAATAAAAGTAAAATGAACAGAAAACAAATCAAGTTCATTTGAAAGCCCTGATAGTAACAAAACGATTTGTATTGTGAAAAAGTAAATTAAAACAAAAGGGAATTTTATTTAATTGAACAACCTAAGATGAACAGGTTTAAGCTTCTATTTTACAAATTAATTAATTAAAACAAGGTAAGATCTACAAAAAATACTTTAATAATTTCTTTCATTACTAAAACTGATTTTTGGTTTATTTTACAGATTTTTTTATTTATTTTTATTTTAATTGTAACTAAGTTACCTTACTACATCCAGTGAAAAATTGTAAATGTTATTTTACAATATCATGTCAAATTTATGTTTTTTTAGATTGCAACTTAATAGATTGCAATATAATTTATGGTGACATTCCCTGATTATGCGTTATTAAATCTGGTTATACATTTTTATAGTGAATTTTAGGTAAAGAAAAGTGAACAATGATGTGCATCAAGAAGTGATGAAGAAGTATTTTATTCCACAGTGTATGCGCTTTCTTTCGTACCACACGTGAGAAGAGACGCAGTGTCTCCAGGTCCTCCAGTATATTACTGTTCTTGGTGGTGACCAGCACCATGTAGAGCTTTTCCAGAGGCTGGTAGACGTAGCGCACACTCTCCGTCTCCACAAATGTGTGCTGTTTGCCAGTGTTCATCAGCTTGGGAAAAGCGGCCAGAAGACCCTCCACTCGCGTCCGTGTCATCTCCACAAACTGCCGTGACACCAGAGCCTTACCTGCCTTGGTGCAGATTGCTGCAGCCAACAGCACCTGGAGAAGAGTTATTGAACAAGAAATTCAGGGAGCCATTTCAACAAAAAAAAAAATCAAAACGGCCGTACGCCATGATTAGATCAAGTTAAAGAGCTTATACACACAAGGTGTTATTTCAATGTGTTGATGTAATTTCTACTGAAATGGAAGACCGAGCAGGAAGTATCGAACAGCTCTTACACTTTTTTTTTAAACTGGCAATAGCATTTATTGTATATCCTAGCTCGGCCAGAGGCAGTAAAGCTGCAGTTTCCTCCTAAACTCAAACCATTTCTCCTTGACTTCACTTTGAAACATAGCATTCTGTTCAGAATTCAAATGGATCTGATACATTTTCTGTAAGCGCCGACTATTATCCACTCTGTGCTATCGTGTCTCTGGAGCAGAGCAGACTGTGCGCGGCTGCGGAGGTTCGCTCGACACTATTGTAAAACCAGACTTTATTCATCCAAATGGAAAGCATATTTACACAGTCTTTCCCTATCCCCTATAGTACACTATATGCCATTCACCATGTAAAAAACAGTAAATGTGTTATTTGGACAGAAAATCTGAAGAGAAGCAAGTGTAGACTAGAGTGATGTCATCAAAACCATTGATCCATTTGGCGGAAGTGAAAGACTAAGTTTGGAATCCTTGTATCTACTACATGCTAAGTTTATCATTGTTTTGGAGAACACTAGCTCATGCCCTAAATAACAGTAAACATATGCACACTAGAAGAAAAAGAAAAAATAAATAAATTGTGATTTCATGGGGACTTTAACGCTAGCTGGAACATGCACCATTTCACGCTGTCACGTTTATTTGCATCAAAACAGTGGATTACGCATTTAAAAACAGTGCATTAGGACTTATTCTTCAAAACTGTCTGTGGCTGTACAGCAGCTCTAGAAGTAAATAGAAAATGTTGCTGTTGATCATTGTACAGAGACTTGCTAGACACTGCTGAAAGAAACATGCTGCTGCTGCACAAAACCACTACAGCAAACATTGACCAACTGTTTAAGCAACAATTTCATTAGCTACAGATGCAATAGAAACCTTTCACCTTGTATTATGTAGCTAACCCACCAGTCTGCCCCATTTAGTTTTATGACAGAACTTGGTATTTAGTTCCTTGACTTTTCCAGGTCCGGGAATAACACTTTTGAAAATCAATAATATATCAAGATTTTTCAAGCTAATGGAAACCCAGCAAAACCAGTCAAAATAACAAAGTATGAATGGGATTCTTTTATTATCAAAAAGAAATCAAGAGGGTTTTGTGTTCTATTATACCTAAATTATGCCTGACTAGACAGCTGCACACTTCAAAATACTACAGTGCAATCCTCTTTAACCTAAGCAAGTCCACATTACACAAGACAGACCCAGTGATTGTGTATGGGATTAAGATATCAACTACTTCCATCAGCATTGCCATAAAACAACTTTACAAAAACTATCAGGCAATAAATGACAGTTTGCCTATTCATCATTTCTGCATGCTTCCAACCCCCTGGGTTTCTTTTTCTTTCTGATGAAAATTAAATATTCAGCTGAGCTAATCGTTAAATTTAATAGAAAAGCCTTGAAACAATCCATCATGTAACAATTGAGCTAGCGTACAGACAGGTCAACATGATCTACTGATCAACGTGCTAGCTGCAAATTGATTAATTTAAACAAAGACAAAAACAGTCTTGTTCTCAGTGCTCATAGTGTATATGTCTATGCTCGGTGCTAATGCCAGCACTGAAGTCAACACAACCTGACCACGTCAACATATGCTTCAAATGGGCTAGTTATTTTACACACAAAAAAGTCATGTAGAATTAGCCCACATCGTCCTACCGTTATCAATCACAACTTACACAGATTTGTTATCACAGACACGTATAATGATAATCTGATAGGGCCTAACACTACAGCTAGTATTTGTGATGGTGCTGCTGGTGTAACGTTAACGTTAGCTCATTTCTCTTATATTGACAACACACCTTACTAGCGAGTTTAACAGCTCAAGAAGTGACATTATTCGTAGACATTATCACTGAACTGATTTACAATTTTACTACACGTTAATTTCAAAGTCTCTCTTGAATAAATATCGAGCAATAAATCAGCCTGCGGTTCAGCTAGCTGTATCCTCTCGTGTAAAAACCGGAACCCGTCGTCAAAATCAGTCGTTTGTCCATAACCGAAGTAAGATGAACTCACCATTTTCACGGTCTGATATGTTTTCTGCGTTTAATCTTCTGAACGCCGTTTGTGTGGTTGTATAATGCTATGTGGAGATAAATAAAACTGTTATTTGTGTGCAAGGCGGCTCAATATGGCAGAAGTGTAAGCCACGTCTCCAACCGGAAGCAGCTCGTCGTCAGGGGTAAAAGGGCAGAAAAGCATATGTGGAGGATCCAACATCAGCAGCAGCACTGCCCAACCCATTTACACACTCACACACGCACACACAAAAATTATTATGGAAAGAATTATGGAAAGTAAACATAAAGTTGATGAATGTTTCTTTTATTTTGTGATATTGACCTAAGGGTCTGGGATAAATAATTAATTTTAAACTGTTTTCTAATTTCCAAAGATTCCAAAGACATAACAAAAGTTTAACTTGTCTTACATTAACAAAAAGTTATAATGAAAAGAAGAATGCACATTCTGAATCTTCTTTTATATGAGTGTTGGTGCCCTGTCTATCATTTAATTCCTCATTAAGGTGTTGCATTCCATTTTGTTTGCTTGATGTGGTTTCGTTTTCTTTATTTCTGAAATCAAATCACCCCTTCTTTATCTGGTATGAATGAGTCATTGTGCTACTCTCTTATGAATTGTCCTATTTTGTCATGCATTTTTCCTTGATGATGTTTGAATGGCTTTACATTACATGGTGCTTTACAAATGAGGAATACAACAGGCGATTCATTTTAAACAGGCAATAACACAAGAGCAAGCAACACAAAGTTTCTAACATCATCTAGAATGAGTGATGGGGGCTTTGGGGGCGAAACACTGTGGTTCGGAGCGTGTGTCAAACTGTTAAAGTCACGTAAGTCATTTCAGTCGGGGCTTATGTCATAAGTGTTGCCATAGGGGGGCGCCCCCCAGCGGTTACCATTGAACAAGTGTCTATGTTTTTTTTTTTTTTTTTTTTTTTTTTTTTTTTTTTTTTTTTACCTGATCTCTGATCAGTTTTATACATTACAACATTATTATAATTAATTAGTATAATAAAAAGGAATAATAGTAGGTTATAATCTCTTATTGACAAGTTTAGCTGAGCCGCCCGTGGACCAAACAAAACTCGCCCTGAAAATTGATAACAGAACACATAACACACACGCACTGTATTATATGAATCTGATACACTGTTATGTCCAGCAGGGGACACCAGCGTGTGGCGTTTCGAACACTTAAGAAGCAATTCGAAGCTTTGGAAAATGAATAGATAATGTAATAAAGAGTCTGGAAGATGCAGTTTAGGGCTCACAGATCGAGCATTGCTGTTGCGCGAATATTGTCACATATCCGGCTGTCTGAATCATAGTTTGGTGTGTGTATTTGACCTATTTTACATACAATATTTAAATATTTACATTTGATATTTTATGTTTTTACTACATTTTAACAAGTAAAAACATTAAAAAAAAACTTTGTTTCATTCCATTTGGTTTTACAAATGTGTATTTACTTTATCAAAACAGGGACACTACAAGGCTCAATTCTCAGTCAAAACTTTATTTTATTACAAAATTCATTTATCAGTCGACTCTTACATTAAACTGATTTATAAATATGATTTTCAATAAATATAGATGTATTATATATATATATATATATATATATATATATATATATATATATATATATATATATATATATATAAAATTACACAACAAGAATGCGCTGTTTGGCGCAGAGTGACGAGCTTGAATACATCTACAGTACAGCCCAATGTGTTCTTTGAATGCAGACGGAAGTACCGTTCGTTCCCGTGTAGGTCATACCAGAGCCCGTCTACTCACATCAGAAATCGGGTCATACACAGAGTTTGCGGTAGCAGTTGGGTATTTTAGAAGTCAGTCACTCAACCAAAACAGTTGTGCAAATGAGTGAAAAATCTTGACGATACAGTTCGGGGAACAGATCGCTGATGTCTGGAAACGTAAGTGTATGTCAAGTAAGTGTAAAAACTACATGGTTCAATGCGCGGTGGCAAATGGCTGAGTTTTATTGGCTCAGTGAACTGCCATTTTAACCGTTCTGTCTTTCTATTGGTGGACGGGAAGAGTTCGGAAGAAGTAGGCGGGGTCTAGAAACATGTGGACAGTGGACCTAAGAAATAAATATGAGATTTTGTTCCAACTTTTGGTGAAATTGCTGTATTAGTTTTGCACCCGGAGTTATAGAGTTAACGTGGGGAGATCCCAGCCGGGAAGAAAGAGGAGAATAGTAAATGTGAGCAGGCTGGTGCGGTTCTGTTATAACGTTAGATGTTCTGTGCTCTTCTGAGTAAAAAAGTTCAGAATCAAAGCCTTCCTTGTCATTATATATATATATATATATATATATATATATATATATATATATATATATATTATGTTGATTTAAAATTAAAAATATCTAGATTTTTAAGTCATATAACTGATGACAAGTGTGCCTTGATGTAACATGTTTACATGCGAGTCAAAATAAAAATTAAAGTCTAGTGTCCATCGAATGGCCAAAATTCCTCATAATTTGAATATCAATTTGTTACAAAAATGACACATTTTAATTTGATGCGTGACTTCCTATCTACAGATTTACCTCTTCTATTTTGTAGTGTTTTCTGAACTTGAACGTACGAATAAGCAATAGAATTAAAAAGGACAAACTGGGTTGAACGGGCAACATTTATCTGAATCTGACTCGCAACTGTGAGCAGTGCATCGAGCCTTGGGTTTATCAGCACTGCCCAGAAACACAGGGTGTGGGGAATGCAAGGACACTGTAAAGGATAAAAAAACCTCTCAAGCAGTTGTTGATTCATTCAGTCATTCATAAGGCCTTGGATCCAGCACATCATCTTCTGCAGCCTGAAGTTCTGAATAGTTATACGCAAATAATATGGAAGGGCCATTCAAATATATTAGAGTGAGAGTTTGAGGAAACACATTTTTCTATTTAGAGGAGTTGAGGTGAGCATTATGATGAAATTTTGAAATATTCTTGTTCTTGCAGGAAGGAAATGGCAAAGTCAGTCGGGTTATTCGCATGGGAACAAGGAAGAGCCAGGTAATGTAATGTTCAGAGTCATTCAGCTATGCTGTGTAATAGGTTATTCATTCATTAATTTCATCTTCCTATGTAAGAATGTTCTGCACTTAGTTATACAATATACAGTAAAATGTATAGAATTGTAGTAGTATATTAAAATCAATGTTTGTAATGTCATATTATAATGTGTTCCTTGGGAAAATTGAGCTTTTTATCCCCATTGCGGCTTGGCTGTGGGTCCCTGGGTCTGTACAGGTTGACAACTCTTGACATGGACAATTTCATTGGGGTTTTCATCACTGTGCACTCAAATTAAACGATCAGTGGAGTCAGTTAAGTCAAAAAAAGAGAGAAAAGATGGATTATAAATTGAATGGGAAGTATATAGATTTAGATTTTCTACTCTGGAACCGTTAAAAAGTGAGGTTAGATAACAAAATGGAAATGGGTGTTAACTAGTGTGCTTTAATCAGATAAAAACTAGTCCTTTGTGTCACCAGAGTGATTGCCGGGAGCAACGGCTAGCATTTAATCATGAAAATTGGTACATTTGTACCAGCATACTGTGCTTTTAGCATCAGCATAATGAGGTTAGTTAAAGTCTTCATAACCCAGAGAGTCTTTAAATAACAACTTTGACTTTAAATGGCTGCTCTCAGATAAAATGTATTGCACTCTATGTATGGCTCTATGACATTGATGAAAGTTAATTTTTGTATCTTCTATAATGGGGTTGTCTGTGTCTCTCAGCTGGCCCGCATTCAAACAGACAGTGTTGCCAGCAGATTGAAAGAGCTTTATCCAGACGTTCATCTAGAGATAGGTAAGAGAGAACATTTTGCCCAGCATCATTTTTATGGATTCCATCAACTTCACTTGTATTACTGCATTTGTCTTGTGTCCGTCAATTAAATGCATTTTTTCTAACACACACACACACTTTTCATTTTCTTGTCCCCATGCACTCACTGCTTGTCTAAGGACAGTGAGGGATTGTGTTCTGCTGAGAATGTGTAATCTATACCACCGCTCCACTGCTGAATCCTACTGTCTGTGTCAAAAGACATGAATGATGATGTCAGAGTTGGAGCCAGTGTGCACAACTATTCATCTCTGAACCTTTTTGTGTGCGTGCATTTCAGTTGCCATGTCGACAATTGGGGACAAAATCCTGGACACTGCATTATCGAAGGTAGAAATCCATCTGCAATTTTACATGTCATTATTATTACAGTATGTTCGGTTTCGTGATGTCTGTAAAAAGAAATGCCTTTGAACATTTGTGTTGCCCAACTTGTACAAATCCATTATAACCTATTAAATGTGTTTTCTTAGATTGGCGAAAAGAGCCTCTTCACCAAAGAGCTGGAAAATGCCCTTGAGAGAAATGAGTAAGTTTAATCAAAAACTTAGGACTGTGTGTGATGCTAAATATGTTCTCATCTCAGCTTTTATGAAGGTTTCCCCTTTCTAAACCCTCATTCGAAAACATAATAGCCTGATGTTCAGTACATTATTCTATAAAAAGCTTTAGATTGACTTAACCTGTAACTATTATGCTTTCGGTATTATTGATATGCCATTTCGAATAGAACAGTTTTGCTCGTATTTACTGTATTCAGCTGCTTCGTCCTCTGTTCTGCTGGGTACAACACTTTACATCAGAGGATGTGAAAGCAGTTCTTTAAGACTTGTTGATGTGTTTTGTGTAATAAACCTTAATTAATCATGCGATAAATAACTTTTTTTTATGGTGACACATAGCACAATGCAATAGAAGTTAGAACAACATTTTTCCTCTAATGTGTGAATTTGTGATATTTTATTTTATTATATTTTTATTGTATTATTATTATTAATATATGTGTTTTGTTCACCACTAGAGTGGATATTGTGGTGCACTCTCTTAAGGATTTACCTACCTCATTGCCCGCTGGATTCACAATTGGAGCCATTCTTCAGTAAGTACCACACACTTGACATCTGACAAATATTGTCCCAGTTAATTAATTATTATTAATGTAGTTATTATTAATTATTGTGTTTGCCATTTAATTAATAATAGCATTTAATAAATGTTATTAATGACTTGTAATGACCAAGGGCAATGTTGTAGGTGGTTTGAAAACCTATTTGAACTGTGTGTGTGATATGTTGCTCATTGTTTTTGTGAAGGCGGGAAAATCCCTATGATGCGGTGGTGCTTCATCCAAAGAATGCTGGACTTACTCTGGACAGCTTGCCAGAGAAGAGGTGAGCTCTGTGTTCTTAACAATCTAGTCATGCCAAATAAAAGTGCAGACATCCATTCTAGAGAATTTGATTGATGACCCAAATAATGAAGGAAGATAATCAGTATTCATGGCGATGGCATTTGATTTCAAAGTCTGCATTCTGTCAGATGTCATGTTATGATAGCTATATGCACTTATGTAACCTTTGAAACCTTTTTAATCCCCAGTGTTATTGGCACAAGTTCACTTCGCAGAGCAGCTCAGCTGAAGAAACGATTCCCTCAACTGGAGTTTGAAAATATTGTATCCTGCACTTTCTTTTGCTTTTGAATCTCTGGATGTTTATATATTATTAATGGGAACAGCTTTATCATTGATTTTGTTAGACTGCCAAAGCAAGCGCATATTTCCTGGGTATTTGTTATACCGGCAAGTTCCTATATACCGTATATAGCATTTTAACAGTACTAGAGTCTGTCTCCTTGACTTTACTGCTATAGAGAGGGAATCTAAACACTCGCCTAAAGAAGCTGGATGAAAAGGACGACTATGCTGCCATCATTCTGGCCGCAGCAGGCCTCAAACGGATGGGCTGGGAAAACCGAATCAGTCAAGTATGTTAGTCACGACATACATCCAATTCAAATGAATTAATTAAAAAGAAAAAAATTGTAGAGCCGGGACTTCAATCCATCGGATGCTGATAGGATGGAGGCAGATATGAATGCGTGCTTGCAGTAAATTGTAAGAAAGGCACAAAATGATTAGAGAAGTCCAGCATGCATCAACAGAGAGAAGCCTGTCGTTTCACTGGAAGATCGAGTTATAATAGAGTTTAATAAAAAAAGGAACAGAGTTCTCAATAAGATGCATTTAGAAAACAAAAATACGTGTTAATTTCATGCTGACTTTAATGTTAAAATGATTTTAATCTATATAGGCAAATGTAATTTCATATAAGACGTGATGGGTTTATAACTAGAATGTTATATATTACTGGGGAAAACCCATATCTAACAACCACTATTCTGAATATTGAATGTCTCTGATGACTACAGTGGTGTTTATAGTTTTATTAATGCATTCATTGTAGTTGTTCTATAAATTGCAGATTCTCGGCCCTGAAGATTGCATGTATGCAGTTGGCCAGGTAAGTGTGCAAGCATTTGTGAACTATGAAACCGCATTAGGAATTCATGCACTAGTAGCATATTTTTTCCAGTTTATACCCATCATGCTTTGCACTTATTATTGTGTTGTTCGTGTGAGAAAAGATGCAGGTGCAAGCTCAACTGTCATTGCACTTTATAAACATTAAAGGAAACACCTGTGTAACAATGTCAACGGCTGCAGACAAAAAAGTGCCGTTTTTTTGTATGTTGCATGAACATAAAACATAATGCTTCATTCGTAATCAGACTCATGTGAAGCCATTGTATACATTCTCTAACTCCAGAAATGTGACACTTAACCTTCAGAACTGTTTTTATATGACATGTTAGTCAGTAAATAACATAAAATGTGACTTATGATCAGGGAGCACTGGCAGTGGAAGTCAGAGCACAAGATAGAGACATTTTGGAAATGGTGTCTGTCCTGCACCATCCAGACACAGTGCTGAGGTGCATCTCAGAGAGAGCTTTCCTCAAGCAGCTGGTGGGTTCCCTTACATACGCACATGAACTTAACTGTCAATGGATGTGGTTCATATCTAATTGACCATATTCCTGGGCATACAGCTGTGGGCTTTAAAAACTGTTCATTCCTTTGCCTTGCTTTCAGGAAGGAGGCTGCAGTGTGCCTGTTGCTGTTCACACAGAAGTGAAAGGGTCCATGGTAAAGAGCATGTTTTATGCTACTTCCCTCAATGTAAATCTGAATGAGTGTTGTTGATGTTTGTATTAAAATCGGCTCTTGTTGCAGTTGTATTTGACTGGAGCAGTTTATAGTTTGGATGGAGCTGATTGCTTGAAGGACACTATGCAGACATGTGTGGAAATAGACAACGAAGTAAGGGTCAAATATACTTATATAAACATAACCATTCAAATGTTTGTGGCCAGTAAAACATTTTTATTTTTTGTTTATCTTTTTATTCACCAAAGAATTTTGTGAATAAAATGTATCCGTTTCCACAAATATATTAAGCAGCACAACTGTTTTCAACGTTGATAATAAGAAATGTTTCTTGAGCAGTAGATCAGCATATTAGAATGATTTCTGAAGGATCATGTGATACTGCTGAAAATTCAGCTATGCCACCATCACAGGAATGAATGTCAGGAAATCATTACTAATATTTAACGCTTATTTTAAATTGTCAGTTGTTTTTTTTAAATGATATTACTGTTTTTGCTGAATTTTGGACCAAATAAATGTAGCCTTGGTGAGCATGAGACTTTTTTCATAAACATGTACCCCAAACCTTTGAATGGTAGTGTTTACATATAATGTTGTGATTATATAGTAAATCATTTTACAGCATTATAACCTTTATTCCGACTGGTTTCTATCAGGTGAGTGAGAGTGCACAGGAGTGTGTACACGTTGCAGTCACTGCCAACAATATATCATCATCAGCCCTCGATGCTGCTGAGAAACTGGGGATGGATCTGGCTAATGTTCTCCTTAATAAAGGGGCCAAAGACATTCTCACAACAGCCAGGAAACTTAATGATGCTCGATAATATATTTATATGGTTTTGTACATTTTGTGCACCAGAGTTAGTTGGGACCTAGTTTATTAAAAATTTGGCATGCTGTTTACTTGCTAAACTTTATCTATAGCTGAATTTCCAGTTTAAATACAACCATGATTGGGTGAATATATTAAGTTACTTCAGCTACTATACCTCTGTGACAGCACCTATTTTTCTGTCCGCTGCTAGTTCTCACAAGACACTGACATTTCTAATGTTTCGACTGCCATCCTCTCTCAGGCACACAATTCTGGAAGAAAATCCCTTTGGTAGTTTTTCACTAAGGATCAGGCTGTTTTTATCAATGAGCCACATAGACATTTGGTGCTTAAAGAGATACTATACTCAAAAATTAAAATTCCATAATGATTTACTCACCCTCAGGTTGTTGCAAACCTGTATGATTTTCTTTCTTCTGCTGAACACAAAGGGAGATATTTTGAAGAATTATTGAAACCAAACAGTTTGTGGGGCACCATTGACTTCCTTAGTATTTTTTTTTTCTACTATGGAAGTCAATGGTGCCCCAAAACTGTTTGGTTTCATTCGTTCTTCAAAATATCTCTTTGTTTTCAGCAGAAGAAAATCATACAAGTAAATGACGGAATTTTCAATTTTGAGTGGAGTAACTCCTCAAAATGGCTACTTTTTACATCTGGCCGTAGTTTTTAAATACAGAACTAAGTATCTAACAATTGTATAAAAATGTCTATCCTCAAAATGTGGATTTTAATGTTGAATTCTATAGAATTAGGTTATCACAGATGTCAAGACATGTTACTTCAAAAGACTGAGCTCCATGCAAGTCTTCTATTGGCAAAATGTTAAATTTGACTCTTCACTAGGACGTTTATACAACGTGTTGTAGTCATCAACTCAAGACGCCATGATGTGCCTTTTAAACATGTAATTGAGTCAATCATAGCAAGTCATTTCACCAGCAATGTTAAGTTTTCTGTAACTATATCAACATGAGAAAAAAAATTCTGTGAATAAAGATTATCATTGATAACGTTACCCGTGTTGTTCACTTTTTCCCCGTTGATCTCAAGCGTTAACCTGTATTCTTATTCAAAACACATACACAACACAAAAAGATATATATAAAAGACAATTTAATACGTAAAAAGGCATCTCAATAATACAGGTTACATCACATTCATTCTCATGAAATTGGCTCTTTTCTGACGACTGGGGTGGCCCTTAAAAGGGCCTTTGGGTTAGTTAGCTTAGGACAGCATAGCTTTTAATACTCCTGTGACTGGGAAGATCCCTTCTTTCCAGATTTGCCAGAGCTAGCAACAGCCTGGCCGGTTTTCTTGGGCAGAAGGACGGCCTGGATGTTGGGGAGAACACCCCCCTGGGCGATGGTCACTCCTCCGAGCAGTTTGTTCAGTTCCTCGTCGTTACGGACGGCCAGCTGAAGATGGCGAGGAATGATACGAGTTTTCTTGTTGTCTCTTGCGGCGTTTCCCGCCAACTCGAGAATCTCAGCGGTGAGGTACTCGAGGACGGCAGCCAGGTACACGGGAGCACCAGCACCTACTCTCTCAGCATAGTTGCCTTTGCGGAGGAGACGATGCACACGGCCGACGGGGAACTGGAGACCAGCACGGGAGCTACGCGTCTTAGCCTTGGCGCGGGCTTTTCCACCGGTTTTGCCTCTTCCAGACATGTTGATGAAGATACTTCTTTTCTCTGCTTGTAGAAAAAAATCAGTGAGACGCTACTAACAATGCTGCAGTATTTAAGGACTGACTGAAGTAGGGTTGTATGATCCCGCCCACCATTGTGATTGGTTACTCGCAGTAAAGAACAGACCTGATTGGCGGTTAGAAGCAACCCTAGAGCGGATGTGATTTCCTATTGGCTTGAACTTGCAGTGCATAAACGGCGCAAACTAACGAACCAATCCGGGTTCATCTACATGTGTACGAACTGATCGATTCTTCTGATTGGTTCGTACGGCTCTGGTCCGCGCCCACTGATGGTTTATTTCTCTGTCAATCAAATTTGGGCGGTAAATTCAAACCACACATTCATTCACTCTTTTTTTTTATTTTTAGTTTGGTGCAAAACGCATACGGAAATGATTGATTATCATTTGACCCCTAACCCCCACAGTTCTCCTTTTTTGTTATATTATGTTTTGTGTGCGTGTATATAATTTCAAGTCATTGTAAGAACATTCTGGTGGGAAAAAATAAGAGGAATGGATTTTCAAAAATAATTTATTCAGAATAAATTAAACATCAGATTAACCACAATAATATAAAGCTCTGAATTCCTCAAATGGCCCACTGCCTTCATTTTAGATTGTTCGGAGTTATCTTAACATTCTGGTCATATAACATTTTCAGGCTTTATGCTCCAGGAATTACACTGCAATTAAGCGCTCGTTTCATGAACTGAGTTGTTGACATGTTTTCTATATTTATAAGTTTTGGTCTTTACAGATCGTTGATTAGTTCAGATAAATCTGATGATAGAAGAACCAAATGCTGAAAACATGCACCCAGGTTGGTATGGGGATGGGGGAGGGATACGGCAAAGAGCTATCCCTTAAAGGGATAATTCACCCAAAACGAGATTTGTGTTGTGTTCATTAACTCACTCTCATTATTACAAACCTCTAACGTTACTTATTTCGTGCAGATAAACAGCCTCGATTGCCAAACAGTGAAAGTGAATGGTAACCGAGGTTAATGATGATACAATTTTGAGTGTGAACCATATGTGGACTATTCCTCTACTACGAATTAGTTTACGTTACTAGAAAATAATAATAATGTTATATTCAACATTATCATAAAAGTTATCTATTGTATTACGACGAAAATACGTGCGAAGGCTCCTGGATAAGTTTATTGCAACTAACAATTAACATAACTTATCTCAGAAGAGAAAATGGGGTTCTTAGTGGGGCAGCATTTGTTTTGTTCAAGAAAGCAATCTCTGATAATAATAATAATATTTAAAAATAGATAGACTAAACATATTTTTACCTTTTTATAGTATCCCCTGAGGTTTGTTTTCACGTGGACCCTGAAAAAGCACTTTTCCACTGCAGATTCAGCCTGACGTAGCTCAAGAGTTTGTAGATTTTCAATAATATGTGGAATAATTTATAAATATACACAAATGCATTTTTTCCCCGGTAGTGTATCCCTTTTGACATATGAAAGGCTCATACTTTACAAACAAAACACACAAACTTAATTTAGTGAGAAATGCCTATAGCTTGTGAACGTTTCCGTTTTCTAAGACAAATAAAAAAAACATCATTATAAAAGATTATTAAGCCACAATAAAAGTAAAACTTACCACTATTTGAAAACAGGGCATAATATCCATTGATCTAAATGCTATATCAACAGCAAAACGAGAACAAAGCTCACAGCATGTCTTAGCATAAGTTAACTCTAATGGGCTCAGGTCAGGAGAACTAAACCAGCGCCGATAACAGTGAACAATACACAAACATGATTTTTTTTAAAAAAAACGACAGAAAAAAAGAGCTCCCCAGCATTGTAAACAATCAGATTAAGATTCAAAGTGCAACTGATGAAATAAAATAAATAAGAAAAACAACACATAGCAACAGTGTTGGAGGGGAGGCATCAATAGTCACTGATCTATGTCGCCCCCCTGTGCTCAATAACCGCATAACACTCCCGTCCATTTTGAGTTTCTCGAATTTGTTCACTTCACCCATAATCATTCACATAAAAAAACTTCCCCCAAATTAATTAGATTAACAATCCATCCATAAATGTTCAAATCCTTTTTATTTACCACATTTAATGGCGTTTTCCATCCTGAACGCTGTTATCATAGGTGAAGGATGACATTCCAGGCAGGAGAACAACAAAGCAAGGCTGACTTCCTGGGTTCAGTATAGTCTGAAGTATGACGTTACCCCAGAAAGGTTGTGGAAAATCAGTATCTAACATAAATAACTTTTCACACTCATTTGACTGGTGCCTGCACCATCTCTCTCTCTCAAGCTTCCTTCCTCTATATTTATCCTTCAGTTTTCTGTAGTGCTGGACCCTCCATTGGCTGTGCTCGATTTGCCCTTAGTCTTGGACGAGCGGAACGAGAAGCGTTTGATGAGGCGGCGGGAGAAACTTCCAGACTTCTTGCGGCTGGTGGCAGAGCAGGAGGCTGTGGAGGAGTCATTGCCCAGGTTGGAGACGTCCTCATGGGACTGACTGAAACTGGGGTCTTTTTCTCTGTTTTTCCTTCGGAATAGTAGCTTGGTACCACTGCGGAGGAATCCCACTGAAACAGAACATGCATACACATAAATAAAAAGAACGAAGAAATATATTATACTTATATTGAAATCATTATTGAGTGGTGCAGGAAAGACGTCAAGACTAATTCGCCACTGATTTCCCTTGAGATTTTCCTATGGCTTTTTTTTTTTAATAGTAGGGGTTTTCAATTTATGTGTGAAATAAGCTGATACTTGAACGTTTTGCTGTACAACATAGATTAAACACACCCATATTGTAAACCAGGATTGTGTTCATTTAAATAAAAAATTCTGTTTCTAATAAGAATGTTTGGAGGGTGAGTGTGTGTAATTTATGTTGTAGAGCAAAACGTTCATAAAAATCTCCAAGTTACGTTCACCACCTTATTTCACTCTTTAAATTGAAAAATCCCATTATAAAAAGCCACAAGAAAATCTGGAGGGAAAATCAGGTGGCGAATTAGTCTTCTGGGTTTTGACATCATACCCGTACCACTCTATGAGCACAAGTTGTAATTGCTGCCTAATATGTTCATTGTTGCTTAAAGGGATAGTTCACCTAAAAATAAGATTCTGTCAATCATTATACTCACCCTCATGTCATTTAAAACCCATTAGACTTTCGCCCATCTTTCAAAACACAGATTTTAGAACATAAATTAAATTGATTTCCACCTGTCCAATGAAAGTCTCTTCACCCAAAAATACACTCAATGGTTTTATCAAAATGTTTTGATGGGAAAATCTTTTATTTATTTTTTTTGTCCATTTACTAAATTTGAGTGTTCTCTTGGGTAGGTTCACTGATCAATGTTTAAATGTGAATAAAAGTCTAAATTAAATCTGTTCATCATATAAAGCGATCATGTCTCTTCATAAAATACTTTCAATAGACGGACAAAAATCTCTCAACTTTCATTAAAAATATCCTCATTTGTGTTGAGGATGAATGAGATGGGTTTGGAACGACATGAGAACAATTGATGAGGGCATTTTAATTTTGGCTAACTAGCCACACAACATATTGTATTATATCTGTATATTACTGCCATATTGACATTACTTTGACATACACATTTCTGGCTGATAACAAAACACTTCATAAATTGTAACTTTTAAAACAAGCATTTTCTGGAGCGCTGCTTTGAAACAATATGTATTGTGAAAAGTGCTACACATATAACCCCAAAATGAATTTCATAAAAACATTACAGAAAAATGTACACCTTTGTGGTCTTTGAGGCTACGAGTTTCCAGCGCTCCGGTCGATCCCGTCTCTGACTCCGCGTCATCCACGGACGGTCGCTCTGACGCGTCAGACGGTGTGGTCTCGCCTCCTTCCTGATGCGCGGATGCTCCGTGGTGGTTCGGGGGTCCACTGGGAGAATGCGCCCCCTGTAGGGCTGCGTCCATGGCTGCAGCATAGCCCACTGATAAGGCTGAGTCATCCTCAGTAATGGGGACCTGTGGGAAGGACAGAAAATTAGTTTTAACATTCTGTTTCTCATGTACATGTCCTGCAGGCACAGCTGATGAAGACAACATCTCAGCAGTGTGTTCTCAGCAGTGTCATCTCAGCAGCCGCAAAAGCGGCTCCGCTGTCAGCCTATCTGTGAACCCTGTTTGTTCAGACAGTGAATTTGAAACTTTAAACTTTTCGACTGTCAGGAGAGGGCCAGTGTGTTCTATGAGTGATATGTGATATGAGACGACCGAGCTTGCGATGGCATTTAGATTTACCAATATATAATTACAGTGTTTTAAAAGGAAGTTACCAATAGTTAAATGTGTTTTTTCAGTGCTTCAGAATAGACATTACTGGTCCCAATTAAATCCAAGCCAAAAGGTGTCCTGATGAGTGTTACATCAAACATTATGTGAAAGAAAGAGATGACAAACAAACTTTACTCTGGGGGGAAGAGGCTGTTCTCGTGATTGTTTCCCTAGACACTTGTTTCATTGTAACAAAGATGTTTATATGATTAGAAATGACTGTTTACACAATGTTCTGACTGACCTTTGACACCCCAGATATGATGAGAGTGCTGCGTTTAGTAGGCGTCTTCTTGGGTACCTTACTGGCCGACTCGGTCAGCTGCCGAATGGCCGTTTCTGCTACGGGATCCAGCCCATTGGGGAGGGTGCCTTCTGCTAGGGAATAGCACATAGACACAAACACAACAGGATCACAAACTTACACCTAATTTTGTTCAGAAGGCACTGTGAAAAGAAGATTAAACCGATAAATATGAACAAAAAGTAATATAATATGGACAAAATAAAATTATTATTAAAATATATTTAATGTATAACAAATTTGTAATATTAACAAAAAAGCATATTTTTAAAACAATAATAATATACACATAACAATATATAAATGTGTGGTACTTTATTTTGTAACCCTAACTTTTAATTTAATACAAAATAAATTAAATACATGATTATAAAGATGAGCATAAGATTTAATAAATCAATGCATTTAAATAAATGTTTTTGAAAGACACTGCTTATGCTCACCAAGGCTGGATTTATTTGGTCATAAATACAGTAACAATAATAATATTGTGAAATATTATTACAATTAAAAAAAATGTAATGTGTTTTAAAATGTAATTTATTTTAATATATTTTTAAAATCAAATTTATTCCTGTGTTGACGAAGCTGAATTTTCAGCATCATTACAACAGTCTTCAGTGTCACATGATCCTTCACAAAACATTCTAATATGGCGATTTACAGTTCAAGAAAAATGTATTATGATTATCAATGTTGAAAACAGTTATGCTGCTTAATATTTTTATGAAAACCTTTTTTGTTGTTGTTCAAAGAACAGCAATAATTTAAAAATAGAAATCTTGTATAGCATAAGTGTTTTGACTGTCACTTTTCATCTATTTAATGTTTCCTTGATGAATAAAACATTTCTTACAAATAAATAGATACATAAATAAAATCTTGCTAATTCCAAACTCCTGAATGGTAGTTTGAATTATTCAATTCACAGTTGTTTGTATAGCGCTTTTCACAATACATATCATTTCAAAGCAGCTTTACAGAAAATGCATGAGTCCACATTACAATTAGAGTGATCTGTTATAAGAGGTAACTGTCTACGCATTTCAGAAATGTACATATACAAATCACACATGGTTATCAATGTAACTGATTTGTGAATGAATCCTCTTAAAATGCTAATCTTAATGTGGAGCTCACTGCTGGGGGTCGGACTGGCACTGGTGCTGCTCTGCAAGCTGTTTGTGAGCACACTGGGAGTCTTTTCAGTCACCTCCACCTTTGAGGGAGACCTAGACGGAGAGTCTGCTCCTGCAGTTACAGAGGAAGAAACAGGATAGGGTGAAACTGCCAAAGTCACTTCTGTGGTACTGGATGATGCAGACAGAACGGCATATGAGTTCAGTACCCAACGTAAGCTGGCCTTTACCTAGTTTGTGGTCCACTTTAAGTCGTGACTGGATGGTTGTTACTGTGGTGACAATGGTGCCATCGGGCATGATGGTGCGGTCCACGTCCACCTTCTTCGAAGGAGTGACCGAGGACCGCAGAGGAGTTGCGTTCTGACATGCACGCAAATCACCGGACTCCAAATACAATAGCTATAGATGCAGAAACATAAGATTATTAACTTAAACAATAAACATAATTAATACTTTCATTTCGAGAAAAAAAGGTATCTGTGACAACTACTATAGTGATAGGGGTTCAGCCACAAATGTCTTCAAGCAATGACAAACAATCCACATTCATATATTTTTGTGCTTAATTTGCCTATAATGTGTGTAACAAGTATAGTATGGACTAAAGTACTAAGTTAAATAAAGAAATAATTCAGTTATCGAGTTCATCAGAGACACGGTGATCGTTCAGCTCACAAGGCAGACCACTGTAATAAGATATGTTTTCTATTAAATAATTCACATTGACATTTAGAACAGGGACTTATCAGTGTGTTGAGAAAAGTGAACACAAGGCTGATGGAAGCCTTAATCAGTAACACTAACACTCAACACTGTATTATCATGCTAAATCATGCTATCCGTATGTATGGGAATTATGTAAATAAATAAATAAATCCATCCATCATGATTGGAGTAAATAGGGTTAATTATATTATTTAAAAATAAATAACTTTTATTCAGCAAGGGCACATTAAATTGATCAAAAGTTACAGTAAAGTCATTTATAATGTTATAAAAGATTTATTTTTCAAATGATTGCTCTTATTTTGAACTTTATATTCATAAAAAAACGGTATCATGGTTTCCACAAAAATATTAAACTCTTTTCAACATTGATAAAAAATAAGAAATGTTTCTTGAGCAGCAAATCAGCATATTAAAGTGATTTCTGAAGGATCATGTACACTTAAGACAGAAGTAATGACTGCTGAATTTTTTTACTTCTTAAAATAGAAAAGTTTTTTTTTTAATTGTAAAAATATTTCACCATACTACTCTTTTTACTGTATTTTTTATTAAATAAATGCAGTCTTGTGAGCATAAGCTACTTCAAAAACATTAAAAAAAATCTTACTGACCCCAAACTTACCCCAATCTTTAAGATCTTTTCACTGACAGATCTTTTTACTGTATTTTTTATTAAATAAATGCAGTCTTGTTAGCATAAGCTAATTCAAAAACATAAAAACCTTACTGACCCCAAACTTTTTAAATAAAAAATCATTTGGAATTCCACTTTATGCTCCCCACCTCTAAAGTTACGATAGCAGTTGGGGCCAGACCATGACCTGGAGCAATGGACAGATTGTGTTGTCCATTAGGAATTCTTTTAGAGAGATCCAGTGGTAAGGAAGCCCGACCAGGCAGAAACTCTGTCAACCAGAAAAAAATAAATTTGTAAAGTAAAAAAAATGCAATCCAACGAAGCAAAAAAAAAGGCAGAATGGAGAATATCAGTCTTAAATCATTCACCAGATCATTTGATACGTTGAAGATTTGCTCCTATAATCTTGGATAAAACTATTGAATGAAAAGTGACTCACGTTCTCCTTTGCTGTTTTTCTCCACAAGTCTTACTTTGAGTTCTTTGGTTTCTGGTCCTACATCCCTAATAGATAACAACATGCTTAGATTTATCACAAGTAAATAAAGATGCACACACACACGCACACACATACACAAGCTTCCATTTTTGTAATACTGAATATTGGAGCTGAAGACACATTTTTCTACCATTAAAAGAATGAATTGTCTTTTTAACTGGA
This sequence comes from Cyprinella venusta, assembly GCA_038021265.1. Classification (NCBI taxonomy): domain Eukaryota; kingdom Metazoa; phylum Chordata; class Actinopteri; order Cypriniformes; family Leuciscidae; genus Cyprinella; species Cyprinella venusta. The sequence continues at coordinate 34,253,877 of CM075865.1, read as the reverse complement.
TTTTAGGTTATGAAAAGGCTATATGCTATCAGTTTTGTGGTTGAATAAATATCCCCTTTGGCCCCACAGCAGTAATCTGTACGCTGCCTTGAGTATTAAATCGGCCATTCTGGTAATTGGTATCACAGGAAATAGTGATGAGTTGAAAATGGCTGTAATTAAATGTGCTAAATAGCTCTTTGTTTCTTTGGGAGTTGGCCGCATAAATTCACGAGCTATTGGTGGAGCTGCTCACGGCTTTACACCTTCATTCATGACAGAAGGGCTGCCATTATAAAATAGACTTTGATGAAAACACTCCATTGTTTAAAATGCAAGTGGTGAAGTTGACCTTTAAATGTAAGGTGTTAGAAAATCCAATTGGATTATCAGTCTAGTTCTGCAGCACAGAGTTTAAAAATAAATAAATAAAAACTACATTTTTTTTAGAACATAACCTTGTGTAAAAGAACATTCCCTTGTAATCTTTCCTAAATGTCAACACCTCACTCAGAAGTTGTCATTCCACTCCATCAGTTTAGTTTCAGTCTTTACATTGATCTATATCTGCCTTTACAATAGCATAAGTGTGCTTACAGTGTAAAATCTTCAGTCCAGTGCAGGGCTGCTCCAGGACTGGGGGAAGGAGTAAGGAAGCCGGTTCTTCGTTCAATGGAAGGAGTGTCCAGACTCAGCACACAACAAAGCTCTCCTACATGACTCTGACATCCTGGTAAAGAAATCACTTATGAAATAAATTCCATACATAATAAACTGCTCAAATCTATTGTTCAGTTTTTCTACACACACACATATATATATATATATATATATATATATATATATATATATATATATATATATATATACACACCACCCACACACACACCCACACACACATTTTTACTCAACCAAATTTACATACCACACATATATGAACAATACCAAAAGTTTGTGGTCAGAAAGGAAATGTACACTTTTACATCATCATTAACATATAATTGATCAAAATTGACAGAAAATACATATAAAGTGTTACAAAAGATTTCCATTCCATTTTAAATAAAAAATGCTGTTATTCTGAATTCTCTATTGATCAAAAAAAGTATCCGTATGTCTCCTATTGTGGCACGGGGAGAATGTCATACTGCATTGAACAACGCCAGGATCATAACAGAAATAAATAATAAATAAATGACTTCATGTTCATTTTAGGGTGAACTATCCCTTTAAAATTGAAAACAGTGATTTTAAATTGTAATATTTCACAATACAGAAACTTATTTAATTTTTTTTTAAATCTTGCCAACCCTAAAGTTTAATATCTCTTGTTATGTAAAGAAAAGACCCCAAAGAAACACCCAATTGGTGTAAAGTGAACAGAAAACCAGCCTAATTCAACAAGGCATCATTAAAGTGATAGTTTACCCAATTAAATATTTGTCATTATTTATTCACCCTCATGTTGTTCTAAACCAGTATGATTTTTTTTTTCTCTGCTGAACACAAAAGAAGATAATTGAAAGAATCTTGGTAACTAGATCAGTTCACGGTCCACATTGACTTCCATAGTATATTTTTTTCACTACAATGGAAGTCAACGGGTGCCATCAACTGTCTTGTTATTCAAAAATCTTATTTTGTGTTCAACAGAAGAAAGAAACTCATACAGGTTTGGAACAACTTGAGGGTGAGTAAATGATGACAAAATTTCATTTTTAGGTGAACTGTCCCTTTAAGACCAATTAGTCAACAAGTCATTCAGGCAAATAGTTGATTTTGAAAATAGCATGGCATTTCCATAGTTCTAACAAAAAGTAAGAATTTATTTTAAAGAAATTTCACAATACATTTTTTGTGCCATTTACTAAATCAGACAATCACATTTTTATACCTTTTTTGACATCAGTTGCTCTGAGTTGGTGCACCAAAATCCGCTTGACAGGTGTGCTCTGAGACGGAGAGTTCAGACCACCAATCTGCTTCTCCCTGGGAAACTATAACAATAGGCAATGGGAATGTTTTATAACATGAAATTCACGTTTTATTGAGTTTTCCTTCCTCATTATTGTTGACCTTAATTGCATATCTTGTATGTTTTGTACTGATAAGGATGCCTTACATCCCTACATGTAATACATCAAACACACCCAACAAAAACATACACAATCCACATGGATCTGTCACAGTGTTCAGTGCAGTTCCAAATTCTCACCACACACTAACCCCTACTGTCTAATATAGCGATCAATACTGGTATTTTTACCGCAGGGCTTGATACACAGGCCCTCAAGTTAAGGATCATGGCAGGGTGTGTTGTGTATAGTGTGTCCTCCACCAGTGCAGCAATCATATCATTGTCCACCTCCACATCAGAGCCCTAAATACAAAAACAAAGATTTTAGTTTATTTGCATAGCTGTAAAAATTGTTTTTTTGGGACCATTTACAAATTGTAATAGGAACATGACCTATAATAATGGCTCCTTTACCTCTTTCTGGACTCTTTGGCGTGATTTTACAGTTAAAGAGAGATGAGGTTGCTTTGAAAATGTCCAGGACACAAGAAGACCCTCTTCCTCCACTTCCTCAAGACAGACCTGCAACTACAGCAGCCCATCCAGATCATTTTAACTCCCATTTCACCCTCAATATGCAAAAGTAATATATTCATCGATGGCTGCTCCATTTTGAACCACCCAGAGATGAAACATTAAACTGTGGCACTGCACATTAAGTGGCGTCATTTGTTTGAGATGAGTATCGCATGCAGTATTCATAGCCACCAAACCTCACAATCTACATTAAGCTATTGAGATGGGGGAAAAAAACTGGCAAACTGAGAATCTCATTCATGTGAGCAGTGGAGACGTCAGACTAATGAAAGTTGAGTGTGCAGCAATCCAGACTGATGCAAACTCACAGATGCAAATCCATTTCATTTGTATTTTACCTGGGCTTGCATGGGCTTCATCGTGATCTGGTAGGTATCCATGGAAACAGCAGCAGGTGACTGCTGAGTGACAGTCACGGGGAACGTTATGGTGTCGACCGAACAATTGCACTGCAGGACCTGGAAGAGGTCGAGGCAGAGATTGACAAATAAAGACAGAGGGGAACAAAACACGGCATCTTATATATTATAAAAAAAAAACTTTTTATTTTATTTTTAATTCAAATTTATTTGGTGTTTAAGGGCTTACCATGCTGCGTACTGATTGCTCGGTGCAAGTCACACGGTCAATGGACGCAGAAGTTGGGAGCTGAAGACTGTCGTCAAAGGTGATTTGAATGGAGCTCTGAACAGAAATGGAGATTGACAGTTAGTTCATCTGCACATAAATCTGTGAAGAAAAGGAGTTTCTGGGTGCAATCAATCTTCAGATATATCTCAGGCTAAATGTCTGTTTGCATGTTTATGTAAAGCAGCTAGATGATAGTCCACCATCAATCTTCACAGAAATCCCAGCCATTTAGGGATAAAGTAGCATGATAAACAGGCAAAGGAAGCACTGAAATAACGTCTGCTTTACTTTCCCCACAATGCATCTCTCGCAATTATATAAAGTGCATCTGAAGGGAAAAGACACTGAAAAAAAAAAATATTTTAATTAAAAGCTGCATAAATCAAAAGCAGTAAAAGTGGGTGGAAATTTAAAACAATCTTAATTCCAGCTGAGCTGAGGTTATTCCATCATTTAAGAGTGTGCTCATGTTTGGGACATTATGTACTTAGTTACAGAGATTAATACAAACAAATATTATGTCTCTTTAAAAACATTGGTCAGTGAATAGCATACTCAGGATATGACATCATTCGGTCCAGGCGAACGTGGCAGACTGCCATGACGACAAGCTGCCAATGTACCCATTTGAGCCAGACTTACAGTTTTCACATAGAGATCATGCAACAAACAGGACTCCAGGTAGAAGCATACTAATCTAATATATATAAGCATGTAAAACATCCACATTTAAAGACCATGATGAGAGTAATGGCCTTTCATCACACTTAAAGGAAACGTCCGTCAATGACAGGATATTTCAGCAAGGCAGTAACATTGGCCAAGCCGTATTGGTAAGAGAGGAGTGTGGTATTGGAAATGACGGCGCATAACCACAACACTGTGTGGAGAACACTGACTTCTGCTGTGTCTGTTGTTGTCACTGATGGACAGAACATGAAAAACTGGACCAGAAAAGCTGTAGCCTTCTGCTTATATGATGGACATTTTAATGTGCCCTTCATTTATCAAAAAGAAAAAAAAGGTGAAATCTGGTAGTTTTAATGAAAATCAACCCAAATTGAAAGTAGTTTCAGAAACGTGCATAAAATATGTAGAAATGACAAAAGATTTGGCTGTGATTCAAGAATGACGGATAGATGGAATTTGACTAACAACATCTAAACAGGTTTGTAACTGTTGTGGAACTACTGCTAATAGTCCTTAGACTATTAAACTGAACGTATATTCTCACAGGAGCAAATCCCTTGTGTTAAAGTGTACCGTTCATTTCAGTGCAAAATGAACAAGCTGTAAATACTCAGAGAGTAAAGACGAATGTAAATCTCAGAGAGTAAGAGTTTAAGTGCCTCAGAGCTTTGAAATTAGAGAAGCTCAGCATAACTGACTTAGGTTTCATTCTCTCTCTCTCTCTGTACCTCAGCCAATGGGACAAGAGGACATGTTTGACTGGGTAGCATTTACTGGCTCAGCCTCTGAGCTCTTGGAGAGGAGGAAGAGAAGAGACAAATCCCCTACTGAACTGGCATATGTTCTTTATTTCATGCCCCTTTCTCCATCCTACAAAGAAACACAAACATGACAATGTGTGTATGTTAGTGTGTTCATACAGGCAGCACTGGGTCAGTGTATAAGATTCACATAAAGGTTAAACTATTGCTACCAGCTGCAAAATCTAAATAAGTTCATTGCCAAAGCTCATTCTATTTAGTGCAACACCACCACTTTGATTCTTTTTTCTGTTCTAGAGACTCTGGACCACTTCATTTGCTTTATGTTGGTTGATACGATGCTTTGTATCTCTCCTGTACAACACATAGATTAAAAAAACAGCAAAACTGATCAAAATAATTTTTTTATGATGGACGAAAGTTTCTGAGGCAGTGTGCATGCGTCACCTTTATTTATATAGCATTTTTTTTCTTTATTTTTTTTTTTTACAATATAGATTGCATCAAAGCAACTTCACAGTGAAAACAATGAAAAGTGTGATTGACATAATGTGAGGTTGTATTTATTTTTTTAACGAGCAAAAATTTCTGACGCAAATTTTGCATGGTCTAAAGCGCACGGCACAAGTGCGCCAAATCCACTTTTACTAGTTTAACTACGGTAAAAATGGTCGGCACCCCTGGCGCATGGTCTAAAAGGGTTGTCCCTATTCCCTTAATGAGTAATGGGTGTTTTGGGCATAACGTGCAATAAACCAATCAGAGTCTCATCTCCCATTCCCTTTAAATGCCAGTTGCGCTATTTACATGGCGGAATTTGATAGTGGAAAGACTGAACAGAGTGCAAACAGATTTGCTGTGCCCAAAGTTAAGGCTATTAAATAGATTTACGCACCAAAACAGGATACAAGGTATGAACCAAGAGACTGAGAGTGCTGCGTAAACGACCCTGATGTACTAGTTGACTAAAAAAGATATTTAGTTGTGGCAGCCCTAGTTAGTACCACAAAAGCAATCTGATTCAAATGTGTGCTGCTGTAAAAGCTGATGGTTTTACATCCCAACACGTCTTTTTAATTCTCTTCTCACCAAAAAAAAAAAAAAAAAAATCACCACAATAGGAGTAATTTGCATACAGAGACAAATCCTTGCCATTTACATCACACATTTGCATGATCATCATCTGTGCTCTTTCACAACATCATGCTGTGATCCACATGTGTGACACTGGCTATTACCCCCTACAAACAGACACATGCACTGAGACCAGGCAGGGCTAAAAGAACAACATTAGCATTAAGCTGGACACCTTTCTTTTGCACATCAAGTCTCCAAACAGCTGCATGACCACTGAAAATGCGTTTCAAGGGAAAGACTGCACATCCAACTATAGCACATTCTGCCCTGTGCATCAGCAGATTGTTCAGGTTCCATCAGTGAAATCGGCATACGTAATGAAAAAAAATAAATAAATACAGGACCTGTCCACCCCCACAAGGCACAGATAAGCATTTGAACAAAATCACTACACATTCCACTTTAGCCACACCAGCTTGCATTTTCAACACAAGTCAAAGTAGGAAATGGTGTGCGTGCATTAACTTTGTGTTCAGGGGTGCAACTCTGGTCTGATAGGTCGGACTCAACTCGGACTCAAGTGATAAAAAGATGCATGTTTTTTGCCATGCCCATGATATCATAATTTTCATCATATACCATTTTCTGTTGTATAAAACACTAGATAAATAAAGGTGACTTTATTTGGCATTGGTACGGAATCCATGATTATAGCCAATTATATGGTTTTCTATTATATTTAACTTTCATGAAGTAAAATCACTAAAAGGCTTCCTTCCGCTATAAAAAAAAGTCCCTGACGGTGAACAGCAACAACCTTCCAATGTGTAATATGCATGTATGCTCAAATAAAAACAATATAGGAACTGCAGTGTTGCGCAGTGATAAAAAGAACCGTTGGGTGAAGCGGTCATAGCCATCTTTTATAATGAATAAAGCGCAGCTATTGACCAATCAGAATCAAGGATTGGAACAAATCGTTTTATAAGATGAAATAATAAAGACTGATGGCTTCAACAAAAGCATATACCAACAATAAACAAATATGTTTGACCAGTCTTTAAAGATGATTAAGTAATCATTAAAAATCATTTTCCATTTGGAGAAAATAAATGGGATTTTTACTTCCGGATTCCGACAGTTGCACACTATAAAAGTGGTATATGCTAAATATGAGTCCAGTCAGGGCTGGAGTGGGACTCATTTTCAGCCCAGGAGTAGACCGGCCCACTTTAGTTCCCGAGTGACTATAATGTAATTAAAACCTCAGTATAAACATCCCATACAGGAAACAGAAAACAATTATTTCATTTCGTCTTCGTTTGAGTCTTTCATTAATCCTGTGACACCCCCATTGGCTAAGGCCATGCAGTCTGTACTGGAAACAGAAATTATTAGTTCACCTCTTGAGTCTTCGGCAGGAAATAATTTCTGTTACCGCTACAGAATGCATACCAAAATAAACGAAATTACTATTAGTTCATTTTGCTGATTGAGATTCAAAGATCCGAGTCAGTAAAATGATCCGAACTTCCCATTACTACTAAATAGTTCTGTAACAGTATATAGGATCTGTGCATAAACTCTTAAAGTTACAGCAGTCAAATATACCTGCTGCCTGTCATGTTATTCAGAGAACAAAATACAAACTACTATAAAAAAATAAATACTTTATTTAATTTCTGTAGTATTTCTTACTCGAATAATGTTAGAGCACCAAAACTTAAAGATTAAAGTTTATTTCCTTTGTTTCTTTATTCTATTGTTTTTGTGTGCTATATCTTTTACAATTTGTTTATTTATTTATTTATTTTTATTTCTGACAGAAATTTCAGAAATTTCTTTATTTCTGTTAACTAAATTTAGCAGCAATTTTCAAATCAGACCTCAATCTATTGCAACAAAATTACCTAAAATATCAAAAGAATATGAAATAATAATAAATATATTGGTATTGACAGCCTATATATGGCAGTTTGCCCTGTGGTACAAAGAAGGCAAGTAAAACAATGGATGACAGACTATGTTACTAGACAAATTGGTATAATGTCACTTTGAGTTTGAGCCACCCTGCCATGAAACCCCCTCTGGCCTCTTCAAACACACCACAACAACAATTTGAACCAACAAAAATATACTTCTTTAGGCACCGTGACAGAACATGATGACAAAACTAGGGATGCAAAGATTCCTTGGGGCAAATATAAATCACTGGGTGCCAACACCTGAAGGAAGTGCAATGTCATCTCAAAATAAAGGACAATAGAGGGATATCGTCATCCACAACTTTGCTGTGAGCCTTGTAATAGTTCAGTGTTCATTTGTAACGTCGTGTTATTGATATATGGCTCTGCTGGTTTGCAGGCTTCACATAAACTAATGTGAAGCAAAATAAAGGCCAATTCACACTGGACTAACATGGCCGACCAACACGGACAATCACCAGATTACACTACGTCACTTCACAGGTATTCCACGACCCCAAAAACACAGATTAAACATGTTCAATCACTGAAAACAAGCGCTCCAAATAGTATATGCAGCTCTTAGTTTCAAGCATATCCACCGAGAAAGAGAAAGAAAAAGAAAAGGGAAGGAGAAAGGGCAATGGCGAGACAGAAATAGTAAATACAAACTAGTTTGGCCTTGAGCCCCATGTGTTCGTGTGCAGACAGTGTGTTATTCTGTGTATTGCAGCAGGCATGATAATGTGCCATCATACCATTTCATCATATACACAGATGCCACACACACACACACAATCCTGACATTAACACACATGCCTGGAGGACTGAGCCATATCAGCAGCAGCTAAACTCTCAGAACATTGATGGTACCAAACGGGCCAGCTAGGAGAGCAAGAGACCACATGATTAATCAGACGCTTTTTCAGTATTTAAATGACATTTTAAAAATAGTTGCTCTTCAAGACAACGAGCCAGAAGATCTGAACTGTTCTATATGCTGCAGCTCAAATATGTTTCTTTAGTGACCATGTAATTGACCATTTGAAGACGTGTCAGTTGTGCTGTTTTAGTTTTGGTTGGAACTGTGATTTTGTTTTAGGATTCTCTGCTGAATAGAAAGTCTTTACTGTCACTTTTAATAAATTTACTGTCTCCTTGCAGAATAAAATGATCAATTTCTTTTGAAAGCAAAATCTTATTGACCCCAAATTTCTGTCAGGTAGTGTAAGGATTGGATCAGTGCACAGTTGTAAATAAAGATACATTAAACTTTGACCTCTGGCCCTTAGGAAGATGCTCTTTATGTGTTATATTATATGGAGACAATATATCCTTAAACAAGTAATCTATTACATTTATAATTTTGCTCAATAACTAATCCAACAATTTTGATCACTCCCCCCAAAAACTGGCCCTGAATTTCAAAATGACTGTTCATTTCTTTTTAATGAAATGTTTTATTTTCGAACATATACTTGAATTAAATAAAAATCCAATCAATCAATCAATCAATCAATCAATCAATCAATCAATCAATCAATCAATCAATCAATCAATTTAAAGATTATTAGAATTGTAAATCTTCAATTGAAAACAACCAGAGAGAACAACATTTAAAAGTAATATTATATTATATATGATACGCGTAATCATGACCCTTTGCTCTGATTTCTCCTGTCATGTATCAGTTGACTTTCCCCAGTCAAGATTCAGTAAATCCTGTCAGTGGAAAAATTAAACAGATAACTTATCCAAATCAGTTTACATCAAAGAGCTGTGCGCCTTTAAAAAAAACAAACTTTTTTTTATTAGCAAGTAGTGTACATAAGTGCATGTGTGTGTGTGAACTATCTCAGAGGACGTCCTTCTATTGTTATTGCCACATATAGCCAGCTGTGCAGATCCCCCCCCCCCCTGACCAAATCCCTGGATTACTAAAGGGAGTTTGTGTGTGTGTGTGAACATGTTGAGTGAGAAAGAAAGAGGAAAGAACGAGCGAAGGATAAAACCTCTTAGCAGTCCTCACATGTCACAGAAATGTAGCCCAAAACTGACCAAATATGACTATAACTGCAGCACACAGATCATAGAGCAACACTTAATTCCCACTGCAGCAGCATGAGCTAAATTTAAAGTTGACATTAAGGTTTCTCTGGGGTGCTGGTAAATTAATATCCATACTTAAATATATATATATATATATATATATATATATATATATATATATATATATATATATAATTTATTTTTTTATTTTTTTTTACTTTTTAAGGCTATACCATCTAATTTGATTTATTTAGAAACAGACATGCCCAAAGCAAGTTCAACCTTGATTTACACATTGTGGTGTGTCAAAACTGATCAATATAATCACATCCTTAATTGAACATCTTCCCCATAATCCTTCCCTTATAGACAGCAATCCCACTCTCTCTGTAACAGTAAGCATACCAGTAATCAGATTAAAATCCCACTGCATGTGAAATTATGCAAAGGAGATTAACCAGTGGTCAATGGCTGGATTATCATCTTAGTGAGAAGTTATCTGGAGACCTTCACCTTTGTACTAACGATTAAAAAATAAAATAAAAAGTTGCAAAATTAAATCTGAATGAATAAACTCTTTCTCGTCGGTGCAGTGGTCTTCTCCATGCATTTTCCTCTCAATACCTCAGGCAACCACACACACATATGCACAGCACCCTAAAACTGTCTTTTCTCCTTCTTTAAATGAGTGCTTATCTCGTTGATTTGCATTTCAAACTATCAGAATTTCATCATAATTTTTTGCCGTATAAATATCTGCGACAGTAGCAATGCATTCTTCTTAGTGTAGACCTCTGAATAAAATTGAGGTGTTTTTTCTACTCAAGTATAAGCTCTATTCTTCTATATAATACTATACGAGCCAAAAATACAAATGTATCGAATATGATAATCAAAAATAAATACAAATAGGTGAATACAGCTGACTCTCTCCCCTCTCTCGCTGTCTAACCTTAGAGGTGGTCGCCATGGCTAAGGCTGGAACCATGGTGTTTGTTTTCATGTTGCCGTGGCGTGTCAACAGATGGCTTCAGTGTGTCAGAGGGGCCAGGCAAAAGTTGCTTGATCACTTTTGTGCTCGATCTCATCTCACGCATACACACAAAAAAAAATCTCACAAGAACCTCTCTGGCAGGTTTTTCAGGTCAAAAGAACTTGATACGAGATGTCAAAGATCCGGCAGGCTGAAAGAGCAAATATCTGGTCTGCTTGGACAGATACTAGATCAAAGTTTCCAAAATGGGAACTTCTCCCTAAAGCCCAATCTAACACAGGAATATTTAACTAGCACATGGAGGTCACCTCTAAGGGAGAGTCACGTGACTAACATTTCAAGGTACTATAAATTCCCACAGAAGATCTGGTTATTACACATTAAATTGATAGGACTAGTAGATCACTGACACCTACTTTCTTTTTCTTCCAATCATCCACAAGATCTTTATATTCTCCTGGACTACTTTTCACTGGAACCAGTTAATTGTCTTCCCTCTGTTAGCCAATTTTCTCTCCTCCTACATTATCATTCTGTAGATGGTACTACTTTGAAAACAGAACAGAGAAACATGAAATGGTTTTCTTTTATAAAAGGTAAAAATCATTCAAACGGAAAAGAACAAACAAAGCATGACTGTCTTTTTCGTTACAGCTCAGATTTGAAACTCTTTATGCTCCATTGCTTTGTGTAATTGAGACAAAATTCATAGAAGTTGAACTGAACTCAACAGTGTGCTACTGTGTGAAGGGTTTTGGCAGATGAAGAGATCTTGAAAACAGATGCAATAGAGAGTTTGGAAAGACGTCTGGAAAATATTCTGTATTAAAAGGCAAAAGGCTAAAGGCTTATGTTCAGTAAAATTTTGGTAGCAAAAGGCCCCTTTTCCACTGTCTCTGGTATAGTGATGCATGAAGCAGCGTTTACCAGAGTATGTGAGCGGAGTGGAGCGGCAATAATTTCCCCTCCGCGTTCCAAGCATTCAATAATCACCTCTCTCCAGCTCTGCTCCGTTCACCATTTCCCGCTCCCCTCCTCGCTCACTGATATCAAAAACACCGCTCCGTCTTCGCTCCTTGAGGAAATTGCGGCTAACGTATTTACAAATATGCTTTGAAATCTCGCAAAAGTTCTGTACATAATATATAGGCCTATTCAATGAAGAAATAAATAGACAATACCATATAGGCTAATACTGTGTGCAAACTTTTCTTACGGCATGCTGAGGATTCTTATCCATGGGGATATTCAAATTAACTAATCAGCTCTACCAAACGTGGATGTTTTTCCACTAGGAAACGAACATTGTTATTATGTTTTGATTGATAAAGCTGCTTTGATGCAATCTATATTGTGAAAAGCGCTATATAAATATACTTGACTTGACTTGTTAAGCTTATTACAGGGTTATTATCAGCATTGAAGTTTAAATATTGTAGCTTTTTGCAGTGCAAATTTTGTTTGGAAATACGAAAATAACAAAGTTTTCATCCGTTATTTTATCTAGAGGTCGCTACATTTCTTACAGATTTCTGCTCATTCGAAATCAAATACAGACAGTAATGTAAGATTATATTAGTTTAAACGCATTAGTGAGAGAGCGATTGCGTCTCTGAATAAGTGCTACCTGTTTAAAATGTGCGTTCATCCGATCATATTCAGTAGCCTATCTATAAGGTAAATAAATTCCTTGAGAACTATAAACCTCCTGCTCATGTCCATCGCCATGATTGATAATCATAATCATCATCATAACCTTTTTTTTCTGAAATATTCAGCATTCTGTTGGTCAACAAGGCTTAATTTGCATGGAAAAGCCAATGGAAAATCTGTGTAATCCAGATTGTGCGAATTACTTTTAGAAAAATTTTCCCTTCAAAATTTTAATGAGCAATGGTATATGTATATGACCGCACCTTTAGTATCAAGACTCAAGTTTGACGAACAAAAACATTACACTCCTAGTTTTAATTAGCTTGAATTACACTACAACACATTATGTAGCAATATAACCTGTATGTTTAAATGCTGTCCTGAAACTATCATTCCACCAATATAACCTGTATGTTTACAAGCAGTTATGAAACTATCATCCCATGAGTGTTTATAATGGAAGCCGCACCTTCCATAACATCGTCACAAAACCTTAAATAAAGGGATTTCACATGTACATACGGCAAAAATGAAGAACAGAATGCTATTCATAACCTGAGCCAAACAAACCAGTTTTTCTATTGAAAAAATGATGTGAAATCTAAAAATCTCACACAGAGAAAATGTTACACATCACATCAACTCCTGTGACTTATTCCCACATGGAATAAGTCATATGGGGGACCTGCACCTAGACATGACCAAAACGCATCCCTGAATGTTAGCAAAGACCATGTCAACTAGACAGTCCCCTGTGAAGGCCTCGTTGACATGATCAGTACAGATCCTCAAGAGAGACCAAAAGAACTAAACAAGCTCTCCGCACAGACCCCATGGCCAGCTTCGGCTCCATACCGGCGTGATGAATCCATTTTCAAGCTAAATGAACTGGATAAATATTTGAATGCTACTGATACAAATCTGAATTTTGAATTCTGACTTCTGATGCAGCCTCAATCAAACAGCTTTCATTCACTGGTCAGAGGAGAACTGGCCCTTCGATTGAGCCTGGCTTCTCCCAAGGTTATTTTCTCCATTCTGTCACCTGATGGAATTTGGGTTCCTTGCCACTGTCGTCTCAGTCTTGCTTAGTTGTGGACACTTAATATTCAACAATATTATTGACCTGACTGACACTCTTATATAAGAACTTATCTGAGCTGGACAATGACAATTTTTTATCTTTTTTTGCAGAACTGCTTTATGATATGAACTAATTTAATAATTGATGATCTTTACAACGGAACTGAAGTAAGACTGAACTGACTTCAGATGAACAACAGCAGAAATGCATCACTGTAAAGCCTCTTTAAAGCAGATTGTATTATATCTATAAAGCACTATATAAATAAAGGTAATTTCGATGTGGGGATTCTTAACGTTAAAGCTGTTCATTAGCAAAAGTCCTTATGTCAGGACTCCCAGATACCCCGCATACGAGTCTGCACAATCGTTGCACTTCACAGCACTAAGTTACTTTTTGGATCAGCTGATCTCATTACAATCAGTAATGCGGCTGTGGCACGTGGCCAAAATGGGCACTTAAATTAAACTGCGAACCAATAATGGTTATTAGCCTCGGTCTCCTCTTCTTTTCAGCAACCCACTGACTGTGAAGAAATTTAAGATAAAGGACAGCAATTGCATAACTGCGTTCTGTAGCCTTCCCTTCCCCCACTTTTGACAACCTGAGAAAATAACTAGGCTGCTGAACTGGCACAACTATCAGCTGGAGACCTCAGTAAGGAAATGAGATGGAAGGATTTTCTCTCTTTTTTTCGCCCACTTTCTATAGCTCAGGTGCTGGAGCAAAGTTCACCGTATTGAAGTTTAAATCCCTTGAAGGATTTGCTGTAAAAAGCAACCGGATGTAGTTGTCGGGTGAAAATGCCATTTCTATATTCTTTTGATACCCATCGCTTAAAATGATGGTTAGCTTTCTGATTAACTGATCTTCAAAGACTTCATCTAGTAAAAGCATTTATTCAAAATTCATCCTGACCTCACCGAGGAAAGTGTCTAGAGAGGGACGAATGGACGTCAGCCGTTTCACCTACTGGGCAGACTGAGCTTTGATATAGACACAGATCAAATACAGTTAAATATAGGAGACCTTTACCCAACTCACCAGCCCTCAAACAAACCCGTAACCAGACAATGGGCAACAGAGGAAAAAAGTTATCAAAGAGAACTTTGATAACTTGGAACTGCAAAGATACTTGGCCACGAGATACTAAGTCGTTCACAAATAATAATTATTATAAAATACTGCTGTATTGAATCACTTAAAGGGCACATATTATGCCCCTTTAAACAACTTGAAATTTGGTCACTTTTTGGGGCTCAGAAAAATGCCCCATTTTATTGTGTATACCTTTAAATGCAATTGAGCTGTTGCTGCAGGCCCAGAGGGCAGAGCCTCACAAGCTTCACTTCAGTGGACCTCCACTTCACTTTGACAGCGAATAACTTTGCATCTGAGGCGTCCAAAGACTTTATTTCTAAAGAAACATAACAAAGTATAAAAGGCTCCATAACCTTGTATCTTACGTTATGGCCCAGTAGAAGCAGTTTTTGTAAATATGGTCTAATGATTGCGTCATAGCGAATCGACTCTCCGTCGCACATTTGAGAAATTACCGTACAGACAGGAGGAGAAGCTTGCAGGCAATCGGGGGGGCGTGGAGGCATAAAGTCTGATAAAGTCAATGGAGAAGCCCATAGAGAGTCATAAAGTTGATCCTGCTGCTAGCTCATGGACAGCTAATACTCACTCTCTCCGTCTCTGTGAGATTCGGAAGGAAATTATTAAATTAAATTATTTCACTTCCAGATTTCACTTGGCACAGCTACTAGAAGACATAGAGGTTGCTCAGGTGGATTTTTATCATCATAGGATGGTTGTGTGTACACATATTCTCAACACACATTTATGTTCTTCAAACGGTAGGTGCCCCTTAACTTGACAATTAAGTGTCTGTCTGCAATTTCACACATACAGCTTTTTGATTAAATTTAAAAGACATTTTCTGTTTTCTAGTCAGGAGTCAGGACTATCCGGGTGGATGACTAAGTTATCAACCACTCGGATAGAGAGAAGCTCTTTGATTTTTGTGTTTCACAAAAGCGTAATTGGTAACATAACATACAGCCAAGGCATGTGAGAATCACAGATGTGGTACATGTGCTGGAAAAATCATTTGTCAATTTAATGGTTTTCATGTGTGAAAGTGGCTTGTGACTCTTAAATATAAAACTACATCATAGGCAACAAGAATAACACATTTTCTGCTAAATCTCTGCATTTAGGACAGTCATTAAAAATACTCTCATTTACACTGATTAACTGAAAAAAAAATGCAAATTTGGTTCCATGAGATAAAGCCCCTGAGGAGACGGTAGACTGAGGCCTGTCATGTGTAATACTCACTGCAGAGCAGATTTCTAGGAGGAGAGCAAGTGTGTGGTTGTTACACAAGAACCTGCATCCCCTGACACTCTAACACCCACACATTCACTAACAAGTAGTCAGGCCATGATATTATGCCCACACACACTCGCACCACCTAAAAATACTCTTACACATGTATAAACATGCATGGAGCAATGAAAACACATGTGTATGTAAATACAAAACCTCCTACATATGTTGCTACACCATTTGTCTCAAGATAAAATTAAATTACTCACCCCTTGCCTGCAGGCCTGTTCGTTGAGTGCCCGCACCCAAGCCCTCTGCCAGTGCTCCCTGAACGACTTGAACGCAAAGAGCGAAGACAAAAGCCCCTTGACACCTGCTTCCGTGTCAGTCCCTGCCCCATCTCGCCCCAGCCTCAGCCTCAAGAGGGAACCCCACACACCACCCGTCAGTGTCTGGTGGGTAAGAATCAAGGGCAACCGCCACGGGGTATCCTTCTTGCCCTGAACCCTGGACCACCTAGGCCGAAGCAACCCCAGTGAGAACTGAACTAGCCAGGCTAGTACAACCAGCAGTGAGGCGCAGAAGAGCACCAACTGAACCAGCCAGCTCACGTCCTGGAAAGTCATCATCTCCCTAATCACTGATCACTTCAGTCTCATTTTTAAGGAGGGTTGAAAATCTTGATTCACGAAGGTTGGAAATCTAGGGAAAGGGTAGAGAGAGACCAAGAATAAGTAGACTGGTAAAAGACCCGATGCATATACAACATATGGACATACTGCCATACAGCAATGACAAGACATGCATCTTTTAGGAAACACTGACATCTTAAAGCGACAGTTCACTCAAAAATTCAAACCCTGTCATTTACTCACTGTCACATTCTTCTAACCATTCACACAGAATGTGTTTTTACATTTAAAAACACAAGCATGGTAGTGGATTGAAAAATGCAAGGTCCATAGAAGTGTTAATAAAAAAATAATAACTTTGTTTTACTTGATTGCTGACCGTGACCAAAGATGCATGTCTAGTGAATGTTCACATAGAAAAAACAATAGAAAACCAATGCAGAATCCAAAAAATGTGTTCTTTGTGAAAGACTCCAGTCAGCATTCACTTTCTTTGCATCTTTCTTTTATAGCAAAAAAGTGTGACAGTCATTCTCCAGTGTTCCACAGAAAAAAAGAAAGTGAGTCATATGTGTTTGGAACACCATGAGGGTGATTAACTGATGAAATTTTTTGGAGGTGAACTGTGCCTTTAACAAAAGGTAATTCATTCTTATTCACAGATGGGAAAATCTGATTTTTTTTTTTTTAAATTTACATACAGTATGTACCATAGGCCAATGTTTTCCTACCAAAGTATATATATATATATATATATATATATATATATATATACATACACTAATATCACTAAATGATGCTGCTTATACCTGTTTTACCTGTTTTATTGCCAAACAATATACAATCACAATTTGTACTCAAACAAACGGTTACCAAGGGGTACAATAATGCTCTTATCAGAGATTTACAAGTGCATGTCTCCTGTTAGTATCGCCACCTGTACTTAAAAGTTTAAACAATTAAGCAAACTGACTAAGCATTTCGGTGAAAGTGTGACATTCAATGCCTGTCCTGAAACCGGAGAAGTGCCTAACTTCTTCCAGAAAACTAACTCAGATCGGTTGCACAGTCTAGTCTTGCGTGAAGCCTGTTTCATTCAAACTCGCTCCGATTCTGTCACATTACTGGCAGTCCAGCAGCGATGATAGCAGCTGTGTTCTGGGTCAGTGCTGCATTGCAACGTCGAGTTTAGCTCATCATGACCCAATCTAGCGATTAATTTACATTCCCTTCTTTTTAACAGCTATTCTAAGATTGTACTTCTACTTCTACAGCGTATAATGTTGTTCATATCAAACCATGTATGTTTACGTCCCCTCACTGGTCACCATTTAAATAGCTGTTTCAAACCCTACCTAGACAGCATTTGTGTGCATCTGATTCAGTTCAGTCAGTTCAGCTGACTCTAAACGCGCCTACGGTTAACAAAAATGCTGCACGCGCACTCGACGCCGAATGTTCCTATTATTTGAAAGAAAAATCAATAGAAAGGAATGATTACCGAACAGATGAGAAACGCCGTCTTTGGACGCGGACTAGCTACAGAACACCAGCTCAATGGCTACATAATTTCTTCGTAATTCCAGCACTAGTCTTCAGGTCCGAGCATCTTCCACAAACCTGTGTTGATCGGCATGATCTCCGTTACGTTGATATTTAGCATGCTACATAACACCGTACATTTATTATATCCTGTGCTGTCAACGCAAAAGAAATGTGTCCCCCTCCCACCGTCGGTGTCGGACGGTCTGTAATGGTAATGCGCAAGAACAGAACAGTCGAGCTGTCAAATAGTGTAGCAACACAAACCCACACCGCGTACGCGCTTGCACGTATTTAAAGAGACACGCACACTTTTAGGGCTGTCGATAGTGCGCACGCGCACATTCCCTGCCTGTGCTCCTGAATCGCATGAAGTCACTCTTTGGACGTAATGTAGGTATAAGGTTAGGGTTATTATGTGTGGCTGAACTCCACCAATTACGCACAGAGACTGGACTGACGTTTATGAGGATAATTATGTCATAAAGATTGCAATGTTCCTTTTGTCATCACTTTGAAGAAACAGTTATCCACTTACTTTCTTTGACTAATTTATTGCATAGAGTTTAGACTGCGTAGTGTTTTAGACAGATTGTTCTAATTTTGTAGAACTAAATTTATCCCCAAACCCCTTTAAAAGCCAAAAGTTGTGTTTTTGGTGACTCTTTTCATATTACTTTCATAATTATTTTATTACTATTCCTTGCAAAAAATGTACATTCATAATAAATAAGTATAAATAACATCAATAAAGATGTTATTTATTTGAAATCTTTGATATTTAATTTAACTCAAATCAATTGCTTGTAAGATTATTTTATGAAATAATAATGCTATTAAAAAAATAATAATATAATACACTTTAGTTAATTTCAGAATTTCGTAGACAGGTTATATTGCTATTATAAAGAGGGAGCATAACCTGCGATATCCCTGCTCCAAGGCATTGTCTGACATTTTTTTTAAATACCCACACCTCGAAATTAAGTATTTTTGTATGCTTGTTGTTTGTTTTGATTAAACTGTCAAAACGTACAATGAATATTTTATCAAAATATATAATTACAGCATTGCATTTTGGCAAATAATAAAATGAATGGATATAATAGTGTAAATAGATGTTTTAGAAAGATCAAATAATAAAAATGCGGTTTAATATTAATATTAATATTATTAGTAGTAGTAGTATAAATATATAGTAGTAGTAGTGGTGGTGGTGGTGGTGGTGGTGGTAGAAGGTAGCAGCAGCAGCCAGCAGCATTAGTATTCAGTATTTCTGTACATTATTAGTAAAATGCTCCTAAACGGAAAATGGGACCTTTACGTCTTTCTCTTTTTGTTTCCGGTTGTGTTACAACTGCAAAAGTTCGACTGGAACCAAGATGATGAAAATATATATTCATATATTTATATGATTAACCACCTACCTGGTCACTAACGTGTATTTAGCAACCTTGCGCTTTAAAGCTTTTGCTGTCGTACTAACAACTTATAAGTGTATATTAAGCGAGTCGTATTAATATAACCAGTCGGCGGACGGATTATGTTGACGGAAGTAGACGTGGATTTTGATGAGATCAGAGCTCTACATACACTGTAAACTGATATATATACCACGTTTGGATGTAAAAGCTGTTTACATTATTCCGACGAGTAACCTAACTAGTTACTCATAACTTACCGGTAGTTATTTGGGCTCGGTTCTTATTCTAGATTGCCTATAATTTAACGTTACCTTGTGTAAATCCAACTGTCAACGTCAAGTCAATGAACTGTCATTCATTGATTCAATGCTTTTGTGCGCGCTTTCATGCAGTGGTGTCTACAGCAATGTCTATAGATGTATTTGAAATGTAGTTAGATTATTTGTCAACCTCGAAACATGCTCAATTAATGACAGCTTAACTATGTATATACAACATAAATGTATTGAAAGTTGCTGACAGGAAGCGAACTCTGTTTTCAACGAGATTTGTCGACATATAACGGCTTGTATAATACAGTAAATACAGTGTATTGCAAATTTATAGAGTTTTAATCAATGGAGAAGATGTCTCCAATTCCTGTTCTTCCTCTTATCATCAACTCTTGTATGTCTGCACTGGGGTGCATTGCAACAGTCAAGCTTATTCCTGCCTTTAAGGATCATTTCATATCTGCAAGACTCTATGGCATGGACCTAAATAAAACCATAAAGAAAGAGGTGTAAGTGATTGATTTTCTTTATATTATTGTGCATCAAATGTATGCATTGCAATTTGATGTCTGACCTGAATTCAATTTTCTCTCCTTATTAACCAGACCTGAATCACAAGGTGTAATCAGTGGCACAGTCTTCCTCATCATTCTCTTCCTCTTCATCCCTGTCCCCTTCCTCCAGTGCTTTATGGGAGAGAAGTGTCAACGCTTCCCTCACAACGAGGTGAGCGAATGATTCCCTAATCATAAATAATAAACATTTCAAGAACTCATCATCTTTTTTAGAAAAGATTTCTATTTAAAATAAATGCAGTTCTTTTGAGTTTTGTGTTCACAAAGAATAATGAAAAAATGTATCATGTATCCCACAAAAATCAAGCAACACAAGCAGAAATAAGCAGAAATGATTCTTGAGCAGCAAATCAGCATATTAGACTGATTTTGAAAGCAGTAATGATACTGAAAAATTTTATTCAGGAATAAAAAGTTAATATATTTATTCTATAAATAAATATAAATAAATGATAAAGTTATAAATAAATATTTCAGATTTTTTTCCCCCAAGATATAACAGTTTTCACTGTATTTTTCAAATAAATGCAATGCAACTAATGTGAACATAACAACAAACTTTTTTCACAAAACATTTTAAATGTTTGTGTGTTCTTAGACAAAAATGATACGGCAAACTAATTTGAACCTTAGCCTCAAATGACCTTGATACCAGAGAAACTTCACAGCCATAAATGCAGTGAGAAAATCATGCATTTGTGGACATGTGCAACCTTGCTGAATAATGTAGCTAGCCACATATAATTGTTATAAAATGGCATTCATTCTGTTTCAAGGTATCTATTGAAATACTATGTGATACCATCACTGTGATATTTGTGCACTACAGTATTCCAACATTTCTTGTACTGAAATATTTTTACAATTTGTTCTTTTGTCTCTTCTTGATCAATGATATGTCCATGTTAGTTTGTGCAACTGATCGGTGCGTTGTTAGCCATCTGCTGCATGATATTCCTGGGTTTTGCTGATGATGTTCTGAACCTACGATGGAGACACAAGCTACTGCTGCCCACTATGGCCTCCCTGCCTCTACTCATGGTCTACTTTACTAACTTTGGCAACACTGTGATTGTCGTGCCCAAACCTTTTCGTGTCCTGCTGGGGATGCATCTGGACTTGGGTGAGTTTGACGGTCAGATGTCTGGTGCTCTGTCTTGACACAGAAAGGTTGATATTATTGGCCTTTTGTTTGATATGTAGTATATGTTTTTTTATATTCTAAGTAGATTTTTATATGTGTTTCAGGCATTCTGTATTATGTGTATATGGGAATGTTGGCTGTGTTCTGCACAAATGCCATCAACATCTTGGCCGGTATCAATGGTATTGAGTCTGGACAAGCTCTCTTCATATCTGGCTCCATCATTCTCTTTAATTTATTGGAGCTCAATGGTGAGAGGAGGGCCTAATTTAAAATACTTGTTGTTATATTAATATATTTTAAAATGTAATGCACTAAATCAGTATATTAGACAGATTTTTGATGGATCGTGTGACACTGAGGACTGGAGTAATGATGCTGAAAATTCAGCTTTGCCATCACAGGGATAAATTACATTTTACAGTTACTATAAATTGTAATAATATAAAAGTTTTTAAAAAGATTAAACATTTAGTACTACTCCAAACTTTTGACTCTTATATATAGAAATTATTTAAGTTCTTGTTCAAACCTCACTGACATTGCTTGAGTTTATATAAATAAGTCTGCACTGCAGCTATATTCTCTCTCTTTGACTCATTAAATTGATCTTTGATTAACATTTCTCTTTCAGGAGACTACAGGGATGACCATGTTTTCTCTTTGTATTTCATGATTCCCTTTTTCTTCACTACATTAGCCCTCTTCTACCACAACTGGTTTGTAAAAACTATTGCTTTTTGATTATCTTTACCTCTGAAATATGCTTTAGTTTAAGACAGGCATTTAAAATACTGTACTCTTTAAGTTATTACGTTTGACGATCAACACTGAAAATAATGTTCACCTCAACCACTCTACTCTGAATACCTCTCAGGTACCCTTCCTCTGTGTTTGTGGGAGACACTTTCTGTTACTTTGCTGGAATGACGTTTGCAGTGGTCGGGATACTCGGACACTTTAGTAAGACCATGCTGCTTTTCTTCATCCCCCAAGTCATCAACTTCATTTACTCCCTGCCTCAGCTGTTTCACATTATTCCCTGCCCCAGACATCGGCTTCCTAGGTGGGTTTTTACACTAACATCTTAAAATCATACCATAATGAATACTCTTTTTTTTATTCGCAGAGTGGAATTTAATTTGAGCTACAATTCTCATAAGTTCTTTGTAATCGAAGTCTTCATGCATTACAGTTATAATATATACAGCGCTTCCTAAGCATTTACACCATAGATAAAGCAACAGGAAGCGGTTTTGAGAGCTTGACCTCTAAAATTGATTAATACAGGTTACAGCCTGACACAGGAAAACTTGGCATGAGCTATTCCAAGTTCAAACAGAAGGACCTAGGCAAATTAGGACAACTTATTCTGAAGGTAAATACACATGCCACTATCAGTATTTATCATTCTAAATGGGTGTAGGGCTGTTTGTTTGAAAGGAATGTTGATGAAGATCTAGGAGCACATCCTATATGGTATTTAGTGTTTGAATGTGATTTCCTCTTGTATCCTGCAGGTGGCAGAAATGTTATGGCTTCTGGATGTGCGTAGAGGGCTGGAAGGAGATGATGAGTTTATTGAGTGTAACAACATGACCCTTATCAACCTGGTTCTAAAAGTACTGGGACCTACCCATGAGAGAAACCTTACTGCAATCATGCTGTTAATGCAGGTGAATCCCTAGTTCAGATGTAATGTGCAATACTATGGTTATTTCAATTCAAAGTGGTTTGAAGTAAAGAAGGTTGTGATATATTACAACCTCACTAAAGTATGAGAAAGCATCATTAGTGGTTCAATGTTATTCAAAGCCATAAAGGCATGAAATGCTGTTCAAAGTGCTTTACATAAGAATTATACAATCAAATATCAACAGCAACATTGTATCCAATAAAAACTAGCATCAAACATAAGGGATAAAAGAAATTAAATGCAACACATACAGTATAAAATACCAAAACATATGAAGGACAAACATAGAGGTAAAACTAATAACCTACAACACAAAATAAAATTTATTAAAGGCATAATTCAGAGTAACTAATAAAATCCCAAAGTTTTTAACTTTCTTTTTAAAATAATTGTACTAGCGTGTACTAGCTTCCCTAATATCTGATGGTAGTGTATTCCACAGTTTTTGGTGCATAATTCGCAAAGGCCACATCAACAAATTTCTTTCGTCTATAGCTAAGAGAACCTCCAATAAACCTGCATTAGAAGTTCTTAATGTTCTTCAAGGGAGACTGTTGTTTTGGTAGATTTAAATAATATTACAGTTCTTACTGTATTTCTTTCTTAGGTCTTGGGGAGTGCTGTTGCGTTTGGAATCCGGTATCACCTTGTGCGTCTGTTCTACGACGTCTAGAAAACTTGCGATCCTGAGAGACTTTACAACCTGCTGCTTTCAACTGGAGAACAAACTGTATCAACAGATTATTCTTTTTTTTTAATGGTCACTATACTGCCTGTCACCTATAAATGATGGAATCTAATTACAATACACAGTGTATTTCAGCACTTCTGTCTATATATTTGCATGTAAAGGGACAAGTCTACACATATGCCCTTAATTTTCATTGGGACAGGAAGGCTCATGCATAAGGATTTACAATAATTTGGGGGTGACTTGAAAAGCAGAGGGTTATTTTTTGAAAGATTATTTGAAACGCTTGTATTCAGGGATATTTTAGGCAGTTGGTGAAATTTTCGAGAGCATTTCTGAAAGATTGCTTGATATATGTACTTATATTTTTCTGTGTCAGATCTGATATTATACCTTTGACACATTTGAATAAACCAATGTGACAATGGGCCACACTAGCTTCTGGGAAGAAAAATTTCAATTCTGTCTACTGTTTTTGTACAGTATTCGGACATAAACCCTAATCCACATTTGTAATCATCTCACATGGGTTTTGTCTGTTTTTTTAAATGTTAAGGGCTTCCAAATGTGATGACCCCATTCCCTTCCTAAAAGGAAGCTGTACAAATACCTTTTTTATACTGTGTGAGTATAGTAAGTGTGGTATTGTAATGATAAAATATTGTATCCAAAATTAAATAACTGCATTTTATTTGTCATTGAATTATAATTACAGCATATTGGCAATATTATTTAAAAAAAAACTACATATTATTATTACATATTAAAAAATAAGAAAACGAATTTCAGTTCCATACAGATTTATTTGCATATTACAATGATATCGTTGAAATTCCATAGCAGGTTCATGAAAAATAGCAAAGTATAGCAAGTGAAACTCCTTTTTGGGGTTGTTAAGACAGGCATCGCTCCCACTGAATACAAAAGTACGATGCGGAACACTTGAAAGGGTTTAGATGTCGGAGGGAATGATCATTGTGATGTACTGCTAAGCTGCGATTTGATTGGTTAAGATTTGAACGCGACCCCGCAATGTTGAAATCTGATTGGTTTGTTTTTTTCGTGGGAAAGAATATTGAGGAAATGTTTGAAGTATTTGCTAACGGTGAGTTATTTCTCTCTTCATTTAACAACTCGATGCACTCCCTCACAAAATGTCATTGGATGAAACCACATTTAGTTATTCTCAACCCAAGCTAACGAAAGGTACTAACGTTAGTCAACAAAATGGAGGCAGAGAATGTTTACTTCCCTTTTGTTTTGCTATCCAGCTATGTCTCATGCTAGGTTAACAAGTTTGTCCATGGTTTCATAAAACTACTAGCAGTGCTTTTGGCAGTTAATAAATTGCATGTTGGAGTTAATCATTTGTGGTGCAGTTAATTTAAGGCAAAAAGTTAAAAAGAAAAAACTGACTGACAGCTATGAACAGTTAGCTCGAGCAGAACCAACTTCGATATGTGAATTTACTGTGTGTTTCAGTGGACTGGAGGACCACACATTGTGCTTTAAATTCATTGCCTCATGATGCACCCGTCGGGTAAACGAGCCACGCGCAGAGAGGAACTGCTGCTGGAGTTGGCTTGTGAGTGGGGCTCGTGTCAGGAGACGTTTGACAGGATGCAGGACTTCTGCCAGCACGTGGAGAAACATTATAAAGCTATTGTGGACAGCGAGACAGACTTACCAGGTGCGTTCAACACCTGTGGCCAGTTGCATAAACCCTATGTCAAGTTTCTGCTTCTATGTACTGTCTGACCAATTTGTAGTTATCCAACTTTTAGGTATTCAGTATTATTTTTTTAATTCATATGATACCAATCTACGTTTTTATGTAACTGACATAAAAATTAGATGACTGACTTCTAATACTTGTCCAAGCAGTTTATAACTGGCCACTGGAAGTGTCAGCATTGATTTGTCCTCTAAACCATTTACTTATTTTTCCTGTCTTAAAGAAATGGTTCACTAAAAATAGAAATTCTTCATCATATTGTTTTATTTTTATGGTGTTTGTTTATTAGTGCATTCTTCAGTGTATCTAATTTCGTGTTTCACAGAATAAAGAAGCATACAGGTTTCAACTTCAGAATTGTTATCGTTTACCAAACAAAAACATTTTTGTTGATTTTAATGAATTTTTTTTTTTTTAACATTTTTTGTTGATTTTAAATAAAGCTGAAATGTCAATGTTAAATGGAAAAAGAAAAAAAATGTTGGCAACTAACTGAAATGAGGGTAAGGTTGTAAGTACAAAATATTTTAAAGTAAAACCTAAACCTGAAAATACTATTTAGAAATATTTAAAAGAAATTTTAAGTATATAAGAAATATAGTCACTGGCACACTAATGCATTGTTCATCTATCTGTATAGATGAACATTGCATATCATCAGCAGGTGATTGTCTCTGAGTATGAAGCTATAGCAAGTATCTCAGCATTCCTCAGGTTTCTGGCTTCATTGTCCTGGTCCACAATTAGGCCTAAGCTTGCTTGCATGCTTTACAGATGAGGAGCATAACTGTCTATGGCAAGACTGTGGTTTCTGCTCAGTGGAAGGAGATCCGGAGCTTCTCAGACACATGTTTTTCCATTGCTACCACACCAAGTTGAAGCAGTGGGGACTTGCTATACTCAATGGCCACAGTGATATGGGTGCCTGCTCGGTCGGCCTGCAGAACCGCAACATTGTGCCTGAGGTTCAAGAGAACTTCCTCTGTCTTTGGGAGCATTGTGAGGTACGAAGACAATCCAATATTTTCTTTTTAAGTACTGTAGACGATAAATTGCATGTGGCTCGTCAAATCAGATCAAGTACTCAGCTGATAAGTATGTTTGTATTCAGATGTCTATGGATAATCCAGAGTGGTTCTACAGACATGTGGAGATGCATGCCCACTGTCTCGAGGCTAATGAAGAGAATGTTTTGTTCTGTGGCTGGAAAGGTAAGAAATGATAGTATTTTTCTTTATTATTATTATGTTGTCAATTATTATTTTATTATGTATTCAAAGGATAGTTCACCCAAAAATGAAAAATTCAGTCATCATTTACTTACCCTGAATTTATTATTTTGTTGTAAATTAAGATATTTTGAAGAATGTCTGTAACCAAACAGTTGATACAGCCAATTGAATTGCATAGTTTTGTTTTCCTTGCTATAATGGAAAGACTAATCAAAAAAGAAAGTAAACAACTCAGCCATTTAGATATTACCGCTTTGTCATGACAAAATCAAAACTTGAAATTGCTGGAAAATATGATGACTGTGCTGCCTTGGGGAAATTAAAGGTACAGTACATCTTCGTGTCTGCGTCTTTGACCAGTGTGTACAAGCTTGATGACTGCTGAAAATTTTTAATATATTGTTTATATAAATAAAATGTATTATAATATATAAATTGTTATTTACGTTATTATTTTGGAATAAATGTAAAAATGCGTAAAAACAACAAGTAAAACATACTTGGTTTTAAAAGAACAATACATAGTTAGTGAAAAATACAAAATCGAATTGTATTTGGTCTCTTTTTATATAATGTTTATTTAATTAAAAAATTAAGTGTAACAGAGACATAAATTTTCATTTGATATATACCACTGGTACACCACTGATGCTCTTATATTATAATATGATTTCTCCAGGAATAAATATTACACTTTTAAAATAAAGCTACCTGATATATCCAGTGGAAACTCAAAAACAGTTGGGGGTGAATTAAAATATCTTTATTTTTAGTTGTTTAAAGTCAACATGAAATCAAAATTGACTATCCTTTTTTATGGAATATTGCAGTATTTATGATAAATTATTTAACCATACTGATAATTATTTTTCAAAACTCATGTGTCCTCGTAATATTTGATCAAAATAACTTCTTGCTGTTTTACTCGGAAGATATTTACATTTCTACTATCTATGAGAGTGAACCACATGGCAGAAAAACATCTTAGTTGAATGTTACTAAGTGTAGAAATGTTCCTGAAAGGTTTCCCTTCTCACAATGACTTTCACAATTCAGCACAGTTTTGAGAAGACATTAACTTTTACCTTTTGACTTCTAGATTGTGAAGCCTCTTTCAAGGGCAGGTTTAAGTTGCGAGAGCACATGCGTAGTCACACACAGGAAAAGCTGGTGGCATGTCCGACCTGCGGAGGAATGTTCGCCAACAACACAAAGTTCTTCGACCACATTCGACGACAGACCTCCATAGAAGGTGAGAGAGATTGTATTTCAGGTGGTACACATGCAGTAATAACAGGGAATCTTTAATTCTTCTATTGATCAATTTGGACTCAATATAACTATTTCAAATCTAATCAGTAGTGGCCAGTTGTTTATGTGTGCATTTGTTTGTAGGTCAAAGATTTCAATGTTCCCACTGCTCTAAACGTTTCGCCACTGAGCGGCTGCTGAGAGACCACATGAGGAACCATGGTATGGGTATTTTTGTGTGTTGTCTTTCATAAAGGTTGTACTTTGTTTTGCTTTATTGGACCTTACTGGCCTTTATTGCCTGGTATGGTGTGACCTGGTTGTTCTAATGATGTGCTAACCTGTTCTCTGTTCAAAGTCAACCATTATAAATGTCCACTATGTGATATGACCTGCCCATCACCATCCTCACTGAGAAACCACATCAAGTTTCGTCATTCCAATGAGAAGCCTTACAGCTGTGATTACTGCGAGTACAGGTGAGGCTGCTACATCACCAACGACTGTGACTCCTTTAATCTTTTGGCTTGCAATGTAAGACATGACCTCATGTGTGTTTTTTTTTTTTTTTTCAGCTGTAAAAACCTAATAGACTTGCGGAAGCATTTAGACACACACAGCAGTGAGCCAGCGTATCGATGTGACTTCGCTGACTGCGATTACTCCACCCGCTCCCTTTACTCAATCAAGAACCACTACAAGCGCATTCATGAGGTGAGTCATTTGGAAAGTAACAGCAACATTCGCCAATAAGGAAAAGACAACAATATAAAACAACAAAATCATCTTTTGTGTTCCATGAAAGTGTAATACAGGTTCTGAACAACATGTGACAACAGAGCAAATGCTAAGCCTTTGCTAATTTGTCAATTGAATTAAATAAGGCTAGGCAATAGTTAACTGAAATACGTTAGATTAGTTCATTGTTATATGTAATGCTGTTAATCTTGTTTTACCATGAGATTAATTGATTTAGTTTTTTTCAAATGGAAACAGGAAAATGGCATTTGTTTTATAGCTGGTAATTGAAGTAAGAATGAAGGACTCTTATAATGTTAAAGTCCAAGGTTTGATCTATAAAAATTATCCATCTAATCTAGAATTAACTAATGTGAACAAACAAAATCAAACTAGCTGTATCAAAAAGTGAATATAATCCTACATCACTTCAAATGTACAGTAACTGATATTCAGCTCATATATCCAGAATAGCTAAAAATGTTAATATGCTGTTTTGCATTTAGGGAGATTACACTCCTCGCTATAAGTGTCATGTGTGTGAGCAGTGCTTCACCCGGGGGAACAACCTCACCGCCCACTTACGCAAGAAACATCAGTTCAAATGGCCTTCAGGACACCCGAGGTTCAGGTTTGAAGGCTTCCTTCTTCCTTGTGGCCACCACCCATTAAGAAGTTTTCATTACTTATTTCCTCAACCACCTTACTATTCAAAAATGTGGGATCTCTTCGATTTTTATGTTTTCGTAAGAAGATTTATGTTCAAAAATAGTACAAAACCGTAGTTTTGTGAAATATTATTGCATTTTAAAATAACGGTTAACTATTTTCCTTTAATTAAATGTAATATTTCCTTTTAATGGTAAAGTTTTCTGCAGCCATTACTCCAGACTTCAGTGTCAAATGATTCTTTAGAAATCATTCTAATATTCTATTTTGGTGTTTAGGAATCGTTTATGAATATGGTCAATGTTGAAAACAGTTGTGCTGCTTAACATTTCTGTGGAACCCAAGGCTGCATCTGAAATAGAATACTCACTTGAGTTGGTATTTATTTTGAATGAGTGATTATGTTGCGACTGCCAAAACAAGTGTTGTGTACTAGTGTGAAGAATGTAATCCAGACGGACTACATTCGCCAGGTTGTCACTGTCATGTGACCTTCCAGCGTCAGTTTTGTCACTTCATTGGCAAACCTCTCCTGTGACCCCCATGGGCTAGTAAAATGTCCACGTGCAAACTTCAGAATCATCAGGTCATCTTCTTTTTGCCTAAATTCTTATAAATACTATGAATTCAGACATAGTGCTCTCGTCACTGTTTTGGTTTTATAGCAGGGATGGATGTGATTTCGGATGCAGCCCATGATAAAAAAAAAAAAAAACAGAAAGCTTTGATGAATTGAAAGTTCAAAAGCACAGCATTTATTTGTATCTTTTGTTGAAATATAAAAGCTTTTGCTATCACTTTTGATCAATGTATCAATTTAATGCATCCATGCTGAATAAGTTGAATGAAACTTTCTTAAAAAAAAACATAGTGATCCAAAAAATTGAAGTAGTGTAGAGCCCATGGGTGCTATTTAATTAATATTAATTTTAATTCCATTTGACAAACCTTACCCGTCTAACGTGACTATGCTCTTTTACACTTTGCCAATCCCTCATTTCAGGTATAAAGAGCACGAAGATGGGTTCATGCGTCTGCAGCTGATCCGCTATGAGAGCGTGGAGTTAACAGAACAGCTGATGCGGGAGCGGCAGGGCGAGGGGGACAGCAGTGAGTCCAGTCAGCAGAACGTCCAATCCGGGGAAGAACTGGAGGAGACCATGGCGGGAAATAAAGAGGCAGGAATAAGAAAAGAGGGAGCAGAGGTCTGTAGGACTCAGGAAAGTGCAGAAAGTGTGTTCTTGGTGTTGATGGCCGGCACCTCCTCAGAAACAGACTCTACAAGAGAGGGGTCAGTGATGTGTCAGCTACAGGACACTGCCCAACAGCTGGGGATGGAGGTGGTTTAACAGCTATTCGAATCCCTCCCTAAGACTGCTGTGTCAGACATAAAAAGGGACATTAGGACATTCCTTTTAAATCTGTGACACTACTCATTGTACAATGAGACTAACAGGGGACCAAACCTGGATAAGAGTTTTTTAGGATGCTGTCATCCTCAATCACCTTGAACACTGCACTGAACATAAAAGATCAAGCTAAATCACAAGTTAGCTCTGGGGATTGCTTAAAGAGAGGATTCACCTAAAAAGGGACATTTCTGTGATAATTTACTGACCCTGTGTCATTCTGACACTATATTATTTTGGTATGGCATGAAACAATATAAGGTGTTGCTAAGTAGATTGTTTGACCTGCCTTTTTCCATTCAATGAAAATAATAAATTAATTGTAATTTATAATACCAACCTCCAAAAGGGAAAAAAGCATCATGAAATTATATTAAATGTAGTCCATATGACTTGTATGTTATATTATAAATGCTGTTTTCTTCCCTTTTCGGAGTTTGGAATCATAAGTTACCTCCCTTGTAAGTAATATAAGGTAATAGGAACACACAAACACACACCTCTTATTGTGTTTGGGTGGTTGGGTGATTAAATGATAATTTGTACTCTTAAAAACTAACTATCCCTTTACCTTTTACTGTTTGGGTGTATGAGGAAGTGAGAGAGAAGAGGGTAAAGGGGAATGGAAATGTTTAATCCTACTGAACAATTTAATCAGCTTTCTTTGACTCTTCAGGTTCAGTGTTAGTGCGAAAGGAGAAGGACTAATCACCATGGTGAAATTTTTACAGTGTGTAGTTTTAACTAATAGTTGAATTGGAAGTGCTTCTGAACTTCAAACTGACTAACACCCGTTTCATTTATTTCAACTTCATATGGAAAATCTGCAACAAGACCCATTCTAACCCAAACTACCTATTCCTGACACTTTTCTATCAAAGTAAAAAAAGGAGTTAAAATAAATTAAAAATAGTTTTGACCTTTCATTAAGATACACCTTTTCCATAGGGCTTTTATTTGCCGTTGAGTCCTAATAATCTAATTGAGAAGGAAGACTATAATAAATGACGTAATTTTATTTGAAATAAACAATGGCAGTTATTTCAGTACATTTTTGTCCTATTTGTTTTGTTTTTCTCCAATTTAAACATTTGCTTACAAGCAGAAGTAATTTCTTGCTATTCAAAGGTTTCAAGACATTTAAAAAAAATCATACAAACGCCAAAATTTAATTGGTAGTGTGTATATTGTGTACTCTTGTATGTTCAGTTCATATTCAGGTAGGTGTTTTCTGGGGATAATCCACTTTGCTCTTAGTTGATCCTGTGTGTGACTAAGAACGGTACATGTAAGTCCTGTTTGTTTAATAGAGAAGTTCACTTTGAAATTAATTTTTGATATGTTTTAGCCTACCTCAAGGGCATCCAAGATGGAGGTGTCTTTGTTTCCACAGTAGTTTCAATTTTGATATTTTTAGGTCAAACCGTTCTTGTCTATAAGTCATATAATGGAGGTCTATGGTCACCACCTCAAAGAGCATGCACAGAGAAGTCCAAATTAAACATGATTTAATGACTGTAACTACACATTGATGGCCCAAGACACTAAACAAGCAGTTTGTGTTAGAAAACAAAGTATTTAAGTTGTTTTTACCTCATGTAACCAAAGCCACGTCCAAGTGATCTAAGTGCGCGGGCACTTTGGTCTGCGCAAGCACCGGAAAGCGCTCTCTCGCGTGTGTATGTCACTCATTGTTTACACAGAGATTTCGGAAGTGTTACCTTTCACTAAACATATTTAGATATACAGGAAATCACAATGGAAGATGATTTCGATATATCAACAGACAACGTTGAATTTTTTTCGCAACCGTGAGAGAGATCCTTTACGGCGCTTGCCAAACCCGAAGGACCCTCAGATGACTTGGACGTGGCTGTGGTTACTAGAGGTAAAAACAATGTAAATGCTGTTTGTTTTCTCACACAAACCGCTCGTTTCATGTCTTAGGCCATCAATGTGCATGTACTTACACTTATGAGTCATTTAATCATGTTTAATTTGGACTTCTCTGTGTATGCTTTTTGAGGTGGTGACCATATACCTTCATTATATGACTGATGGACACGTTTGATCTAAAAATATCAAAATTGAAAATACTGTGGAAACAAAGACACCTACATCTTGAATGCTTTTGAGGTAAGCTAAAACATACCAAAAATTAATTTCAAAGTGAACTATCCCTTTTAATCTTTCAGGACAAGAGTCGGCAGTCAGGTTGTGCTCGATTAGGCAGCAGTTAATGCATTACTGCAGCAGTCAGAGGTCAGTGTTGAGTGCTTTCCACAGATCTATGTTGTTACAGTAATTACACGCACTGCAGATCTCGAGAACATTGGACGAGATAATCTCAAATCAAATGTGGAAAACATGAAATTTACAATCTGCACAACTGAAAGTTAAGCTAAACTGCAAATCAGCCAAGCCATGGCTCTCTCCCGTTCTCTATAATCTCTTTGTCTCTGCTCTGGTGATAAGCGCTGGTGTGTTAGCAGAGTTTAAAAGATTAGTTTGCGTTAGGGGCTTAGTGTGAGCTAAGATGCATCACTTCCCCTTTCTTTCCATCTGTCTTGCTCTGACTCTGTTTGAAAATAGGTTCTTGGAGATAGTCTGTAAAAAATAGCTTTAATGTAAATGGTTTTTCAGTATTCAAACAATTACAACTTCCATATTGAGACAACAGAACTATGGATTCCTGAGTAGAGAATGAGTGGATGACGTTCATATGAGGAGAACTGATCAGATATAGACTTTTCTGCATTAGAGAAGTAATACCGCCAACGAAACGCCATGAAACTAGGAGCTCTTCTGCTGCTGCTTCTGGGGTCCATGCATGGGGTGTCCACGCAAGTGCCTATAACTGCATTCACTGAACGAACAGCTGTGGAGGAAGATCTAGGAAGTGGTAAGAAGAGCATTTGATTTATTCATGTCTAAACTAAGCTAACGAATAAGACAATGTCAGAAATATTTGAGCACTATGTCCCTCAGGTCTGTTAGAGGTGGAACAGGAGGATATCCAGGGAGACACTTACTGGTCCGGGACAGCCCCAATTTGTTTTGGAGGGTGTAAAGGCAGACATAGGGAGTTAAAGAGAGACAACTGTGGAGATTCAGACTGCTGCTGGGTGGGATACAAATCCCTCTGTAGAGGTACAACAGATGCACTGCATTTTTTTGGCATTTCCATAAACACACCGAATATTATTCTGTGTACACTCGAACTTATGTGCTTCATGAGTTTTGTCTAATAAACTTTTGCCCTATAGTGAATTGTGGAAAACCTGATGTGGACTTTAACGGGATGGTGTATGGGAGTGATTGGTGGGTGGGTTCTGTGGTGCGGTACGACTGCAGGCCAGGTTTCGTGTTGGTTGGAGATCCTGCTCGAGCCTGCCAGTCCAATGGGAAATGGACGCCCAAACCGTCCTGCCTCAGTAAGTACTTGTCTGGCTGAACATCGCACACAAATTATGGATTTGCCTGGAAAATGCTCAGATTATGAATACAAGACCTATTCTGTCTTCAGTCTCATATTCTATACATGTATTAAGTTTATTCAAGTTGTGCTATTTTCTATAGTTAAAACAATTGGTCAAAGTCTTGGTTGTGGTCTATTACATTAAAAGGAATTTCATTGGCTGTGAATTACATTTCTGGTGTCCTCCTGTATGTGACATTAGGAGTGTGTCATCGTGGCCGTGTTGAGATCAACGAAAAGGACATTGACGGGACGTGTTCATCTACCTGTCCTGATGCTAAGAGCTATGCGGTTCCTCTGAACCACGTATGCAGTCGCATTGAGAACTGCAGGACTAAAGAATCAGGCTGGAAGCGCTGGTTTACACGCTGCAACTTCTGCGACTGTGACTGCTTCACTCGCTGTGGTAAGTTTCCAGTCATTTAAAGAGTCATTTAAACTTCTGCTAGGTAAAACTAGAAAATAAAAGCAAACGATAAAAATAAATGTTTTATTTTAAATGCTTTCAGCTTCTACGGGATAGAAGATGGTTAATCTGTTTATCCTTTTCTATGAAGACATTATGTTTATTTGAGTGTCAAAAGACAAGCTTCACATGCAAAATGAATATGTATGTTAGCATTTTATGCATTTGATTATCTATGTAATTGGATTGGTAATGTACACTATTTGATTGTACCTTAATTAATCCTAATTGTTTAGAAATAAGAGAAACAGTTGCAGTGCTCCGTGATTTTATTAAGTATGCTGTAGATGCAATCAAATTAGTACATTATTCATTCACTTGATGATTGATACAAGATGTGGGATTGATATAGTATACTGACACAGAATCTGAATGGTCTCATTTGAAACCACAAAATACTGATTTTAGTCCCATCTGGTGAAATTCATAATGAAAATCTCATTGGGCTTGGGTTGGTAGCAGCCAATTCCTGCAAAAGATTGGGGAGAAAATTAATATATGATTTATTTGTGTTGAATTGTAATGAATTGATTGAAAGTTGTTTTTTCTCGCCGATTGTGTTTTCACTCTTCGTCAGACTGTGGCATATAAGTGCATGCTTTATAATTAAACTCTTACCCACGTCCAGCCTGTGTACAGATTTTCCTTTCTTGGACAGAAGCTCCCAGTAGGTGTGGTTTGCAACAGACCCAGCCAGTCCGTTCACACTTTCCAAATATATGCCATAGCTTTTGCTAATGCTGGTTGTGAAACTAATAGAAATAAAGGTAGCAGAACAGAACAAAAATAGAAATTAGCACTAAGAAGTTCCCAATTGTCTTTAAAGGGGTGGTTGATTATGATTTCACTTTTCTAACTTTAATTGGTGTGTAATGTTGCTGTTTGAGCAACATCTTTACAATTACAACGCTCAAAGTTCAAAGCGAAGTTCAAATAATTTGATAATAGTTTGGGACATACTTGAAGGTCATACTATTGGTGTCCTGTAGTTTATTCAAGACTCCAAACATCGGCATTCCCTTTGGTACAGTGGTGGAGTAGGAGACGATCGTATTAGCGTATTTATTAGTGACTTCCACCTTAACTAACAGCGGGTCGCTTTCTCCTGTTTAGAGGAGAGCAACAAACAGAGAAAGGGTGCTATTTAGAAAGCTGCAGGTGTTATTTAAATAACTGGACATGTCTGGACAACTGGACAAGACATGTTCTTAAAATACCAGCAAAAACTATGGCTTTAACAACAAATGCTTTAGTAATTTGCAATGAATCATGGATTTACAAATGTTATTTACTGTAACTAGTATAGACAGGATTTGAATTCAGTAATTATCCTTAGGCATCCTTGTTTTAAGCAGAATTCATGGCTTTATATAAAGAAAAAAAACATACCTGAGTGGTCGCCTTTTCCCAGCCCTGGGAAAGGCAGCAAAGCTGCAAAGCACAAAAGAGTAATCGCTGTCAGAGCCATTCTACCAGTCTGCTCGGTGTGTCTGAATATCTCTCTCAACCAAACCTATTTATGTATTTTTGTATGCTAATTTTACTAATTGTTTTGGAAGTTTCCCAGAAATCTACCTTAACAAGAACAGGTCAGGCAAGAAACTCGAGGAAACATGACAAACAAATCTGACTTTTCAAGTCTCACTTCCTGAACCTTGTGCAACATACTGACAAAGACAAGTGTTGAGTCCTTTTTAGCATAGACATGAAAATGCACTATCCAAACTTAAATGATTGTAATTAATGAATGCTCTGGAACACAGACCCAAGGTTGGTCTCTTTTTGAAGACACTCAACAGATAATTGAATGAGAAAAAAAGATAAATATGTATAGAAGTTAAAATTTACAAATATCCTGTAGGCTACTAAACATTTATTTTATTTTATGCAAAATGTATATTTTACAAAATATTTTTAATCTTAAAAATAAATAAATAAATAAATAAAGCCATCTGACTTTCCTAGTGTTCCAATTTGATATGACAAAAAATTAAGTTCCTATGAGATTTTTTTTAAGCTCAGGGGCCAGTTACATATAAACATAGCCATTATAATGTTTTAAGAACTAGCTTGAACAATTAGCAGTTAGTTAGGGGTGATTAGTCTTACTATTCGGTATCAAATTAGACCAATGTACTTTTTTATGTAAAGGTTATGAAGCGTCTTGAAGAAAAAAATTGGATGACTAACTCGTAAGACTAGAATTTTATGCAACTCGTGTAACGCAACAGGAATGGCAATTGCAAATAACGCTTTTTGTTTTGTGAAGACGGCAACAGGCAGGTCAGATGACACAACACGATAGGGTCAGACAGGCACAACACAGATGGTGGGTGGTGCAAGGACCTCGGTGGGATCAGGGAGTGATCCAGAATGTCGCAAAAGGTGACGCCTTGGGTGAGAATGTGTTTCCAGACATCGCAACACTCTCCAAGTCTTGGTTGGCTCTCTCTGTTTGTCCATTGCTTTGGGGAAAAACTGATGCTTATTCTAACCCTAACTCTACCAGTCTACACATACTTGACTATAATGAGAGTGAGTTGTCATGTTGGTGCAACGTTACTTATAGTCAACAGAATGTGTTAAAAGGACCATCAAAAAAAAAAAGTGAAACCCGCGCAGTTTTAATATTCCCTGAAATCTCTAGGTTTTCCATGGCCTACCCTGAGTCAGTTAACTAATGAACACTCTCTAACAATAACATTTAACTACACGTAGATTCCTCAAGGTGTTATGTAAATAAAAAGGCAACGCCCAATCCTTAGAAAAGCTGCAAAGCTCAAAGGTATAATTGTTGTCAGAGCTATTTTACCAGTCTGACCAGAGTGTCTGATACTCATTAGAAAGGAGTGTTCTGTAAAGACTTCCGCCATGGATTCTTCTTTTATACTCCTGAGATGTTTCAATGCTTGTCTCACTGTCACAGGCGTTTGCATTGTCAAGTCCATCCGTCATTCAACATTCAATCTTAACAGAACTTCTCAAACTAAATATAAAGACATTTTGTGGATCTCTGGAATAGTGCATTAGACCAACATGTGTGTTTTTTCCTGATCTGTGTTTAGATGAATATTTAATCCTTTTGCCATCTGAGCATAAGCCAGGTGAAGATGTAGTATTGAATACTGTTCTGGGAATGTACACTGTTTATTTGAATCAAATGAGTTGGGAATATTTGTTAAAAGATCAAGGAGGCTGTTCAGTCCGTCAGCTCAATATGTTTATTAGAATGTTATACTACTGTAGATGCATATGAAATAATTAGTTTATCCACTCACACTGATGACATGAATGTGGTAATAATTCAGTAGTCACTTTTTATAGTTCATGATAAAATAAATCTATTTTTTGGCCCAAGTGGTGAACCTCAGGATCAAATTCTCATCTCTCTGGGGTTGGTAGCAGCCAATTCCTGCAAAAGATTGAGGCATTCCAGGGTATAAATAACAATCTACATTTAATAATGAATTATTGTGTGTTTTAAGTTGAATTAAACCTTCCTGCTCAGTAAAGTAAGTTGGTAATACTGTATATAATTATCTTTTCCCTTACCCACTTCCAGTCGGGTGATAACTCCTGCTTTCTCCGACAGAAGTTCCCAGTATGTCTGGTCCTTATCAGATCCAGCCAATCCGTTCACACTCTCCAGATATATACCAAAGGTTTTGTGAATCGTGTATGTGAATCTTTTGGTAAAACAGAAAAGGTAGAATTAGCACAAAATTCAATTTCATTCAAAGTCTGCTTTCTAAAATTTTGTTAGCCCTCGACCTTGTTCAATTGACCAAGACAGATTCAGCATCTGCGGGCTTATCGGAAATGGATTAAAAAATAATAGTACATTACAGAATTGAATTTGACATTTTTGTTCCTGTTTTCCTTTGTGGTCACAGTGGTTAAATATGCCCTATTTTCCTATGATTTCCTTGATTTTGATTAAGTATGTGGGTCGTTACAACCAGTAGTAAAGTTAATCGGGTATGATATAATTGCATCACTGCATGTGAAGTGCACTAAACCTCACTAAATAAATTTGAAAAAAAAAAAAAAAAATGTAAGGAATACTTGAAGCCGGCGTTGCTGTCTTGCAGTTGATTTAAGGCCCCAAACATCAGCCCTTCCTCTGTCACAGTGGTGGAGTAGGAAACATGCTCATTAGTGAACTCATTCATCACAGTTACCTTAACAGGGACCTGTCCCAGCTTGCCTGTTTGAGAAAGACAAAAAAGAGCATTATATAGCTTGAATATATCAAATGCAGTGTAGCTTTAATAACAAATCCACAGTTTTGCGTGCAATGCATTAATAATTACCGTAATTTAAGTAGGCAATATTTACACTTTTTTCTGTAATTGAAATATTGTAGAATGCTATTTAAAACAATAGTGGAGTTAATATCAGAATTGAATGGACTCACCTGAGTCTGCAGGCAGTCCCAGCCCTGGGAAAGGCAGCAAAGCTGCAAAGCACAGAAGACTAACCGCTGTCAGAGCCATTCTACCAGTCTCCTCAGTGTGTCTGAATGTCTCCAACAACCTCACACTCTATTTATATTCTGCATTTTCTTTGCATGTCTATTCCTAGATAATAAATGATCTGGTTTATGGGAAGTCTTATCTCTTACCTTAGAAAGGAGTGGTCTGCAAATGTTTTTGCTATGGATTAATTCTTTGATGCTTGGTTCTGAGAACTGTTGAGTAACAATGATAACATTGAAAGTACAGAAGTAATTTTTTGGCATGGACCTGTGGCCATATTCTTTCTGTGAAACATGACATGTCAAATATACTGTAGAGAGTGATGATTATGTGGTTACGTTATCATTTACCGATCACCTCTCTTACTTCTTAAATATTTGTTTACATTTCATTAATGAACAATGAACATTAAATATTAAGCACAGCAAAATAACCCGATCATTGTTGCTTCATCACCAGTGACGTGCAGGTGTCATAGTACATTGGAAGCTCTCTTTATCTAATTATTTTATCAGATCATTTCTTTACCTAACCAGATTAGTTCATGGCCTAAAATTGGTTTAAAAATATGTAAATGGCAGAATTCCTTCCAATGTACATCTCCTCTCTATATATTATGCAAAGGCTGGTTGTGATAGAGGAGAGCACAAATGGAGAGATCTATCTATCTATCTATCTATCTATCTATCTATCTATCTATCTATCTATCTATCTATCTATCTATCTATCTATCTATCTATCTATCTATCTATCTATCTGTCTATCTGTCTGTCTGTCTGTCTGTCTGTCTGTCTGTCTGTCTGTCTGTCTGTCTGTCTGTCTGTCTGTCTGTCTGTATGTGTCAAGATTTACGAATTTCAGTAAAATCCATTCAATTGAATTGAATAATCATTTATATTATTGCATAAATCTTTTACTTGATTTTTTTAAATGTATGAATATGAATCACAAACTAAATGGTCAATTTCCTTGTTCCATTAAAATTTATACAAAGTGATTTATTAAAAATTTTTGATGCTATTTTCACAAGTAAGTGCATTTTTTAAACTGTTGAGTAACTATGATAACATATGATAACATTGAAAGTACAGAAGTAATTTGGCATGAACCTGTGACCTCTTTATTGTGAAACATGACATGTCAAATATACTGTAGACAATGAGGATTATGTGGTCATATTATCATTTACCACCACTGACCTCTCTTACCTCTTAAATATTTGTTTACATTTCATTAATGAACAATGAACTTTAATCATTAACTACAACAAAATAACCCGACCATTGTTGCTTTATCACCAGTGATGTGCAGGTGCCATCTGAGTACCTTGTGAGAAGTAATCTACTCTTGAAATAAGACTTAAAAATTCTATTGAGTGAATCTATAATTTACCATATGCAGTGAGAATTATATTTGATTTAAACCAGAAAATAAACTACTGTAATAAATACTGTCAATTTAGATAAAATTGTATTGGTAGAAATGAAGAGTTCAGATGCAAAAGCCTCTAAGTGCCATTTGAAATTTTCTTCTAAAATGATCATTTTTATCAAGCTTGTATATTTAAGTTCAGTAATTTCACTTAAATGGCAATGAAGATTACCTATTAATTGTCATTTAAGTGAAATTACTGAACTTAAATATACAAGTTTGATAAAAATGGTAATTTTAGAAGAAAATTTCAAATGGCATTTAGAGGCTTTTGCATCTGAACTCTTCAAATGTTTTAGAAGTAAAAACTATGAATCATCTTATAATGTGTGTGCTATCCGTCTGTCTCTTAATTGCATGTACATAATGTTCCCTTTCAGCAAAAGTAAAATTGAAAAGATTCTTCAAAGCAACCAAGCATTAGGCTATCCCTTTCCATCCCCAATATCAGCTTAGTCTAACGTAGAACAATGAATATGATAGCGTATCAAAACAGCAAACAATTCTTTCCATGGATGATGTAGGGCGTCGTTTGAACGCGAGTTACCCCGACGGTTTCACCGAGAATAACCCGAGCACTGCAGCATCAGCACCAGTAGCAGTCGATGCGCAGGTGCCGCCTTTAAAGAGACCGCGCGCTCAATTCTCCCGTACTGCTGGATAGGCTGTAATTTCCCTTTGTTGAAGTTTTTCGTCTACATCATCTCCAACCCCACCCGTTCCTTTGCCTCCCCCCCAACCAAAGCAATCTCATAAGCAAGTGCTTCTAAAAATAGGTTTGACATACGTTTTCCTCCTGCCCCCCAAAAAGAAAACAGCCCTGTTGCTGGTGAATAGCGAATTAGTCTAATGTTGGCTAGGCCTATTTGATTTGCACGAAAAAATCATATGATGTATATGTATATGGAAAAATGGAAATGCAGTTGCACCTGCTTGAATTTCCTCTTGGATCATGGGAAAACTGAGATCTCCACATGTCCCGTAACCATACAAGGCCAGCCCTGCACTCACTTTCCCGCAGAGGGGTTTGTAATGTAAACTACCCCACAACAACCCAGTACAATTGCAGTGGAATATAAATAGCCTATATTTTAAGTATTTATATTTTTAATATTTTATATTTTATCCAAATATTTCCACTTTGCAAAATATCAGCAATTAAACCAATGTAAGAATTAATTATAAAATTGATTTTTAAAAATGGGTAATAAAATGTCTATTAGCTACTAGTCTAAAATATAGTTAGGCCTAGGCTATCAGTAACAATATGAATCTTTTTGCCAAAATTGCGCGAACCACTACACTTACCCTACGTTTTATTTATGAAATGGCTATGCTTTCTGTTGTTATTATTTTTGTTGTCAGTCATGTGAAGAGTTTTTTTTATTAGGCCTATATTAGTTCCATATTTTAATATTGTTGTAACATTATATCATCATAAAGGAAAACACATAGCTTGTCACCAAAATGCACGCAGCATCACCATTGTATTTTTATGGCAATGGCAAAGTGCAAGCCCTCAGCTGCCATATTTCGTCCTCCAAAGTGTAGGCTAACACAGGTTTATTTCGGACGAGAGCAGTTACGCCCAGTACCACAGACCGGGCGTGCCAGGGCTCCTCTGTCCACTGCGCGCTATCACTGCGGTGCAGCATCCGGAGGACCGGGCAGGACGAGCACTACTTCTCTCTGCACAGCTCCATACGCATTCTGGATGACTGTAAATGCGCAATGTGCGAGTCATGTTTGCCCTTCCGTCAGCTGTCCGAAATGAAACTCCTGTTTTAACAAGGCTGCTGCATATAGTTAATTATTTATAACTGTTATGTGTATTTTGGATGGGAATTGTCTCGGTATATTTTCAAGGAACGATATGAATGTGACGTACAGCGGTTTTCTGAAGGAGCAGAGCATCCTCGCCGTCACCGGTGAGCGGGATCGGGCGTGTAACGGAGCATCATTTCTCTCAGCTGGACTATAGTGCGGGGCCACTCCTGTTGCTGAAGCCTGTGTGTACTATTCTCTTGAGCTAAGAGGAATGCATTGGACATTTTTATAAGGAAACACAACGCGTCAAAAAAGTAGGTATCATGTCGTGTCTTGCCACTAGGATCTCTAACACAGCACAGCCTGTGTTTTGCATGTGTGTGATGTCATTGGCAGGGTAGTGATGCATGTTACTCTAAACACTGATTCTGTTCACCAGGTTGAGTTCACGTGTAATGAATGTTGTGGGCATTTCTTTATATCGTTCCCTCATAATTGCTTATTGAGTGCTCTGTCTTATATCTGTGTTGGGAAGTGGAGCATCAGTGAGAGAAGGGAGACAGTGACCTATCTCTGACAGACTGGGTTTTCACTACTGGTTCTCAATCCTCAACACTGCACGTTTGGGATGTTTGCCTTATTTAACACAACTCATCGATATCATCAGCTCATAAGTTAAAGCTCCAAGACATAAATTGGGTGAGTCAGAATAGAGAGACATTCAAAATTCTGATCCATTCTGAGGTGCTAAAAAACATGGCCTTTCGCCTAACCAGAAAAAGAGTCAAGTTTTGGGCAATAGAGTCCTATGCTATGCCTTACTACTATATATGCCTATATACCACTTGGTCAGGTCTGTTATCTGGTTTTGCATTAATTTGTTAATCCAGTTTAACACCAGTTTGCCCGGGCTCTGAGACCATCTTAAACCAGTGAAGACCAGAATTCCAAATTAGCCTGCATATATTAAATTGGAAATGTTTTAAATAAAGCGTTCAGGACCACTCTTTTGAAGATGAATCACGTCAATATGAAGAGGACCAAGTGCAGGTCTATCTGTGAGGAAGATGGATTGGGTGAATTTACAGATTTTGAATCCCTCTGAGGTTTTTTCTTCCCCTTTTGGTGCATGTATTTCATCCAGCCTCAGCAGTGATGATTTTTTTTTTAATGAAAGTCTGTGTCAAGTGGAAGTACAGAAGGTCCAATACATGTAAAGCTCTAGAGCAGGCTGATCAGTTTTCAAATGTAGTTTTGTTCGATTCTCCAGCGTCTTGTGCCTTTAGACAAGATGGAAAATAAACTGAGGGCTTCTTAATGGAAGATACCATATTGACAAGCACTTTAATGGTATAAT
The DNA here is from genome assembly GCA_038021265.1 of Cyprinella venusta. Taxonomy (NCBI): domain Eukaryota; kingdom Metazoa; phylum Chordata; class Actinopteri; order Cypriniformes; family Leuciscidae; genus Cyprinella; species Cyprinella venusta. The sequence goes on along the minus strand of CM075865.1, from coordinate 34,210,058 downwards.
TTAGATGGCAACAGTGAAAACATTGGTTCTTTAGAGAGGGAGGATTTTATCAAGCACATCAGCACCCGGAACTGGTTTAGATGCTTCTGCAGTCTAAGTGCATTCGATATTGACGTGAAATACAATAACTCATATGGATTCCACGTTCTCATCGCTGTCAGAACTGTTTGTACCTCTGTAGCTCAGTTTTACAATGTCAGTGTCATTGAATCTGGTGGTGATTTTTAATTAAATGCTGATATGACTATATTTAAAAGTCTGATATTCGTGGAGAAAGGCACTTGTGTACTGCATTCTGAGTAATGCAATTCTTGCTGTGGACTAATACATTGTTGGGACCAATTGTCCCAGTCCCTTCGAGGGAAATTAATTAACATATGCTTATTTGAAAAAGTAAAATGAAGAAAGTTTTCTTTGGGTGGCTTAGTGTAGGGAGATAGAATATCGGTTTGTATGTACAGCATAAAAATAATTGTCTATAGAGAGACGAAGATAGCAAATCCTACCGTGTGTGTGTAGAATTTTCATATTCTATGTCATTCAGAAAGTTCATATGAATCACTATTCTGTTGTCAGGCTTTAATCAGATCCTTACTCTTCATAACAGTTGTGGAATTACAACCTCAGCCTTCCACATCCAGCAGGAAAACGTGAGAATCCTACAAAATCTGTTATAGCTTTCCATTTGTGATGGCCCTCACAGAAGCTTTCTTTTTTATGTAAATAGAGGAGAATTCTATTAAAAAATATGTAAGTTTATCTAAATAATCTTAAAAATAGAATGGCTCATGTTCAGGGAATTCGTCATTACTAATACAAAGCTACAGAAATACTAATTTGAAATAGACAGAGATGCTCGACCCAGTGGTCAGTTGTAATTCTTGTCAGCTTGTTCGTTGAGAGCTGCCCACGCAAAACTGAAAAAAAAAGGTTTCCATCAAAGCTTCGGATGCTGGCATCAAATTCCATAGGCTTTAATTGCTCTAACTGAGACTGTCTCCAAGTGCATAACCCTCATGTCTGAGCAGATGCTTCCTCTGTCACAGATTTATGCTCAAAATATCTTTCTAGATGGCCTTAGGATAATATAGTTAGCACCCTAATGCCATTCAACTGCTAACCGAAAACACTTCATTAAAACATAATGTGGTTGGAATGAGCAGATTTTTATTCAGAATTATGTGGTCATGATTAATTTATGTTTCTTTTTAAAAGACAGAATGATTTTGATACCTTTCTCCAGCCCAACCTCACATAGTATCAATAAACTCAAGTAAAAGAATGTGAATTTACACACAACTCATCAAATACATGTTCTCCACTGCATACAGTAAGTGTGTGTATGTGTGAGGTAAATGCATTGAGGTAGATTTGATTCCAGAAAGTAATATGATTTTATGATTCTGTGTCAGTACAAATGTTCCATATTTATACATTATAACTATTTTTTTCATCATTGCATTCTCCCACATTTCCCAGGCTCTTGGTATGGCTGCGAAGTCCTCAGAGCCGGGGTCGGTTTCCATTCCCATGGAGGAGACTAAGCGTGCGGGAGGAGCCCCTCAAGACGCTGCCATGCTGACCCACCTGAAGAAGGTGGAGAACCATATCACCGAGGCACAGAGGTTTTCTCACCTGCCTCGGCGTTCAGCAGTGGACTTGGAGTTTACAGAGCTTTCCTACACCATCCGCGAGGGCCCCTGTTGGAGGAGGCGAGGTATTGCATGAATCTTCAAGATTAAGCTTATGTGGTGGTGATTACTGTAAAGCCCGGAACACACCAAGCCGACGGTCGGCCGTCGGGCAGTTTTTGTGCGTCGGCCGACTAAGTTTCCTCTGTGTGTTCCTCGACATGTTGAATCGCCATCGGGCCGTCGGGGAAAGAGAGAAACTCTGATTGGCTGTTCAGCTTAGTGAAAGAGTCAGCGCACGAGAATAAAAGCTAAACAGCAAGCAAAGAAGTCAAAACGGTAAAGATAGAAGGCTGTTCTTATGTTACGTCATCTTACCTGAGTGTTCCTTGGTGAATATTTCAATATTAACATGAGCAGAGTGGAATAAAGAAAGCGTTTAGCAGGACTGATATTCAAAACGGTAAGCACGCGCAGCTTTGTTTACGGTATGTGTATCTGCAGCCGGCAGCGTCGGGATTCCTTTCTGATTGACGAATATAGATTAATATATCAGCAGAAATAGACAGTTGGCTCATTTACACGCAGGCGCAGAACTCACATTATAACTGACAGTCGCCTGTAGTTTTCTTGGTGTGTTCAAGTTCAGCTTTTTACCCCGACGACAGGGGACGAGAGGCGACAACACAGTCACCTTTCATCAGCGCTTGTTTGTCGGCGTCGGCTTGGTGTGTTCTGGGCTTAAGATGAAGCTTAGTATTAGTGGGTTACACATTTTACCTTTGATATTTTTTTTATTGTGTCCGAAATCAAGGCGCTGACAGTTATTTTCCTTTTATTGCCCATGAGTACAAAAGTGATCATGTGATTTACTGCGTTTATCTCTCCCAATCAATGACACACTTTACTGATATGATAAGCTACACACATATCCACAGATATAATAATATTAGCCAAGAAACTGTAATCATGAAATTAACCAATCGTAAAACTGTGCTGACATGAACAACTTGTTTGTCTGGTTTTCTTGTGCTAAACATTTATTGTCTGAACTTAAGATACTGCTAATAAATTAAATTTATAATATGGTTTCTGGAATGCTCAAATCTGATTGGTTGATTGCTGTCGTCAGATCTCCATTGTCCATGCCAATATCACCTCATCCTAGAACTGAAACCTACTTTCACACAGCAGATTCAAACTATTTCGACTGGCAAGATCATAAAACTAAATACATTTTTCATGTCAGCTTATTTACTTGGTGAGTCTGTGCATCGATGTCATGATGACCCAGTCGGGGTTTGTTTTGTGATATGGACAGAATAGCTATATAATCCCTTATCACTCCAAACTCACGACACATATAAACACACATATACATGGACATAATACTATTAGCTCCTCACACACACTCCGCCCTGTGTCCTGGGCTGTGGAGTGCTGTTCTCAGCAGACTTTAGATATAGTAAATAATTCACTTCCGTAGACGGCACACTGCTCAGCTGTCTGCTGCATAACCTAGCTAAACCTGCCCGGGATGAGCTCAGCCCACACACGTGAACGCTCTCACACACTTTATTGATAAGGACAATCTTCTACACCACCCATTTTTTAAAATCTGGTCGTAATGATTCATTGTACTTGGGTTTTTTGCTCTGCAGCATAGGCTGGTTTTTGATGGACATATGAGACTAGGTTTATCTGACATTCTGTGTAGCTCGTGAGATAAGATAAGAGATAAAACTAGTCTTAAGAAGGTATATGGAGAGCTTAGATAAAGGGAGAAAGGTTTTGTGCTTAAATGCTCTTGAACTAATAGAAATCGTTAGTTTGAGCTTGGGGTGTGTGTGCTTGAAAATGAAATTATTCGTTTTATCTTTATATCATGGTATATTTTCACAATACTCTCATTTCATGGTATATTTTCACTGTACTCTCACTCTGTACTCACACACACACAATTTTATAATTTAAATATAATTTATACATAGAGTATGCTTTACAAAAATAAAAGCCGCACCCATTTATTGATGTATAATAAATCACATGTATCTTTCTCCCTCTTTCTATGCTCCATGCATTTTAGCCAGTAATCCTCATGGGGTGGTTGCAGTGCTGTGTTAATGCTGGTGAATTATAGCTTTTGCACACACAGCAGCTCCTATAGCTTCATGTCCTCCAGGATGCTGAGCTCCTCCCACACATACCAGCAACACACTCACACACACGGCACAAACCAAGCACATGCGCACTGCAGATGTATCATAAGGTCTCCTGCACACATGTGCCCTTACTAAATGGAAGATGGTGAATCAGAGTTGTGATCATGACATTCTTAACCGGTCGCTCCTGAGACTGGTTCTTATATGTTTGAATGGTGTGCCTCATTATTATTATTATTATTTTTTTAATTAGCACCCCATACGTTAGTATGTCATTCTTTCATTGTTACCTCATACCTCATTATACAATACCTCTTTTGTTCCATCTGTTGAGAAACAAGCTCGTGCAATTTCAGTACATCAGCAGTTTCAGATGTATATCATTTTATACTGGCATTTTTTTAGGTCTTAGAAAATGTCATAACCTTATCCAACCGTTTCAAATAATCTTGGAAATGAGAAATAATTGCTCAACAACTTTATGTACAGTCTATGTGACTTTATAAAACAAATTTGTTTTTGTGAAATATTTTTACAATTTAAAGTACTTTTCTATTTTAATACATCTTAAAATTAAAGAGCATTTTAAATTGGAGCATGTTGATGAAAAAAATATGGGAGATGAGAGGAAAAACTAAATGTTTTCTCTCATTCAATATTTTTTCCACCACCATGTCCCTTAGAGCAGGGGTTCTCAACTCCAGTTGACAGACTATACAGTCTATCCTAACGAGCTGAGGATCTGAATCAGGTGTGTTAAATATGGGAGACACACAATATGCAGAGCAGTGGGTTGCGAGGACTGAAGTTGAGAACCCCTCACTTAGAGGTTCTGTATAAAATATTTTATTCTTGTAATGGCAAAAAAAACCCTACTTTTACTTCAGTCTTTAATGTCACATGATCCTTCAGAAATCATAGTAATATGCGGATTTGGTGCTTAAGAAACATTTATTATTATGATCAATTTTGAAAACAGTTGTGTAGCTTAATATTTTTAAGTAAACTTTGATTATTTTTTTTTCAGGGTTCTTTGATGAATAGAAAGTTCAAAATTTCAAGTTCATTAGTTTAAAGATAGACATTTCTTGCAACATTGTAAAAGTCCTTACTGTCACCTCTGAGCAAATTCATTTAACCAGGCAATATAAAACATCCACAGCCGGCATGGAAATTTACAGTATATGCTTTAAAATGAATGCAGAAATGTTTGTGCGTTATGCATTTTCAAACTAAATTTAAAAATATTGCAAAGGCAAATGTATTTGCTTGCATCCTAGATACATGTTGTTCCAGGTTTTCCTTGTTGTTTTTCCTCACCTTTTCATTGTTGTGCTGTCCATGTGGAATTTCGTTGTGAAGGTCATACAGAATTGTTCCTCTATAAGTACTACCCTGAGCCCTTGAATGATAATGTTTGTGAGTAAAGACAGAGCGAATAGATTAATTATGTGCAGGCTGATGGTTTTGTTTCTGATTAATGAATAGAAGCTATGTGGCTTTCCTGCCATTTAACTCTCCTAGATGTCATACTGCCTCTTGCCTCTCCTGGCCTCTCATCTTTATTGATCGGTCTCTGTTGTTTTTGCTTGTTTTACCTCTGGCCCCTCTCTCTCCACTTTGTCTTTTCCTTTGGACTTCTATTCACCTGTCATGTTTAATCTTCACTTATCTTCTTGTAATTTCTTATCCCTTGTTCTGTTCCTCCTCTCTCGCTGCTTTTAGAATGTGTCGAGTCATAAACATTCTGAATTTTGGATGGTTGCTTTGATCTGAATCTGTGGGAAGGAGCATACATGGCTGCCCTATATGTTATACAATACCAGTGCAAATGCAAATAAGCCCCGTTGTTGAGTTAGAGTTATGAGTAATGCACAATTGTCACAAATCTGCTCTGTGAATATACTACATCTATTTAACCCTTTTAACTGTTTTTTTTTCTTTCTAATGTTGCTGCTGTAGATGGACAGTACAAGCCAAAAGTTTGAACCAACCCTCACATTCACTTGAATGACAACTTTTGACTGGTATATTATGTCATGGGAACATTATAGTGGTGTTTATGTTTATGAATTATTGTCTTATGATCATAGAACCATGATTTAAAGTGTTATCAAGGAAATACTTAACACTTCCAGTGACTAGCTTCAGTATTGCTGTAAAGCTGCAATACTGTCTGCATTGCATAAGGCAAATAGATGTATAATATGCAAACTGTTGGTCAAAATTAATGCTGGCCAAGAAAACTTATTCATTGGTCAGTATTTATGCCCTCTTTTCCACTCAAACCAACTCAGGACTACTAATTATCATGTCTCTGGGGGCTACTGTAGCCCTGCTGTTGTTTATTAGCCATGCTAATGCTAGCAGTGCTGTGAGAGGAACAAGCTGAAGCTACAGTTAGCCAGTGCTCTGATATTTACTTGGCCTGTTAATATACCTCTGAGTCTTGAATGAATACAGTAAATGAACAAATGAGGCATTTATTTTGCGCTTTCATATGTAGCCTACTACTGTACACCCTAAGTGCTTTACAATCATATCAACCACCACCAGTGTGCAGCATCTGATGATCTTGCCTATAACGTCACAAATAGAGAGGGGCAGAGGGACAGATTACACTTTGTGTTGTGGTACTATGATATTAGACAGTTATGATATTAGACAGCAATTTCAATGTCATATTTCTTACAGTTAGGGGTCTGTCTCTGTGCTTAAACAGCAGATAATTAACCCAAGGACATTCTTGTAATGCACCAGATATTTCATTCAATTTTAATTCAACATATCCCTTTTCCAACTTATAACTATTTGCTAGCTTGTTCTAACGCAGAATATTAGATTTGGCGCTCTTGATTGATGGTGTTAATGTTAAAAGGCACCTGTTATGCATTTTAAAAAGTTTTTATTTTTTTTAACCTTTCCTTCAGTGTGTGATATAGCTGTGCATGCAAATAATCTGCAGAGGTAAAAAGCACGAAGTCCACAGTAAAGGGAGTTAATTCCTCTAAAAAATTCTTGTCTAAAAATACTTGTCTAAAAATGCATTGTTTGTAGTCCTGCCATTATTTCTGACTACACATTCTGTGACTATATATTTGCATAATGCCTACTGGGTGCTTTGGTGCGCCCTCAAAGAACAGAGTGCCCTCAAATTCATTGAGTGAATTTGATAGGTCGAGGAAATACTGTTTTTTTTTCCTCTGGAGGGTTGGAATGGACTTTACCGACACCAATTTTATTTTACTATACAGGTTCAAGTTGCTCACAAAGCCTCCAGAGCAGAAACTTGATTATGTTAAAGGGGGTTACATTTTTGACACACCCTATAAGCATTTGACCAACAGACTGGGGGCAGGGGGGAGTTGTTTTTTAACTTTAAATCATGTAAATGTATTCTAGCAGACCTCAATTAGTGAACTAAGTATTCTGTCATTGGACAGACCCTTCCAATATTTAAATTTTTAGCTCTCACCATAGCCCTTCCACAAAATATTGTTTGCCTAAGCAAATTATTCATAATCATATTATAATTTGTTTCCTCATTTTAGGTAAATTATGGCAATGTTGTACTAGTTCCATTATTTTCATTAAATTGATTAACTACTATTTAACTATTAAAACAATAGTACAACATAAAGATGTTGAAACATAGCCACTATATATATATATATTGTCGTGTTGGGCTAAATATGATATTATTTTAATGAGTAAAACTTTTTAAGGGAAAGAAGATTTAAATTGTGAATATAAATACTGACTTTTAGTCTCAATATCCTTTCAGGAACCCTCCTAACACTCTGTAGAGCTGTACCTTTCTAACACTAGACCATATCGCTAGCAGATTGATGCTTTCTTCCTTATCAGCACACAACCACAAACTGCATGGATGCATCTATTGATTAAATGTTTAAACTTTCTACAAGTGCTCTCAGGCTGATCCCAGTTCAGCCTATTGCACAGACCCATGTAAGTGATCTCACAAAGTGCTGTTTGTTTTTAACTCTGTAGATGGAGAAAAAATATATGTGCAGATTAATGCTCAGGTTACACATTGTCAGCATGTTGCAAAATCTAAAGATGAATTATTAGTTACAACAGGATGCAGGGCATATCATTTGTGGATGAGTTGCTTGCATTTAATACTTGTGCATGCCACAGAATCAGATCATTGGTATGCAGAGAAGCATACAGGAATAGGTCGATGTGAGGGTGTTGTCCATGTCGCTCTCTTTCTCTTTCTCCATTCTGTCACTTATCGTAAATACATTGTCCCATGATATGCAGAGAAGGAGAGAGAAATTTAGGGAATGAAAGAGAGCAATCAGAGCACTTCACTAATGACTCAAGGAGCTGAAATTTAGAGAGACAGATAAAGGGGGAAAAAGACAAAATGTATAACATAAAACCACTTTTACGGATTCTTAACTCTTTTTTTTTTGCATTAAAGAGGTCATGATATGGATTTTTATTTTTTATTTTAATATGTTCCTCGAGGTTCACTTATAATGTCATAAAGTTTTGTTTTGCTTTTTTTGCACAAAAAATTATGTGTGTGTGTATATATTGTATAATATATATATATATATATATATATATATATATATATATATATATATATATATATATATATAACCCTTTTAGGGTTCTTTGTAACCAGGAAAAAGGGTCTATATAGAACCTTTTGTCGTTCATTATCATTTTATTTTGGCCTTTTCGGATTAAATATTTCATATTATTGACAAACATCAAGAACCTAAAATGTATTTATGAATGATCACAAAATTCAAGATATGGGGGTTAGAAATGTATGTATTTATATCTTTTTCTATAGTTAATCAATATCACACGAAGAGTGTCATTTCAGTTATTCTCCTTCAAAAACCAGTATGATTAAAATGCTATTAAGTTACTAAAACAGTTTAATAAACAATAATTCAATTACAACTACAAAATGTTGCAATATAATCTAATATATGAATGAATAATAGCCTATTAAGAACCTTTAGTAATTTCTTGTCATTATAGAATCTTTTTTTTTTAGCTTAAAAGTTCCTTTGGAGTTGAGTAAAGAACCATATGCTTCATATATAGAACCCCATTGAACCCTTTTTCTATAGTGTTACAAGTAAACACTTGCTATGTGACTTTTGCTATTTCAAAAAGAGGATATTTTTCAAAAATTGAGTGGCAGCAGCAGCACAAGTTTCTGTCTCCCTCTTGAGGCAGAGATAAGAGTCACTGGTATGACTCAGTCTACTAACATGGGGGGTCTAATTTTTGTGGAAGAATTTAAATCCATCAAGCTAAAGGCAATTTCAACTGTTTATCTCGTTCATTCTTTTGTTACCCTGAACAGTTTTCGTGTAAATTTAAAAATGTTAGTTCCTTTCATGATGTTTGTGGTATGTTTGTGGTTTCCTTTCATGATATTTGTGGCAACAGTCTGTGGTATATCTGGTTAATTAATCATAAATCATTATTATATTATCATGTCACATAATATGTTTAAGTTCAAATGAACAAGGTGGAAGGAATTGAACTTCCTTGCTTTTTTAGCACAATTGGATGATGGTTCAAATCGTGACTGTTATTCTGTCATTGGTTTAAATAATTTATATATTACAAAATATTAAAATATTTTTAATATTACGAAGTACTTCATTGGAGTTCACAGGTTATGATTTTGTATACAGTATGTTCATATAATTCAATGTTTAATCAAACCTATTTTTGTTTGATGCCAGCTAACTATGTCATGCATTTAATTTGGCAAACTGTAACTCTCATAAAGCAGAATTAACACACTGTACCCAAAATGCTGTGTGCAGGATTTAAGGCCCTTCTGAAGTGTCTGTCCGGAAAGTTCTGCAGTCGGGAGCTTATCGGAATCATGGGACCCTCCGGGGCCGGCAAGTCCACACTCATGAACATTCTTGCCGGCTATAGGTGGGCATGCATTAATGCACAGAGAAGGATTATTCCATAATTCATTTCCTGTTTATCACTTCCCAGCCTTTCTTTTTTCTAGTCTCATTAAGATTTCTGTCCCATGTCTCTATCCTCCTGCAGAGAGACAGGCATGAAAGGACAAATTCTGGTAAACGGGCGACCCCGTGACCTCCGCACCTTTCGAAAAATGTCATGTTACATTATGCAAGAAGACATGCTACTGCCAAACCTAACAACACGAGAGGCAATGATGGTGAGATCCTTTGTGTTTGTCTGCGTGTGTGAGCATGAGAAGCGCTTTAGAATACTTAATTCTGATTGGTCAGTCACTGCATTCTGTGGACAAATTTATGCATCATTTTCATTAAGCAGTATATATAACAATTGTCCCCGGCAATCAATCACTTTTCCTCAAATAATAAAATAATTTCAATTCAAATTATTATTTTATGCGCAATTATTTGTACATCTTCAGTTACATACTGTTAGAGTTTTTTTATATATATATAGTTGATTATAGAGTAGCCCTTTTTTAATGTAATCTTTCTTTGTTTTGTTTAGGTTTCTGCTAACCTTAAACTTAATGAAAATATGGACGTGAAAAAAGAACTGGTAAGCAGCACCACTAAGATATGTTATGTTAGAAAAATTATCAAAACTATGAAGCTGAATGGTGACCCTGTGTTTTTGTTAACTAAATAATGATATAATGTGTGACAGGTGAATGAGATCCTCACAGCATTAGGACTCCAGGAGTGCGCCCAAACTCGCACCATCTCCCTGTCGGGTGGCCAGTGTAAGCGATTGGCCATTGCTCTGGAGCTGGTCAACAACCCTCCTGTCATGTTTTTTGATGAACCCACCAGGTACCCAGAACTGTAGTATTACACACAGCTTTATTCTTAACCATAATTCTTTTTAAAATACAACGTATGCGTTAATATTGCTCCTTTACGAAACCTTTCTGTTTAATAATTCCAAACTTACGTGTGTTTGTCTCTGTATGTTAGTGGTCTAGACAGCGCGTCCTGTTTCCAGGTGGTGTCCTTGATGAAATCTCTAGCTTTGGGAGGAAGAACCATTATCTGTACGATCCACCAGCCCAGTGCAAAACTATTTGAAATGTTTGACAAGGTCATTGCTGGATTCTAAGATTATATTGTATTGTGAAAAATGTGTTTCTGGGTGGATGTTAATGTGTTCATGTTCTTCTTCAATACTCTTTCTGTTCTTCTGTGTAGCTTTATATCCTGAGTCAAGGTCAGTGTATATATAAGGGGACGGTACCGTACCTTATCCCTTACCTGAAAAACCTTGGACTCCACTGCCCCACATATCACAATCCTGCAGACTTTAGTAGGTCTACTATGTGTGTATACGCTTGTGTTTGTGTGTGTGTGTGTGTGTGAGAGAGAGAGAGAGAGATAGAGAGTGAGTGAGTGAGTGAGTGAGTGAGTGAGTGAGTGTATGAGTTTCTTCCTTCTGTTGAACACAAAAGAAGATATTTTAAAGGATGTTGGTAATCAAACAGTTGTTGGTAGCCATTGACTTCCATAGTATGAAAAAAAAAAGTACAGTGGAAGTCAATTGCTACCGTCAGCTGTTTGATTACCAACATCCTTTAAAATACCTCCTTTTGTGTTCAACAGATTTGGAACAACATTGATGACATTTTCATTTTTGGGTGAACTATCCCTTTAAAAATGTCACACCTAAAGAAATTACTAAGATTTACTAAGATTACTAAGATTTACTGATTAAAAAAAATCAATTTAACATTAATAGTAATAAGAAATGTTTCTAGTGCAGTAAATCATCATGTTAGAAAGATTTCTGAAGGATCATGTGACATTGAAGACTGGAGTAACAGCTAATGAAAACTCAGCTTTGACATAATAATACAGTAAATTACATTTTAAATGATATTAAGATAGAAAACGGTTCTTTTAAATGTAAATAATAGTTTACAATATTACTGTTTTTACTGTATTTTTGATCAAATAAATGCATTAATGGAGAGTATAAGAGCTTTTTTTCCAATGAAAGTGTTTCTCCTAATTTACTTTTATTTGTTATTGATAGTTTTTTACAGTATTGTATCCAGTGTGATTGAGTTGCTGAAGGCATCATGCCAGTGTATTCAAAGATTTATTGTTTTCAGCTCCTCTTACCTATCAGTCAGTTTCTCAGCATGTGTATGAATTCTGCTGTCTTTCTGCTGGCAGTAATCGAGGTCGCCTCAGGAGAGTACGGTGATCTGAACCCTGTGCTTTTCGAGGCTGTTCAGGGAGGCCTGTGTTCAGCTGAGAGCAAGAAGAACTCCATTGACAAGAATGACCCCACCACATCCTGCCCCTCTCAGTGTTATAATGTGAGCAATGAACACACAACCTCACACACAAAATCTGTCAGTCTCTGTATCAGTATCTGACCCGCTCACTTTTTGTGTTATTGAATATTCGACCAGGATTCAGGCTACATTGAGAAACACACTTTTGCCACCAGTACCTTCACACAGTTCTGCATCCTCTTCAAGAGAACCTTCATCACAATTTGCAGGGACACGGTATAAGAATGATCCTCTCTTGTTATTGTCTGTGCCTAATATATTAAATGTTAAAGAAATCCAACGACAAAAGCAACGTCTCTGTGTGTGTGTTCAGGTATTAACCCACCTGAGGGTGATGTCACACCTGTGTATCGGCGTGCTGATTGGTCTGCTGTACCTGAACATTGGGAATGATGCCAGCAAAGTGTTCAACAACACTGGCTTCTTGTTCTTCTCCATGCTGTTTCTCATGTTTGCTGCACTCATGCCCACCGTCCTTACATGTAAGGCAATCTGTGTGTTTGGTTGTGTTTGGTTCATTCTTTATGAGCATGGAAAACAGATTTGATCTGAGTGAGTAAATCCTTTTTTGGTTTGTTATAAATTAGAAGCGTTCTTATTGGCTTGATTGAGAGTTATGGTTGTTACAGAATCAGTGGATCGAATTAGACGCTGATGCAATGATGAATTTTCCTTGCAGTTCCAATGGAGATGTCAGTGTTCATGAGGGAGCATCTTAATTACTGGTACAGTCTAAAGGCGTATTACCTGGCTAAAACCATGGCTGACATTCCATTTCAGGTACTTCTGTTTCTACGTCTTTCTGTGATCATGTTAAATCAAAGCATGTAGCCAGTAATTCAAAGGGCTTGAGAAGTTGGCATATGACAGGACAGAGATTTCTAAATGTCTGGTGGATGTCAATCAATGCCCTACTGGGTCTGCCACACTTTTCAAATCGTTCATATGTGTCAGGTAAAATCTATGAGTGCTTCTTCTCACTTTTCCAGATCATTTGTCCGATAATGTACTGCAGTATTGTGTACTGGATGACAAAGCAGCCTCCAGAAGCAGCAAGGTATCTGCTCTTTATGGCGCTGTCCACCTCCACTGCCTTAGTGGCTCAGTCTCTGGGGCTTCTCATTGGAGCGGCATCCACCTCACTTCAGGTATGAGGACGACAAACTAGTGGTGGTAACATGCGCTACCGTTCAAAAGAATAGGGAGTCGGTAAAGTTGTTTTTTTAAGGGAAATAAATATTTTTATTCTGTAAGGATTCATTAATCTTAAAAGTGACAGTGAAGATTTTAAAATTGTGTGAGAAAAAATTAATGACAAATCAAGGATGTTAAAGGGTTAGTTCACCCAAAAATGAAAATTCTGTCAGCATTTACTCACTCTCATGTTGTTCCAAACCTCTATGTGTTTATTTGTTCCGCTGAACACAAAGGAAGATATTTGGAAGAATGTTTTAATCAAGCAGATCTCAATCCCCATTGATTACCGCAGTATGTATTTTTTCCTACTATGGTAGTCAATGGGGAATGAGATCTGTTTGATTAAAACATTCTTCCAGATATCTTCCTTTGTGTTCAGCAGAACAAATAAACACATAGAGGTTTGGAACAACATGAGGGTGAGTTAAAACTGACAGAATTTTCATTTTTGGGTGAACTAACCCTTTAAGAGGCTAAAAGCAGGTTTAGAACATGCCCCATTGAAGTCAACAGGGTGCGAATTTTAAAAAGACAACAACACGGTGTAGGCAACATCGATTTTTGTCGTTTTTGTCTGTACTGACAGCACTCCAAATGTACAAAAAATGAGCTCAATGTTAAAATTGACCGGAGTTCTTCTTTAATGTAAACGTTAACCAGAACCGACCAGGGAGCCAACCAAGTAACGGAACATTACATTTTATTAATATTTTAACTTGACTAGTTAACTTTAACAGCCCTAATGCATTCCGTTAAATTCCCTTTTACATTGACTGTTCTTTATATTTTCCTCTTTCACATCTTCAGGTTGCCACATTTGTAGGTCCAGTCTCTGCCATCCCAGTTCTTCTGTTCTCGGGCTTCTTTGTCAACTTTGACACCATCCCCAAATACCTTCAATGGAGCTCATATGTGTCGTACGTCAGGTCAGTCAAGAACCATAACATTAACGATCATAAACAGACATTCATCCCTCCCATCACAAAAATATCACACCCACACACTGATCTATTCCTCTGCAGGTATGGTTTTGAGGGTGTGATCCTCTCCATCTATGGCATGAACCGCTCAGAGCTGGAGTGTCCCGGCGTGGTGTGTAAGTTCCAGAAACCAGAAGAGGTGCTGCAACTGCTGGATGTGGAGGATGCTAAGCTCTATGTAGACTTCATTGTGCTGGGGCTCTTTTTCTTAATTCTGAGACTTGCCACGTACCTTGTTCTGCGGTATAAGGTCAAGTCAGAGCGTTAGAGCTCCTCTTCAGACATACCTTTTATTTAACATACACATAAACTCATAAATGCACATAACATTCTTTTTGCAATGGACGCAGAAACCAATGCACATTGATTATGGGCCATTTTTTGGCAGTGCAACATTTATCCTCAGTTTTTGTTACTTGAAAAATATTTTTAATTCTCTAAGCATAGAATAGTAAATTAATATGTAGTTTTTTTTACTTTCATTTTTATTTTTTGAATGTATTCCATGCAGTTTAACTGTAAACGTACCCGTTACTGAACATTGAAGCATGAGTCTGTCGACAGGATTGGATGTATTTACATTGACAATCTCTTGACAGCTCCCAATAGCATGTGCATTGGCCAACAGCCAACATGTGAACAAGTCTCTTTATACCAGATTGAAGGATCATCATATTATCTCACTGTTAATGCATTTCAATTCAGACCAAGATGAAGAACACCATCAATATGTGTTTCGGAAGAGAGTGCAATGCATGCTTCGGGCACTTTAGGACATACAGTCAGCAGAATCAAGAACTCTGACTGAGGTTTTCGGGATATCCTATAAGAATCGTCCAACCAGCGTATCTTCAATTCCATTTTTGTCTTCCCACAATATGAGCTTGAGGAGAAAATATCTTCTGGAACCTGCTGAAAATAAAGACTTTCATGATCTCCCAAGGCAATTCTGGGCAAAGCCACGCCAACCTAAATCCAACCTTCTGAGGATTGTTGAAGCAAGTGCCCTTGATGTGAACTGCCTATCATTTTTATCTGAAGGGGATCTGAAATCTTGTTTGAAAAACATTTCGGCATTTTGTCAGCATCCATCTGTCTCCTTACCTTAAATTATCTGACAACTGCCTCTTTGGTATCCTGAGAGATAAACAAACTATAGTTTGTGGGCTTTTGCTCTCTCGTTTTCATCAGGAGGGATCAAACCTTGAACTTGTACAATGAAAAACTCCTTACAGTGACCAAAAAGATAAAAAAAAAACCCTGAATTTACTGCATTCAGCCAGGAACGACATATCAAATGTCAGAAAAAACATTTGCAATCCTAATGTCTGATCTTATACGAACATCCATTACTGTCTAATTAGGACTCTCTGGCCTGTTTCTTTATGCTTCTTTTGCGACTGTTTCCCGGACACTTAATCTGCACTGCTGAGGATATCAGGACCTTTGCAGATAGTTGCAAGTGACACGATCATATAGATGCTGGATGAACACTTTATGCCATCTTCAATGTGCTTTTCTGGATGGATTAATCTTGCTCTTTTTTGCACTTGTATGTCTTCCCTGCTTCCCCCCCCCCCCCCCCTAACAGCCAGGCTATTCAATACCGCAATGCAAACATCTTCACACATGACTCAATGGACTATTTTTGAGTCCGGCTATGTGTTATGTCTCCTTATATAACGAAGACTACTAATTATCTTAGTATACACAAAGAAAAGTATGTGTTATGCTTTAATCAAGACTGTAAATACATGTATGCACTTTTTTTGATGTTGTTTTATTGGAACTTTTTTGGACATTCGTTAATTTTATTTTTATATCCTTAAATATGACATGCAATTCTTGAGAAGGGAGTGTTGTGACTGGAAACCGCATGATGAATTTGGAATCAAAACACGAGGTGCTGTGACTGAGGAATTTTTGTTGCACATGTGTTGTAATAGAGAAAACACTCCCAAGTTTTTGAATAATCTGCTGCAGGTTAATTTTAGGACCTCTTGTTATTGTTTTTCGAATGTTGACTCTACTTGAGCCGTGTGAGTTGTAAAAAAATGTGATAGATAGGTTTTGAGAGCAGAAGGTGGCCCTCATAATGTCAGTAGCATTCAACTCTTACACATAGTACTGTAAGGTACGATTGCTCTTTTTCTAGAACAATCTGTCCGCCGTAACATTGCACACAGCTTTAAAGATGATCTTTTGGTCATCCTGCAAGTGAAGAATTGCTGCTCTAAAATCAGTTTTGCTTCTTTGCCATATGGTATACCCAGGGAAAACTAGGTCAGCACTTGGGCGTGGATGCTTTCGGAACAAGGGATCAATGACACTATTAGCTGCTCGACAGTCAACAATCCAGCACTCAATATTGCTTGACTCCAACCAATCAGCAATCGCTTAGACAAAGTGTTATCTGTTCCGTATCCTTTAGAGTCATTGAAGTGGTTTAGAACAAGGAAATGTTCACCATCAAGAATCTTTCTTCTAATGGTACACAGACATAGTGTAGAGAGTTGGATAATACCTGTTTCTAATAGCAATAGTATTGTTCTGTGCCTAGTGAGTGATATTTCCTAATCCTTGAATATTCAATTTTCAGTGCTTGTGTGTCAATTCTCTATTGTGTCCAAATCATCATTTTGCGCCCTGTTTTATTAGAATGTGTCGATATGTTTTTCTGTAAGTGGATGTTGAGAGACACCCGGATGAAATCATTTCACACTCGTTTTTATTTAAAAGCAAAATCACATTCTTTGGTACACAGCATGCAAGCCTTAAATAAAAAGTTCCCTCTAAGATTAGAAAATAAAAAAAGATAAGCAGGTAAAAAGTGCAAATTGATTTTCGAAATATTGAAATGGACTTTTATGTACGAAACATTCTGCAAGGTTTTGGCTTGCACAGCAGATGTGTAGAGAACAAGAGTTGCTGCAGTTAGCTTCCCTCATCAGAAATGCAAGTTATGTGTGTTAAACCATATTCAAATGATTATAATAAATGCATTTATATATTATACACTCAATGATTTCTGTCTTTATTTTTCAAATTGTCGGTATTTAAGGGGTTGGATTTTGAAATCCATTGTTGCTTCAATGTATATCTGAGTAGTTATTTTCAATAGTTTTCCTTCTAAATATCACATGAGTTGAATGAATCTAGGCTTTTAAAATATTTTACTTTGTCATAAGTTATCAGTGTGATTACTTAAATGTTCTTTTCATCTTCTTTAATGTCTTTATTTGATATCTGAATGCAGTAACAGTGCTCATTTAGCCCAGCTTCCGGAGATTAAATATGGACTCGTTTTGTGTTTGAGAAAGGTCTTCGACATGTGTTAAAACATACAGGGGTCACTGAAGTCTTTATAGTTTAAGGGGCTTGTTCTTGGTTAAAGCCTTACTTTCCATTTAGACTAATGTGTTGCTCTCCTTGAGAGAAAGAACATATTATGTTGATGTAATGAGAGGACTGAGAGCTGGAGCCTGGCCAAATTCAGGCTGTGTGTTGGTGTGTGTGTGTGTGTGTTAGTCATTTTAGTTACAGGTTTAGGAACCACTGGCATTATTGGACATTGACTGAGTTGTTGTTGTGCACATGTGCCCAGCAGATCTGCGAAGTGGAAAGTCATGATGTGCCCAACTTTAGGGTCCGAGTGCTAGTGGAGATATGCTTTGGTCTATATATCTGTGTGAAATTACTACGTTTAGTTTATCAATCTCTTAGCCAATGAGAATCTTCCAACCTGAAGCAAGGACTTAGCTTAGACCTTGGTGAAGGTATAATTGCTGTGATCTTTGTAACCATAAGCGGGCGGGGTGGTGGATGGATGGGTGGGGGGACTACGAACTCCTTGTGAGTGAAGTTGACTTCTCCTGATGAAACTGCACTCTATCTTCAGAAAAAACTTTTCTTCATTTCATTAATTATGACACTGGGTCATTCATTCATCATATCTGGTTCTGGATCTTTGACTGTAATTACCTTTGCAGTATATAATTATTTTATTTTATTATTTTTAATCCTGAATTTTGTTTGCTGTCTTTAAATAGGATGGCTTGCTTAAAGTCACCATGAAATCAAAACGGATTATTCTTAATTATTAACGGAATATTGCAGTATTTATTATAAATGATTTATCCATGCACTCCTTTTTTCATTTTCTCGTAATCTTAAATCAAACTTCCCCTCCCTTTTGCAGTGACCTCCCTCTTCTCTTCTCCGATGATGTATTTACTGGCGTGAGGATGCAACCTGTCAATCGTTTGAATCACACATAGCAAACCATCCAACAATCATTCCCGCCCTACATTTTTTCTTGTTTAATAATGTTATTTCAAACAGATATCACACGTCACACAATAGGGAAGAAATACTCTTGCAACTTATTTTTCATCCATCCATCCATCGATCCATCTTCTTCCGCTTCATCCGGGGCCGGGTCACCTACTTTAAATATTGAATTTCATTAATTGTGTAAATTGTGTTGTCAATCAAAACCGGTACAGATAAAACTTTTTTACTTAAAAACTCACTAATGGGCTTTATGCACAGCTCCACTAGCCTACTTCCTGAACTTCAGCCAGCTCCTTGTTTCCTGTCTGGTATTATTGGACACATTGATTAATTCAGGTGTGTTTGATTATTGTTGCCGTGACTACTGAGGTCAAGCACACCTGAATTATTCAAATTGTCCAATAATGGTATACAGGCAACAAGGAGCTGGCTGAAGTTCAGGAAGTAGTGCAGTTGTGCATAGAGCCTATTCCCCCTTACAAATTGTACAACTAAGATGCGTAAACCAAAAACTATTGAAACTAAGAAACGTGCCTGCCAAAAGTCTTTGATTTCCTTGAAAAGTGAGCTGAACAGATGAAGAAGTCTTCTGACCATCGATTGTAAGGAAATCCAGATGCTTATTCTAGGACAGATATGACTTACTTATTCTGATAATAATCAAGATAAGGTAAAAGGTGTGCTGTAAAATGCACTTTAAAACACGTCAATGCCTTATTACCACCAGGACATTAAAAGGGGAGACTCTATCCATCTCACTTCCCCTCATAATCCTCTTGCATCTTTTATACCTCAGCTCTTAAAGGGATACTCCACTTTTTGGGAAATAGGCTCATTTTACAACTCCCCCAGATTTAAACTGTTGGGTTTTACCGTTTTTGAATCCATTCAGCTGATTTTCTGATATTTAGAAGAATATCTGTAACCAGACAGTTTCTGGTCTCATTAACTTCCATAGTATATTTTTTTCCTACTATGGAAGTCAATGAGACCAGAAACCATCTGGTTACTGACATTTTTCTAAATATCAGAAAATCGGCTGAATGGATTTGAAAACGGTAAAACCCAACAGTTTAACTCTGGGGGAGTTGTAAAATTAGCCTATTTCCAAAAATAATAATAATAATAAAAAAAATAAAAAAGAGTATATCCCTTTAAATTACTAAAATGTATTCACAATTTGCTCTTGCGTTACATGCATTTGTTTCATCCTCACTATGATCCTCTATTATCCTCACAGCCTCTTAAAAGCATAAGCAATTGCATTAGTTAATGATAGTCTTTGCAACAGGCCATATAGTGAAGTTGAATAGTATGTTAAGTGCTGATGCAGGTGTGAGATTTACAGAAAGAAAGGCTGTGTTTACACCCAGGGTCTGGAACAACAGGCCCCTCTTTATGAGCACACTTAAATCATTAAAAGAGGAGCATGACGACGAACACACATGTGTTCCTGATACTCATATTCCACTGGTGCCTCTATGAGACAAGAGTCAGCTCAGGTAAGTACCCCTGGCTCTCTTCACAATTCTTTTTCTGTTTTGAAAAATTGTACTGTTTTTTTTGTTCTGAACTCTGATTATTCATCCATGTGAATAATGTCTAGTGTTAAATAATTAACTGTGAAAATGTGTAGGCGTGGGAAGAAAGGCTTCATGGTATGGGTGGAATTTCCATTTCCATTTATTTTATTATTTTTTTATTTAATTTATTTTATTATTTTTATTCTATGGGAAAAGAACTGTTTTAATAATTAGCTTAAAAGTAAATCATGGCCGCACTCCATGGTCACTTTGGTGTTTGTGTGATCTCAAGGCCACTGGGTCTGTTTATTTAACATTGTTGAGGACAAAATACCATGTAAAATGAGACAAAATGCAACAAATGTCCATTGTATTATTTTTCTTTGTAATTATAACATTTCCAGTATTTTAACCTGTGACTTTTGAAATATGAGTCATGCAGCTTAAGCTATAAACCAATTAATGTGCAGAATGCGGTGACATGATTTACTTTGCCATTCTTGACTTGTTCTGTACTTAATATAAACTAGGTTTTAACTAGGTGTTTAATCAAAGCCCATCAACCAAAGGTAAACACTATTTTGAGTATGTTTAGCTAAAACATCACATGTTCTCACTATGAATGACTATTAAGGGAAGTCAGAGGAAATGAGCTAACCACATTTTCTGAGTCAAGATCTGTTTATGAAATCCAGAGGTAAAATTGTAATATGTAAAGCAAAATGACTGCTTTTGACTCAACATTAGGAATCTGTTTTTTTTCCAGGAATTTAAGGTGTCTGACTTTTTATCACTTCATGTTTCTTCCTCATTACTTTAGTTGCAGTGCTGCGGGATGTCATGGAGCTGATAGAGTAAGTAATATTTTAATGGCTTGTTTCCCTTCACAGACACAGATTCACATAAGCTGTACAGCTTTTGACTTTGTGCCTTCTGGTTTGATAAGCGTACACATGGACGGACTTGCTTCACTTTATGGCTTCATCAGATTTCTAAGTGTACTAAAATACTGTCCGGGAAGTACCTCTGCAGAGGGTATATTGACTTGTTTATGGCAGTGCACTAGATCTCATTTGCTGCTTGTGTATAGAACTTATCAGAGGGCAGAAACTCTTTCCTTAACCTGTTCTTATGTTCATTAAGGAAGTTTACCTTCAATCCCAAGGAGGGAATAGACAATCCAGCCATGGTGACTGCAGACGATACAGGTTAATGAGTTCTTGCATTGGATATTATTAGGGCCTTTTTGTGTGTGGATAGACTGAATACTTTGAGATTTAGAATTAAAATTATTTTATTGTGTTTTTTATTTATTTTTGTTAATTGTTTTTTACTGAGACCATGACAGCTTTCAGATGTCTGTTCTATAGGGTTCCCCAAACTTAATGGAAAGCTAATATTTAATTAAATCATACAAAAAAAATAATAAAATTAATATAAAACATCTACTAAAAATATTAAGTATTTAATTTGTTTATCTGTATGTCATGTGACTATTAATCAACATCAGAGAACTACAAACATTTAACTGTGTTGTTTAATTATTAAAATATTGACTTAAAAAAAATTACAAAAAAGTTTGGGATGTTCCCTATACCATTATTATATTTTATAAACAAATACAGCTCAGAATAATACAAAATGCTGCTAAAATGTGTTACCATAGTTTATAGTATCAGATTGTCAAATTAACTCCAGTGTTTTCTGACAGAGCATGTGTCAAATCCCACACCACGTGTGTGTGTGTTGAGGAAGGAAGAAGGAGAAATCTTTGGCTTCCGTCTGCGTGTGGAAAGAGGGCGGCGGGGTCATATAATCAGGCAGCTGAATTCAATGGGTGTGGCAGAGCGGAGTGGGCTCAGGGATGGGGACCGCTTGCTTGAAGTCAATGAGAAGTTTGTTGACAATGTGGAACACATGGAGGTGAGAAGTCATGATCTTTTTTTTGCAATTGTTGCATGTTTTTTTTTACTGTACAAGCTATGAAGATATGTTTTTTGTGTCAGGCTTTGTAACAGATGACTTACTCATTTTTTTAGGTGGCCCGTATGATTCAGGTGAGTGGATCACAGTTGTGCTTTCTGGTGTTAGATGAAAAGGCCTACAACCAGGCTTTTTCTGAGGGCCGTGACCTTAGAGAGTTGGCTAAAGCCAGCCGCGGAGAAGGATGGAGGCCTCCTCGTCTCTGCCACATCAAGAAAGATACACCTGGCCTGGGCCTCAACATACTGCCTTTGGAAGGTAAGAACCACAGTATCTCACATAAAAATTAAAAAATATTCTGTAATACTGTTTGTAACGTCATTTTTTAAAAGAAGTGAGGTTAAAGGTCAAGTGTGCGCTTTCTGGTGTATCTGTGACGTAGGTGAGAAAGGCAAATTCACAGTAAGCCCAGTGAAAGGGGGGGCCGCAGAGAGGGCAGGAGTGAGGAAAGGTGACCGGCTGATCTGGATGGATGGTGCCATGGCCTGTGAACTCACACACTCTGCCATCAGCAGAATGGTAAGTGTAGTGTTGATAAATGTTATATCATAGTTGATAAATGTTGTAACCCTTTAAGGGTGGTGTTACATGGGAAGGTGGGTGTGGTCAGTGGGACCCGGGGTGCAGGGGTTGCACGAGTGTAATGTAAGAAAGAGGGCAATAAAACAAGAAACGTGTTCGGCAGCTTCGGCTCGATAGTCTGCACTCTCCGACTTTTTGTGGATGTATTTGGTATGCATGGCTTCAAACAAAGACACTAAAATGCAACAAACATTAACTAAATAACAGAAAATTTAACACACAACCTAATATATATTAAATAAGAAGAAACAAACTATTAGAGACTATTTTTCACTGTAAATTATTTGGCGATTCATTGTTCCAAATGTTACATTATTTTACTGGAAAATTCCATATAATGCAATGTTGCAACCATTTAATGGCAACTGACAGTTACAATATTTTTTTTCTTGGAAACATTTTTATAGTGTGCAAAGCTCTTCTGAGCTATATGTGTCAAACTCATGGGCAGCATGTAGACCTTTTGTCTCTCACATGATGGTTATGGTGATGATATTTCTAGGTGAAGAAGTGCAGTGATCACATGACAGTGCTGGTCATTGACAGTGACAGTGAGAAGAGTTATGCCTGTAGGAAAATGCCCATTCTCCCAGCTCTGGCGGACGCAGAGAACATGCCGTATCGGCCCCACAGACTGCATTTGGTGTTGGGGCCGGAAGGGTATGGCCTCTTGCTCAGGCTGGAGAAGGCTGGAGGAGGACGCAGCGGTGAGAGGCAAACACACATTTGACATGTACTAATTTATCTGCAATCTATTTGTACATCTACGTAAATGGATTGCTGTCTACTTATGTTTGGTTTATGCAGTTCACATGGTGAGAGAGGTGGATAAGGGCAGCCTTGCTGAACTGGGAGGTGTTAAAGAAGGTGAGATGCTTCTTGAAGTGAATGGAGAATCCACAGACTCAATGGATCATGATGAAGTTGTCAGCAAAATCAGACAGAGTGGGCAGCAGGTCACCCTCACAACTATGCCACCTCAGGGCCATGACTTCTACACTAAGGTGAACATACAACGTATACTAATATAGGTGTGATTCTTTAATTATGGGCATTTTTGACTACTTACAAAATAATGTTACTTTTTTTACTTCAAATTACATTTAATACCATTTATCAAAAGTCACAGGTATAAAGTTCAGATTAAGGCCTTGATCAACCAAAGTGATAGTGTGCACTAGAAGTGATAGTAACCAACTAACTTTGAACTACACTTTGAAAAAAATATATATTTTAACCCATTTGATTATGACAATTTAAAGCAAAAAAATATATATTCTCAGGAGATATACATATACATATATATATATATATATATATACATACATTTTTAAATATAATACATTTTTAAAGATTGATTGTCTTTTTACTTATGTCCGTTTGTCTACTTGTTGTCTGTTAAACGTCATGTTTCACTCTTTCTTAGCTGGGACTCTCCCCCTTACTGTTCTGTGTGGATTTTACATCTGATAGCCCAGAGAAAAAGGAAATCCCAATGACGCTGAATCCTTCAGTGCCCTCTGTTGAGCCTGAGGTGGATGTGCAGATTGATCCTAATGTTAGACGCTGTATATTGCAGAGAGGCTCGGCTGGTTTTGGCTTCCATTTGGGTTGCGTCCAACAGAAACCTGGAACTTTCATCAGCCAGGTACAATGAAGCCCATTCACTGACAAATCAGCCTTCATACGATACTGACTTCAGATGTTAGGACTGGATAGAAATGAACCTTTGTTCTGGATCTGTGGGAACTCTTCACTAAAGTATACTCTTGGAAAACCAGCTAGTCTACATATCATGGGAGTCTTCATTTGTCATAAATGATAGAATTACATAAACATTTTATAAAAGATCAGTGATACAACTCAGTTAGATACTCTGACAATTACTACAAGTAAAATCTATAATTTCAAGTAAATTTGACGGTGTATAACTTACAATTACCAACATTTTTTTTAGGTAGCAGAAGAGGGTTCAGGTCTGCTTCAGGGTGATATAGTGGTGGAGGTGAATGGACAAAATGTGGAGAAAGAGTCTGTGGAGGATGTGATCTTACATGTGAAGAGAGGAGGAGACGCTCTTTCTTTACTTGTAGTAGATCAAAAAGGTTATGACTGGCTGAAGAAGAATGGGAAGCCAATCTCTGTGAACAAATTAGCAACAATCTCTGAGGTATGCAATAAATATTGTTGTGCTTTCTCATGTTTCGTATATCAGCGTCGGTGGAGTCGTGAAGAGAAGCACGCAACAAACAAAATCACTCACACTAAATGTAAACAACAACAAGCAGTAAACTAATCCCTGCCTAATGACGTAGCCACATCTGATTGGCTAATTCAAAACTCATTACAGATTAAATAACTGTAACTCAATACATTTATTGATCAATTGCATGATTGTACCACACACACACACACACACACACACACACACACACACACACACTCACACACTCAATAAGCAAACACATCAACTTCATTAACTTTATTTATATTTGTTCATGTACCATTTGTTATAGGTTGACGAAAGTGTTTTGAGTGCTGCTGACCCCCCACACTGAAGACTGATGACTCGTCTGATGCTGACTGGACTTAGTTCATATAGTCGGGATGGCCATGAAACAGTCCTGATAATGTCAATGAGATTAGTACTTTGAGTTTCACTGGTTAGCTAATTTCTCTGAACTGTATTTGCACTTCAGCAATTCAAAACGTGTGCATGATCCCAATTCTGCATAATCATTCAGATTGCTGTAAAGGTTAAGATTGGTCTGGATGTAAAAAATCCAGAATGCATAGCACAAAGATGTTAACATTGTAAATTTCTGTTTCTGAGAAGTATTTATCTATACGTATACTATACTGTATATTGTATATATACTATACTGTATACTGATATAAGTATTTATCAGTATTTTAACATGTGCTCACTATGTTTTGCCAGGTTGTGACTTTTGAATCTGCCATGTTGCATTGTGTCATTGTCATCCTGAATAAATTATCATTTAAATAAGATCAAATGTCTTTTTCTTTTTCGTCAAATCAAAATGTTAAATAAATTAAGATCAACAAATGAAAAACTAAAAATGTAAATAAATGTCTCTATGAATGCTTCAGGAAATAATTTGTTTTTGTATACTGGCCTTGGCTACTGATAAATTCAACATTAATTAATAATAAATAAATAGTACACTATTTTCTTTTACAACACTGATACATGGAAGATGAAGATCTCACCCGTTTTGGAGAATGTAGTGCATTTACAGTCGCACTTAGTCGGCCGTTTTATGCCGCTCTTATTTATGTAAAAATATTTTAATCCGTGCATGATATTACATGTTTAGTCGGGTTGAACCAAATTTTATTTTTATAAACAGTATTTTTTGTTCAACATGTAAGTTACGCTATATATATTTAGATATATTTATTTATAGGCATGATCTAAATTTCTGTCAGGCGTATAAGCTTGCATCCTCGATTGAAGGGTCCTTCGCTGGAGGTGACATTCATTGAAGGGCCCCAGTTTGTGGAGACAAGCGGCGAATAAATCTTCACAGTTCACAGAAATCATGGCCCAGGCGGTACAGAAACTCGTGGCTAAAGTGCCAACGTTGGTCGGCGGTAAGAATAATTACCTTTTACTTAAACTGTAGAAGATTTATTTCTTTGTAATGTTTGTTTCTAGTTAAATGCTTCTGGTTTCCGCAGCTGTTAGAACAGGCCGCGTAAATGATCAAATCATGAATTAACGTTAGATTAATTAAACTTAACGCACACGCTAATGTGGATGACCGATCATTGTGTTAGTAAATGTTTTTGTTCTGTCTGGTCTATAAACTGTTTATAGATTCTTGAATGCATAGCTCATAACAGCCTTATGCTGAAGTTGACAGAACAGTCTCCCAATGTCAACCTGTGTCGATACATTCAGCTCAAATATTTGTGTTGTTCCCATAGACTGTTGTTCCCTTGGCCTTTGCCTTGTGACATTTCTATTTACAATGGCGTTGATTTTTGATATTTTGCAGCTGCTGTGAGCTACTCCAAGCCCCGGCTAGCCACATTCTGGTATTACGCCCGCGTCGAGCTGGTTCCTCCCAGCCCTGGCGAGATCCCCAAAGCCATCAGCGGCGTCCAGGATCTTATCAAGGGCTTCCAGTCAGGACGGCTCGGTCAGACTACAGTCAGGGTTAGTATGGGTCCTTCGAATTCTTGGTTGCATATAAAGTTGAACATTTCCGTTTTAAATAAAATATTTCAATATTTGCATGACAGCTGTCCCACAGCCTGAGCAGATAAGTGATAAAAAAAACTATTTTGTAATTTGCTTTTTTAAATACATAAATATATTTTTTAAAAGCGTGTCTGCTCGGTCTGAGGGACTGTTTTCATGTGACCCCCCCATATATATATATATATATATATATATATATATATTCTTAAATGTTCATAATACATGATTTCAATTAATTAGACATGCTGACTCCCCAACACCCCCCTTAAAAATATTTTTAAAAAATAAAATAAAATTTAAAAAATTGTGCAAGCGTGTTTATCAGGATTGTGTCTTTGTGTGCACATATTGGATTTGTCAGTGAGTAAGACTGTTTTTCATGTACAAAATAAAGGTGGTACTCTGAGAAAATGTATAAATATACTTTTAGATGTTTAAGTGCTATTTGAAGTATTGGGATCGCTAGTCAAAGGCTTAACCTGTTAAAAACGGAGTATCCGGCACTGGGGCTTAAAGGGATACTCCACCATTTTTTTTTTCCATATTAAACCATGTTATTCCCTTAACTATGACGAGTTGATGCATACATCTGTCGTCTCAGTGCGTGCACTCAATCGTTCTGGCGCGTGAGACACTGATCACACTAAATTTAGCCCAGTTCTTTCAATATGGGACCAAACATCTCCACGTTTTCCCTATTTAAATAGTTACACGAGTAGTGTAACTCGACCTAGGGCTGTGACACAAAATAAAACGTTGCGCTTTTCTAGTCGTATAAAGTGGATAACTATATTGTATGGTGGAATACCACAGCAAGTGCTTGGGCGCAGATTTATCTATGGACTCGACTCAGTAATATCATCACTCCAGAGAGTGAGAGGGGGGAGAGGACTTTTCACGAGTGATATTACTGCGCCAAGTCGAAGCGCTCCCAAGCACAAATAATTCACATTTTTATTACAATATTGTTCTCTTTATAATCTTGTGTAATATGACTGTCCCAATAGTCATTATTAGTCGTGTGTTGTCGTTTGAGCTGAGCGCGTTAAATATCACGTCAATTCTCAACCAAATGCATCCAATATGAGAGATATCATATAGTAATTGATATATAGATAGGTTACACAAAATAAACTATTACAATTTATATTTGCACAAAACAAAAGGCTGTGAATGCACACGCAAACTTATAGTCATGATGGTGTAAAATAGTCCTAAACAACTCCGGTATGCGTCGTTCAGTGGGCCTCAACACTTCACCACACCGGCACGCTCGCTTTCATGTTTCGTGGTTGAGCAGCATGCATGCATGCATATGTATTCTTGTCAATTAATCGATTGTCGATTAATCGTTGACATCCCTATAGATATATTTCATTGTCACAGTAATATTTAGCTGTTCATTATAATTGTTTGGCAAACTAGACTACTAATAGTCATATTTAATAGATTATTAATTTTTAATGTTTCTCATCACTTTTTTTTTTGCCACCACAGGATGCTATGAGGAATGGGCTTGTTGCCACAGAAGTTCTAATGTGGTTCTACATCGGGGAGATTATTGGAAAGGGAGGCATTATTGGCTATGATGTATAAATGTGGACTGTCCTGTTTGCTTGCTTTCGTTGCTAAGTTGTGTGTGTTCCCTTCTTTATCAGAATTCTTGGAATCCAGGAACTAAATAAATAAATATTATTAAAGAACAGCTTTCATGCTTTTTTTAATTCCAATTTAGTCAGTGGAGCCAGGATAACGGTACAGTGAATTACAATATTGTTGAACTCTAGGATGTTTCCATCACAGTTTAGTACTTGATGGTGTTTTGAGCTCAGCCCTTACATGATGATACTCTTCACTGTATAACCACTGCCCTTTAGAATGTTTCCTCTCTTCTTGATTTAAATGAGTGAACATTTTTAGTGTGGGATGGTGTTGACCACTGTGAGAAATTCCATCTCCTAGCCTATGTTAGGTTAGAAGGGGCTCAAGATTTTTTTCACAAGAAAAAAAAAACATGCATGCATGTGTATACATGTGGGACATAGGTTTATTTTGGCATACACACACAAATCATGTAATAATTGACATCTCTTCACGCTCCTGTTTTTCTGATAGCATTCGCATAACATTTCCCAAGTATCTGTGAAACTCCTGTCGGACATCTTCAGGCTCTTCCTCAAGGTTTGAGTGAATGAGAGGCAGCTTGTTTAATTGTGGGGCTACACAGAGGATAAATAAAATGTTTTTGTTGTAAATGTCATATGCACTCAACATTTCAAACATCAGCAATTATTGAAGGGGTGTTCAGAAATTAAATGAGAATTTTAAATGAAAAGGCAAATAACAGCATCATATTAAAATCTGCAGTAACATTAATTATAGCCAGGTCTTCATCAGCCTCAAGATAGCTTATTTCTCTGACAAACTAATACTGTAAAGTGGATACGTTACCCAATGGTGGATGGGTATTGTCAGCTCCACACCCTGGTTTATGATGTGCTATGAGCAGACACTGGGCCTCTAGCAGTCCCTGTGAGGAGATGATTGTTGAGTGCCAGGTCTCAATTTCCTTCAGATGACTGGGCACATCTGGGTTAAATACAATAACTACCCCATTGGAGTCTTTCATTATAGCTGGCCAACATGATTCAAACCTGTGCACACACAATATTGAATGTATTCACTCAAGAAAGAAAATAACCTTGTTCAGGAAAAGTGGTCTACATTTGGTTAACTTACTTGAAATCTCCCGCACAATCCCATAGTTCCACTTCACATGCTGAATTTTTGTTGCCATTAGATAAACTGTGAGATTCAAACTCAAGTATCCTATAGACGGGAATTATTAGAGCATAACAAAAACAAGACGTTTGGCCAGACAGCATAAACATTGATATTTATTGCAACAAAATATTTCAAATCAACCCACCTTACGCCTTGTGTAGGGCTGTAATGATCAGCACCAATTTGTTCCGTTGTGTCTGAGAGAAAATTAGCCAATGCTGTTTTTCCACACTGTCAACATGAAATATGAAAAATAGTGATCTACACTTAATAATTTAATATTATACATCGCATTCTACACACAACCAAATGGTTTACCTCACTTGGTCCAATGAATAATATTTTCACTTTGACCATCTTGACGTATCGAGAGAATAAAAAGACAAGGAAGAGATTTTTGAGTAACGTAGAGACCCTATGGCAGAGACCTATTTTTCGAACCTAGCTAACGTTAGCGCGCTAGCTAACAAAGATAACAAGTTCACGTGCAGAAAAAAACGAATTACTAAACATTTAATCAACGTGTCAAATACAAATAAGTGCGATATTTCTCCTAGTAAGTTATATAGACAGCTAGATGAAGACCATGGCGAGTTATCTCATCATCATGGCTAACATAAACAACTCGTTTCCAAGGCGATTATGCAGAAATTACGCGTCGCAGATTCGCTAACCTTCATTCATTTAAAATACATTCTTAATAAAAATATAAACAAATTACATACTTAATCCATTAATTAAAAATATACATAGACTGGCCAGACGAAATAAGAGTTGATTTTGCCAATTAGTTTTCAGAAAGGCTAGACAGACAACGCTGGATTTTATCGACAATTAATTCAAGATTATACCGGACTTTTGCACATAAATAACCGTTTATTGTATGAAATTACAACTTATAAAACACATGTGACAGCTTGCCCATTCTACCGCACTTCTGAAAAATAACTTACTCTGAATTTTTCAGATTTCTATTTGAACTAGCTTTCACTTTTGAAAACCAACATGTGTAACGTATATTACAGACTTGAATCACATGTCCTAAACGTGATCCTGTGATTTCTATCGCCAAAAGTTGCTATAGTGGTTAAGTTGTATTTCCTTTTATAGCCACACGAGGACAGCACACATCTGTCATCTGCCATGCTGCTTACAAACGTAGCAATCTGTGTCCAGCAGAGCAAATTTGTCTTCAAAAAAGCTTTCAACGAAAATAACACGTACGCCCAAGTGAATTGAGGGTTAAAAATAAACCGGGTGACACAAAGCTGTTAACAGGTACGTAGCTGTCAGAGGATGTTACCTTAAAGTTTAAAAAAGTAGTGAATCTGCTCCAATATGGCCTCTATATTTAAAAGATAAAACAAAGATACTTTGTGTCAGAAATTGTTGCTGCAGTTTATACACTTTCACCCACAGAATGTTCATTTTAGCAGCACAAAAATGTCTTGTTAAAATAAATGACATTTTATTATTACTGCCAATGTTATGTGATTATGTTTTTCTAACAGTAAAGTCAGATCATCCAGCTGTATAATGTCCACTACGACAGCAAACCAGTGACCTTTGACCTCCAGTAATTGTAAAACATGTTAAACATCTATGTGACCACGTTATACTTTTATTAGATCTGTGAATGGGAGTGTTAGAAAAAAGTTGTATCCTTCTGATCATTTTAGTTAGATTTTTGGAGCAGACCATTTATGTTCATGTTATGTTTTATGTTTCAGGCTGCAAAAAAACATTTTAATTACTGTATTATGGCAGCCGAAAAGAAATGTGTGTGTGTGTGTGTGTGGAGGCACTACAACTTATACAATGCATTTTTCTCAGTCATTGTGATTCAAAATCTCCACATTGTAGTATTTGTCTAAAACTCACATAATGTGAAAATCAGATGAGCTTTGGCAATGTAGAGTGTATTCATACTGTAAACATGCGTCTTGTGTTAAACTAAGACAATTTATTGTTAAATAGTTATGTTTTTTTTGTTGTTGTTGTTGGTGAATGTGTGGTTTCAGCAGCAAAACACAAGACTGAGATTTTGACTGAGAACAAATGACCAAAATTGTTTCATTGACAATAGTATTTAATGAGAGACCAGTATGTATAACAACTTTAAAACTTTATTGAAATATAAAGATGTCATTGCTGAATAATGTTGCTTTACAATGAGGATAGGTTTGCATTTGGATACATATAATAATATTAACTTAAGAAGATATTAGCATCTAAGAGTTTTTCTTCATTTAAGCCTTCATTTAGGAGAACATTATATATTCTGCAGATAGGATCTTTACTGAAAAGTTACCTTCTTCCTTCAGAACCTGATAAAATAGTTTAAATGTCAGACAAATGGCATTCAACATCAAAGACAGAGTAAAAAAATCATAGAATAAAGAGCAAAAATGTCTGTCCCACACTTGAGATTCTTCATGAAAATTACGCAACTCATGTAGTGTTCATTTTAATTGACAGATCTTGACTGACGTTCCAACCCCAAACCCAGGATAGATGGGCTCAGTAAATTTGGTATCGAAACGATAGAGACGTGTCATAGTCTCACCAATACTGTAGAAGGCCAACACCCCTGCAGAGTGGTCCAGAAAGACCCCTATTCTCGAAGAGTGAGGGCCACTAACAGCCTTGTCTACCCTGTTATGCCAGGCCGAGTACCCTGTGTCAGAGCAGAGGAGGCTCCAAGATTTATCGTTGTAGCCCAGCAAGCACAGGGAGCCTTTACCCTTTCGGCTAATGCCCCGATAGGCCACTCCAATCGAGAATTCTCCACTCCACTCGATTTCCCAGTAGAAGCGGCCACCTGACAGAGCCTCACGACACAGCACCTGGGCAAAGCTATCGAAGCGATCTTGGCTTTCTGAGTATGGCTGCAGGTCTCGGGTTCTAATCACCTTTCTGTTTCCTTCAGATAAGAACAGCTCCTTATGTGCCGTGTGGGGGTCTAGTCTCAGCTGACAGTAGTCTGGAGATGAGTAGACAGATAAAGGTTGCTTTAATGTGTTGCTTCAAACAGATCTTTATAAATCTTCCCCTGTCCGTATTTAAATTCTGATTTTATTAGTAATAATGTCATAAAAAGCCTCTGGGACTAGAAACAATATTAAAATTCTGGCCAATACAGATTTTTTTCATGTTCTGACTGGCAACAAACAAATGGACAATATTAATTATAAACTACTTCATCTATACTACTTCCCCTCGCTAAAATCTATAAGCAGCCACGTTTTAAATACAGTCAATTTAGGCATCACAACTTCATAATGTGGATTATGAAAAATGGATATTCATTTTGAGATTTGCTAAATTATTAGTGTTTTTAAGTGATCTAAATATAAAAATATATAGAAAATTAGCATTTATGATTAAATGTCCAGTATATTTTTAATATCTACTGATTACCAATATGGCACTGTTATATTGTGAGAAACACAAACATTTGGATTTGAGAATAAGGAAATCATGATTTGTTTTTAGATACTTACATTTCAGAAATTCAGATCGTGTCCTGGGTTCTGTAGGAGGTGAACTGTCCACTGTATGAACTTCTTTAACTGAACACAAAGAGAAACACAGACTTTATGAGGTCATATCTCATTTCCCATTCGTTTTTATCTTCTCAAATAAATACTGTTAAAACATTAATAAAAACATTAATACATCTAACCAACCCCAAACATTTGAACGGTAGTGTATTATGTAATGTTTTTTTTTCCCCCAACTAGCCATTTTTAGCTTGTATTTGCTCCATTCATGTGTGATTAATGTAAATCAATATATAGGTAAGTATTTAATTTGTCTTACCTCTCGTACTTCTTTCCTTGGTACGATTCTCCACAGTGTACACTGGTACGTCGTTCACTGTTATAAACAAATAGGAAAACTTGATTTACAATTACCTTTTTAAACATGAAATACTAGATTAATGCAAGCAGATCTGAATAAGGCACTAAATCTTATTGTTTCAAATTCTATTAATAGAATTGAATAGCTCTTTTGTTTGTCATTTGAACTTTGCTCAGTGGATTGGAAACTTAGAAGAGTTGAGGAACTCAAAACACTGTTTACAGTCTCCATGTAATCACATGGCTTCCTTGCTGAAGTCATGTGTACTAGTTACCAAAAGGCCTGACTTATCAGAGTTAAAGACTGATCTATATTTAAATGTTGGTTATTCTTTTGGGACTTGAGACCCAGAAATTATATGTGTTGATAAACTGAAAGCGCTAATTGTGGCTCTTTAAATACAAACTGAGTTCAGCCGTACCCTCCAAGTTGATGTAAAATAGAGGGCAGTGTGTTCAGATCAGCAAACAGGGACAACTTCAACCCAAAAAAAAAACTAAGCCTGTGTCTGATATGCTGTGCAGTGTGTGCTCTGACCTGATTTTGAGATTTTGCGCAGTTCATCTCTGCCCAGCTCCTCCAGCTTCTCTTTGATCTCAGCCACGGCCTTCCTGGCTGCGCTGAAGGAAAAGTCCGGATTCAGAGACACTCTGGGTATGAAGCCATCATCAGTTGGGGTGCAGAGATAATTGAAATTCTGTTTAAAAGGATAGAAATCTCAGTATATAAAATGTGTAGTGGTGGAAGCCTTGATTACTGAAAGGTAACTGTGTTTGTCCAGTGTCTTTGAAACTTTCAAGTAAAGAAGGTGTGATGCCAAATAGTTTGAATAGCCTTTTTGATGTCAAATATGATGATTTCCATTTTCTAAAATATAAAAGCTAAAAATATATATTTTTAGAAAAATAAAAAAATATATTTTTTGTCAAATCAACTTAAATAATTAATGTAGTTCAGATAACATATTATTTTGAGTTTCTGATTATTAAATCAATCTCCTTCATTGTGTTAACTCACTTTTTCCATTTGAATGAACTTAAAATTTTAAGGAAACCAGGTAACTTAATATATTAATATAACCAACAATATTTTTTTACAGTGCAGCTATGTTTGTCAAATATTAAAGGTGCCATTTCTACTGCACAAGGAGTAAAAAAAACATAATATAATGTAAATATAAATAACTGGGGTTTAAACTGTTACTGTAAAGACATAATTAAAAAAAATATCAAAAAATCTGAATTTTTGATCCCATCGATCTAATTTTGAAAACTCATGCCTTAATGTACCTGTAAGAAGTGAATGTGATCATCAGTGCTATAAAGCTGTTTAAGTCCGCTCTCTTTCTTCTTCAGTTCTTCAATCTCCTGCTCCAGTCGCTCCATCAGTCCCTCTGCCTGACCGAATGCAGCCTTCTCATTGATGTTGATCAGTTTGGTGACCTCTGACCTCATCCTCTCAATGGAGGTGATCATCTCATCAAACATCTTCTTGCTTTCGGTCATCGCTCTTTGTGCAGAGCTCTGGGGTAAAAATGAGTCAAGTTTAAGAGTCCATTGTCCATTCTTTTAGTAGGAAACGGTTTTGTGTTTTAGTTTTAGTGCATCTGTTTTGCAAGAATAACCAATAGATAACATTTACAACTCATTGCAATTACTCAACAAAAAAGCCATGTATCAGCGTGTATCTAGAGAGCTGGCATCTACCCTATGAGGAACAAAAGAACAATTATGGCCACTTACAAGGACTGTTTGCTTTCCCAGATTGAAACAGTTACACACTGACTTAACAGATAAAAGGCCTTGTGTCATATCACCTTTGCCCAGATAAAGCAGTTAGGTTGTTCTTTTTTGGTCTAATGTTCTATGGCGTGACCTCAATATGAGCAGTGACAATAAAACTGTTACAAGTGAGCCTGAAACATACTTTTAAAGAATCCACTGCCGTCTTCAGCTCCTCCAGTTCTTTGGTTCTCTGCTGGCATTTTTGTTTGATCTCCGCCTGGGACACTCCAAGAAGCTTCTGTCCATGAAACAAGAGAAAACATAACTCAGTCTTTGTTGACATAGATTCAATTACAAAACAAAACTCCTCTTCAAGTAAATTCTGGGAATGTGCAGCAATATAATACAGAATGACATTTCATGTCACATGTCTTCACATATGATAATTTTAAGTTATGTTTTTTTTTCTTCTAGAATTCAAAGAACCTGCTTTATATGGATGCCTTTATCTTCGAAAAGAGAGGGGAATGTTAATCACTCCAGGAATGTAAAACTAGCTGGGTCTGCTTGCTGGAGAGACAGTTCAAGGTGCACACGCTCAGTTCTTTAGGGAAAGAGGAGGGGGCTTCAGAGCAACCCCTTGCCAAGCTCACCGAACCATTCTTCAAGATAAGCTTGAAGGAATGTGGAGAATCTGGGGAGGGGGTGAATAAAAGTGTGTGTGTTTGTGGTGTGTGCCATGGTACATGAGGACTTAAATCTGGGATTCCCTGCGTTTAACAGAACAAACAAACCATTCGCAATTAGTGCCTGCGATAAGTATTGGATTACGTATATAATTACTGTATCTAAACCGCGTCCGTGACAGTTTAGTCAAAACAGTACAAAAACACATCAACTGCTGTGCTCCCTCCTTGTCTCGAGCTCGTTCAGTACTAATGAATTGAAGGAAAAGCTTTGAAATCTTAAACCTTTGAAAGGTCTTCCTTCCATTCAGTTCTCCAGTGTATTGATGGAACGGTAAACATCTGGCCAGTATCTATAAATAGTTTCGGATGAAATATTTTCACTATCCTCACAGTCAAATTGTACAGTGAGCAGTTTTTCTTGCGAAACTCAAGTTTGAAGAGGCGGTTGTCCACATCTGCTGAGGTTTATGATGTCTTTGGGTCAAGGTACAAAAAGCAGTGTACTATTTTTTTATTCTTAGCGTGCAAACGCCCTATAGGGGGAGGTTGGGATGGTCTGTACGCTCCCTCCTGATTTTCTCAAATTCACATTCCTTGCCTCTCCCTACAAAAGAACACAGACCTGCCCAGTTTCTCATCCCTCGTTGCTCATAACAGTTATTTTTCTTGCACTAAAACAGATCATCTCAGAAAGGTTTGGACGGTGTTTAAATCAAGTAACCTCTGAGTTGTCCATTGTAGAGGAACACACCCTTTTTGTGACTCACATAGTTTAGGAGTTGTAACTATGTCACTATGCTTCTTTTCTATTTCTATCAGTTTAATCATTGCCTCCTCCCTTTCTTTTCCATATTTCCTAATCAGTTTTTTTTTGTAATGATCTGGATCAGCATGTTTGTGTTAACACAAAACCGGTTATATGGTGTATCTACGTGACTTCTTGGCAGTTTTTTCTTAAGAAGACCTATTTTAGGTTCAAGAACATTGTTCTCAAGAACATTTCTTGTTAATTAATATAATCATTTAAAATGAACTTGTAACCCTAACAGCCCCCCTCTAGCCTCTCAGTAACTTCA
The DNA here is from genome assembly GCA_038021265.1 of Cyprinella venusta. Lineage (NCBI taxonomy): Eukaryota > Metazoa > Chordata > Actinopteri > Cypriniformes > Leuciscidae > Cyprinella > Cyprinella venusta. Next base: position 34,173,037 of record CM075865.1, on the reverse strand, counting down.
GGTAAGTTTACTTAAGCAGTCTGTTTTCCTTACCTGTTTTTCACTCCTTTCTGCTTCGGCTGAGACTATGTCATGACCCTTGTGTTCGCTTACAGTACAGAGAGCACAAATACACATCTGGTCTGTTCGACAGAACAACTCTAGGCTCTTCTGGTGCTGAGGGCAGATCTTACGGTCCAGGTTCCCCAGCTCATCCACCAGCTTGTGCCTCTTGAATGTGGCGGACTCGTAGTGGGGCTTCAGGTGCTTTTCGCAGTAAGAGGCGAGACAGTTGAGGCAGGACTTGACCGCCTTGTAATTCTTTCCACTGCAGAAGTCGCAAGGAACATCCCCGGGGCCAGCATAGCTTCCATTACTTGGAGGCGTTAAGTTTAAGCCAGTCTTCTTAATCTTCTCCGCAACTTTGGTGAGAGTGGCGTTTGGCCTCAGTACGGGTCTCTGGGTGAACGTGATCCGACACTGGGGACAAATGTAGATGCCAGTGTAGTCAGCCTCGTTCCAGTAGCCGCTGATACAGTCCATGCAGAAGCTGTGACCACACGGGATCGCAACAGGGTCCCTCAGGAGCTCCGTACATAGAGGGCAGCTGAAGTAATCTGAAGATAGTTGCTCAGCCATATTTTTTGTACTCTATTCAAAAACAAACGCCTGAAAAGTTTCCGTAAGAGAAAGAGGAGTCGAACGTTGGGTGGCTGGTGTTTTACTACAGACAGCCTTGAGTTTCTGAATTCCACAGGTTATTAATTAAAGGAAGCAAAGCCCTCCCCTTTGTACTGAGGGAGTGTGTTGAAGAGAGGAAGGAAGAGAGAGAGAGAGAGAGAGAGAGAGAGAGAGAGAGAGAGAGATTAGAGCACAACACAGCTCAGATAAACAGGTTGAGCCAGGAGTCTTGAGAGAGAGAGAGAGAGAGAGAGAGAGAAAGAGGGGGAGGGAGGGACCAGGGGTGGAGTGAAAGACATTGAAGAAAAAAGGTACAGTTGAGAATGAATGAATTGTAGTGTAAAGCAGGGCCATCCAGGATGAAACTTAAAAATGAAAAGCTCTCTGTTTTACGTTCACAAAATGCTTATCCATTTGCTGAGAAGCTGAAGGACATTTGCTTCAGTTACCCTAAAACTACAGCTTGTTAATAATTGGCCATTCTTGGTTGGCTCTGGTGTTACATAGTTTGTTTATTGTCTAGGATACTCTCTTGCTTTCATTCTTTAAATGATATGCCTATTTGGTTGAAAACTGCTACCTGAGCTTATGATAAATAATGGAGCTTTTTTCAGATTATCATTTAATATTTAAAATTTAGCATTTTTGGTTTTATACATTTTATGTCTTTCTATACATTTATACATTTTATTTCTTTCTGTAGCACACCTATCTGGCTTTTTAAAGCTTGTTATAATCTGACATATAAAGTTGCGACTGTAAAATATATTGCGTTGAACTGTCTTTCATAACACAAAGGCATGTGCTACTACGCTCACTGCACTAAACAAACAATAACAGTCAGTCTAAAAGGTGAGTTTGATCTGAATGTATGAACTAATGCCAGTTGAACTGGATTGGGTGTTGCAGACTTGAAAATATGTCATCAGTTTGTTTTCGATGGGTGTGACAGAAAGAAGAATGAACAATATTTATGTTTTTTGAAGAATATTTCAAACTTTCTAACACTTGACATTTTCAAAATAGTTTGTCCTAGCTACAAATATTTGCACATTCACTATCCTTGACACACAACTAGATTAATTTGCACTGGTAAATGCTAAACATAATATAGGCACTCTTTGTTTGTCCCGGGTGATACAGAGTTTTTCCATAAACATAAATATAAAGGTTGAAGACATACTATTTAAAGTTATCTAATACTGTAATTGAATTGAACCTCAAAATTTTTAGGACATACTTGAACTTAGGCTAAGTTTTCATGTGATATTCCATGTGACTTGTGTCACCAACTGAAGTATTGGTGACAGGACATTATCTTTTTATTAGCTCAAAGTACCTTCCAAAGACGTTCTTACTGTTACTGTGAAGCTGTCTCTTTTTTCCTGGATATGTTTTATGGTTGTGTGAAAGAAATCAGATTTTCAATGCGTTGTGGTTGATATCTTTTTAATTTTTGACTTTGTGTATTTTTTTACTTTAGATGAAGACTGAAAGCCATTGGTCCAGCCAGAGCCCAGGTGACACCAGAGTGACAGAAACCCACACCTATTACATGCTGATTGGTTACACAGGGTCCTGCCATCAGCTCTGCCCCAAACACAAATCTTGCATCACTTCATGAATAGTTTCACCTCTCTCCTTATATGGTCTGTACTCTGATAAGCCAGTTTCTCTTCCCCTTTTCCCTGAGTTAAACAGATTCCATTTACAGGGTAAGATATAGTTTGCGATTACTCATTAACTAAGCCAAGCCTGCTAGTTTAGGCCTCTACTTGCAAATTTAACATCAATTTTTGCAGGTTTCTCCAACTGCAGCATGAAGTAAGGATTTTAAAATGAAGGAATGGGCCTATTCATGGAGTGTTGCTCCTCATATTGTTCTCATGGTCTTCATAGTTCTTAGAGAGGAAATGTTGTAAACCATACAAAAGAAATCAGTTCCTTTAACACAACCTTTATTGTTCTCCACACCCTCATGCTGACCCCACTGAGTTCACGTTGGTTCACGAGGGACTATTTTCCTATTGAAGAAGCTGCATACTTGAGTAAGCCTGCCAGAGGTCTCCTGTTTCTTTGTGTATATTAAGGGTCAAAGGACAAGTTTCATTAAACTACCTGATTAAGGGGAGTGTGCCCGATGGAGGGTGACAGAGTAAGTGTGGAGAGTGAGCTTGCATAGGTGTGTGTTGTTGTTGTAAAAACCAAGGGGTTGCCTATGTCAATCTGATTGGTCAGTGCATAAAGTGCGTGGAAACAAGGTATTTACAAGTGTTTCCATGAACAATGGTCACCTTTGTGAGTCTTGGCTGAAAGGCAAAGTGCACTGTATGTGTATGTGTGTGTGTTTGGCTGCTCATCTGGCGTATTGCCAGGTAAAATTGAACTGGCTGTGCAGAACGGAATTCTCAAAAACCACAAAAGAATACCACCATTCAAAAGAGCGCATGCAGGGTGTCCTATGCATTGAAAGCGATCATTAAAAAATATTTTTTTAGCCTCAAGTTCACTGTTTACAGTGAAAACTATCCCTTTGCTCAACTGTGAAGAATGTCTAAGTGATTATATATTAGCGGAGCACACGATATTAACAGACATGTCTGAAGCTCAAAAATGGCGTTGCTGTAAAAATCTTATCACTGCTGATGTACAAAGGTTTGTGAAATGTAGTCTTAACACGTAGCTCTTTCTTAACAAATATGAGAGACAGAAAGATAAACTGTCTTGAAAATGTGTTGCACTCACATTTATGTTTTGTGTGTGTGTGTGTGTGTGTGTGTGTGTGTGTGTGTGTGTGTGAGTGCAATGTGTTGCACTCACATCTAGTCACTGTGGCATGACAGGCAGTTACAGAGCGATCAGGAAAGACAAGATCAGCCATCTATATATACTCTGTAGTACTAACCAAACTGCATAGGTCAAGGGGTTTGTTGGCTATTGTAAAAATTTTTTACTCTGTATTAGAAAAACATTTGCGCTCTTTATTATTTAGAAATATTTGAAACACTTCCCAATGTGACCCATCATAACTATTAATTAAAGTTTTATTTTAATACTGCATATTATCTCTGTCATAAAGGTCAAATTCGACCAACAATTTTGAGCTGAATACGTTTAGAACTATGACTATACAGACCAGACGATGATCTGGAATCAGAGACGTGTCATTAGATTGGCTGCAGACTCTCCGGCAGTGTCAGACTGCATGTCCTGCTGAAGTCTGGATATTCTCTTAAACAGTGGAAACTTTCACCTTTGCTGGCCTCTCTGTTATCTCACTTATCAGGTCAGAGTGCATTCTTGCCAACATTTTTGCTCTCATTACTAAACTTGCAAGGCTACAACCATCTTAAGTAAGAGGAATCTTGAGTTTAGTTTGAGATGGGCATACATCTTTGCGCTTTTATGTCTGTTTGTGTTCTTGATTTTGGATATTAAATTATGTAGGTTTCTATATATATATATAGACATGAAAAATGGATTTGGTGAAAGAAATGAATCAGATCTGGTGAGAAATATAAGGGGTGGATTTGCAATCCTAGTAGAAATGTTCTAATTAGCTTTTCACCACATTGAATGTGAGTCACAGGAAAACTCACTTCCACTTCCTGTTTTGCAACAGAGATTCCTGGAGCTTTGTGGACTGTGCTGTACAGAGGATGTATGCTCTAGAGAGATGAGAGAGGCTAATCTAAAACAAACACTTATTTCCATCTTCTTTGAGCTACAGGAATAACGCCTTTTCTTAGGAAAATGGATCCTGTTAGAGCTGTTACTGTACATTTAAAATGTACAATGTGTTGTGTACTTTTTCTGCAGTAGGCTATTAAATACATTTGAAATGCCAGTTGGGTTTCACTGCCAGACTGAGGATGGTTGTAACACTATTTGCTTTAACATCCAATTTGATATAATTTTCCCAAATTCATCTGTACTTGGACAGTTATTTTAAAGTCTACACATTTTCCCTGAACTGTGTACATTCAGTATAAGAAAGCTGGTCATACTAGAATCATAATGAATTATAAGAACCCAACATAAGACAACGTGTTTCTGTTTTTGAGTCCCTTTTACAGTTAGAACAAATGGTCTCCCTATATTTTGGGGTCTTAATGTAAATTTGAAATTACTACCCTTGCCTTCTCAGACATGATTTTTTTCAGAAGTTTTGAGTAGATGCTTTGTATAAAGATAATCTGTAATGATAAAGATTACTGAAATGATACAAGTTCAGTGGTTCAACAAGTATTAAAGTAATTAAACAAGTATTGGATACTCCACTTTTTTGGAAATAGGCTCATTTTACCACTCCCCCAGAGTTAAACAGTTGGGTTTGACCATTTTCAAATCCATTCAGCCGATTTTCTGATATATAGAAGAATATCAGTAACCAGACAGTTTCTGGTCCCATTGACTTCCATAGTATATATATATTTTTTCTTACTATGGAAGTCAATGAGACCAAATACTGTCTGGTTACTGAATAACTTCTAAATATCTTCTAAATATCAGAAAATCGGCTGAATGGATTTGAAAATGGTCAAACCCAACTGTTTAACTCTGGAAAAATGAGCCTATTTCCAAAAAAGTGGAGTATCCCTTTAACCTGAAAGATTGAAAATCAAATTACTGAAATGTTGATTTTTATATCTGTTCACAGAAGCTCACTTCTGGAGGATAGTGGTCATGTATTATTCACAACATAACTCATTTCTAAATGCTCACTGACAGTGACTCTCCTCATGCTACAACTATGCCGGCTTTCACCTACTTAGAATCACAACTCAAATGTTTTGTGGTTAAAGGACTGGTAATAAAAAACATACTTTTTCTCTTACTCAAAAATCTTTCAAGGAGGAATAAATCCCCCAAAGTATATACTCATCCTCCCTCCAAATAAATTACCCTCCAGCTTTGATGGTGTGTGCCAAAGGTCACAGTATGCTTGGTCTGTAAGCACTCATCCATCAGGCATCTCCTCCACAGTGGAGCACATACCCAACGTTAAGATGTCTGCCAGCATGAGGCCTCTCAAACCGCCCATAAACACTCAACCGATGAGATCGTTGCTTGCCACGAAAAGCAGTAGTCACAAGGCAAGCATTATCAAATATAAAAGAATTGCATGTCCAAGAAGTGTGTGTGATGCAAGAGCAAATTTTAAACAATTTTATGCCCTGAGATCATACATTTCATTCATGCCTCTCCTCTTCACTGTTATCATTTCCATTGACATCTGATGATACATGTTTCTTCTTTCTCTCGATCACCCTCTTCACCTGTGGCACGGCCACTCCCCCATTCATTTACTGGTTTCTGCATAACCAGTTTAGCCGCCCTCCCTGTTTACTCTATATAACTTGCTGTGGTGGCACTTTAGACTCACTTTTCCTGTCTCGCACTCAAACGCACATTTCCTCTTCTGAGGTCTGTGGGGATTTAACCATGTCGCTTGACCAGGAGCTCTGTTACCTCTGCAAGGAAGATCTCAGGGAGCCCGTTTCCATCCCATGCGGTCACATTTTCTGCCTCGTCTGTATCAATACCTACTGGGATCATGCAGACCACACTGGACAATACCTGTGTCCCCAGTGCAGGGTCGCCTACAACAAGAGGCCCAATCCACGCCGCTTTCAGTCCTCACGCAGTTCGTCGTCAGCATCCCTGAGAAACAGGGATTCAGACTCTTTCCCACCAGCCCCTCCGGCCCCCGACTACAACTATGCTGGACCTCAAGACGTGGGATGTGACATCTGCATCGGCAAGAAGCTCAAAGCTGTCAAGTCTTGTCTGATGTGTCTCGCTTCCTACTGCGAGAAGCACCTGAAGCCCCATTACGAATCATCCACTTTCAAACGACACAAGTTGGTCGATGAGATCGGACACCTGGATCGTCAGATCTGCCCTCAGCACCAGAAAGGTCTTGAGCTTTATTGCCGAACCGACCAGATGTGTATCTGTGTGTTGTGTACCGTGAAAGAGCACAAGGGCCACGACATGGTGTCCGCTGAACAAGAAAGGGCGGAAATGCAGGTAAGATTCCATCATATGCATCACAAAACTGCAAGTGTGATCCTATTTTTTACCTTTGGAAATTATACGCTGGTGAACCTGTTATGACAACACATTAATTGGTGATAATCACTGAAGGAGATATCAGAGGTAACCTTTCAACTCCTGTATGCAACAATGAACCTATTCATGCAAAAAAAAGAAAAAGACATTCACAGTGTGTTTGAATATGCTAGATTAAGCATAAGATTAGCCAACCTCTGATAAACAAACATATGAAAATGATCTTTGCAGTAGTATACTTAAAAACTTTGGTGTAGGCTAGAAATAATTTCCCTCAGAAATCGCTAGTAAATTTCACAAATAATAAAGAATAGGCAAATAACACACTGATAAACATACAATCTTTGTTTTCTTTACAATGTAGGCCTAGTGTGGGAGGGGTTCATTAACAGTAAAGAAAACAAACAATTGCTACACACACATTTTAACCAAAGTTATAACCAAAGTTGGGTTTCAATGCAAAAGAATGGAGCAGTAACTTAGTAAACACACCCATCAGTTTATATTTTAATGATATAAGTGATTTGTAATATGCTTTAAGATGATGAGAATGTTTCATATTCAGTACACAAAGAGTTAAGAGTATCCCAAAGTGACTATTGTCATGTGGAAGTGGCTGAGGTGTGGTAGGATGCTGTACTTACAACATTCCTTTGCCAGCACCTCATTGTAACGAATTTGTTGTTTTTAATCGTCTGTAGCAACGGTTAGGTGCCACCCAAGCTGAAATCCAGGAGAAGATCCATGACAGAGTGAAGCAAATGGAAGAGTTAAAACAGGCAGTGGATGCACTTAAGGTTTGTCTGGAGATTGAACAGAAACGTGTTAGAATTAATGTAATCAATAAATTATGCATACAAATTTAAGGTAACACAACAAGATCAACATCTCAGGTTAGCATGAATATGTTTCAGAAATATATTATTGGTTTACTCTGCTCTGGTGTGACAAGTTCTCAGAAAGAACCAGAAATGTTTTGTAAATAGTTGAGAGTATAAAAGAAATAATAGGTTATGAATTTCCAAGAAAGAAAATTAAGCAGAACTAGAAACAGAACACTGATCATTGGTCTTTCAGAGTTCAGCACAACGGGCCTTGCAGGAGAGTGAAAAGCTGTTCAGTGACATGCTTCGTTCCATTGAAAGAATGCAACAGGAAATGGCCAAACTCATTTCGACCAATAAGAAGGCTGCACTTAACACCGCTGAGGGCCACATGGAGCGTCTGGGGCATGAAATTGCTGACCTGAAGAGGAGAGACAATGAGCTAACACAACTCTCTCGCACCGAGGACCACATCCATTTCATCCAGGTGACTGAGACGCCGTCTGCCAAACACAATAATCATTGACAGAGCTAAAACAGTGCAATAAACTTTATGTGGAGAGATGCGCTACTGTGTTACTTCACACAAGATCGATTGCATACAAGTAAAAATGTTTACTTTTTAGTTTAATGTGCTTGTATTGTAGAACCATTGACACTAAAGATCTCTACGGTCAACATAGCTTATGCTTTTGAGAAACACAGCCCAGGGCAATTTATTGTAAGAAAAATAAGACTAAGATTTGTTCTGTCTGTCGTTGCAGAGTTACCATATGCTGATTGCCCAGACCGATGCCGAGGAGCTGCCCTCTGTTACTGTGAACCCTTACTTCTCCTTCGGTTCTGTTACCAAGACCGTCTCTGAGATGAAACAACATCTAAGTGAGTTCAGCAATGAAGAGCTGGTCAAGGTGGCAAAAACAGGTATGGTCCAGTCTGAAAGGATTTTTTATCTAATGTAAACCAATGTAATTAGTGCCTACAAACTTTCAGAGACATTTTTGTTTTATTAGCCACTGTCTCACACCCATTTTGAAATGCTCTGTGTCTTTTTGTCCCATTAGAGTGATTAAACAAATCACGGTCTTTCAAGTTTATTATTGTTCTTCTTAATCTTTAAACTGACTTAAACTCTCAATTCTCTCCCAGTGAACAAGATGCCATTCTGCCAGCTAGAGGACCGTAAGAAAAGAAAGTCTATAAAGTGTAAGTAAATGAAAATGGGAAACTTTAGCTGGTCTGCTGTTCGCTTTGTGCAAAATAGCTGGAATTTTGGAATGCCATTTTTTTTTTTAATTTGTCAAAAGCCAGTGTTGGGCTCTAAGAAATTGTTGACCGGTTGCTAAGCATTGATCTTAAGACCGACATCACATTAAAATTCATATTATTATTTTTTTAGCTAATCTCTTAAATGAAAACAGATCATGGATGTTTTAATTTCCTGTTCAAAAAAAGTATTGGCATGTATTTGATTAAAAATAATTTCTATTTGAATACATTTTAAAATGTAACTTATTCCAGTTATTTTCAGCATCATTTCTCCATGTCTTTAGTGTAAAATGATAATTCAGAAATCATTCTAATATGCTGATTTTGAGCTCAAGAAACATTTATTATTATCAATATTATCAACAAAAACATTTGTGCTGCTTAATTTGATTTTGTGGAAACCAATGAAACATTTTTTTTCATCCACAAAGAAAGATTATTTGATATGTAGAAAGTAAAAAAAACAGCATTTGTTTGAAATAGAAGTATTTTGTAAAAGTCTAAAGTCTTTACTGTCTCTGTTGATCAATTAAATGCAACCTTGCTGATTAAAAGTATGAATTTCTTTGAAAAAATATTATAGACCTCAAACATAGTTAAACTTTATTTTGATAGTCCACTTTAGATATTCTAAGTAACTTTGTAACATGCCAACTTGCAACTACATGTCAACTAACTCTCATTTTAGTATTAGAAGACCGTAGTATCCTTTTAGTCCACTGTTAGGTTAGGCTTCTGGTTAGTAGAATAAGTTGATGTATACTTGCAAAGTTACTTATAGTCAGAACATCTGTTGGGGACACATTAAAATAAAGTGTTAGCAGATATTGACACTCTAATGTTTGGTAGTTGATAGTTGTATAGTTAGTTAGTAGTGGACTATCAAAATAAAGTGTTACCATAAACTATTTAACAGTAGCATATTGTTTTATCAACATTAATGTGAAAGTACCTACAATGCCAATCAGAAAGTACCTAAAGGTACTTCCTTTTTGTCAGTAACATCCCAGACAGCAACATAGTGTCTGCCCAGATCCGGCCCACAACTGGCACACATTGAATCCACATGTTCCAGATGTGGCCCAGATCTGGAACATGATACAATATAATCTGTTTTCTTGCTATCAGATGAATTAAACGATTAGATGTTTGACATCATTCTGACTTTCTTTATTGTGTCTCTAGCTGATGTAGTTGACATGATGTACAAGAGCCCCAGCAGCACTCCCCGTACAAGAGACGATCTCCTCCAGTGTAAGTTTATTTTCATACAAGAATTTCCTTTTTACATGTATGCCCAAGACCAGAGGAAGTTGTTGTGGTGATAACATTTACAGGATATAAGGTCAGCAGAATTCTCACCAGAGATTTTGATTAATTTATATATATATTTTTATATGTTTAGTACCTTGCATAAAGTGTTAAGAAAGCATGCTGGCCTCCGTCCTGTTAAATGTCAAACTCTAGTGGGAGTAATCTAACATCATTCTTTACATACTGAGTTTGTGTTCAAGCATATTGTAAGAACAGGCTTAGTCTGCTCAGTGAGTGGGTGTGTGGGTGATTCATGATAACTGCCACCCTTCAAACCTTTAGATATTTCGTCTTCTCTTCTAAGAACAATCAGCTGTGGTCTTTTAGAGGGCTAAAACACTCTACATACACTACTGTTCAAATGTTTGGGGTCATTGTGATGTTTAAAAAATAATAATACTTACAGGGAGGATGCATTAAACTGATCAAAAGTGACAAAAGATTTTTATTGAAAACAAATGCTGAAAAAAAAATCAGAAAAAAGTATCATAGTTTACATAAAAAATATACGCAGCACAATTGTTTTCAAGCTAATAAAAATATAATATAATCAGGAATAAATTACATTAAAAATGTATTAAAATAGAAAACAGTTGTGGTAAATTTTTATAATATTTCACAATAATTAATTTTTGCTGTATTTTTGATCAAATAAATGCAGCCTTCATGAGCAGAAGAGACTTTCCTCAAAAAAATCTTACGAACCCCAACCTTTTGAGCGATAGTGTCAGAAGTCAGAAGACAACTTATGCAAAGTTTCATGGTTTAAGAGAATATAGGGTGTCTTAAATGTGTATCGACACTCTCGGTCCTCTAGATCAGAGACGTTCACGCACCTCTGGCAGAAACCACCTCCAAATGTCCAACCAGCTCTGAGAGCCAATGTGCAGACTCAACCACTATACTCAACCATAGGCAGGTGATTTGTCCTCATGCATGTATCAACTTACATCAGGAAAGCTGATCAAGGATCAGTTTTGCTCCAGTCTGTTCATATTTGGAGACCACAATTTGCAAAACTGTTCCCAGATCAGGAATCCTAGCCTAGGATAGCTTAAGATAAATGATGTCCGTCTTGTCATTTTGTGTTTCTCTTACAAAAGAAAACTTTGATGCTAGACACTGCTAACATGATTGATGTGTTTATTATATTTTACAATTAATAATAGGCCTAAAACTTATGGTCTCTTGTGTGTCTTAACTTGACCCATGCACATTGCTATTTTTAATCCATACAAATCACATATGGCACTTATTTAATCCAGTCTCAAACAAAAATGGAGCTTTTAAAGAACATGTACATGGATCAAGATACTTGCATGCAAAGTGGGCTGAGATTCATTGTGAGCAGGGGTGTCTTCATAATCACAACGACACTTTGTCTGTCTTTACGCATTCACAATGTAAATGTAAAATGTAAAAGTTTTGATTAACTAATCCTAATCATCTCTCATCTATCTTGTTTATTTTAAAGATGCCTGCCAGCTAACTCTAGACCCCAACACAGCATATAGACAGCTCTACCTGTCCCGAAACAACAGGAAAGCATCATTAAAGAGAGAACCTCAGTCTTACAGCGACAGCAATCAGAGATTTGACTGCCTGCCCCAGGTCCTGTGTAAAGAGGCCCTCTCAGAAGGTGCTTACTACTGGGAGGTGGAGTGGAGCGGGGAGGGCGCTTCCATTGGTGTCACCTTTAAAGGCATCAAGAGGACAGGTTATGGGGACTCAGCTCGTATCGGCTACAACCGCAAGTCCTGGAGTCTCTTCTGTTCCGACTCCAGCTACTCAGCCCGACACAACAAAGACCAGGTTGAGATTAATGCACCCTACTGTTCCCGTATCGGGGTGTTCCTGGACTGTGCTGGAGGCACTCTCTCATTCTACAATGTGTCTGAGTCTATATCACTTATTCATCAGTTTAAAGCCTCTTTCAGTGAGCCAGTATATCCTGGCTTCTGGGTGTGGTATGAGTCTGCTATTACTATTTGTCAGGTGTAAATGGTTGAACTGGATATAAGGGCATTATATATATTTTTTCTTTTCTTTTATATTTTCTTTTAAATTGCGTGTGTGTTTTTTTAAAAATGAATTCCTGGTAAAGCTGATCACAATACTTAATGTTTTAATCTTTGACATATCAAAGAATATGATTATGTAAAATAAGAATTAGAAAAATAAAATTATATAGAATTATATATATAAAAAAAAATTAGATCATTTTCTGAGAATTCAGCCCTCACCGAAACTGTAAAACCTTTAATGTTTTTTACATCTTTGTGATTGTACTGTTTAATGAGTGTGAAAGTTAACCAGGCTCATAAAAAGCTTTCCTTTTTTTACAGTAAATTTTAAGTTTGATTTATGTGGGTTATTTTGTCTGCATTAATGATAACATAATAAAAGTCTCATTTAAATTGTTGTCGAATCGTTTATTTGACATATTGGGAAAATGTTGCATAGATGCTGCCTACAGAAACCAATTTTAGTGTATTTACATTTAGCAGATGCTTTAATCCAAAGCGACTTACAAATGAGAACAAATAATAGAAGCAGTGAAACTAAAAGTAGGACAACAATATGCAAGTGCTATGACCCTTCCCAGTTTATTCTAACGTGTAGCCTACTTTTTTTAAGATAATATAGTTATAGAAGATTAAAGGCAGGTCATTCAACCAGCATGGAAAAGACCAGAAAAAGATCAGAGAAAGAGATTTTGTGCCTCTTTGAGATAGCACCACAAGACGGCGTTCACTTGCAGAGCACAAGTTTCTGGATGTTTTTTTGGATCCACGTAAGTCTGAAGTAATGAGTTATAACAACTCACAGTGTATTATAAAAAAATCTCACGGTCCTTATGACAAGTAACCTCAAACATAACACAAGAGTGACCTCTTCTGGTTGCGATCACATCTACAGAAAGAAAGAAAGAAAGAAAGAAAGAAAGAAAGAAAGAAAGAAAGAAAGAAAGAAAGAAAGAAAGAAAGAAAAAGAAAGAAAGAAAGAAAGAAAGAAAGAAAGAAAGAAAGAAAGAAAGAAAGAAAGAAAGAAAGAAAGAAAGAAAGAAAGAAAGAATTCAACTGGTTTGTTTCAAATTTATACTTGTCCTTTTCTTCCTACTTGTTTATTTCTCAGGGTGTTGACAAAAATTACACACTTTAACTAAAAAAAGTATATATATATATATATATATATATATAATTATATATAATTATAATAAATAATTTTCCATGATATATTAAGCTTTTAAAAGTAGTTCTGTAAAAGAAATTAAATAACACAGTCTTCTGCTGGAAAATACTGATGTACATGACAAAACATTATTGATTTGTTTATGTTATTTGTTCAGCCCAATCTTACTGATGCTAACAAGGCTAGTCCTGTTCACAAGCTTATTTTACGTCCATGCACACATCCAGAACTAAGGCACGCTGTCACGTGTTCCACCCGGACTGGTTTCCACTGCGCACCCATTCAGATACAACCGCCTGACGGGAAAAACATGGCAGCACAGGCAAGTCCAATATTTAACGTTTTATTTTAGAATTATTAACAAATTTGCGAATTTCTCTGGATATATGTAATATATTGTATGTATTTACCACTTTTATGCTCTGTCTTTAAGGCCTTGGAATGTTTTGTGAATAACATTACTTCTGTAAGCTTGCCGCTTTTTAGCACATGTGCTTCAATTTATTACAATAATTATTCAGATATAATCCAGACCTTTGATATTTCTATGTGGATTCATGAAAATGGCTTTAATCCAGATATTCAGAAATTGAAATTCTTTTTTTGTTGTTGCTGTTCTTTTACTAGGCTGCGGCCAAAACTTGTGTTTATGGTTGCTTAGCCTTCGTACCACTGTCTTTATTGGGAATATGAAACTCCAGCATGTTTACTGCATTATAAGCGCATTCGCCATAAATTGTCATCGCAATGACGTTAAATTACGATGCTGCATCTTACAGTTGACACTTTACTTACTAACGTTAGCATGTCTAAAAGTTCAACTAAGTTATCTGGGAAAGAAACTCTGTGTTGCGGTCCTGTGTCACTATGGCAACGCACGCGCTTAACGGTTGCTTACTGGTCAAATTAGTTCCCAAAGAAGCATTAAACATTGAAAATACGCCTTATTCACGGCAGCGCCATCTTTGATTTTTAATGAGAATGAAAGCGAGGCTGTGAGGGATAGATATACATCTCTTCAATGGGGCGTACTGTTATTTAATGTGTTTTCAGATTGTTCTGTTTATGAAACACAGGAAAAATATCTTTCCAAGAAATTTCAGTTGACAAAAAACTCCCGACAATGTAAGCTGTGAAAAAATCGTCAGTAATTTGAGCTTTATTCAGCTTTTTAGAGCGGATGCCATTGGAAACAGTAAGTCTATCCCTCACAGCCTCACTCTCATACCTGTCATGGCGCTGCTCTGAATAAGGTCTATATCACAATGAAGCATAAAAATACAACTTGATAATTATTTAATAATATTATGTTTACCTTTTTAATTTACGAAAGGTTGCAACCACGAAGGTTCCGGAGGTGCGAGACATCACTCGCATTGAGAGGATTGGTGAGAAACTTAATTCATCACATCGTTACAATAACAGTGTGATCAAAACAATAACAATGTGATCAAAATGGCTGTTTATTTACAGCATGAATGTAAGTGAAGATGCCATAAATGTTGACTTCTGTCACAGGTGCACACTCTCACATTCGTGGCCTTGGGTTGGATGATGCCTTGGAGGCACGACAGGTAATTTTCAATAAATATGATTTGATTTATCAGTGGCAACATACTCGACGTTGGCTTAAATATCGCTCACACGTCACAGTATGTTTAAAACAAAATGCTGAACCTCTCTCTCACCAGGTGTCTCAGGGGATGGTGGGTCAGCTGGCATCTAGGAGGGCAGCCGGGTTGATCCTAGAAATGATCAAAGATGGTCAAATTGCTGGTCGTGCAGTCCTCATTGCTGGCCAACCTGGAACGGGCAAGACGGCTATTGCTATGGGTGAGTTTTTGTATTATAATTAATCTCATATATATACATATACAGCACGAGACCTATTCACAATTGAGAACTTTTTATTGTACAGGTATTGCTCAGTCCCTTGGCCCTGACACACCTTTCACTGCTATGGCCGGGAGTGAGATTTTCTCTCTGGAGATGAGCAAGACAGAGGCTCTGAGCCAGGCCTTCCGCAAAGCCATAGGAGTCAGGATAAAGTGAGTGAGGCCGATTGAATGGTGAACCAGATTGAAGTCACCAACCTCCACAAATTTTAACATGCTTGTTGTCACTTTGCCATTATGAGGGCACGTCTATGGATTTGAAGGAATATTTATATTTATATATATTATTTAAATTAATGGATGTTCTTTTTTATTTAGATTCATTATACTTTATTATTATTCTTTTTTTGATAGTTCTAGCATAAAGTTTGTTTAATGCTTATGTTCTATATTTGTTTTCTGGCAGAGAGGAGACTGAGATCATTGAAGGAGAGGTGGTAGAGATTCAGATCGACAGACCGGCTACAGGAACTGTGAGTCTGTGCTCTTCTCCCTCCATTAACCAGTTTCAGTGAATTAACCTCTCTGTTTTGTTACCATTGTTTTTTCTTGGCTCTTCCAAGCTTTATAATGGGAGTCAATTTGTATATTTTTTTTGGAAGTCCATCAAAGCGCATCCATCCATGATTAAAGTGCTCCTCACGGCTCTGGTGTGTATACACAAGTCCACTTGTGTACGGCTGTCTGCCAAAAACTTTTTAAATAGGGATATTTTTCTTACACGAATGCATTGCTTCACTTTAGAAGGTCTTTATTAACCCCCCAGAGCCGTTTCGAGCACTTTTATCACGGATGGATAAAAAATATATATACCCAATGACTCCCATTATAAAGCTTGGAAGAGCCAGGACATTTTTTATATAAATCTGATTATATACGTCTGAAAGAAGAATATCATATACACCTAGAATGGCCTCAAGGTGAGTAAATCATGGGCCAATTTTCATTTTTGGGTGAACTATCCTTAACACAGAGGTAGAGTTACACTCACAGCACACTGCAATTCACAAAATTCATTATTTGCGTGTGCTTTAAAGCCTCGCCGGATAAAAATTTAATTGGCGTGCTGATGCACTTTTTTAATTTGTGCTTTCCTGAGCACCGGGGGGCAAGGTTTATGTACATTTTAGGGTTGGTGATGTCACTAACCTGGGAGGAATGTCGTGTAGTCCCTCTACATGACATTCATCCTGTGTTAGTCCCTCTACACGACATTCGTCCTAGGGAATGTTGTGAGAGACTGGCAAACTAATGTTTTTTGATTGAATAGCCTATTATAAAGAATAATGATGTACATGCTTAATAATAAATACTGCAGTTTTCCATTAAAAAAAATTATCATTGTGACTAACATTTGGAATATATTGAGAAGCCGAAGCAAATAAAAATGTCATCACGCAACACACTTACCTCAATGCACTCTAATTTAATTCTCCTATTTGGGTGGAAAGCATTATTAAAGATGTTTATCATTATTCAGTGGGAAATTAACTTTTTGTTTTTATGAAAGTGAGAAATGAGTTTTCAGCTACCGTGATAAGTTGAGAGTGTAGGGCTCATATTAGTGCTCAATGTGACTATGCTTGCATAGACATTAGGACATGTCCCTAAGTGAACTCAGTTAGATGTGAATCATTTCCTTTCTGTATTTCTATTAAGGGTGCAAAAGTGGGTAAACTCACACTGAAGACGACAGAGATGGAAACCATCTATGACCTGGGGACCAAAATGATCGAGAGCCTCAGTAAAGAGAGAGTACAAGCCGGGTATGTAGATTATAAAAAATGGGATCCTCAATGGATCAGACACAAATGGATCAGACTGGACTGCCATCCAGCTCCTCATACAAAATGTATTAATTGTGTTTGTAACTTTATCCACTGAAACACCTGGGGTCTCATTTATAAAACTGTGCATAGGATTCTTACTAAAAGTGTATGTGCACCCAAAGCCAAAAAATGCGTACGCCAAAAAATATTCAGACTTATAAAACTGTGCGTACACCAGAACCTGCGCCACATTCCCTTTATAAATCCCAGTCAGCGGAAGATTGTGCGCATTTGCGTCTCCTCCCCGAAATAACCATATATGGAGCTTACAACGCTTAGTTTTACTATGAATACCCTCATCTGAAAATCATGTGATGCCATGTTTTATGGTACAAGACAAAATGTGGATACAGATGTGCCGTCTTATTACAATGCTAAATATCACGTAGCCTATCCTATACTAACCTTTTTATAGTATAAAATACATTTCAGTGATTGGTTGGTTTACATATAAGATGTAAAACAGTTTCAATCTTTTATTTATTTGAACTGTTATTGTGAACATGCGCTGTATTTATGATTAGGACTTAGTCCCTCATCTGACCATTGATGTCTCCAAAACGTTTGTACGCATGGGTCAGAGTTTGTGTGTAGGTGCGCACATTTGCCTGTCAAGTTTGTTTTTATAAACAACCTATGGGTTGGAAGTAGCATATGCCTCTTTCAGGGCTTGGTTATAAATGAGGCCACCCCCCCCCCCCCCCCCACGCACACACACTTTTTTCAGTGCTTAAACTATTTAAGAACTGGCTCATTATCATATTTCATATTCTGCAGAGATGTGATCACCATTGATAAAGCCACAGGAAAGATTAGCAAGCTGGGAAGGTCTTTTACTCGAGCAAGAGATTACGACGCCATGGGGTCACAGGTACACATTGTCTCGTCGTCTGTGAAATGAATCCATCAATCAATGACAACATTTTCCTGAGAGTTTATACTGTTGCTGTTTATTTCAGACACAGTTTGTGCAATGTCCAGAGGGAGAACTGCAGAAACGGAAGGAGGTTGTTCACACCGTCTCTCTTCATGAAATTGACGTCATTAACAGCCGCACTCAGGGATTCCTGGCCTTATTTTCTGGTTTGTCACAGCTTTTTAAAACTGACAAACTAGATAATGACATGCTCAGTGAAATTAATCCTTGATTATTTTTTTTGAATGAAATGGCTTTGTAGATTTTGTGTGTTTGCTGTTGTTGATGTTTGATTGTCTGTTCTGCAGGTGACACAGGAGAGATTAAGTCAGAGGTTCGGGAGCAGATCAATGCTAAAGTGTCCGAGTGGAGAGAAGAAGGCAAAGCTGAGATCATTCCTGGGGTAAGCAGGCTAGACAAATAAGACAGAGGGACTAGCCCTTTAGGGCTTTACTTTAGGGTTTTTTTTTTCTTGAAAAAATAGTCCAGCCATTGACTGGTTTTTAAGAAAAAAACAAGAGTACAGACTTGAATGTAACCGATTCTGACTGTAACAGAATTTATTTTTTGGGTGAACTATCCCTTTAAATAATATTTTATATACAGTGCATAAAAAATGCATAAAAACCTCTATGCACCATTGGCTCCATATATTCCATCTATATCTACTAAATCATTCAAGCAATTCCTCATCACATACAAATAAAAATTTGTATCAGGTCCGAAATATCTTCCAGTCCTTGTGGCAGGTGAGCCAAAAAGTTAATTTCGGACCCTGATTTGTATGATTTTCTGTATTGTAAAAACTAAATGTGACTAATATTTTTTAAGGGTAAAAATAATTTGTACACCCTAAATTAAACCTTTTTATTGCCATCATGTTTTGAAATGGGTTTGTTGTTTTGAGGTTGCACCATTCTATAGAAATAATTTATGCTTGCAATGGAAACGTTTTGTTGTTGAGTATTTTTTTTCTTGTGATTGCAGGTTCTCTTCATTGATGAGGTCCACATGTTGGACATAGAATGCTTTTCTTTTCTGAATCGAGCCCTAGAGAGTGATCTTTCACCTGTACTCGTCATGGCCACTAATCGAGGCATCACCCGGTATACACACAAACACAGCATCAATAACTACCATTAATAAATGATGATATTTTGGATCAGATCTCCTCATTCACTGTTGTTTCATTTTTACAGTATTAGAGGCACCAATTACCAGAGTCCTCATGGTATTCCCATAGACATGCTTGACCGTCTGCTGATCATTGCTACCACTCCCTACACCGAGAAAGAGACCAGACAGATCCTGAAGATTCGGTGAGAGAACTTTCCAAGGTCATATTGTAGGGCTCTGTTTTTAATTGTGTTTTTAACTGTATAAAAAAGTGCAACAAATAAATCTAGAAATCTAAAAAAGATATATAAGAAATATAATATAAAAATATAATAATATAATATTTTCTTAAATACAATACAAGAAAATAACCTCTTTATAACTTAAAGTCCAGAAACAATTTTGTTAAATACACGGGATTTGAGTTTTGACTGCGTCTGGTCATCCAAAACAATAAACTCGATAATTTTGATGGTTATATTTATCGCTTGTTGGCTATCGTTTGTAAACTTTTCTCTTTGTTTGAAATGAATGAAGCTTCTAGAGATTGTTGATCCTGGCAAGGCTCATCCTTCTCTGCCCTTGTCATCGTGTTCTGCGGCGTGACGCGTCTTCAAATGCTTTATTAAGTTTGCTTATCTTGCGCAACCCCTCGAAACTTATTTTACACTGTGACACTCTAACATCAAGTGACTCAAACTCAAAGGGCTTGTAGAGATCGAGATGCTCTGCTGCTCCCATATATTTATCTAACTGAAAAAAAGTAGCCTCTGCAATTTCATAATCAAACTGAACCAAATTGCGATTTCGGCTTTATATCGATTAATCATGCAGCCCTATTATATCATATGAGAGTTCTGTCTCACTTCTCACTCGTGTGTTTTGTGTTTCAGCTGCGAGGAGGAGGATGTCGAGCTCAGTGAGGAGGCACACACAGTTTTAACACGTATTGGACTGGAGACTTCCCTTCGTTACGCTATCCAGCTCATCAGTACTGCAGGCCTGGTGTGCCGCAAACGCCGGGTAATGCTAACACACACGTATCATGGCTAGAGCTGCAAGCAATTACAATACAGAAGTAGTTTTGGTCTCACCGTGGTTGGCTTTTTCTCACAGGGCACTGAAGTCCAAGTGGAGGACATTAAGAGGGTCTACTCTCTTTTCCTGGATGAGTCCCGGTCCTCACAGTACATGAAAGAGTACCAGGACTCCTTCCTCTTCAATGAAACACGTGAGATTCTTCTCTGCTTTTCATGCCCCTCATTCCATGTACATTATTTGATTGAACAAGCAGTGTTCCAAGCGTGATAATATACAGTCCAACATCACTAGGGCTTTCCATGCCACTTTGTCTTAGTGTTGCATTCCATAATTAATCTTACTTTGCCTTTTTTGGGACTGTTTTTATTTGCGGAGCCACAAAAACCCATATTGTCTCTGAAATGGCCATTTTATATCTAAAATGTAAGCTACTCTGTCACCTTGTCTTGCTGTTGTACTTAATGTCAGCCTAATTTCTTCAACAAAAAACACAATTGTGAGTGATCTTGCTTAAAATTTAAAGGTGTAAAATTTACTATTACAATGTACTAACTTCCACTTTCTTTTTCTTTGTTCAGAATCCCCTCAGATGGACACCTCTTAATCAGAGACACTGTGAAAGGGCATGTCCATTCATCGCTCCTGTGAAGTCCATTTACTCTTACGACCTCGTCCCTTGCCGCCATAGACGTGTTCATTCATGCTCTCAAGTTTTTGTTTTCTCCATCCTTCAAGTTTTTTTCTTCGTTTGTTACTTGGTATTGCTAGATTTTATGTTTTGCATTGAATAAAAAACAATTTCTTCTTGATGGGTGTATAACATGGCAACCCAAAGGATGAAATAAAAACTAATTGACCATGAGTATAATGATACTATATTATTAGGCAGTCTCATAAGCCTGAATCCATTTATCTTGATAACTACAATCTACAAATAAATAATCTACAGTGTTTGTGAGCTTAGGCAATATTCTTTGACCTATCTTAGATGAGAATGTCCATTTAGATATGAACTTAGATTCTAGGCTACTCCACATAGAAAAGTGAATGTGTAGATTGTTTGATGTGGCAGAAGAAACTGTTTCTTCATCCCCATCATTATGTGAATATGAATATTTGATTGAGTAAACTTTATAATATTACTTTAATACTACTTTTACAAGTTTTAATGCTACTACTTGTTATATTTTTTGCTGTATTGGGTACTTGCAACTCCCTGGGGTTCTACTGGGACAGGAGGCTCCAAAAGACCGATATTAGCATCAGAACCTGTTAGGATCAACCAAAAACCTAAAGTAAAACAAATGGAAATATCAAAAATAGCCTATAAAAAATAACACATCACTTGAACACACATCAAGTCTGTCCAGGAATTCCCTGAGCCATTGGCCTTCCATCTTTCAGACTCAGGGCAATCTATATCTCCATGATATGCTCAAGCCTTACCTGACTGAATTATGTTTTTATATTTCATTATCAGCTGCTGCCATGTTCTTTTAATGCCTGCAGGATTGCACCTACATGAAAATTTAAATTAGGTTGAATAATATACTGTTCTTCAGTTTCATCTCTAATGTTCTCTTATTAATTACTAACTAGAAATGACATCTTCAATAGTAAAATTAGATTAATGTAATAATTTCTATCTCTAGAATGTATTGGTCAACTTATTACTAATCACTAAATCCCATCATATCAACATCGACCACTTGAACAATACAAGGAGAGAAGAAACTCCACTTTTAATGCTTTCAAATTAACAATATACAATTGCATGAATTATTCTTGAATTAAACAGTGTGTAGAGGGAGAACATTAAAAATATACCTTTTAAAAATGTTTGTTAAATTCACTATTGTTTTAAACAGAATTATTCTAGTCTATGCAGTATTTAATGCAATTACATCAGATTTTACTTTAAATTACAAAAGAATTAAGAGTAATCCCTTTAATTGAATTACAGTATTTAGATTACTTGGTAATTAATTACACTCAACACTGTACAACAATAATTAAAATGTAAACTTAAGCATTGACTCCAGCAACTATTTTCTTCCAAGCTAAAACAGTTCTGCTGGTGAGAAATATGCAGACCTTCTTATGTCTGGCGCTGTTGCCATGGTGACTCATAAAATCTGTGCTCCATTGATATGGCTTTTTAAAGATGTGGTGCACGCGCTTAACAGAGTTGATTGAACTAATTCATTTCAGCTGTTCTGTAACCGAAAACTCAGAGTTTCCCATCTCAGGATGTTTTTAGTTTTAGGTTTTAAAAGTTTTAATTTTTTTCCCACGGACGTTGTAGTTCGTCAACAATCATATAAGTACAATTTATGTTTGATTATGTTCCTGAATCCTGAAAATGACATAGCTATCTGTGCTGCGCATTTTAAGAAAAACAGCTTCCAGAATCTCCACGAATTCAATGAAATGTTATTAAAACATGAAGCAGTTCCAACTTTAAAACCAGAGACAGCAGTTGTTGGGCCACAACCAGTAAGTAGGCAAAGGCTTAATCATTTTAAATGTGTTTGCATGTATAATTTCAGACGTAATGTTTACGTTTTATCAAATGCCAGCGCTGGCCACTAGGCTAATAGTTATGCTATTTTGTGTCTAGCCTATGACAAACGTGTACAAACATTTTGGACTTGAATTTTGTATATGTTGTAAATGTATTTTTCATGTATATATTACCATTCAGGTAATAGTCTGATTCTGGCTCATTCTGATACTGAAGTGTCCACACACACCGGACAACTTGCACAGTTTTTAGCCAATCACATTCACAACACACCGGCCCAGACTAACCAATCTGAGGGAGTGGTTTCATAGACTCAGGAAGTCAAACGGTCATTCAAATTCAGAGGAGAAAACTGCTTACAAAAGAGGTGAAGTTTATGAAAAATAAGACTTTAAAAAAAGAAAAACCTGGAATATATGTTATTGCACCCTATAAACACAATAATGCAAAGAAAAAGCAGTAAACCACCCCTTTAAGTATTATATTTTAGTGTTCAGTCAAGGGGTGGTATTATGCCCCTTTACAAGTCTCTGTCCCTAGATTGTGTATGTGAAGTTTTAGCTCAATTTTTTTACAGTATGTTTAAATTGTCCCTTTTCAAGGTTAAAAACGCTTTGTTTTGTGAGTATCCCTTTAAATGCAAAAGAGCTGCTGCAATTACCTCACCGAGAGGTGTCTTCCCAGCAAATACAGAATGTTCCCCTAACGTTCTCCTAACATACACGTATGGTTCCTATTTGGTTATTTTTTTGGGAACCAAATAAGAACGTTCTGGGAATGTTCCCTGTAGGTTATTTTTTAGAGTCTCCTAAAAGGAACGTTCCCAGGACGTTCCCCTAATCTTAAGGGAATGTTCTATTTATGTTAAGAAAACTTTCCTGGGGAACCAATAGGGAACGTTCTGGGAACCAAAAACTAACGTTTCCAGAACCTAAAATTGTTTGCTGGGTTTTATGTTTAAACTGGAGTTGAACAGTGGTGGAGTGGAGACTGAGAGACTCAAGAAGCGACAACATAGAATGCAACAGGACGTTTCTGAATGGTTCGTTGATGAATTTATATCACTGATGTGGAGTTAACTATCTTGAAGTCATTGACTAGCATATTCTGTCATGATAATCTACAAATCGCTCGTGTGAGAACTGTCGTAAGATGCCTATTTGTGTCACGTATTGTGAAAAGATGGATGCGACAGCTTGAGTAAACTGACAAATGTGCTCTATTACAAATCTTCCTCTTCTCAACATGGACTACGTTCCCGGGGCCATTTTGTGTCGGTTTATGTCAATTTTAGGGTTAGTGATGTCACCAACACGGGGGAATGTCATGTAGCCCCTACCTACCGTTAGTTTGTTGTAGTCCTTAAAAAACGACTTCTTTAAAAGCAAATCTCTTCCTGCTTTGAACTTTGAGCGTTGCAGCTTTGCAGATGTTTTTTATGCTCAAACAGCAATATTACACATACACACCAAGTCAAAAAATTGAAAGCAGAATCCTTTAATATTTTGAATTAGCTTTTATTTTCATATTTTCAGATTTTAGTTTGTTTCAGTAAGTTTATAAGCTTCATTTTTAAATGTGTCTATTTAACTTAAGGCCGAGGCAACATTTCCCCCTTTTTTCATTCAAGTTTTTCCTCCGATATTTGTATTTTATTTTAATGAATGAAAACGATTTTTGAATAGTTTTAGATTTAGTTAACACTCAACAACTGTAGTGAGAAGATGAACATGCTGAGATGTTTTCCTCATTGGGCTGCTTGTCAGTTGTAGTACTACAGCAATTGGCTAGATGGCAGTAGTTAATCAATATTGAGCAGCACTTTATGCTGTACACTTGACATTGGATATCTCTTATTTCTTTTCCCCACCTTAGTTCCAAGGTATGTGAAAGTTTTCTTTTATACGTATTTAATTTGATAGGTTTTAAGAGTCGTTTAAAACATTAATGTGGTGTTTGTTCAAATATTGCCAGTGTGCACACATGCTATAATGGTTACAAGGATTGTATGTACTGAACACAACCAGAGCGAGATTTAGAAACCGAGAGGTTTTGATGTGTGGTCTTAGCAAACCAAGCATAAGACAAGTCAATTCATTCACGGTGTGATGAATATATGAATAGATCTTTTCTTGGACCTTTTCTTTGGGGCAATTTTAGCAGAAGGGTCTGAAGTCGTCGTCATGTCTGAGGTTACAAAGCAACGTTTCCGTACGCTGCATGAGTGAACATAGCCTTCCATTTACACTCAGGGTGTCTGCCTGTTAAAAAAAGAACCATGACTAACAAAACAGCAGACTACTTTAAAATGGCGGAAAGAACATGATAAATAATCCTTGGAGACACATTGAGTAGACGCCACTGGCTGGCCGTCTCAAAAGAGCTTTGGATGAATCTGGGCAGATGAAATCAAAGGTAGCCAGTATAAATTGAAAAAGTCTGAGAGAGTTGTGTGCGCTCACTCCGTTCCTCTTTACCGTCCCAGAGATAAGACCGTAATTCAAAACCTCCCATTAACATGTCAGGATAAATGGCAGCTAGAAGGAAAAGCGCTGGAAAGCTATACTGAATCCAGGCCCAGTTAACTTACTTCAATGCGATCCCTGAAAGTTATGACATCCGTTACCATTAAGAGGACACTTGACTGTTTCTTAAGACTAATGGACTGGAAGATTCTTTTTTTTTCGTGATTATTTTAGGTCGTAGACTGGCCAGGAAAAAATAAAAAACCTATTTTTGCTTCTTTAGGTTGACTAATCATGACCCACTTTTTCTTCTTCTTCTTTGTAGACTTTATATCTAGTGCGCTGAAAATCCCTTTAAGGGAGCATTGTTGGAATACAAATCACTTTCATGAGAGATTATGGGAAAAAAGGAGCCTCGCTGCTCCCTCTTAGCCTTCTTACCTGGGATTTTTGTGATGTTTCATAACTCTCCCCATCTCAGTTCACTAGTGAGGATTAATCTGTCATCTGTATCCCACAAATCCCTCTCAGTCTCCTGCTGTACAGTGATGGTTAGAGTTATTTGCTCCCTTGGTAAATATGTTCAAAGATGCCTGTAAAAAATAAATCTGCATTGTTAATCCTTTTGATATTTCATTTAAAAAAAACCTAGCAAAAATCAAACCTTTTATTGAAGTAAATGAAATTGAATTTAATTTCATTTAATTGCACCAGAGGTGTATTTCAAGAACAAAATTGAATTTAATTTCATTTACTTCAGTAAAATAAATGAAAGAGTAAACTTCAATATAGAAATTGAATTTAATAGAAATAGAAATCTTTTATAGATGTATTTACCGTCACTTTTGAACCATTTTAACTCATTTTTGTTGAATAAAGTTATTGTTTTTTTTGTTTCAAAACCGATTCTTGGTGACCCCCAAATTTTAAACTAAGTGTTCACTATATGAGGATGCTGATATTGAGCAGCAACATCTTCTGTTCAATGTTTTCTTAACTTTAATTTTGCTGTGACTCGTTCCATGTGTCTCATCCCAACTTCAGCATGCTGACGTACTTCTGTGTAAAGTTTCTGTGTGTCTAATCAGTAATAATGCATGAAGTGACAAAGCTGCGATGTGTGTTATGCAATGCTGTGCATGTTGCTGCATTTGAGGACAGTAAGGTATGAAGCAATCTGTTCTTTAGCATGGTCCATCTGTGTGTTTTGTGTACCAGTGAGTGCTCTCGCTAAGGGATTGAATATTTAGACCCTGACAGATTGCATCAGTCTGTACGGGACATCCTGACATTATCATATTACACACTCTTCATTTACAGCATGACCCCATGGCTTGCTGTTTCCAACACCAAGTGTAAGGATATTTAATACGTTTATTTTGCCGTATTTCAGACAAATTTAAAAGTATAAGAAGTCCCTGAAGAGGATGTGGTGCAGTTTCTGTGATGTGTTAAGCGGCTGTCATCATCTACTCTCCCTAGAAACAGGCATCTTTATCACACTCTGAGAACTGCAGCATCTATCTTCACTGAGGACACACTGTTCTCTCTCTCTCTCTCTGGCTGTGTTTGCTGTTCTTCACCTTCTCTTTCTCATTAGTGCTGCTTGTTAAGACTAGACTGTACAGAACCTCTAAACCCAAGTTTTACATTTTGTCTTGTAATTCATCCTTCACAGTTTGTGCCAGACACAAATGTTTCTTAAATCATGCAGATTATTAAGGAAAGGTGTTCTGTTACCTTTCTAAGCGATCTCATTCATGACTCACCTGGTGGTCTGGAATAAAACTTGCATTAAAACCTGATGGAGGGATCCAAATCTAGAGACTTGACTTTAGTCTGTAAGCAACTACCTATAGACCTTATGCATCAGAGAAACAAGGGCGCCGTCATCTTTAGAATATTGTCTTTGAACTTTGTAACTAATTGAACTACGTAATTTGCTTTTGAAGTGGCTTTACTTAAAGCTACACTGTGTGATTTTTTTTTTTTTTTTTTTTTTTTACTCCCATCTAGCGATGAAAAGGTATATGATCATCCAGTGAATATTCAGACTGATCTCATAAAGTAGTGTGTGTATGACACGCCAATTTGTATTTCCATTTTTGGCGTCCTATCAAGACGCATATTCACTTTTTCGCGTGTTTATGAACGCCGTTGACTTAACTTTATATAAATATATGACTTACCTCAACCCCGTCCCTAAACTTAACCATCACTGGGGTTAATGGCATTCATGACTGGACATCTGACGGCGTGTACAGACACGCAGAATCACTCGGACGTTAATGGCGTAGACATACACCCATACACATGGATAGTTAAAAATGCATAGAGATAACACGTCATTTGACTTGAAAGTGGCGTGTATGTTCACGCAAAAGTCATGATGTCATGTTGGAATATTAGTTTCTGTTCTTCTTAATTCCGATTTCGTTTTAACTCCTACGGTGGCCAATGTAGTCCAAGATTAACATGGCTTCCAGTTCGACCTCGTCCTTGATCGTTAACTCAAACGTAAACGCGAAAGGTGAAGCTTGAATTAACGGGTATGTCCCTCTTTGGCTAATGTACATTCAAGGTGGAGGGGCAACATGGCGACCGACATTAGAACCCCTTACCCGTATGTATTTTCAATGGCATATTATACACTCAAGAGAATACTTTATTACTTGAACGAAGTAAATATACATTAATGAGCACATATATTTTTGAAAGAACTAAGTGTTTTTAGCTAAGAATAAACTAAAAGAGTTACACAGTGTAGCTTTAAAGTTAACGAAAGTTATCATGAGGATTGTAATGTTTAAAGCAGATGACAACAAATGTCAGTAGACCGGGAAGATTTTAAAACGAGCCGTTCATTCATATGTTTGGATACCTGGGATTATTATTAGATCGGATACAGGGAATATAATTTTAATAACTAATCATGAAACATGATTGGGAATCACCTACAAATTATATAAGTTCATTACTTCATTACTTGTCTGTGGAAATGAACAAAGTAGACTATGAAAAGGAAAACACCCTCGTGGATTTCATGTTCTGCAGTGAGGACCATCTCCCTCTGGCACCAACAACCATGCCACGCTCAAAATTGCTTAAGTCACGTTTCTTTCCCATTCTGACATTCAGTTTGGAGTTCAGGAGATTGTCTTGACCAGGACTACAGTCCTAAATGCATTGAACCAACTGACATGTGATTGGTTGATTACATAATTGCATTAATGAGAAATTGAACCGTTGTTCCTAATAATCCTTCAGGTGAGCGTTGTTGTAGCAACAAAAGACACCCTCGGTTGCTATTTTAAACCAAACGCCGCCAGTTTTTTTACTTAAAAAGCACCCGTCAACTTTTTCTTGTCAAAAAAGACGCCAAGTGTAAACGCCCTAACAAATGTATTATTACAATGCAGCAAATTTACACTGTAACAAAAGTATTGTTAAACTTAATTACACATAGCAAATGCGCAATTACAATGTAAAAAACTAGTTATACTGTAACAAATGTATAATTACACTGTAACAAATGCATAATTACACTAAAAAAATAATTACACTATAACAAATGTATAATTACACTGAAACAAATGCATTATTGCAATGTAAAAAATACATTGCACTGTAGCAAACATATAACTGAAACAAATGGACACTTAACTACACTGTAACAGATGTAAAATTACACTGTAACCTCACATTCTTTAGGAAATGAACTGCATCCAATTTACGTTGTTTTCTACATCTGACTGCACAGTTCTACTCTGGCCACATGCTGGTTTGCTGGCTATGTTTGGATATTGTCATCTAAAAGGTTCTACAAATCTGTGCTGTGAAAGCCAATACACACCCAACTGTGTAGCAAAACAGTAACACACATGTGCACACCAAGCACTGACAGTTACACAAAAATCCAGGTGTGTGCCTTTGATAGTCAGTCCCCTGAAGAGTTATCCGCAATGTTTGAGATTCATTCATGCTCGCGCATACAGATTGGTGTGTTATATTTAGCAGGGAAATGCAAACAGAATGTTTCTGCTCTGGTTCAGATAAAAGTGTGACTTAGTGGGAATCTATTTGCAGCACATCAGCAATTTACTGAAAAAGACACCCTCTATGTATATAACGTGCAAGCTAAATGCGTGAAAATACAATAAAAATACAACTCTAATGTGCTCTAAAACTATTTATTTATTTATTTATTTTTGTGCTAAGATTCCTCATCTAATTGGTATTGGTATTGGTTTATTTAAGAGGGGACAGTGCAATTTCATAATAAAACACATGAACAAACACGGTTTAAAAAGCCAGAATTAGCTAAAAGGCTATTTTTCATCTGTTTCCCCTGGCCAAGATGTAAAAGAAGCATTAAAATACAAGCTTTTTCCTTGGCTGATGAACTCTACCAGTATACCTGGGGCCAAATCATGTACAGTATTACTTTGTATATGAGACTCAGATCTGCAAATTTATGAAGACTGTCCCAGTTTAAAAGGCTGTTCTTTTTTAAAATTGTACAGCGATGATAGTGCCTTGGTTTTTTGTCCATGACTTTAATGGCTTGTTTGCATAATGTTTCCAAATGTCTTTTTTGCGCTCTGACTTTCCTGCTTGTTAAGCAGTAGTTGAAGTGGCTAAAAATCATGTAATGTACAAAAATTATCGCAGCTTCGGTTGACATTTAATTTCGGATTGAGTGGAAATTTGCCAGAGTAAACTTGATTTTTTTTTACACATTTTTTCAATATGGGCTTTAAAGGAGAGGTGTGAATCTATTACTAACCCAAGATATTTGTATTGATTTACAATTTGTAGTTTTTCTCCTTCAACTATTATGTCAGGATTAGTTGAGGCTCTATTGGTTTTACTCAAAAACATACAGTTTTCGAAATATTTAGCTGCAGGCAGTTCTCCTGTTACCAGGATGTAACAAGAGTCATTGCTTTAGTGAGATACAAAACTTCAGAACAAAGTAGGCAAGTCATTGATATAAAGGCTAAATAAGAGGGGGCCTTATATTGAGCCCTGAGGAACACCGGTGGTAATGTACACAGCAATTGTAAATATGTTTAAATTAGGTTATTTTCATTGCAAAAAATAAAAATAAAGGCTAGATTGGACTGGACTTGATAGATTGGATTTTTTTTATGAAAGCCCATTTCTGACAAGTCAAATTAAAAGGGGAAATGATTAGATAATAAGTCTATGATATAAAAGTCCATTTTAAATTTGTCATTATAAATTTATATGTAATAATTTTTATTGCATAAAAATTACATAATTTTCACAATTTATTATAATTATTATAATAAATACTATTATTTATTATAATATTGTATTTTTCTTATGTGGTGGAAATAGGCTTTTTATGCTGGTTAATGCTGATCTTTATTTTTCATTTTTTATACTTTGTTTTTGTTCCATCAATGAAAATAGCTTACAGAATAAGAAAGACTTTATTTGTTTTGTTAGAACAATTGTTAATGAAGAAATAGCTTTGTTCCCCATAGAAAGTGCAGTTACGGTAGTTACGGCAACTCCCTGTGCTAACCAGTCAAGCCGTGACCCCTAATAGAATCCATGCATGAACCTGACCAAAGTTCAAAGGTCAGCCAGCTGATTGATAAATTGAGAAGGGGCGGCCAACAAAGGTTGCCACCTTGCACTTTTAAAGATCTCAATAGTTGGATCAATGAATATGGATTTTTCTCTATATTAAGAGATTTGTCTATTGATTACTAAATTGATTTCTGTCTTTTCTTTTTACTTTTACGTTTTTATTTTTAAAATTTTGTACTTTCTATTTTTTGTTTTAAACATTGATAATAAGAAAGGTTTCTTGAACACCAAATCAGCATATTGATTTTTGAAGTGTCATGACACTTGAAGTTTACTGGAGTAACAGCTCATAGTTTAAAATATATTTAAATAGAAAGTAGTAACTTTATACCTTGGTCAGCACAATAGATTTCTTTCAACAACCTTAAAAAAGTTTCTGACCACAAACTTGAAAGATTAGTACAAATAAATACAGTTCTAAATACCCTCTATCCCTGCATCAGTAACTAATAATATGGATTCACCAATAGAGCAAGATCACTGAAATATGTGCTCAGCTGCATAGGGTGAATACAGGTATATTGGGCTATAGGGTGCTACAATGTATTTGTTTGGCCTTCCAGTACAACATTTTCATGACACTTTTTGTCTGGTCATTGAGTTGGACTGTTATTTTTTCTGTTTTGACTCATCAGCCCTTGTGAACTTATATTTGAGCCTGAAATTAGTGACTTTACCTCACTTCACTCTTCCGCTTTCCATCTCTAGCTTCTGCAGCAATCCTTTAATTTTCCTCAGTCAGGTGCAGACTAAAGGAGACTGCTGAGAGTGCATTCACACACGCACGCACGCACACACACACACACACACCTCATAATAGCCCCCCCCATTTGTTCTCATAGATATGCGTGTGTATGTCATCTTGGTGCTTCAGTATTAGATTGAGATTTTGCTGCAGGGGTGTGACAAGAGAGTGTAAACAGTTTTCCCCTTCATTTGCTTCGCTCTCTCTATTATCATTACAGTTGCATCGCTCCCAGGCTGATGATACTCAATTTTTATGATGGCAGTTTTAGAAAGCAGGCTCAAGTTGAATGAATTGAATAGCTGGGTTGTGTTTAGATGTGATGACACCCAAATGATCATGATAGTTAAATCACATTAAGTTATGTAACAAGTTAAGGGGTTAAGGACTGGTGAGTTGAAAATCGTCTGGTCGTGGTGTGTAGAGTCATTCATGTTGCTTAACCAGCTTTGAAAATCAGTGACTAATGCTTTATACTGTATAAACACAGATACATAATTGTGGGAGTAGTGAAAAGATGTTCATATGTGTTCTCTTATTTGCCTCAAAGTCATATTTTCCCTTTTTTACATCTTGTTGAGATTCTATAATTTATTTGGTCACATTTTAGATTAAGGTCCAATTCTCACCAACTAAATATTAACTATGACTTTTGCCTCAATAAACTCCTAATTACTGCTTATCGACAGTTTGTAAGGTATTTGTTAAGTTTAGGTATTGCGTAGGATTAAGGGATGTAGAATATAGTCATGCAGTCTAATAAAAACATGCAGCCAATATCCTAGTGATATGCATGCTAATAAGAATTGAGCCCTAAACTAAAGTGCTATTGTTAGTGTTATTTATTTTAAGGCTTTGTGACTGTTGTTTTATGCAGATGGAATACAAATGCTTATTAAATAGGCCTACTTGACAGTTTAGCAAACTTGCCCCTTTAAAAATTGTGGACTTAAAACCATGAAACTGATCTGCAATCCAGAGAATCACCTGCTAACTTCATTATTCAATAAACTGTTCAGACACACCTGTGTTTGCAATCTTCTGACAAAGACATTTATCTAAAATGTCTGAAAAGGTGAAATCAATGAATTTATTGACAATGTTAGATCATATTGAAGATATATTATACATTCTGAGAAAATAGGGCACAAAATAGGCTACTGTGATAATATGAAGAAATTTTACGATTTTTCACAAGTGAATTTCTCATTGCATTATGTTGTGTTTTAGGGTTAAAGGAAATGTCCTTAAACTTAACAGATAACTGCTGACATTTGCAGTACCTTTTCTGTTTTTCTATAATTTAATTTTCTTTAATTTTCTTTTCTTTATAATTTTTAATTTTCTTTAATTTTCTCTTGCAATGCAAATGGATAAGATTAATAATAAAGTTTCTAGATAAGATTAGAAAATGTGAGAATATTCCAATCATAAGAGAAATTTTTCTTGTAATCCATATCAAACCCTCCCATATCTGTGCAGATTTACTCAAGATATTGCTTCATTATTTAAAAAAAAAATGAACAAAATAGTTTACAATTCTAAAACGTATGTGTACACTCAGACACCAATCTGGATTCCGGCACAGCCTGTGTGGTGAGCAAAGAAAGAAAGGTATTCTGAGGTGATCTGGGGTTAAAATCAGTTTCAGCACGGAGCCATATTGTCCGTCACAGCCCAACAGACCTCAGTGCAGAGGCGGCGTTCTTCTGTCCTCATGAGGGAGGGAAGCAATTTGTCATCAAGGAAATTTTTGGCATAGCCAGGGACTGAGACATTTCTCTTCTGAATGTTATTATAGCATTAAACAGTGTAGATAGAAAATGAGTTCAAAGAGTGTGGAAAGCGAGGTGACTGAGAAAGAAATTTCCTCTCTGCATTTTGAGAAATCCTTTCACGAGATCAGATCAGTAGTGGGGCCACGTGTAACTGCATGCATGAAGAATGGATTAATGAGCATGACAGGTTCTGATAACACTCACATACTGTTGGAGAAGCATGTGCGATTCTTGTTATACATGAATACTGATGTTGTGCATATACAGTAATATCAATCACACTCAAATGATGATTATGTTGTTCCTGCTGTTTGGAAATGAAAGGAGTGCTAAAGTCTGGAATCGTTGCTGTTGAAATCTATAGGCCTATGTATAGGAATCAATCATCATCCAAATCAATTTGGAGAATTAAATGGACTAAAGGCTGGAAAAGAAAGACTGGCAACTGCAGATGAATTTACACCTTTGTGGTTTAGTCCCCACAATGAGCTTTTATACGTAGAATCCCATGTTAATGTGTTTTTCTTGTATTGTCAGGTTTTAATAATAAGAGCAATGTTTTTGGTGTGTATATGCATTTTGGAACATATGTGAATAGATATGAGAGAATCTTGGAGCTAATGGCACACACCTCAGCTTTAATTCACAATAACAACAGAAAAACAAAATGTACATGTTTTTCACCATTTGTCTTTCCGACACTTTTCCAGCTGTGCGCATATGTCGTGTTTGCTACATACATGCTCTAGTTGGTCGATTCCACTGCAGGGGCTTATGGAGTGCTGTGAATGGTTCACATGTAGCATACTGTGTTCATTAAGATGCATGCGCTTGATGAATGGGGAAGCAACCACGACAATGAATGAGTGCAGGGAATGTGAACTTGAGTCTAGATTGGTGCATTGCAGCTGATTAGTGAGATCAGTCTGTGTTGAAGACGCAAAGCGTGTGGAGTGAAAATTCACAAATGGCCATAAAGCACACCATGAGGCTTTCCTAAAGTAAGACACTTGTACAAAGCACTGGAGCTAAAGAGGCTGTTAGCACTTTAATTAGGTTGCACATCTTTGTGTATCAAACACGCTCTCATCCACAAAAATGTCTTCTAGATAACCAACACATTGTATTACACTGCAATCCATATCCTATCAAGAGGTCATAAGTAGATGAATATGTTTCAAGGTGGCATGAAAATTAAAAGTAATTTTTAAAATGGCTGTTAATTTAGCATGCCAGTCTGAATTACCAAGCTTATTGGCTTCTTAACTGCATTAGTGCTGAAGATAATGAGTTCATAATGAGAGTGCTGTGTCCTGCTATTTACCTGTATTCTTCTTACTGTTTTATCTTATGTATGATTATTTTATTATTGTAGTATCTTGTATTGCAATGTGACTGTCACAGGATGAGGATGAAGAAGATGGATGAAGATAAATATAAACGTGTTCAATAAAAAAAAAAAAAAAAAAAAAAACAGACAGGCATAACTGTGCATAACATAGCAGGCCAACACAAACAGACCGAAGACATTCAGATACAAGAGACTGAAGACTGAAACAATTGTAAACCAAAAATATAACAGATGTGATGATTAGATGAGTGTGTACAGGTGGGAGATTATGGGGAATGTATGGCCTTGTGCGATGTGGTGACTTAGGATTGTGACAGTGACTTTCTGGAATACTTGATTCTGATTGGTCATTCATTTGCTAATATGCTCAGCCAGGTTCCTGAAACCCCTCATGCGTACAGTACACAAAAAAAAACAGCATGAAGACAAAGATGATAAATAATATAATACATATTGCCATTCTGTTTGACTTTAGAAACCCCAGGCGTAATAGCAGTTCTTCTTTTCACATGAGAAATATGGTTGGATGCCTCCATTACAAGCAAGATTTTTTTTAAAATACCTCTAAATTTGTCCCAAGGGCTTTTTAGATCTGTCTGTCTGCTGTCACTTGCTATTTTCTGCCTTTCTTTCTTTTTATATTAATGAAGGAAGATGGAGACTGTGGCGTGTTCCCTTTTTGTCTCTATATTTAATGAAGTATAGGCTATGTGTTATTTTAGTATGTGCTATTTTATTCCCTAAATGCACAATTAAGCTGAGTTTTGAGGCGTATGGTGCTATTCTTAGCATTGACCTTTTGGTCTCTGGCTTTTGAGGAGGAATATCAAATATGCTGACTGCGCTAAAACGTACGTGGGATGACTTCATTCATAATCAGACAGCATGAATTCCATGAGGCTCTCCACAGATTATGTCTTTTATTCTTTTCATCTGCTGCCTGGTGTGCTTAGCGTCAGTCATGTTTTTCTTTCCACTGTTCAATTTTCAGTCACTTTGCATAACCTCATACTATTTGTCAGCTATTCACTTTGTATTTTTATTTATAGAAGACATTAAATGTTAGATGATCATGGGTGATCAATTCATTCAGGCGTCAGATGGACAAAGCGAGTCAGCAGACTTGTTCTTTTCAGAGATTTGACTCTGTGACTTTTTTTTTTAGTCAAATATAATTATCAGTTAATAATCATTTTATATATTTAGCTCTGTTCTTTAACCAGCCAGTCAATTTGAGAACCACTTATCTAGAGAGACAATGACAGGAAAGATATAGCAGGTAATAATATAGTTACTTTTTGTTCTATAAAACGTTTTTTTTTTTGTTTTTTTTTTTTCCCAGGACACCAATTGCAACATCTTCCTGGATCACATCTATGTTGATCCTGGAACAACTTTCCAATTAACCAATCGGATTTGAGGGACAAGTTTACAGTTTATGTCTAATGTTGGCATTAAACCAGGGTTAGGTGCTTCTACATCAGTGCTATTTCACTTAATTTAACATAATTTATGGGTAGGGTTAGGTTTAGGGTTTAGGGGCATGGTTAGGATTACATTTGGCCGTTGTGTATGGGTGGCAACACCAGTTGAGATACTTTTACTCTGCGTTGTGACTTTGTGAAATCAGACACGTTACAGCAGGCGGCGGTTCACTGGAAGCATTAATTCATCCCAGATATAAACACAAATAAAATCAGCCTTTTTAAGTGAATTGTCCTTGTTCTCTCTCATCGATGTAGTTAATGCAAAAGGGGGAACACATTTGCATGAAACAAATTGAGTAAAGAAAAACAAATACATTATACATGAAAATAATACAGCAGAGAAAACATACCTGATATAAAGCCTCTTGAGTGAATTGCCCTTGTTCTCTCTTTAAATTATATATCATGTACACATCACCATGCGTGCTCTCATTTACCCACTTGTATGCCAAAGACAAAAATATAACCCAGAAAGGGTAAAATTGCAACTTTCAAGTCTACGCTGTTCAGGTAGTAAACACAGAGCAGCGCTACGGGGGTCTCGGAATTAACGGAATTGACCCTCTAAATTATCAGGACAACCAAACATTAAACTTCATTTCAGCATTCTCATGTTCTTTCAAACCTGTATGGCTTTCTTTATTTTGTGGAACACGGAAGAATATATTTTTGAAGAACTGTTTCTCCATAAAAAAATTGTTTGTATTGTCCCAAACAACATTGAAACCCATTGGCTTTCCTTGTTTGTCATACTGAAAAATTCTACAAAATAGAATTGTGTGTTACACAGAAGCCATAAAGGTTTAGAATGACATGAGCATGAGTGAATGATGATATTTCAATTCAGGATGAACTTTCATGCAAATATAATAGCCAAATAAAGTGACTTGTCAAAATACCAAGCAAAAATTGACATGAGCTTCAGCAAATATTTATTCAAGCTTATGAATGCCTCTAAAATGACCCTTGTTTTATTGTTTGTTTCTTTGGCTCGCATAGTGTTTTAACAGGTCCATGGAAAAGAAATCACCACATAGATTTTCCTGCTGAGTATAAGGAACCATTATATCCTGTCTACACCCTAGAGTTTCCTGTCAGATCTCCACTGTTCTGTTGACGTTGACAGTGTTTTCTCATGGTGTCATGCCAGAACTAGGTTTGGTTTGCTTGACCAGTGCATTTCTGTCAGTCTGTCAGAGTTTAATATCCAGTGAGAAAAGGTCTTCAACCTTTTTTCAAAGGAGTTTGATGTTTTAGTCTAATATAAATATAACTATTGAATGTTTGATTTGAGTTTACCCCTAAATGTAACATATATTCGGTTCATTTCAAGATCCTGTTATAATTAGCATTTTAATTTTCTTAATCTTCAATGTCATACTGTAATTGAATGGTAAGACTGTAAATTAGTCAAACATTGAGATGTTGCCTATATAAGGACCTTCCTGTCAAAGGTTAGACAAAGGTTACTTGTGATTAGAAAAGCTCCTGTGATCAATACTTCTGATTAAACAGAGCCACAGTAAGGGTTTTTGGGGTGATTTAGGCTATCAGCTCTGCATTTAACTAAAGGAAAACACCTCATCATTTTTGACTGCCATTATGGGTCTTATGAGCTTGTCATATTTTTTAGGCCAGTGGTTCTCGCTTGGTCAGGCCTACCCCCCTTAATAAAAATATATCATATGTCAGTAAGGGAGAATAACACGTCAGAATGTAACTTTCAATTGAAATAAATAAATAAATTAATTAATTAATATTTCAGTGATGTTTCGCATATAATCAGAGCTCTTTAGACAGCGCCTCACAACCTCAGCTTCTTGTACATCTTCTCGCTGGTATATGGCAGCGAAGTGGGACATTCACAGTAGCAGCTTGTGATTCTGTCTGCGGAAGAGGTACAACAGCTGCCCCCCACCCCAAGCTGTACCTGTGCACCCCTTTGAGAACCACTGTTTTAGGGTATGAGATAATTCTGTCCTCAGTTGTTGCCACGGTTGCAGATATTTGTGAACTTTCTCGATTTGCTTTCATATGCAGTTTGGGGCACACCATGAGCAAATATTATTTTTTTCATCTGTAATATGGATGAATGTGACTGCTGTTGCTAAGCACATTTTCTCATATTTTCAGCAACACTCACTGGTTATGTAGGTGTTTCAAGTCTTGTCAACACACTGGTGACCTTCTCCATCTACATTCTTATTCTCTGGTGTCACAGAAACTGTTGCCGGGCAACAGAGCTGCAGTGTGCCTCTCTAAACAATGCTGGACTTTATCCAGTCCCCCAAATCCTGGCTGACTCTTGCACTGCCCGATGAAAATGAAACCTTTTGCTGAGCCCACTCCCCCCCCCCCCCCTTTCTACCTCTGAAAAAGAGGAAGAGAGAGGGCTTCCTGCTCCGGAGCAATGAAAGTCTCCTTTCTGTCCCCCCCCAGGTATGTGCTAATGGGGCTCTCTGACATTAGAGCCCATTCATGTGCTGTACAAAAGCGTCAAGGATCTTCTGAGAATTGACATATTTTGAGATGTATATTTTAGGCTTGGTAAAGAAATCAGATAATACTTTACAATAAGGCTTAATAATTAATAAGGATTATTTAATACATTAAGTATCATTATCAATAGTTTTCCTCAATCTATTAATCTACATGAATGTTTCTACATATATGAATAGCTACACTATTGTTAAAAAGTTTGATTATTTTTTGGAAAGTCACTTATCAGTGCTGCATTTATTTAATCAAAAAAATATAGTAAAAACAGTAATACTGTAAATATTACAATTTAAAAATAATGTATAATGCAATTATAATGCATTAGCCATTACTACAGTCTTCAGTGTCACACAATCTTTTAGAAATCATTCTAATATGCTGATTTGCTGCTCAAGAAATATTTCTTATTATTATCAATGTTGAAAGTTGGGCTGTATTTTTATGTAAAACCATGATTATTTATTTTTTTTAACAGGATGCTTGATATTTAAAAAAAACATGATAGATTTCCTCCCACAATTGATTAAAAAGAAAGAAATTTGATTACTTGAAAAATATTTTGTAATTTTACAAATGTCTTGATTGTCTCCTTTGATCAATTTAATGCGTTCTTGCTGAATAAAAGTATTCATTTTTTTCCAAAAACATATCTAATGCATACCATTAACACAATTAAATCAAGTGCACTTATGTACAAAAAATGACAACAACATATTTCTCTGTTTTGATTAAATAAGTTTATTTTGATCAGTTACATATAGGGTGTATATCCCCGTGGGAGCATCACAGTAAACGTCCTAGATACTTTTCATTTTTATAATCACACTTGCTCTAAAAAATAAAATCACCTTTTAGTTTCTGCTTGACATCAGAAATAGGTACATTTTTACAGAATTCTTGTATGACAAGAAAATGTGCAATCTGAAATACTCAATTCTCACGATTCGGCAATTAAAACGATCTCATAAAACTGCTCAATAGCATCGGGTTTGGTTGATAAAATGAACTCGGCCGTACAAATATTAAGCCAGTCGTTCATCCGACCTAGATCACCGTGAGCGCTGCCTTTCAACAAACAAATAAACTAGTCATATAATCAGCATGTAAAATAACTTTGAAAAGCTATAGCCAGGCAGTGAATGGAGAATAATCCCCCAAAGCTAGCACTTAAAATGCCAGTGTAGAACTATTGGATTAGACAGTAAGAGAAAACCCCCCTGATCAGCACATTATTCACACACTCAGTTGCTTGTGCAAAATAAATCAATTATCAGTTCATTGGTCAAACAAACATGTTGGTACACAATACATGTCCTCATAAGTGTAAATCATGCTGTTTGTTTGTGCGAACCAGTAAAATAATCGGCTCCTGTGAAAACACATTTCTCTGAGATGAACAACTGAGAGATTCTTCAAATGGTGATGAGGAATTTTCAAAGAAAATGAAACGAAAACAAAACTGTACATAATATCTATGACAATATTTTTTCCCTTATACCTTATCAGCAAGGGTAGCAAACAAAAACATAATAAATACATTGCATCAAAGCCGTTTACAATATATTAAAATCGCTGCATAATAGTTTATCTTTATAGTGTTTATAGCCTATATATATATATATATAAAAATCATATTTGTAAAAAGAAAGAAAATGACATCAGTAAAAGAATAATAACAACAGTAATAATACAAAAGCTTCATTAAGATAAATTTGCATGTGTAAACACATTGGATTGGACAGAATCACATTCAAAGGCTTTTCACCTGGCATGATGAAAGAGGATATGACTGGCAAACAGGGACAGTAATTTCACATGACATGTTAAGTCAGACCTTCAAAACACAGATTAGCTTTTTCCCCACTTCAATCTATAGACAAGGTGCTTTTTTCAAGATTGGAAAAAGCATCCGCTTCTCTTTGAGAACGGCTTCAGATACAGACGGATTTGGTAACACCAGGTTCAAGAAAAGTGACGGTGTGTGTGAGTGTGTGCTGAGTGAATCTTGCTAAATATGAGAATATACAAATTATTGCCACTGTGAAAGCTTTCCTTTTTGTTAACCTTCTTTTAAATTGCATATATTACAAACTATATTCTTAAGTAAAACCACACAGGCCAATAAGAGCGAAAACTGATATTTTCTCCAATTGTATTTCTTCATATCCAAGACTACTCAGTGAAAAGCAAAGTGCTTTTCTTAGCATATGCAACATATTCAAATATCTGATTTCTGCTAAAAGAAACTTCCACAAAATTCACAGAATCAACAAATAAAAGCAATCCAGACTTAGCTTAACCCCAGAGTTAGATTTCTCCCTTTTTGAAAACGGATGGATTGCAGAGTTGGTAATTAACTTGGCTGCGATACAATATCATCCAGTCTCTCTCTCTTCTTTTCCAGTAAAGGGATATGTAAAACCAAATGAGCAAGGTAAGCCAACATACAAAGACTTCCATTCTTATAGACTGAGCTTGTGAATCTTATCCGTAGTTAAAACGAAGGTCTGGATGGGTAACCCGGCACTCCGGACGGAATTCCGCACTGAAAAACACTAGATAAGTGACGATAACCTTGGCTTTGTTCACTTAAATTTTTGAACATTTCTGCTTCCCTCCTGGGCATACTATGCGATTTATCCTGGCAGACTGTTCAGTAAAGTTCAGTATGAAAGCATTTACATTTTGTTTCTTCATTATAAAAAGTTATTTACAATCCAGTGTCCCTTTCAGCAAGAGTTTACGAAGTCCCTCCAGTTTCAATTGTAAAAACACAGAAAAGATAATAATCGATGCGTCATGCGTGGCTGCATGATGTCACTGGCACTGCATTAAAATGATAAGTGCTAAGAAAAACAACAGAAAATACATTTCATAAAAAGCAAAGAAAAGAATCTTTATAAAAGAAAAGTGACCGGGGACCAGACCTGTGCCTCTGCCAGATTTCTTAAGGCAGGACTCACCGCTCAGTTTTCGTTGGGCAGTTGATGGGATGACGGTGATTCCCTCAGTTCTGTATTTACTATTTTTGGGGTGATTTTTGGCGTATTGGTGAGCTCCTGTTAGCTGTAAGCATCTGGTACTGGTCCCCATTAGGAATGTGATGTTATGGCACTTGGTGCAGATCGACAGGCAACGTGACAGGACGGGAGTGTGTGTCCGTGCTGTGTTCAGTAGTATGGCACAGAGCGCGCTAGCGCACCCTCATCTAAACACCCACCAGAGCCCACATGGCTCGTTATATACATCATTAATAGCTGCACACCAGCTGCTGATTGGCTGAAGGCTCTTTCCAGTTGAAGGTTTCCCGGGATAAGCAAGGTGCGAATTTAGAATGGAGCGAAAAAGCAGAGATGACGATGATAGCGGTAATCTTAGACTATGCTGAGTGTGCATATAGAAAGTTAGCTGCAAGTTTTAATCCTTCTGTTTTTCCCTCCACCTGCCCGTATTTTCATTCCACTTTTTCTTCATTGCAGCAGTGGCTTCTCATTTGGTAACCTGAGGGAATGAAAAAGAAAGAAGTGTGAGTCTCTGGCTGTTCGTAGTTGTTGAATAAAATTTGGAGCAGTAACATCCTAGTCTCTGGGTTCCCTACAGGATGTTTTAATTATTATAACTCAGTACCCAGTGAGCCATCTGTCTGGTGCTGCTGGTGAGGTAAACAACACCCCCCCCCCCCCACACACACACACACACACTACAACCAGAGCTCTGTAAGCTTCCCACAGCTGTCCCACTGACACCCCAATGTGTCTGTCACAAACTTGACAATTATTTATTTAGTCTCAATTTATTATGGTAGCATGAGGAAATGCAGAGAACGGAACTCTAAGATGATATTTGGCTGATGCAATGCAACTAGAGTATTATGCTTAGATAATCACATCACTGATGTTTACAGAACATCCAGGGTCATGCTTGGGATTTGTCTATCATTATGCCACAAATAATCTGTCCTAGAAGCTCCTCTACTGTTAAACAAATCATTGTTTTTAGTGTTTTTAAACTTTTAAACAGTATTGCTCATAACTAAAGCTGCGTTCACGTGCTATGGAAAGTAGGATATTTTCCACTTGTGAACTGGTATTTACCAGTGGGTTGCGTTCAAGTGCTTTTGTTGTCGTAATGTGGCAAAAAGATGGAGATCCAGACCTGTTATTTAGCTAAAACTATTTTAGATTGCTTAAGTCATCTGCAACAGCAATAAAATGATTTATCAAAACTCAAAAAGGTAAATAATATGCTATATATTTTAGGGTGACCATATTTTGATTACCAGAAACCAGGACACTCGGCCCAGCAAACAGATGGGCCTACTCAAATGATACTCAAAGTTTACTCAAAGATACCTTATTAATTTCAGCACATTTAAAGTAGGTTATGCCTCCTCTGTATGGATAGAAAATTGTTATATTGTTATAAAAAAACAGGACAGTTGGTCACCCTAATAATATATTTTCTAGATCATGAATATATATTTTTACCATTCACGACTCTTGCGGTGCTCTCCGCCATTTTGAAAAGTTCAAAGGTTATCTCATCTTGGCAACTCGTCCATAAAAATATTC
Organism: Cyprinella venusta; assembly: GCA_038021265.1. Classification (NCBI taxonomy): domain Eukaryota; kingdom Metazoa; phylum Chordata; class Actinopteri; order Cypriniformes; family Leuciscidae; genus Cyprinella; species Cyprinella venusta. The sequence goes on along the minus strand of CM075865.1, from coordinate 34,129,864 downwards.
TACGAGTTGCCCTGTGGAAAATACCACATGAGGGGGTGTTCATGTGCAATTTCCATGTTGGCTTTTGGCATTTACCATAATTACCATAGCACATGAACGCAGCATAACTCTCAGTTCATTTTGAATAGATTATGTATCAAGGAAATCCAACCACGTTAAACTCTGCCTAAAGGGTGAATGGTTGAAAGACAGAACTGGTTGTGTTATTGTTGATTAATAGATGTTCTCTAAAATGAAAGACTAGCTTTTTATTGAAAAGACTCTCCATTTTGTTGTATCTGTCCACTAGATTTAAGCACTCTCTATGCAAGATCTCTTAAGTGTTTAGCGCATCCTCCATCTGCTATATAATCCAAGGGCAATGCTCCATTTCTTTCTCTTTCATCTCTCATTTGCTCTCTCTTCTATCTTCTCTTTGCATTGGTTGCAGGCCCTTCCTTCTGAAATCTTCTGCCTTCATCAAGGCTAATGTCACAATAGTGATTTTTCCGGTACTCCCACTCCAGCTGTCACATCACCGTGCCTCCTCGTAATTCCTTTTCTAATAACGCGCGTGTGGGTGTCCGTCTGTTATGTAACTCTGCGGGCTCCTCTCCACTTTGTGCTTTGACCCCTATTGATTAGAGAACTTTTCCCATTTATATAAGTGACAGAGGCAATATGTCTTGTCATCACATGCTCATTTATGCTAATGTATGTGCCTCTGACGGGCTAACCCTCAAGGCCATGGTTTGCGCTTCGTCCAACCATTGATTTCCAGTTAAACTTCAGCCTGTTTAAGCTGTTAACCTAATAAGGAGCAGTAGTTTTGCTAATTAGAATGTGGAGGGTGTAGTTAGAAGAGTAGGACAGCTAACTTGGGACAGCCTGTCTGCATTACAAAAATACATCACCACATTTAACGGTCACAATCCGCCCTCTCGATCAAATATTTGGGGGACTAGTTATTTTTGGTGTACTGCTCCCACTCACATTGTCCTCCACCTAAAAAACTGGCAACCAGAGAAACCTTTTTCCCAAAGTTGTTTTCTTTCTCTTTCTTTTGATGCTTTGCCGTTCTTTTAGGGCATACAAAGCCATGGTAATTATATAAACAGGCTCATAACAGTGTGTGAGAGGCTGATAAGAGAAAGAGGGGAAGGGGGCAGGAACAGAGGTTTGAAGAGGAGCCAAATTTGAGATTATTAACTGATTAAAATAACCTGGTCACCCATTCTATTCTATTCTATTCTATTCACTGATATTATGATACTCAATTACTTTAATGTGTAAAACAAAAAGTTGGTATATCTCCTCTTACATTACTGAATACCTTCTGATAAATAAGCTTGACCCATTGTATTCTGCATTTAAAAGATCAACAGGATAACAGTTGTGTAACCTGGAGGCCTTTGTTGGAGGCTTGCAGGAAATTGAGGTCTTACCTTAACTGTGGACGGCGGCCGGGAAAGCTGGTTTATTCTGCTGGAAAATTAAAGGGAAAAAAGAAACAGAACAATGAGGGAAAGATTGTGGTATTTGTGCAGTGTTTTTTCATAATTGTACACTCACATGAGCAGGAGTTCACATGAATTAAAATATCTTAATTTGTGTTTCAAAGATGAACAAAAGTCTTATGGGTTTGGAATGATATGAGTGAGAGTAATTTCATTTTTAGGCGAGCTAACCCTTTAATGTGCTTCGCAGGGTTGTCAAAGTTAACATGGTAAATATGATTTGATATTTTGATTTCTAAAAATTGGTTGGAAATACATTTCAGTCCTGTTAAATGATATCCTAATCCTGCTTTCTTGTAATTTCTTTCACTCTATTGGAAATCTCAATGGGACACTTCATGGCAGTGTGATTGTCTTCCCTTCCCTGCACAGTCCAGGGATGCTTATATCTTCAGTACATCCCCATGGACACTATGCTAACTGACGCCAGGCAGAAAAAGATATGAGACAAATGCGTGTGTGTGTGTGTGTGTGTGTGTTTTGCATGGCTGCCTATGTGCACGGTGTTTTCCCCTGCGCTATAAATGGCTCCCCCTCAGCCCAAAACAGCTAACAACCAAGAAATAAAGTACTCTTCAAGCTCGATATATATTCCTCCGCTCCAGTGAACGCCTTTCATTTTGTATGTTGCATCTATAAATAGACGAAGACAAACGAGTATGCTACACAGAAGTAACAAGATATTTGTGAATAAAGAACAGCCGAGCCTGAAACAGCAGTTAAAATGCTATTTTTAGGCTCGATTTAACCTCGTGATGCAATGCTTATGAAAAACAGTGAGAAGGGTGTTATGCAAGAGTATTGGTTGGAAATGTTTAATGAATAAATGCACAGGCTTATGACGGCTGGATATAAGCTTATAGTTTATGCTGCATACACAAACATAACTGTTTTAATCTGTAGCTGCTGCTTTTGCATGGTATATAGCTGCAAATGCAATTCAGTGGCTATTTTAAACCATAATGGCTGCATAAGGCGTGGTAAAACTCCTGTATAATCTACAATCCATGGTGGGAGTCAACAGCTTTGAATGTCTTTAAGGATACACCTTCGCTTGCTATATTTACTCTAGAATAAATATGATGTAAAAAAAAAATCACCTTCAAATTTTTTTTGCCATTTATTTTACATATGAAGTGACGTTTTAAGTTTGAGAATGTTAAAATACTTTCCTTTATCCTATTTTAATATGCAGGGATAAGTATAAGTAAGTCATTCATAGGTTTATTTCCCTGAAAAAAAAAAACTGTGGTGCTTCAAAACATTGCTCTGTTTATTTGAGTGTCCGACCGGTAATATTGGCTCAACCAATGTGAGTTTTGGGCAGAGATATCAGTTTGACTGACCAACAGCAGAAGTAAGAAGTGTTTAGGGAAACCTACTTAGAAAAGTGTCAGTTATGGGCTATTATTATGTTTGATGCTACACTTTTGAACATGGTCATTGTATTTTTAGTTGAGATTTATTCATCTCTGGTTTCAAGTACACTATTTGTATTCCACTACTTAGGATATATAGCAGGAAAAAAGAACATTAAATAATCTTGTTGAGTAGCTCCTTGTGAAAGATGACTATAATGATTAATCTGTCTGTTTTAATAGATGGCGAGACAAGAAGAAAGGTCAACCTCCTTAGCCGTCTCTAAGACCTATCGTGGGAATCTTCCACAGAAATCCAACATACCACCCTGCCTAAAAATGTCCTCAAGCAGACGGGAAGGAAGTCATTTTTGAGTGGCAACACACACAGGAAATCCACTTGATAAAAGACGGCCGCAAAAAAATGAAAGTGAGTCGCAAAGTTTGAGTATCATGTTTGTCTTTACCTTTTAAGGGAATGGGACTCTTCCATGACCAAACCAGCTAAAGTTTATGATAAAGGTCTGTTTTAAAATGTCTATGTGTAAATATACATAGGGCATATATACTATAAACATATATAGTGTCTCAAAATGTCTTATGTATGACATGTTAAAATGCATGGGTATAGCTTGAATGGCAGAAGAAAACTTTGAGGTTTATTTGATGTTCAGTTCCTTGCATGTCGCCATGACTGTTTTTACCGGACAAATGCTATATTCATAAACTTGCTTAGCTTGTCTTGGCCCAATGCTGGCATACTAAAATAACATACATATTGAAATTTCTCTTATAATGGGTTAATGATATGAGAAATGGAAGCAATTAATCTTAAGGTCATCTGTAGTCCATGTGATGTCATTTCCCCCTTGGCAAATCACTTATGCAGAGTGTCTTTGTTTGAGAATATATCTAGATCTCCGATTCTCCGTCCGTCTATCCAGCTCATTCATCCTCACGAATTAACTATCCACCTGAGGCTATTCACCAGCACAAAAATGGCCAAGGCTACCAAAATCACCATGGCAACCGCCATTCTCCGGATTGTCATTGTCAGTGTAGGAAATGAGAAATGATAGTCCCATTTAGGGATGTAAAGTGAGGACCCTTGAAACGGAAGCACCTCGATGTCATTAGAACAATGACTTAAAAGATTAGACTGAATTACTAGGTTATGAGGCTTAGGCACTCACTGTTTCTCCGCTTTGTCACGATCGTCGAGGAAGAACAGGGCGGTGGCGAGGAAGAAAATCCCCCCCAGAACGATGACAAATGGACAGAGCATGAGGGCATATCCCAAGCTCAGGAACTGCCATAAAGCTGACGTAGCGTAGCTCTCTTGGAGGGAGTCTGATATCTGTAGGAACACATAGAGACACAAACAAAAGAGAACTCATTAGCAAACAAAGGAAAAATCTGCTGTGAGCCTTCAGCGACATTAATACAATAATTAACTTCCTAATATTGTCTTCAAGAGCTGTGCTGTCAATCAGTTACTGGGTAAACACTTAATGCTTGTGTTAACATATCTTAAGCTATTGGAATCTGTTCAATAGTAAGTCAATAAATCTATAAAAAGACAATTATAATTAATTAAACGATTGATTCAGTCAAGGAGGCATTTTTGTTTGTTTCAATTTATCATAATCTGATTATTAGACCAGCAACTGTTTCTTAATGCTAGAGACCACATGACATATTTCCTATGTAATATTAGAGAGGGATATTGTCATTGGATTTGATTGTAAAGAAATAGTCAAATAGTGTAGTGCAGGATGAATGATTTTAAATTATTACATCGGCTAAAATTAATTTAGTCAACTCCTATGAGCAAACTAGCATTATGGAGTAAAGAACAAAACACTTTAGGACAAAACGCTATTTTATAACATTTTATACATAATTTTATAACATTTATTGATGGAGGTTGAGGAGACCCCTACCCCCTTCTATGTAAAGCGCATTGAGTAGGCTACCCTGAAAAAGCACTATATAAACGTAACAAATTGTCATCATTATTATAACTAACAGACCTGTGAACAAAAAAAAATAACAAAGGGATGTTTCTAGTGCTAATGCTTTGTTCTAGCCATTCTTGTGTATTATATTATTACAAAATAAAGCAAAAGATGTATATTTTGAGCATTAAAATGATGTTCAGGAAGGCTCCTCATCTGACTCAATTTAGCCTGGCTAATCTATTAAAATCAGCCCTAGTGTGCAAGTCTCATGGGTTGGGTAGATATGCTGACACCAAAAGGTGTATAAGTGAGTGCTGACAGTGAAGTCTGTGTGTGTGTGTTCAGACCACACACACCTGTATATGTGTATATCTCAAGTCTTTATGATGCCAAACATTAATGTTGAACTATTTCTACTGCTAAAATATAGGGCTGAAGTTGAACATTTGTGGTGCGTATCTAATGAGTTTTTGTTGCGGTAAAAAATAGGGTAGATTGCGTCTGATGGCCTGTTTTCATAGATAATTACACCACCCAGTATGCCTTGGGGTATAGATTTACTTACAGGTATTATGCGTGTTTTTACATCAGTTAGAGTGAAATGGAGCGTTACCAGGTATTTAGGAAATGTTATTCATTCACAGGCCTAGCGCACATATTGTTCACTTTTTAGAGGTTGTCTGCCTGCCACATGTATAATGTCTGGAAAAACTATAGTGTCACAGCCCAGTTTAAAAGTTCCTGTGGTTTTTCCTCTAAAAACTGTTCTTATTTGTATTTTTATTTTTTTTTTTTTATTCAGAGCTGACATTTTTTTTCCCCCACAGAACTACGTCAAAGCCACCATCACACTAGCTTGCCAGACCTCCGGAGTGAAATTATCAAGTAAGTGTTGATGCATGACTCGGCCCTACATTGCTGGATTTGACAGGCCAGAATGCCCACATATTGGTGTTTGATGCTAGTGTTTTTACTCTCAGTGTGTGTTATCTCAGTGAGGGTTGTGTAGTGTTTGGCTGCACTGAGCCTGTGTTAAGAGTTGTGTTGCTTGGAATGAGTTTAGCTCAGGTGATGGTTGGTAGTGCAGACTGTAGTTAGAGTTTTGCACATGTAGTTCCACTTGTGCTCACTATCGTTTAGCAATCCAAAAAAAAAAAAAAAACTATAAATGAATCAAAAGTGACATGGAATGTTATAAAATATTTCTATTTCAAACAAATGCTGTTCTTTGAGCTTTCTATGTCAAGCCATTAAATCAATAATGTGCAAGACATCTGGTTCAAGTACCAAATGATGGAGCTATACAAATCATATTAACAATATACAGCCAGATTAGACACACTTTTTACCTCCTGCTGTGTGCTTATGACACATTCCTGCCGAATATTGATGTGTATGTGGGAGATAGATAAAGAGCAAACACATTGCAAATGCACTTTTGTTGTAAGAGGTTGAAAGTGATAATGGAATAAATGAACAATGGCTCTGAACCCTGAGCCCTACATGACACGGGGCTCTGAACCTGTCAAAAGCACGCACAGGAGTTACTGTTTAGCTTGGATCAACTCCAGTGACTCCTGTTCGGAATGCCAGGAATGTCTACAGGAGTCGGAAGTCTAGGAACCACAGCATGCTTTTTCCGGAGTTAAGAAGAATGATGAATCTATGCTGCACTGTGATCGGTTTGCCTTTGTTTTGTTAACATGAACAAGAGGGGAAATAGGAAAAGGGAGATGGAGCCAGGGTCAGTCACAAGGCGGCGTAGCTTATTGTTGCGCGCTAGTGTTTAAGAGACCGAAGGGAACACTTGAGATGAATGTAGCCTTGAATGAGCTGGTGACTGGCATATACCAACATAACGTCTCCCAGGGAAAGGTATTACTGGAAAGAAACGCAGATCAGGAAGAATGGGAAACCTTCAGAGGGCTTTTGTGTAATTCTGCCATTATTAAAGCCATGAAAAAAAAGCACTGTCCCTACACGCCAGATACTCAATACTGAACAGTATGCACTTGTAGCAGGAAGCGCTGCAGTTCATTGCCCTATGTGTGAGACATTCTTACCAGGCCAATGAGGTACGGGCTCCCAGCGTCCCCTAGTAAATGTGACGTGAAACCCTGGAAGGCAACAGCAGTGGCTCTTCTGGTGGGTATGACAACATACTGGAGAAAGAAAAGAGGTGATAGGAAAACAGCAGTGAGAAACAAAACAGGAAAACAAAAATACCATGAGAGCTCACTTAAACAGACACTGTCAGAGCGCTTTACACTGACCCAGGCTGACTGGAGTGACAGCTTTTCTTGCTAAATCACTACATGCACTCTGTTTACAGCTCCTCTCTTCTCTAACTCACTTACTTCCTTCCTTCGCACAAAAACATCCAAACTGAAAATGTTATTCCGTTTTATTTTCCATGAGTGGCATTTCCATTAAGTGCAATCAAAAGCAGCAATTTTGTCTTGGGCCCCACCCAGGCTATACCAAACCTCGTAGTCATGCAGCCCACCATTCAAAATAAGAAACTAGCCCGAGAAGATGACAATTTTGTTACAGTTAAAGGCTTTAAAGTTTCCACTCGACCCAGCAGATAAATACAGGCTTTCAATACAAACCATTAAAATGTCCGCTGTAATGGCCCAGTTCAAAAAGAGCAGCGTCTCTCCGATGAAAATGCAGATCTGAGGAGAAAAAGAGAGAAAGGGGGGAAAAAGGGAAGAGGAAAGGTCAATTATATTTCATTTTTTAAAATGAAAAGTTACTCAACCATCTACACACACACACACACACACCAGGGTTTGCATTTGGTCAAAGACTAAATTAACCCGGCACTAAATAAAAGAAAAACTACTCAATGTTGTGGGATATGAAAACATGTCATTATACTATGGCTACATGTAATTTTTGATTTGAGAGCAACAGGACCATTAGTGGAACTCAAAATGTCTGGCGGCTGAAACCGTGTCACATTTAACAAGTTATCACAACAGATTTGTGCAATCCCATGAGAACAGACTAACTGATTTAAGCATTCCCACATAAATTAACTGATATCCCACAGTGCCAGTGTCTGGATTTTTAAGGTGCTTATGGCTGACTGAGACAGACTGAGCATTGAATATCTCCACTAATCTTAGAGACTTGACAGAATGTAGATGGTCTCTCCACAACTCTGAGGCCAGAATACGGCTGACGGCAGCTGCCGGGGTCAAACCAGACAGGGTTGTGTGAAGAACTGTGGGTTGCAAGGGGGTTTGATCATTCAAGTGGCTGTTCTGATTTTGACAGGATCTTGTGTTGGTCTCAGAGTTATGTTGAGCAGGGCTGACAGAGAGATGACCTCATGGTGTCATTTTTTTTTTTTTAGTTTGTGGGTCTAGAACCTTCCATTTAGATGTCAGTGTGAGAGAATACCTGAAGGTGAGAAAATGAAAGCATGAAAGTGTGCGCATGTTTGGACATGTATGAAACTCTGTCCCGAAGTGACTTGAGGCTCAGACAGCGTGACGGACAGACAGGCTAAAACTGTAAAGCCCTGCAGGACTCTGGTTCAGGACTGAATTGTGATCAGCCAACATGCTGATGAGACAGCAGCTGTCCCTGCTAGAACAGACCCTGACACAGCTCCAGAGAGCTGTCACATTCTCAGACTGCACATCTGTCACTATCAAATTTTCTCACTCCAGATATTTTCCCTCCTTGAAGTTTTGGATTCCTTGTTTTTTTGTATGCTACATTTGGATGTAATTACAGAAGCCTCGTGGCAGGTGATTGCAGGGGTGTTCATGTCTTTAGCTGGGGGCTGGCTGCCACTGTCATGTTACCTGTTTGACAAGATGGCTTGAGGGCCTGTGGTCTAAATGATGTGTCATTCATTTCTATAAATATAAATCTTGACTGATTTTTGCTCTCAGCTACACTGAGAGAAATACACTTTTCCATTTTTACATTTTCCAATTACAGTGATATTCCATTTGAATTTTAAATAACAAAAGGTTTCTGTTTTCTAAGAGTTTAGTGAGAAAACTAATATATTGTGAAATGACAATATATACTACTGTTCAAAAGTTTATGGTCTTAAGATTAAAAAATATATAATAAAAGTCTATTATGCTTAACAAGACTGCATTTATTTGATTATAAAATACAGTAAAACAGAAATATTGATAAATATCACATTTAAAAAAAAAAACATGGTTTCTGATTAAATATATTTTAAAATATAATTTTTCTTCAGTCACATGGTCCTTCAGATATCATTCTTATATGATGATTTGTTGCTCATTTATTATTATAATCAATATTTTCAGTATTATTCTCAACAGTTGTGCTGCTTAATTAAAGGAGGATTGAGGATTCTTTGATTAATAGAAAGTACTGGGATTAGTTTAAATCTTTTTAAACATTATAAATACATTTACTGTCACTTTTGATCAATTAATTTTTGTGTGGTGTATGTTCTGTTGTTGGGCCTAGATATAATTTAATATATCATTGCTGAAAAAAAGTATTAATTTCTTCTTTTTTTTTTAAACGTACTGAACCCAAACTTTTGAACGGCAGTGTATATTTTTAATTGAATTTTATTTTATTCTATAAATTGTTGTTCTTGTGCCATTTATAGATCAAGATCCAATTAAAGATTGGTATGAGTCCATGAGACCACAGGTCATACCGTTTGCTTTTATAGTCCTTAAAGTCATCACAACTTTTAACAAAGGAACAAGTGGTTGCAAAACCAGGTCGGTTGAGGGTACAGTTAGTGAGTCTATCATAGTTAAGATAAGGTGGCAAACGTTGAGCAAGCTTAGAGTTTCTCAAACGTAACACCAGAGAGATGGCATTATCATGGTGTACAAGGTTCTTTTGTCCATGGGAAAGACAAGCAGTCCCTAAAAATACTTTCTCATCAGACTTCTCATCATAAACACTTCCCAGTCTGATTTGGCCCTTCAGGGAGCATCCAGCATTTTGTTCTGACCTGATTGTTTTTTTGTTAGAAGAACGAGTATGACCTAGTAGAAGTTTTTTCTTTGTTTTCTTATGCAGCATAACTTTTTCTCCATTAGTGACTCACAAATGCCACAGTCTATTGTTTCTTAGCCGTAACTGTGAAAACTGCTCCCTTTTCCTGCTTTACATGCCAGTTAAATAAGTGCGTACGCAGTGCCTGTTGCTCTTATTCTTTTAGTATTGGGTTTGAAGCTACCAACCCTGCCAAGCAACTGGCTGTTAAACCCACTGAATGCAACAGACTTTATATCGTTTAAAGAATTATATTAAACTCTGAATAGATGTGACCTTTTTTGACTTGGACTGAAAGTGCTCATTGTAATAGTCAGAAGGGAGCTGTACCAGAGATATTCAGGCCACAGTGTCAAGAAGCAGTTCAGGAGACAATCTCAGTCTTTACACCACAATTCTATGGCAACCAATATAATATGAGCTATTTATGTGAAGTGTCATAATATTGCAACAATAGATCAAGTGTAATTCAGAGGCACGAATTCAGGTTGATTGAGACACTTTTTCCAAGCCATCTCAATTGCAACATGTCCCAATCACCTTGAATTCAGTGAATGTAATGAGTATTAATATTATTTTCTTAGTCTAAGTCTTAATCTTAATATTTTAGAATGATTTTATTATTTATTGATTGTTTGATTATGAGTGGAGAAGCCAAATGGACTTTCTAGATTCTATTCTAGTCTAGTCTGTTGTTTTTCAAGTACTCACACACATATATGTTTTACTGTAAAACAAATCCAAAAGACTAATTTTTAACTAATTAAAAAGTCAATTTTTACAGTGAAGACTTGTGAAGTAAGCTGAGACTTAAGAAAGTAGAGTTACTTACATATGCTCCCACAATGCTTTTCTTGGCCACAACAAAGATGAGGCAGATGAAGATAGCAGAGCCCAACATGCTGACGGCACACACCAGCGGGTCGGCACGCTCCGTCTTCTGACGGCAGAGCCGTGTGGTCACAGCGCCGATCACTACCCCCAACAGCCCAGTCACGCAGGTGATGGCTCCAAATATCAAACTAGAGATGAGAGAGAAACATAGTAGTTGACAAAACTGTAACGCTTGTGATTGACCGTTAGGTTTCAAGCGGAGTGTGTGTGTGTGTGTTCTGACCTGTCTTTACTGCTGCAGGGTTGATAGGTGCAGCTCTCTGCTGTCTTCTGCACCACCTGAGCTCTGACTAGGTACTGCGGGATCCAGATCCCAAACGCCCCCGTGGCAAATGACACTGCGGCCGATGCCAGAGAAGAAAATACATAACTACGGCTAGGGAACAGAAAGAATAGGAATTAACATGCATAATTCTTGAGTTTTCATTCAGATATTTATTTTGTATTGTCTTTTTTTCTGTTTTCTGTTTTTTTCTGTGTTCCTGGAACAACATTGCTGTCCAAAAACATAGTCCTAACCCTATCCCAACCCCTAATCCTAACCCTACCCATAACTTATCCCTAAAATCAAGAAAAATATAGGTGAATAAGAATAGTGTAAAAGCCCCTAATCTTATTGTAAACTTGACATTTACTACAAAACATTCCCTCAAATCTGATTGGTTGATTGAAATGTTGTTCCAGGATCAACAACGATGTTGATCTAATATAATGTTCTACTTGGGGAAATCACGTTAACCAATGTGATATGGGTAGTTGACATATAATATGGCCATTGCCTACATTCGATGTGAGTTTAGCCGCAATAAATATGGTTAGTATAGTGGTGTGAACAATACATGTAATAATACATGCGTATATAATATAGGCTATACAATTAGGTAATGTTATTGATGATAATATATATTGTGTAAACCTCAGTGTTTAAAAATACAATCAATTGTTAAAATGATAGAATATAATTAAAATGTAGTTGAATTATTGTCACACCACGGCATAAGCAGAGACTACTTGGCCCTTAAAATTCTACGCCAGCTACTTCAATAAACTGTCACATGTTCAAGTGATGGCAGGACTGTAAAAATAGACACTGAGGGTACAATATTCACTCGATGGTTGATTAAGTGATTGCATCTGGTACATCCCAATCCTAAACATTAAGTTAATTTCATTTTTGAGTGATGGATAGGAAAAAAAAGTGGCATACTTTTTGGCAAGAGCTTTCATGTCACAGAGCCAGGAAGTGCGCGTCTTTATCCGTCCAGTGAGCTGGTCAGCACACCCTCTCTTCGGCTCAGGGATAAAGATGAGGATGAGGAACCCAGCAGTCAAACCTAACATTGGAGAAACCTTGAGACAGAAGAAAAAAAAGACGATATTGCAGTTTAACATTGCCTTGTTTTCCAGAACAATATCTAAACATGCTTAAAACAATTGATAACTGAGAAGCAAATTAATTACTATTTTATAACATTTTCCGTTAATAACATACCGGTACCTCAAATTGTTTTTTTTAAAGAATAAATCTAACAAATTCAAGTCTTATTATCTTATTTAAGTTTTCTTACACAAATTGAGGATGTTTTTACTCGAAAAAAAGCAAAAATGCTGCTTAATTTTTTTTCAGCGCAGTGGTCTTAACTAGACTAAACATTTTTTGCTTGTATTACTGCGAGTCTGTGCTCTCTGATAAACAAAATCTTGTGGGCTGAACAATAAAAAACTGTCTCACATCCTGTTTGGTCTAGCAAGTTATTCGCCGAGTCGATAATGGTGGTGTTATGTATTTTGTCATTAGTTTTATTTATATTCACATTAGGGTGTGTAGGGCCGGCAAGGTACTAGACTGCAGTGTGAAGTGGACTCTATTAGGTGATGTTTCTTTACTCCATCCTCTCGTTTTCTTTCTCAGTTTTCTCCCTTGTGTGGGAGCAGCTGCGGTCCACCAGGCCATGAGCTATTATCTCTTTTATCATCCTTCCTGATGGCTAGAGCACAGCAGTATGTGTGTGTGTGTGTGTGTGTGTGTGTGTTTGTTGGTTCGCTCGCTCGCCCACATGGAAGCAGCGTAAGCGCCTCTGTCGCTTGTGAAAGCCAAAGCAATTCTATCTGTCAGACGCAATCCTTCTGGAGATCATTTATAGCACATTAAAGCAAAGCTCTGTTCATAATTGTGTCTTATAGGTATGTATATAGTTCTTGTAAAGATTTAGTCATCTGCACTGCAAAAAAGTTCCTGACGGTCTTATTTTCAGGTAAAAAATTTAAGATAATATAATCTTGAATCTATCTTTCAAAAGTTTGTAGTCTATAAGATTTTTTTTCAGACCTTCAAATAAACGCAGTAACTTTCAACATCCTGTTAATAAAAGATGAAAAAATGTATTGTGGTTTCCGCAAATATTTTAGCAGCACAGCTGTTTTGAACATTATTTAAAGAATATATTGGAGAATAATTATAAGAAATATTGATTATTATCTAACATTTATACAAATTTGTGAATGTTTCATATTTGTAGTGTTCAGCATTATAAATAGCATGAGAGGCAAACGGATCACTGCATCCCATTGACCTGCTGCTGTTTCCCGCACTATACTGTGATTCTGTGGACTGAATGTGTGTCTGTGTGCACTGCGGTGCTTTTGATACAGAGCTGCAGTGTCTCTCTAAAGCCTGGATTTGGTCTTGTTATCCCTCTGTAACTAGAAAACCGAGCAGCCGTAAAAAAAGGTCTTTGCAGTGGACCTATTTTCTGACAGTCACACTGTGGAGATCCCTCCCTGCCTCTCTGGTTTAGTTTGATATCAAAGCCTGCGTTGATCAGTCATCTTGAACTTTGACTCTTGTCTCGCACTTTGTCAGACGTTGCCCTTTCCTGCTAATCTCAAGCTAGTGCAGCTTCTTTCGTGCTTGTTAAGGTTAGAGTTGGGACGAGTGTAATCAAAGAAAGAGAGATCAAGGTGCTATTTTTCCTGGCATTTCCCCACTTCGACCTGCAGAAGATTGATATGGCTCTCAATAATTATGATATAATCCTCCACTCCAACAAAACACACCCCCTCTTCGAGAACAGAAGGCGATTGAGTTCTTTTAGGAGCCTGCAAAACAAGCGGAAAGTGGCACGGAGTGTTTTTTCCCATTTCAGGGCAGGATATGGCTGATATGGAGTACCTTTTCATCTGCCTGTTGTTTTTATACTCATTTAAAGTGCTAGTGATGATTAATAGTCCCCCAAACCATGAGCTTTGTCTCCTCAAGGAATGTTTTACTGCATCCAAGAGCTCAAACAATGGAGCTCCGCTACTGTTTGCAAAAGCGTTCTGATAAACTAGCTACCAAATAAAGCCATTTATGTTCCTGAGGGTCATATAACTGTCATGTTCATGGGTGTTTTTGTAAGAATGAGAGGGTTTAATGCTCCTCTTAAAGTCTCCTTTCAGGCCTAAGAGCTTGACAACAGAACCACGCTGGAGTTTTAAGAGGCAGCCATACAACAAGTTTAGTTCAAGTTCACGATAAAACCATCGGTCCATTCTTTATGACCCCGAGAAAGGAACAAGTAATGAAGCCCACCTGCTAACTTGAGCATCCACCTGTTAAAGTTTGAAATGAACAAGAGAAACCGTTGGTTATAAAACTGCGCTGAGCTAATGAAGGAAGAAAGACAGGAATCTAAAGCACTTCAGAGGCCTCTCACTTTCTCAGAAAAGTTGTTTTTGCTCTCTCTCTCTCTCTTGCTGCCCAAAAGTTGCAGACCACTACCCTTCCTCTCACTCAATCATTTCATAAATTAGTCATTTGAGCTGCATTAGAAGGTGCTCTATTTTGGGCTTTTGGTTAGCAGTGCAAATTGCAAGGCTACTGAGGAATATCCTACAACAAAAGGGTCTGTGTAAGTGAGCCCCCTCTTCTCCTGGGCCTTTGCAGTACAAAGACTGTGAAGACTGCATTACTCACGGATAGCGTGTGTGAGCGGACCCGAGAGAGCTGGAGGTAATGCTATATTAATGCATTTAAGCTAGCTGGGTACTCAGTGCCCATTGCACTGGCTTCAAGGGGGCAAGAATGTTATGTTGCTTTTTCAAGAGTCGGGCTGAAGGTATTTCAGGATTCACCTGTCTGCCATGGGTTTTAGGGATATTTTTGACCAGGCCGAGAGGAAATGGTGTATATTTGTGGAGGTTGGGTGTGCTTCCTCTAAAATATTGATACAACACAAGAAAACATTTTAACAGCTCTTACCCTCAGTGCCCAGTACCAATCCCCTCCAGCATCTTTAGCAATGGATCCCAGGATGTATCCAAGACCGCTGCGGAGAGAGAGCAAAAATATTTAGTCATTATACACAAACAAACATATCGTATTCTAGGCATAAACTTCCGCTCTCCAGGTGGTTTGCTGGTCTAAGCTAATTTAAGCTAGATTTAAGCCAGTTTTAGTTTTGAATTTTAATATAGTTTGTATTGTAACAATTGTTGGTTATTTTTTATTTACTTTTTCAATCTGAGTTCTAGTTTTTAAGTTTTAGGCTCAATCCCAATTCACCCCTTAGCCCTACCCCTTGTTTTCGAGTGTACCCCTTGGCCCTTAAAACAGAGTTAGAAGGTCCAAGGGGTTGAAATATTCAAATATTCATGATGATTATAACATCCCTTCCTCGAAATGTATGTCTTTTCTGATTCGGAAAGGTAATTTATTATACAATTTAAATGACTATAGAGTAAATAAAGTGCATGGTGATATCATCTGGCGCTAAATTTAAATGTTTAACCGTTAGCGAAGCCATCTCGCCGATGTTTTGCGATGCATTCTGTGAACTTTCTCGTAGCCCTCCGTTTGGAATGTGCCTCTGAAAAATCTCAGTTTCGAGGGCTATGTAGCCCCTTCGCCCTACCCCTCGATCTCAACAAGAATCGGTTGAATTCCCAGTTTAATAACACTGGTCTAAACTACTCTAGCTGGTCTTCCATCCTGCCCAAGATTGGCTTAAACTTGTCCTAGCTGATCTAGCAGCAAACCCAAATTGTTTTTCAATTAGTATATGTGTCCAAAACCCTTCCAAAACCAGCAAACCAGACAAGCCTGGCCACCTTAGGGTGGTTTAATATGTTTGTTTGTTTTTTTAAGCTATTTTGCCATGTGCCTGTCTCATTCACTTGGTCCCTCTCACTTTCTTTGCAGTCTTTCTCTTCTCTCCCCCGCTGTTTTTTCCCACCCAAAGATGTGTCATGCACCCTAAAACTAGGCTGCCTGAACTCAGCATGCATACTAATGCCGCTGATAATGGCTTTACTCTGAACATCACCTCTGGCAATATAAGAGAGTCAACCACTTAGCATTACTCAGGGGCTTATGATGACAGATCAGCTCTGAGGGAAAGAGAAAGAGATATGACTTGGGAGAGAGACCATGCTTCCCGCACTGTGTCGCCTTGGGTTTTGGATGGATTTGGGGACTGTGTTGAAATACTAACATCAAAGGTTCAGATGACCTAATTCTGAGAATCCCTGTCTGATGCTATGGCATTTGTCTCATGAACTTTCCTTTAAGTTCTTCTAAGGCAAGACTGCCTGCCATGAGTGAGGAAGACGAGCACTCAAGGTGGGATCATTTCAACCCTGTCGGTATCTGAGGAATCTGTGAGTCATATCTCTTCAGACGCAGACCAAACTCTCCATCCTGTTTACAGTCTGATAAAGTTCATAATTGCCCAGTTATGATCTTGTGTGGCTGAAGCACATGTGAACTATTCTCTCTGTATACCATATCTGTATGTGGATTATCTGGTTTGAGATTGTGCTGCCTGTCATCGGCCGTTGAATGAAATTTCGCCTCTTGGTCATAGTCTGTTTAAAAAAAGTTGATTGGATGTCTCGCAGTTTTTCTTTCCATCAGCTCTCAATTTCAGCTCGAAAGTATTCCTCCATACTTTCAGCATCAGATTCATTATTATTCTCATTCTCAGTCACTCTCTCTGCCTGTCTCCTGCCCAAGTTTTTACATCTGTTACCAACCCTCAATAGCACTCAACACTCAATTTTTGCTGTTTTAAGGTACTATTACACCTAATTAAACACCAATTGTTATGGTATTTATGGTATACTTACAATTTTGACAGTAGTGCACTAGTAAATGCATGTGGAAGCCACAGAAACAAGAAGTAAACTGAATTTATATTTTGTCTTATATTTTTATATTTTCCCAGAGCGAAGTTTAGCATGAATTAACATTATAATTAATTTCACAACATTCTTTCAGAACATCAAAACATTCACTTTTTTCTTTTATAACATTTTTCTAATTCAATACAAATTATTTTATTAATGTTACTATCAAATATATGATCTATATATGAAATATATGATCAAATATATGCAGCCTTGGTGAGCATCAGTGACTTCTTTAATTTTAAAAAAAAACATTAAAAAAAGATCTTGCTAACCCCAAATTTGTTTAAGGTATTGTACATTTACTTAAGCAATACTATAGAGTGGTTTGAAAATGTAGTCTCCTGTATTTGGATATTGTTCTTTTTTTTGTACATCAGGCCCTGGCATAAC
The DNA here is from genome assembly GCA_038021265.1 of Cyprinella venusta. Classification (NCBI taxonomy): domain Eukaryota; kingdom Metazoa; phylum Chordata; class Actinopteri; order Cypriniformes; family Leuciscidae; genus Cyprinella; species Cyprinella venusta. The sequence continues at coordinate 34,112,572 of CM075865.1, read as the reverse complement.
TGCACCATTTTAATCCTTCTGTTTAAATTTGGAGCGTCCCTCTGAAAATCTAAAACCTAACGCACACTTCCTGTGTTCCCAGACACTAGCGCCAGGCTGTCGCACAGCAGGTACACTACATTGTTTACCTTTAACTGCCCCTGGCATATCCGACTGATAGACCAACCTGACCTGACCCATCAAACAATAGGACCTTATCATTGAGAACATATGGCTCTCAAAATTAGCCCACAGTAACCTCTAAATTAAAACCCCTTCATTAAGCCTGTGCATACCTGTGTATTCATGGAATGTGGCCACTTGGTACCTTATTGATGTTCTTCATTAGATGAGAGTTTTTGGATATTAATTTGGTACTACCATTTATGTCTGTACGTATTTGTAACACAAGTTGTGGTTATTACTCTGTTTCTCTATGTTTATTAGCAACTAAAATATTTTTCCATGCCCATAAGAGGACTAAAATTTCCTGCCAAACATTTCCCTCATGGCTGAAGTCACTTCCTGGAAACAGTAACAACCTGACTGTAGATAAACAGGGTGCTAGACAGGAAGTGAGGCGGCACACTGCAGCGCTCCAGTCTTTCACCTCTTATTGTTCGTACTGTCGATCGCTTTGTTTGGGCCGAACCCAATTATCCCGCAAATACCAAAACTCTCCTGGGTCTGCTATTTTTCCATCCCGTCCTTTCCTCAAACTGCACTCAATCTCTCATCGATACTATTACTAGCCTTAGAACAGGTCTAATGGTGACAGCTGCTTTGTTCAGATATTTATTTTCCTCAGTTCAATGGGGGTGTATCACACTCGGTGTTATACAGCTGCATGGTCAAAACTCAGATTAGTTTGGTTGTTGTTTTTCTCCTCATCAGATTAACAGTTGAATTCCAAGATGCTGTAAACACAAAGCAGCTAAAAATGCTATGCACATACATGCATGCATTTATCATCTTTCCTCTGTTGTTTTCCCCATTTTCTCTCCAGTCTTTTTCCACCTCAGTGAACAAAAAGAAAATGCCACAGCCTGGGCTAAGTGACCGAAATAGATGAGCTTAAATTCTTTCACAGCAGCAAACAGATTTAGAATATCATTGTCTATTTGGCCCATCTGAGGCGGTGACCACACAAAACGCTGAGCTCAATTCTCCACAACTGACCTTTACTGAGTTGAGATGATATCTGAGATTATCTGGCTGTCAGAAGCTGTTCCCTTCAGCCACAGTTTACCTAACCTGACTTCAAATGTCTAAATACTACATTACAATTCTTATAATGGCAATAATATTATCTGGTTGTGCAGTATTATCTTAGTGCTAAAGTGCTATTGTAAAACCATCTCTAATAAACAAAATGAAATGATATTTCTAGGACTTTACTCATTTTTTAGAAGTAATTGTACCTTGATAATGGATTGAGAAAATAGAGTGGTATTGCTGAAATTTGGCACTCACCTTCCAAGTGGGATGGCCAGGTAGAAGACAGAGAGCATCATGGTCCTTTTGTTGTTTGTGAACAGGTCTCCGATGATGGTTGGAGAAATGGATGAGTAGCTTGATTCACCAATTCCCACCAAACATCTGGACAGCACTAACAACCAATAATACTGCAAAAGAAAATGTCATATGATCAGAAAAGTTGAAGACATTTCTTATGTATTCAGTTGGCGCATATCTAAAAACGAATATGTCTCTCATTTTTGTCATGATTTGCAGGGTCATTGTGTGTGTCAAGCTATTTAAATCACCTTTAATTAATGGTATATCCTGCATCTAAGGATCGACAGATCATCGAGACCTGAAACGTTTTCATAAATCTGTTGATTGACATTGAGACTGTGTTCAGGTGTGTGTGGCTCTTTAGACGTTCAACATTCATTATCAAAAAGGAGCAAGTGTCCTGCATTTCTGAAACAGTGGGAACATGTGGCCGTTGTCCTCTGACCTCTATCGGCTAGGAAGGAAGCCAGACTCAGCCACCCTTCCCTGAAATGGCCTAGACTTATTGTATATGTAGTCGTTTAAGTGAAGACATTAAGTGTGGGTGTGTAACGGACAGCTATACTGCTGTGGAGAATTTGGGTCACCCTGGCAGCCGACCAACTGAGGAAGCTAGTTATAGATTTCTCTGTTGCTTGTGCTCACAGTAAATTCCTCTTTATGGGTTGACCTCTTTTTCTGTGAGTCTCGCTCTCCTTAATAATATTCATTTTTATTGTCACCGGTGCACTCAGTCTGGCAGCAGTGGGGAGTCTAGCCACACCCAACACTGATGGAGTGAAAGAAAATGAAAGCAGCAAACATGGACACTCTCTAGAGACAGCAGGTCATCCCATTATATTATGATGTGCATACAGCACACACACATATACAGATCTGTCATCGCAGACTTCCATCTCCTTAGGGGGCTCACAAAGCCACCTGACCAGCCAGATGCTGTTGTGGCAGACTTTTGTGTACTAACAAGCTTTCTGTAAATGTTAATGTCTCTCTCTGTGTGTGTGTGTGTGCATGAGCACATATTGCTATAGTTATATACTGTATGTATATAGTCCTTTACAAATTAAAAATATATAAAAAACACATTCAAATGTATATATTCATACTAACATTCAATAATATTTTTAATATAATAAAGCATTTAATTTGTAACTATTCAGTGTCTTCAGTGTCACATGATCCTTTATAAATCATTGCAATATGCTGATTTGGTGCTCAGGAAACATTTCTAATTGTCAATGTTGTAAACAGTTGTGCTGATAAATATTTATATATTTTTTTAGGATTCCTCAATAAATAGGTCTATTTACTAAATAAATAAAATTAAATATACAAATAAAATAAATAAACAGTTTATTTATATTAAATAGTATTTAAAATATATTATTGAATGTTTGAATATATAACTTGGAATGTGTAATATATATATATATATATATATATATATATATATATATATATATATTAGGGCTGTCAAACGATTAATCGCGATTAATCGCATTCAAAATAAAAGTTTGTGTTTACATGATATATGTGGGTGTAGTGTGTATAATTATTTTTTATATATAAATACACACACATGCATGTATATATTTAAGAAAAATCTGAAAGTATATACTTTATATATATATTTATACATAATTAATATTATGTATAAATATTTGATATATTAAGAACACATTTTTCTTAAATATATACATGCATGTGTGTGTATTTATATATACAAAATAATTATACACACAACACATATATATATTAGTGCTGTCAAAGGATTAATCACGATTAATCGCGATTAATCACATCCAAAATAAAAGTTTGTGTTTACATAATATATGTGGGTGCACTGTGTATAATTATTTTAGATATATATATTTATATATATATATATATATATATATTTCCATGTATATACTCTACAACATGTATATAACACAATGTATATAACACAAACTTTTATTTTGGATGCGATTAATCGCGATTAATCGTTTGACAGCCCTTATATATATTTGGAGTTAATATAAATTGCATTAGAACAAAAACATGTTTTAACAAAAAATCATTGTTCTCCATTAGCAATTTATCTTTAGCTTGTTTTTCATTCTCATTGTCATTGGTAATCAACTTCGGATAAACATGTCTGATAATTCAAGACTGTAAGTATACTTCATCCCTATAGCTCAAAACAGAGGCAGAAAACCTCATGTCCTTTGGCCATCCAATGGTCACTTTTCATTACTGGGAATCCCCCTCTTCCTTTCCTGCTTTTTATCCTTTTTCTTTTCCACCTGACAGTCTTTGGTGTGACAGCAGCCCACGACATACAGCCAAAAGAGAAATAACTTTACTTGTTGTTGAATGTTACACAATTCTCAGCGGGGGAATTTCTTTAGAGTACGTGACAGGAATCAGCAATGAGAGACTGCAGCAAGCTGGGTTATCCTCTGGCACTGAGAGGATTTCTCTATCCCTCCCTCCCCCTTTCTCGCTCAGCTCCTTTCCTGCTTTTCAAGACTCTGCTCTAAAATGACAAAAGCTGTGTGATATTGTTTATTGACAGAAGTGCTGTGAGGGAAAAAGAAAATAGAGGGATGGTGGAGAGGGTGAGTGGATGACTAGTTTGTTTGTTTGTTACACAACCTTTCCTCCTTTCACCCCACACACACACGCATAAAAGATTAATGATTGTGCTGTCATTTGCTGAACATACATACGACTGGAGAGTGGTTTTTTAAAGTGACACACACACTTATGTCATCCAGTGTGAGAAGATTTACAGTAAGGTGGAGGGAGGGACTTAAAGCTGGTGGTCTCTGAACCCTTCATTGCCCTGTCAATCACACACGCCTACAGTGTCAGAGCAGTGTGTGTGTGTGTGTGTGTGTAAGTTAAGGCCCCCGTCCACACTACTGCATTTTCGTTTAAAAACGGAGAACTTTTGCTACGTTTGCACCTCCCGTCCAGACTAAAACGGAAAAAACGAAGACCTAAAACGGAGAAGTATAAAAACGCTGCAGCTCCGTTTTGCGTTTTGAATCTCCGCAGGGTGTTTTAGTGAAGACGGGACAAAACGGAGGACTTTAGAAACGATGACGCAGAGGCTCACGCTTGGCTCCGATTGGGATCCTTTCCTGATTCGTCAGCCTCCTGTCAATCTGTGGCTGTGTCAATCCACCTGTCATCATGTCAATCCATTTCCTGTTTACACCGGCATGCGCATGCCCAGTGTTGGTGAATGGTCACGTGATCCGTGTTTTAATGTGGACGGAGATCAATTCTGATACGCAGATAAAACGCTGGTGTGGACGGAGAGCATATTTGTTTAAATTCTCCGTTTTTAAACGAAAACACAGTAGTGTGGACGGGGCCTACGATGCATTTATATCTAGAATGTGATATTCTATAAGTATTACAAATTAAAACAAATAACCTTTGTCAAAGTACACACATTATTCATATTTCCATGTCTGGAAAATATGAATAATAATTAAAAATACTTTAAATTAAAATATAAAATAAGTAAATAATAATGAGCATAATTTGTATAGAAGACGGTGTCTGTCTCCTTTAATGACTTAATTTAGATATTCACAGTCTGGTTCAACTTGATTGCTTGTCAAAGTTTAGTGAATTTGATCCTGAGACCTTTTTGAATCTTGACGTTTTTGCTTTGTGTTGACAGATTGGATGCAAACGTATTTATACATGTTCAAGTATTACTTTTTTTTTGAGGATTTGATTTTTTTCTTCACACTCATACTTCTGTTTTTATTTGAGCTTGTGGTTGAGTGGTTAAAACCCCAAGGTTGAAAAGCAAAGTTGACGCATCTGCCTTGTTAATTTTGTTCCAGTCCACAACCAATTCATGAGTTTGCTGTACTGTAGGACTGACTGTACACATCAGACTCCACTCAATCCCATGCATAAACATGAGCATTCAAATACATTCTGTATGAATATGTGCATATCTAACTAAAAACCACCACCGCTGCGCTGACGCCTCCTGATGTTTTGTTTTCTTGTCATCAGTCAAAAGCGACACAATGATATTAAATGTGTTCATGGGAATTTGCATGGGAATCAGATTCAGACATCTTAAAATCTGTCTTTTAATTGCTTTTAATTGTCTTTTAATTGCGAATAAACTGCAGTCTTGTTGTAGAAACACAGTGCAGTGGATTGACTGTCTCTTCCCAAAGCCCTTAGAAATCTCATTAAATGAAGCTGAACATCGATTTACAACGGATTTTGGACGTGGAACAGATCAGCAAGAGGTCGTGTGGTCAATTTAAGCCATAGACAGATATATAGTAGATATTTTCTTCCCAGTATCAGTGCTGGGCGTCTTTAAGCCAAACTAATACACGAGAATTACATTCTGTTTAGATGTTTTCTTGGCGTAATAGTATTTTTTTTTATATAATTTCAGTCTATTCTTATAAAACACACCACTCAGCTCGTTCTGAATAATGTAATGCAGACCTTGCGGCAATGTTGCGGAGTAACATTAACGTGATGGTGATGATGAGCCTGTGTGTAAATACGAGATGATCTGCTTACTTCTCTTGGTGGAAAGCGTTATATAACAGCCCACCGCTGTGGGTTGGGATGATTGACTGATAAAAGGATATCTGCAGTCCTCACGCTCATGTATGCATATGTGCATGTGTGTGCGGTCTTGGAGGATCATGTGACATTGATGCAGACTGGCTCGTCCTGTCAGTATCAACTCAGCAATGCAGATCGAGGGGATTAGCGCATTTATATCCTCCGTTGCACACACATCTTCTATATGTACTGTATATGCAGTCCTCACACTTTCTGACTGGCTAAAGGGAACCAAACTGCACACAAACCGTCACTAGATATCACTAAAATCAGTTATTGTAGCCACAGGGAACATTCCTCCGTTGTCATTTTACAGTCTTCCTCTTATTAACATGGCCTTTTAATTAGCTGCCACTGTCTGTCTCTGTTGCAATAACCTCCCTGAAGGCTGGCCACACACACACAACATTTGATTGAGATGGTCTATGAGAGATTATAGACAATAAGCATCAATTAAATTGTCACGTTTTTTGACTGATGCTCTTAGTCTTGCTTTACTGGTGTCTTAGTTCCTCTCAATATAGGTTCATACGAAGACTTTTGTGTGCAACACAAGCACTACATACAACAATAATATATTTACAGTGAGAATTAGATTACGGTCAGAGTCAGGGTTTGAAGACTGTACTTACTAACAGATGTCACTCTCGAATTATACTGTTCATGCAAAGCTTAAAGAAGCAGCTCAAATACTGGCTGTATAAATGAATGACCAAAGTGAAACCCCTTTTCTGGTCTTGCAATAAGTGACGGTGGCGAAAGTAAAAGATAAATGAAGATAAAGATGAAGACTTCCGTAACATTAGAGTATTTTAGCAATTGACACTGTGCTTAATAAACAAGTGCATCTGTCATCATCTAATCTTAACCATCAATGCAAAATGTTTTTATTTATTTATTTATTTATTTTTAAACTTTGATCAGTGTGGTTCTCAGGGCCGAGAGATGACTTAAAAATGATTACAAAAAAAAAAAAACTTTAACAGATGCTGTGGTATTAGATATTTCTCATTTAAAGCCACCCAAACAGCATGTTTTGTTTTCATACCATTTATCTAGATATGCCAAGCTCTAAAATATAAATTTTTGTAAATATAAAAATAATATCCTTAATATTAAATCCTTATCCTTAATTGTTATCCAGTAAGAATTATCATCACGATTGGATCTTAATCAGGATATTCAGATAGGGGACTAGATGAAACATGAGCTCAATCACAAAAAAATGAGCACATGTCTGAAACTGCTACAATTTAAGTGGTTGATGCGGATTCATATTATATCGTATGAATATAATGAAAATGTCCCTGACACTTTAGATGCAGTGAGTTTAAAGGTGCACTATATCATTGCATATGGGAGAGTGAAGAAGTCAAGAATTTTTGGAAAGGTGTGATAGAAATGATAGAGAAGATCCTACCATTCCACTTGCACCTTTACTTTTTATTTCATTTATATCCTAAGGAGATCAAGTTAAAAAATAAAGAGTATTATACAAGCAAAACAGCTTATTTTTTCTAAAATTTAAAATGTATTTGTGCACCAAATATAGGACAATAGCTAAAATAAATTGTAACAAATATGGCATATGATGCCCTGAGGATGGTTGTATTACCGAAAGCTTGGCATTAAATTTTGCTTGAAGGACTCAAGTGTGCAGACAATCTATTTATTGTTTGGGTTGTCTAGTTCTATCTGTCTGGCACCTTGTTTGCCGTGAGTGCGGTGAAACTCTTTCAAATACAAATATGGCAATGAAATTTTAAGTGATAAATAAGTATACCAGTATGTACATGTATACAGTTAGAATGTTATATATATATATATATATATATATATATATAATTCTCACAAACAAATAGATTGTTGTTGCAATTAGTTTAGTGTTTTTTGTGACTAACAACAGTGATCTCATAATGACATGAGCGAGTGAGTGAGGGCTGGATGAAACAGGGAGTAAGATGCAGAAGACAAGGAGGATGACAAACAGTAGTAGAGTTATAACAAGAGGTCTTCTGAGACCGGCTTAGTGTTATGCTAAGTGAGCATGTCATCTAATCAATTCATCTTAGCAAAATAGAAAGAGAGAGAAGAGAGAGCGAGAGAAGTACACTGAGATGTTTTTTTTTTCTATGTTAAATGAGTCCTGCTATGTTGAATGACTCAAGTGTCATTTCAAAGCACTCTCAAATGAGCCAGAAACTGAATGAGCTTTAGAGATGCTACTGCTGCTGGGTTGCTAAAAATACCCAACTAGCGCTGCAAGAAACAACACTTTCTAAACAAAAACAAGCTACATTTATATTTGAAAGATGATAATCAAGACCATATGATTCCTTTAAGAGGTTCTGGGCAGAGACAGGTTTGAAGGTTTAGGCTGCTGTTTGTGGAGGAGGAAGAGAGTATGGCACTTACATCTTTGGTAATAAAGGAGCTTAGCAGTGTCACAAAGGACCAGAAGAAAATTCCACTGCTCAGAATGATCTTTCTGTTGAAACGGTCCCCCAGGTAACCGAAAATGGGTGCGGCCACCATGAAACTGCAGATGAAGACTGGAAAGAATAACAGAAGCAGAGCAGTCATTTTTAACATTCATTGACACATTTATCTCATACTTTGTAGCATTTTTTTGTGCCGTCATGATGGCAATAACATTTGTCAGTTCTGAAAAATACTTTCTACTTAAATGCAGAAAAGGGAAAATCCACATCCTTATTCTTTAAAATGATGAGGAAGCTTAAAGATTCCCTTTCTATTTTGCTAATTTACTTCCTGCCCACAATCCTCTTATGTGCTACTGCCCATTAAATCAATGGCCAGACAACCTACTCACAATTCCTAACTCAATATTGCTTTAACCAAGCAGTTTAACATGACTATAGATTTGCTTAATGCTGGATTAGTATGCTACACACACCTTTTTAACAGTTTCTATATATTGTTTCGTATTTTCATATTTTTTTCATTTGTTTCATATTTTGATTATTTCAAGATTTATTAAGTGTAACTTCCTTTCAATTTAGAGTTTCTATATTTTTAATATTTTATTTTCATTTATTCAATTTTTGAATGATTTATATTGTTTCATACTTTTATCATTTCAATATTTTTTTCATTTAATTTCTTTTTTTTCTTAGTTTCTATATTTTCAATTTTTTTTTCACTAGTTGTTTCAGTTTTTCCTCCATCATTTCTGTAGTTACAAGTATACATCTCAGATATGTGCTTAGTTAGTACATCTCGGATAGTATTTCGACGAAATGTCATATGGCGTCCCCTATATGACGCCAAAGGATGAGAACGGGCTCTTAACAGTCTTCAACTGCAGTAAATAAAATACACTCAAACGTATCTGATGTTAACAATTCCTGTAAAATTCCAAGATAACACAATCATTGTGTAAGACTTCTTACTCCTGAAGTTGCTGACTTGACAACTCCAGTTGGGTGCGCTGAAAAAGGCATCCAAAAGGCTTTCGTAATGAGTCTGTATACATGGCATGAGGTAATAATGCTGGAAATCTGGAAACTTCAGAGATGCAGATTTTGTGGAGTTTTACCATCTGCATAAACATTGTGTGTGTTATGTAAAGTGAGGATGTGTTTGCAAGCTTACAGATAAAAGAGAAATACAGTGCTAAAACAGTCCAAATCTGTGCATACATACTAGTACAGTTCTGTGATATTTTATAAAAAATCTACATCCTCTTTTGTGCTGTGCTGAGGTTGAGAGACCTTGGTAACACCAAGTCTGTGGCTATAAAGTCTGGGCTGAATTTATAGCCGTCTCCCACCCTTGATCAATGGCCATGTTTGGATATTTAATAACTCCCCATTTTTGAGGAACGCTGAATTTGCTGAAGCCACCGGAAACATTGCCCTGTGTTATCCTTGGCTTGCTTGTTCAAGCCAAACTCGACCTGACTTGAGTATATCCACTCTAGAAATAGGCACGGAGCCTAAACCGAGCCTGCTGGGAAATCAGCTCTCTCCACACACTGAAACCTGTACAAATTACAGCAGCACTATACACTAAATGATCTGCTATTTCATCCCCGACTTCACTCGCTTAGTGATCGTAATTAGACTGCCTTTGAAATCCGTCCCAAAACTGAAAAAGGACTTAAATAAATAAATAAATACGAAACAACAGTGAGTAAATTATGTTCGTGAGGTTAAAAAGAGTCAGAGCTCGACTTGTTTACAAAAGCATAGAGTAGGTCTGATTTGATGAAGATGCTGTAAACAAGACAGGGAGGAGATGAGAGTTAAACTGGCGCTCTGTTGTGCAACTTGCAGCAAAAACTTGAAGACATCGGATTCAAACATCACTTCTTTGTTTCAGGACAGGCAAAAGTCTCATGATGAAATTGCTCTGTCAGTAAGTACCATGTCATCACAGTCCTTTCATATCAACTATTTCGCTGTTACCGCACACTGTGTATAAGAGCAAGGGGTTTTCCAACTTTTCCCCCTATACTCTATAATTGAGTTTGGGGTTGTGTACTCAAGACTCGGACTTGGTCTCGGACTCGAGTCCATATTTTAATGGTCTCGGTCTTGTCATGGACTCGTGTGCATTTTGACTCGGAATTGACTTATACTCAAACATATTAGGACTCGGACTTACTCCCGAGTCCACTCGAGTCCCATTCAAAATATGTTGTGATTATTGCTGTATGTTAATATTTCTTGAAACGTCCAATGACTGCTGACTTCAGTGTCACTTGACCCATCAGAAATCATTCTAATGTACTGATTTGTGATTTAAACATTTCTAATTATTTATCATCAGTGTTGAAAACAGTTGTACTAAGGAAAAATCCAAAATAATAGCATTCATTTGACAGAAATCAAATTCTTATTGTACAAACATATTTTAAAAATGTTTTTTTTTATTGTATTCCAATATTTAGTGGACCTCCTAAGCAGAATATCGCAGAGATGATATATATAAACAGAAATCTCACAGGCTATGATCCACCTGAGCACAGCTCAACTAAAGCAATTAACACCTCTCTCTCTTCCTGAGATGTTGATATCTTGCCTTTACCCAAGAGCCATGTCCTGCTAATTCCTCAGTTAATGACCTCACTCCTTGTCCGCGTTCATCACATCATATAACTTTGCACATCAATTACACCTGTGTGTGTGTGTGTGTGTGTGTCTGACTGTGAAACAGAGAGAGACACAGTATCCAGAGAGAGACAGAACATATGGACGAACACCATACACACAACATGTGTGCAGTCAACGGCTCCTGAAATATTTATGGCTCATCTTTCCCTGATGAATGGTTCCCTCAGAATTAGCATGTTAAACAGACCGAGATGTTCACTCTCACTAAGGTGGGTTTCACATTAAGGACAGATTTTTGACAGGGGGACAAAGACTAGACATTTACATTTACATTTGGTCATTTAGCAGATGACAATTCAAAGCGTTTTACAAATGAGAAAAAAAGCAGCCAAGCTAAAAGAGCAAGTAAATCTTTTTTTTTTTTTTACATACGCGCTTTAGCTTAGAAAAGGGGCATCCTCCTGGAGACAAAGTCTACACTATCCTACTATTTCATCCACAAATAAAGCAAACATTATCTCCATGCTCAAATAAATGACATTCAAAGATTAGAAACAGCTCTTTTGAATGCCATTTTGCAAATAATGACCAATGAACTGTACTGTACATTGAACATTATTCCAATCAATGGCTTTCTTTCAGTGCTTTTATAACCGCTTTCGGCCACACTTTAGATTAGGGTCCAATTCTCACTACTAACTAACTAATAACTATGACTTTTGCCTCAATAAACTCTTAATTACTGACCTCAATCAGACCAGGTATCAGACCTCAATAGCAGCAAAAGAGTTTTCCAATACAACCTGTTGTACTTATACTTACATTGTACTTATTTTTCGATGTAATGTAAGTACATAGTACTTAAAGCCACGTAATATAAAGTGGGACCAACATATTTATTAAGTAAAAATAAAACTTAAGAGCGCTGAAGAGGTTTGCTGTGTTTATCCTGTTCTGACCTGAAGTTATTCCCCTAAAGCTCTTCAACAGAAACATGCTTCCTCATAATGATATTTCTGACATAGCTTAAGGCATGTAACATACTTCACCTGTCATTCCGGGTGACTATACTGTTCCGCTTTATGTGACCTCCAATGGTGTTTTTCGGAGGTTATTTATTAAGAGAACACGTGTAATGTGTTTCAAGTGGCTGATTCATTGCCTGTAAATGCCATTCTGGATTCCCTCTCTTTTAGAGCGCAATGTTCCTCTGTCACTCATCGCTACTTGCCTTCTATTTAAAATTCATGCCGCCTTGAATCTGTCAGAAAAGCTCCCAGATAGATGAGTGTACACACTCACACTCCTCTGTCAGCCTCCTCTTTTTCCCTTAAAAGGATGAAATATGATATAAAGAAGGATTACATCCCATCACCATTCTGACAAAGAATGACAAACACTGCACCTTCACCTCTTCCTTACTTGTTTTCTTTCACCCGTCTGTCAGAGTGTGTTGACCCTCCATATTCAGTATTTGTCAGGACCTAGCTCTTCAGTTTTATATTCCATAACTATAGTTAGCCTCGCAACGTATTGCTGTTTACCATGCTGTGCTTTAGCAACAGGAACCAAAGAAAATAATGTGTTTTTTTTTTTTTGTATATCCTACCCTCAAATATTGAAAACCATCTTGGAGACCACAGAAAAGTCTTTTCCTGGAATATTTCTTTGGGTTTTACACAAACTTTGCATTATGTTTGCAGTGGAAGAAATGGTTTCAATGACAGTGGTGCAATGATTCATTATAGCTATTTGTCTACGGCAAACAGACTTATAATAGGAGACTCAAGCTAGACACATGGAGGATATGTGAATGTTGCATGCAAATGGTAAACAAATGCTTCTCAAATGAGGGATTATTTACGGATCGACTAAACAGTCATTTGGATAGTTATTTTATTATTTGAAATAAATCTTAACCGAGATCAAACCATCCATGGATATACTTTTGTACGCCAGTGAATTGCTTTATGACTTAGATGACTTAATGACTCTAATGAGCCGGTTCCTTTTATTAAATGAAACAAAAAAACATACAGCATAAAAAGTGTAGTCCAATTCACAAATAGATTACTGGGTTGAATCAGTCAGACAAATGTTTAATTAAGCTGAAATTACAAGAGTTATTATTGTTTTTAGTTTTTTTGTAAATGAAAAAAAAATTAAGGACAACTTTGGAGAAACTGGCGTAATAGCTGCTGAAAATGTATCTTTAAATTACATTTTAAACAAAAAACAGCTATTTTAAATTATAATAACAGTGCTCTAAATTATTCTTTTACTATATTTTTAATAATAATTTTAAAAAGTGTTGCCGTTTTGTTGAGCATAAAGAGGCTTCTTTCTAAAGCACTGAAAAATCTTACTGAACCCAATCTGTGTATATTCTTTCTTTCTTTTTAGGAAGCACTGCTGTACAATTTAAAAAAAAAAAGTTCGTACACACTAACTTTAAGGTTGCATATCTGAAGAAACCATCTGTACTTCCTCCTTGTATCTATATGACACTGCATTCTGTACATAGCTAAAGTCTAACCGTCTGCAACATACCAAAGCTCTGACCCAAATGCAAACATACCTGAAGCATCTCAGTTTTGAATTTGCGGCTGATGCTTGACAATAGGAACTCCTTAATGAAATAACAGAGATGCCAGCTCACATTCTGCTACCTGTAAATCGTTATGAACAGAGGAAACCCAACCTGTTTCTGTTGATGCAAATGACGCATAAAAACATTAGCTGGATTTGAAACATGCTGGTGACGCTCCTCTAATGTCGAGCTCCTCAAAAGGTTTGCGTCAGGCCGCTTAAAAGGCTCATTTGGCTATTTTGCACATCTAGACAACACATATTTGGGCTCTGTCAAAATAAATGAAGCATCCAAAGCTCCTACACGGCCTTCCCCATACAGCCAATGGCGATTTGAGCCAGTGTGGGTGAATGTGATTTAACAGGCAGAAGTGGGTCGTGTGTGGTGGGCTAGCTGTGGATGACTAAACTAATGACATCACGCCGAATTTAATTGCTTGGATATCTTTTATTTGCAGTGCTCAAATAACGCCTTGACATCGTGACTCAATCTTCAATCGCAGCTGAAGTAGGAGTGAGTGATGTAATAAGCGTAGGGGTATAGCCTCAGAAAATAAGACACCTCGTATCATAATATACACCTAATATCAATCAACGGTCAATTTCAAGCCATTTCAATTTAACAGATCAGATTAAATCTTATTCAATTCATTGTGTGTTTGAGTGGCTGTGTAGGCTGAATTAAGGATACTTCTAATGCTTCTTTTGATCAAAGACCAAAGATAACTTGAGACATGTTACTATGACAACAGGGCTACCTGTACTGGCACTGCATTATGTAGTTTGTGACTCAGTTTACAGGAATCACCATCTCTTTATCCAGCATTGTTTCGCTGTCAAGGAGAAACACACTCGGCTATGAAGCCTTCACCTATGTGAAGACAATAATGACTTTTGTTCTCCTCTAATCATTTCTTTTGGATGGCAGTCGGGCAGTGTGTGAGTGGGTGTTTGGACACAGAAAAATCGTGACTAGCTAGTCGGTCAAGAGGACACGCATAGAAACGCATTACCTCAGGGTGGAAGTCAACACAACTTCCTCTCCATGCGCAGAAAAAGTTTGTGCTTTCTGAAGGGCAAAACTCCAAGTTCATTTAGAATGGGTTATGAAACCATTCGCATACAAATTGCTGGCATTGAGATAGAAAGCATTATACAACAAGTTAATAAGGGGAAAGCTAAGCTCCGTGAGCATCGTAATTAGCCGGAAAGTGTCAGGTACAACCCTGATTTAAAAAGTTCTGTTCAGTGACAAAAACAAATTGTCTTTGCATCATGAATGCAAAATCAATTGAAGAGTGAATAATGTCCAACTGTATCTGTAGAGAAAAAGCTATATCTGGATCTTGATTATTTGCGGAAAAACTACATTTTTAAAGGTTAGTTTATAGGAGAGCTTAACAGATTGACATGGACAAGATATTTTGTGCTCTGAGGACTTTTATCTTTGTGTTATCTAATCTGTGAAATAATAAAGATAAAATGTTTTCTCTTTCTTGCTGGATTAAAACATATATTTTCTTAGTCACTAAAGGTGAATCAATAATATAATAAAACACATTATTTCAATCTCTATTTTGTTTCCCTGAAAAAAATAAATAAAATAAAACTCCTTACCAGTGTTAGTGTTATTCTTCCCTAAAAAAGTAACCAATTGCGTAACTTACTTTTTATAGAAAAAAATGTGTTACGTTTTGCGTTCGTTTTTCTCATCTGTGCTGGGCTTACTTGTTTGCTTTTTAATAACAACAATACATATATATTTGGCAAATGTAAAGTCCCTTTCACACCAAAAGTGAAATGAATAAGCCTCAGACTGAATGAAATGCAAAATCATGCCTGTACAGTAGAGGGCGCTGCTCAAACAAACCTTTCAGCTGTGCAGCCATTCTGGATCACATTCACAGAAGAAGAAAGTACAACACTCTTTCTTCAGCAAAAAAAGCTTAAAGTCGCCGTGAACCGGAAGTTGCACGACTTTTCTCCAGTGTTGTGACGTATTTCCAACAGTAGTGCTCCTCCTCTCGATCTCTCGCTCATAGCAGACTAACGGTTTAAGGGGAGTGGTTAAGCGTTTCCCAACCCAAGCTGTCAAACCTACGTCATCAGAAAAAGACTCCATTCCAGACCGGAAGTAACTTTTCAGATTGTGATTAAAGACTACCATGGTAAAAAATGTGTATATATATATATATATATATATATATATATATATATATATATATATATATATATATATATATATATATATATATATTACTTGCACTGATTAATTGTTCACCACAAGACTAGTAATATGTGCTAACAAAGTAAATGGGCTCTATGCACAACTGCACTACTTCCTGAACTTCCGCCAGCTCCTTGTTTCCTGTATACCATTATTGGACAATTTGATTAATTCAGGTGTGCTTGACCTCAGTAGTCACGGCAACAATAATCAAACACGCCTGAATTAATCAATGTGTCCAATAATGCCAGACAGGAAACAAGAAGCTGGCTGAAGTTCAGGAAGTAGTGGAGCTGTGCATAGAGCCAATAGGGTCAATTTTGATTTCACGGGGACTTTAAACACTACTGTGATTATTAGTATGGTTGAATTGGATCATCGAAGGTCAGCAGCAAAGACATTGATTAAAGTTAGATTAAATACATTGTGTTATTAAACATATTTAATTTTTAAAAAATCTGAGTTTGCATTTCACCGTTTTATTCATGTTGAGAAATACTGAATCTGTTTTTGTGCAAGTGAGATGAGTGAAATGTTCACATTTAGTCCAATAACCATCATGTTCACACAGCGCACACAACACCTCTGCACTTATGATTTCTCTCAACATTGGGACAGGAGAGCTGTCAGTCAATAAATGGGAAATCAAAGCAACTTTCATTGCTTATTTGAAAAAGTAACTCAGATGTTTTGATGTATATTTAAAAGTAATGCGTTACTTTACTAGTTATTTGGAAAAAGTAATCTGATTACATAACTCACGTTAGGCTTGAAATACACACCTAACACTGCTGCTTAAAACAATATACATTTTCAGTGGGTATCGTAAATCTTATTTTTATAACATACTTTTTAAAACATACACTTTTACTTAATGGTTTGTGTTAAAAAAAGTAAAGTAACAATTTTTAGAGAAAAATAGATTCAAATTATGTTTTTTTTTCCAGTGTAGTTAAGTTTATGAATCCACTAAAAAATCTCATACTTGGAAGTTTGTAGATACATCCACCAGTGTCAATAAAATGCATGTCAAATGCGCATAGTTGTTCATGCGTGCCAGTCAAGTCCATGATCTGACCCTGATGGAGGGCACCTGTTCTCCTGCTATAGGAATCTCTCCATGAGCCAGTGGAGTGTGTTCATCATAGTAAATCATCATGCTTCTCTTATCAGCTCGCTCCAGCCTTGCAAATGTTTTCATAACTTCTTAATCTTATAATTTTATAGCCAAGCGTTTAGGGTAATCTCATAAGACAGACCTTGTCTTTCACTTGTGATGTTCAAACAATTTAAATGGACAGTGAGAACAGTGCCCAGCTGTTATGTAATATGAAATATGAGTATGATATTTCAGGTACTGTTTATAATCTGCAGAACATTCATGTTTTTTTGTATTAATCGGCACAATAAAGCATTAGGAGATATCTCACATCATCTTTACCTAGCATTCAGTTTTCTAAATTAATGGCATATTTCTGCCGTGATGACAAGTGCAGTATATTATGCTTTGATGTGTGAAGAGAATCTTCTACCTGCTAAAAAAAAAAACATTAGTGGAATGCTTTCTCTTTCTCGATTCGACTGAAGTGGTGATGTATTAACTGATGCCAGGTAATGTTCATGGGAATATCAACGTAAAATATTTGAGCTGAAAAACAATTCCTTAGATGGTTAAGAAGCCGTATGCTAGTAAAGAAGCACTCAAAAATTTCCTAAGAAAGTGTAGACAAGGAGTGTCATTGAACTAGAGTTTTGTTTTTGTTACCGCAGAAACACTGGACAATGACTGAGGTGCATGACGATATGCAAATACTGCATTTCTAAAGAAAAGGAGTGTAATGTAATGTACATTACATTACATACATAGTTTGAGTGACCAATTTCCGATCTTTTCCTCCCATGTGTCACAAATTGGATATGACCCAAGAATGTGTAAGCAGGAAAAAAGCACATGCTTCCAATATTCTCAGATCTGTTTCAGGCCTCATTCATCTGATATGAATTGCATTTGCGTCTACCACGTAAACGGACAGGTTGGACATTCCCCTGTCAATGTAAGTCATTGAAAAAGCCACGGTGGCAATGGCAAGTAATGGCAACTCACTATGACTCTTTTCAATGGCGCAGAGAAGGACGAAGGCTCAAACCAATGTATTTGCTGTCCATTGCAAATCACACCATTTTTACTTCCTTTTCCGGGCTGTTTTGCCAAGCGAATAGTGTAAATACAGATGTCGGATATGGGTCATTTTTTAAAATAGATGTAAGCTGGTTCTCAAAAAAATATAGAGGATATATGTCAACAAATCGGAATTGTGCATCAAGTCGTGCAGTGTAAATGCGGCCTATATAAGCTACGTCACTCTTATTCAGGAAGTTGCAGATTGGTAGAATATGTACGGTTCCTCACCTTTGAATGACTGTTGAAGTTTATTAAGCCTGACATGAAATGCTAAAGGAGATAAAATACCATGCATAAGTCAGTGCGATTTTTTTTTTAATGGCCTGAAACTGTACGTTGTGGTTTTGTTTACGTTTATGCGGCCATTAACCGTGAGTTTTGTTGTTTATTTTGTTATTAATGTTACGTATGCCGTTTATCGCACCCTTCTTCCCTGAGTCTTGAACTTTGTAAAATGTATAGCCTACATTTAAACATCCTTGTGGCGACAAATTTTTTTTCAGTTTGAAAGTCTGTGCTGTAAAGTATTTTCTGTACTAACACGTCTAAAACCACAGAATAAACGGATCCAGTGAATTATGAACGTCAGATCCATTCATTTCTCAGCGTGCTGAGACAAATGACAGTCTATGGACTTTGCAGGTGCAGAGCGACAGATGCTGAGGAAGTGACATTAAACAGGAAACTCTCGGACGCCTGTGTATATTTGTGAATGTGGATAGTTGAATACCTGCCTGTGTCTGTTCTCATTGTGTCTTTGCAATCTATAGAGGCCTCAACAGAATAAGAGAGGATGTTGAGTTGTTTGAGAGTAAAAAGGCAGCGCAATGAATCAAGCCAAAACAAACAGATGAAAGTATAGTAGAGGATGGGAACAAGAGATTCAAAGCTCAGCTTTTCTTGAAGGATATACAGTAAAACGGTAAACAGAGGTCACCTCGTGTTGATACAGTGAGATTAATGGTCCTAAAACTTACTGGATTATTAAAACACTGAATTGCAATACACCAGTTCAGGGTGAAAAGGATGGTTATTTTGCATTAGGTGCTGCTCTAACAGGACCGAACAAACACTCTGTAACTAACTAATATCTGACAAAACTAAGTAATTCCAATTTACGATCAATCTTTAAAAAGGAAACTGTGACCTATCAGATGCTCCGATGTCAATACTAGCAGATGATACTCCTAATCCTGCAATGGGAATGGACACTAACTTACATAACTGTATAGCCGCTGGAAACATGCATGCAAAAATACACCATTCACTGTCACTTCTCATACACTTCTGTCAGTGTTTTGTGCTAGCAGCAAGGAAAATGGATGTGTCACAGCTGCAATGATGGAAAGCTTTTAAGGTTCAAAACTGTTCAAAAAGCTGATAAAAAATGCCGTTAGCTCAGGGGCTTGAGTCAATGTATTATCCACCCATAATCCTTCCCTCCTCTTCCTCATACACGGAGAAAAAAAAGGTTTTTCGCCCCTCATTAGAAATGTGCTTGAGCGAAGTGGGTCTAATAGAGATATCCTTAAAACATATCACGATAAGAACAAAGTTGTGACAATTTTTTATTTCAGTTAAATGTCACAATGCCACAGCATTCCGATATTTTTTATTTGTGACGTTTTTAAAACTACACTTTTTAAACATAAACTGTTTTTTATAAGACAGAGGTTTGTAGAAGACAAAGGAATAGGAATAATGTATTGAGTACTGAATGAAAAAGAACACAAAAGAAATTTCATATGGTTTACAGCATAGATTATCAGTTTGAATTGAAGTATACTGTTGTTTTTCTGTACGCCCATGCTAACTGCCCTTTTTTTCTTCTTTTGAAAGTGGTTGGAAACAAAAATGTGTGCTTGTTTTGGTTTGTGGGAGGGAGAGTAGGAACAGTTTGTGGATTAGTGCTGGTTAATGAGGCTATCCCAGTCATTTTTAGACACAAAAATGGCAAATTAGTAATTAGCACAAACGCTACAAAGTGAAAAAAGCCCCCTGGGATCTAAAAAATGGACACACTGCACCCATTAGAGATATGATTGACTGTGCTCATGCTTTGTATATGTCCTATAGGACACAAATGACAAAGATGATGTTGATGTAGAGTGCTTATGGTAAAGGTTTTCCGGTCATAATAGAGAATGCAGACAAAATGTATTTGTAAAGCAAAACCTAACAATTCAAACAATCTCAGAGGCCAAATGCCTAATCAATGATGCATCACAAAACTATGTAAGGCACTAATCTTTGTAAATATGCTTTGGAACTATTTATGTTGTGAAAAGTGTTACTGAAACTGACAGCTCTATTTTAAATAACACAATGACTAAGCTTAAAGGAGTAGTTCACTTTAAAAACAAAAACTTGTCATCCAAGATATCCATGTCATTCTTTCTTCAGTCGAAAAGAAATTAAGGTTTTTGATGAAAATATTCCAGGATTTTTCTCCATATAATGCATTTTACTGGTAACTAAGCGGTTCAAGTAAGTTTCAGTGCAAACTGCAAACTGTTTAAAGGGCTTTAAACGATTCCAGACGATGAATAAGGGTCTTATCAAGCGAAACAATAGCTCATTTAAAAAAAATAAAGTTTAAATTTTATAAGCTAAAATGGTCGCCTTGCTCTGTTCTGTGATGTGTGTTCGTGACTCTGTCTCCTGTTCGAACTCGTTTATCAAAGTGAACAAATCTTTTTTTCGTGTCATTTGGTTCATTCAAAAAACGAAAAGAACGAATTGAAAAAGAGTTCGAACAGGAAAGTCATGAATGAGCATCACAGAACAGGCGACCATTTCAGCTTATAAAACTTAAACTTTGTTATATTTTTTAAAATGAGAGATCGCATTTCGCTTGATAAGACCTTGATATATCGCTTGATATTCATCGTCTGGAATCGTTTAAAGCCCTTTGAACAGTTTGCACTGAAACTGTCTTTTGGACCTTGAACCGTTTGGTTACCAGTAAAGTGAAGAAAATATGGAGAAAAATCCAGGAATATTTTCATCAAAACCTTAATTTACTTTTCGACTGAAGAAAGAAAGACATGGACATCTTGGATGACATGGGGGTGAGTAAATTATCAGCAAAAGTTTTTTTTAAAAGTGAACTACTCCTTCAAAGAGACCCATAAACAAATACACCTGCTGCATACCACTGCTGAAGAGAACAGTCAAAACTATGAAAAATATTCCCGTTTTCTGCCTAGATTCTCCTCTTTACTGTAAATCTGTCAGGGAGGTTTAAGACGCTCTGTTCTCGGTGTAGAATATTTCCCCTTCAAAATGATGTAACATTTTCAAGTAAAACCTGATGCTTCCTCTTTAAATCTCTGTAGAGGATTTCAAGGAAATTTCCATCTAAGGATGTTTTTGCCAAAAAAAAAATGGTTTGCACATCGTAATGTTAAGATATATCTGATGGAAATGCTAAATATTGATTTTCAGAAGTTCTACGCAATTCTATGTTGATACTTCAAATGTCTTGAGAACTAGTTTGGAAACACTTACTGTGAACTGCTTAACATTTTTACAGGCCATTTGTCAGATTCTTGCTGTGGCATTTGCCCTCCAGACAAAAGACACTGCAATAGCTATGAAGGATGTTTCTGCACATCTACCCAGACTCCACCTTTGGCTTTCTCTCACCTGACCTTCACGCTCATGCATACCTCTGTCAGAATTCCCCCTCAGTGAAGGGCTTGGCTTAGCTTTCACCACAACACAAAAATACAGTCCAGCGTACCCGCTGAACATCACAAGCCAATCAACCATTTCAGGCTTCAGTAGTCTTGGCTTACCGGTGTGGGTGTGTTTGATTTATGTGTGTGAGCGCACATATGTTTCTTGGCATATTAAATGCGAGTTGTTGGGTAAAGCTTCCCTGAAATAGGACTCAATGTTTGTAGCTCACCAGACTGGAGCAATGACATTTTTTTCTTTTTTCTTTTTCAAATACCACTATTAGCTCTGCCAAGGTTCTGGGGTGAACCGTTACGATTGTATGGCCCGCATGTGGAAGTGGTGGTAAATGGTGTTAGGTTGTTACGCTTTTCACCACTCTCTATTAGCTCGCAGCTGCACTTGTGCCTTTCAACAGATCTGAGAGGCAGAAGAAGAGTGCCACTGATAAAAGGAAGATCAACTCAACACTTTATAGATGAATAGTGTTAGCAGAGAGAGATTGGTTGGGACATTTACATGAAGTGTAGGCGTGTTTTCTTTGAAGAAACACAGTTGCACTTTTTACAACCTTCTACACACAGAATAACAACACCACAGCCTAGTTTTAAATTGAATCCAGATGAAGATTTATATTCAAAATTCTCATTCGGTTTAGTGCACTGGAACTGAACTGGAGAAGCTAGCTAAAACGAAAAACTAATGAATCGTGAAGCAGCAAAACAGTTATTTCCACAAGCCATTCTGGAATAAACTGTCAAAACAAAATGAATGAGAATTCTCTACTATTCGAGAGACAGGACAGGTCAGGAAATTGTGTGATTCCTGCCTGACTTCACTCAGCTCTTCACGCAAAACATAATGTGACAAAAAAATATTATAAAGCATCACACTTGTCACTACACTGTTACTCTTTGGAAAAAGAAGCTAAAAATAGCTTGTTACAGGAAAATCTATATTATTGTGAAAAGAGCCGTTGTCACCCTTTTGGAAAATGTACTGTTAAATTGGTTGCATCACTAGGCCTACTCTTAATTAGTCAATTACCTCTAGGAAATTTGTCTGGACACTGAAATTCCTTCAACATGGACATTAAGGTTAAAAAAGTAAACCACATGGGAAATTGAGCTTTAACTGTATTTTATAATGGCCTTGGTTTGAAAGCAGAATCAACACAAGAAAAGATCATATCCTGCAATTTCCTTGCTTACGGCTGGTTAGACTCCATGTTATACTGTAGCTGGGAGCTGGTGTGTGAGAAGCGTGGGATATGGGCTTTTTCAGTGGGTGTGGAGTTTTCCTCTCCAGCCCAGAGCTTTACATCTAATGATAGGCCAGCATTCAAATGACAGTGTAAATGTGTGTGTGTCTATGCTGAGGTCCTTGCCAAAGCTGTTGAAACCAATGTGACAAATTTACTCACAGTTGGTAAGTCAAAATGCACACAAACCCTCACGTAAACACATGTAATCTATCATAGGATCACACCCATGTTCTCACTCTCTCTGAATGTACTGTAATAAATGATTTGACCTTGAGTGATGAAGTATTGTAAGTGGATGGGTGGTTCTGTCCACAGGGGAATGAGAATAGACCCTCGCCTTGTATTGATTTCTCCATGTCTTTCTCGTACAAGAAAATACACAAAGTTTGTGCAATGCCAAATTAATCTAATTCTAATGTCTGAGGGATTTTGGGTCATTGTAAAAAATGATTTGTTGTGTTGAACACTGAGAGAGCTTCAGTAGAGCCTTTTATACGCTCTCTCCATTCCTGTCCTCCTTTTTTAGAGGGAACTGTCCTAGCAGACTCTTTAAATGTAAGAGTCGATGCCTTTGTCAATCGAATATGAATGAGGCGGGCCACTCACTGGCTTTGTGGTTAAGTTGCTGTGATTGGCTGCAGGTTTTTGATTGGCATGAAGCTCTGTGAGAGTGAGCTGAGGATCAGGGTGGGGTTTAAGGGGGATCAATAAAGCCCCGTCCCCTTTGAGACATGGCCTAAAAATTTCCAGCTTTTATTTAATTCACACACACATTTCATTACAAACAGTATGTATGTGTATATATATTTTCTAATTTGGGCAGAAATATGACCCTGACATTTGTGAGATTGGTAAAATTCATCCATCCATCTGATCTAAAGGAGATTCGAGCTGTAAGACGACCATATCTATTCATAGCATGTGCAGAGATGCGGATTTGATGTATTGATTGCTCATTACCCAGTGTCAGAGCCGAAATAGTTTTTTCCCCCCTCCTTTTTCACATTGACAAGTCTGTAATCCATTACATCTCTATGCCATTGACAGTGGAAGTGATGAGCAGGTGCTGGGATCTTTCCTCTTTATTTCCATTCCCCTCGCTTCAAACACATCTCCTACTGTCTCTTTCCTGCTGTGGAATCCATTTATTCCTTTTTTAAATATTAGATGCCTGTCAAATTGACAGTGCCTCAAAAACTGCTCCAGAGCAATGTGTTTTGTGAGAAACCTAATGAAACAGAGAGACGAGGAAAGGAAGGATATCATAGTACAGCTGTGGTCTGAGTGTGAACAGCTGATGATACACAGATACAGTAGCTCCTCGCTGTCTAGGCCAAAGAAATCAGAAACGGTAAGATCCACCATTAAAATGAAAGCTGAGAAGGGGACAATTGTGTCTGTGTAAACATACAGTGGAAGTGCTATACTACAGGAGGCCTGTAGTAACATCTCACTTCTTAAATAATGTCTTTTAATGGCTCATGGCTATGTAAGCCAATATCCTGACAGTCACAATCCAGTCCACACAGAAATTTCTTCTCGATATAGCGCATTCTTTGTCTGGGTGGATGTAGTCGTGCACCTGGGCTGCAGTCATTCACTAGCCACAGACTCCAGCTATATGTGACACATGCCCCAGACGGAGCGGCTAGACGGAGACATGGGCGCAGTGTTCGCTCCTGCAGTGACAGATGGGATAGGAGACAACGGCAGACGTACACCTAGCATGCAGACAAGAGCTGCCATCTTTGACCAGAGGGCACTGACCTCTTGACCTTTAGAGCAATACAGTCTAATTAGAGTCTCTGCGGTATTGTCAGATATATAAAATATATCATATCTTTCTCATGAAAATTAATATTAGTTGCTATTGCTCATCGAAATTGAAATATGATTTGTGCACAGCATGCGAAAACCATCTTTCAAAATTTGTTATGAGAAGCGCTCATAAACCTGCTACTGTCTACAAAAGAGAAGCTTTAATGGCTCCCTGCAGTTTTTTCACCAACATTAAAGCTTGATGGTAATTAAGTAATTAAGACAGCCGTAAATATTGGTATTGTAGTTTTATAGTTGCACTGTAAAAAGAGTATTATCATTTTGAGTTGTTTTTTTTTTAGTTTGTTTTTTATTTACTACTGCTATTATTACTACTAATAATATTATTAATTGTTATTTTGTAGTCATATTGGTATATGATAACAAAAGATTTGGCCGAAGAAATCAACTAGCTAGTCACGACTGTTTCCCGAAACCAGTGTCGCAAAGTGGTCTTCAACCACGTTGGTTTATGACGTGACGCACGTGGTGGAGTAATAACCTATTTTAATGAAACTGTTTGAGATTGAATTACTGAGGAATATTTCAAATTTTTGTCAGTTATTTTGCTTTATTTCCAGATTCAATCATAGGCTCGTTCTAACAGAGCACGTCCGCATGCACAGTCTTCAAAAACGGTGCTTTAAATCTCTTGACGAACTCAAAGACGTAAATGATATTTGTACTGTATGTGTTCTAAATAAAAGACAGAGGTTGTACTTTGTCAGCTGGCTTATTTTGCTCAAGATAAGGATTTATTAAGCTCTGGTTTCGGGAAACACGGATTCGTTCAACTATGCTAATAACGACGGAACTTGCGACCTTAGTTGGCTAACAATGCTTTTGGGAAACGCACCCCTTAACGACGTAACTCACTGCTTAACCACCATAGTACGAATGATCATTCTAGAAGAAACTAACTAGCAAGTCACTACTGTTTCGGTCTCACCTCTGTCATCTGAACCACAATAGTTCAACAATATAGTCAACAACAATAGGCTATATGTTGTTAATGATGTCATGTGCGGGTGAAGTAAGATCTTCAACTAATTAATCTCTTTGATCTCTCTTTGCAATTCATGTATTTAATATTGTTACTTAATTGAAATTACCAACAGAAAGCTTTTTTTTTTTAAATCATGTTAGCCTGCAGTATTTGGCATATATTTTACTACTCTATACATACGGTTCAGTCAGTCAACAAAGACAAACCTTCTAGATCTGATGCCACTCACAATGCGCTCTCATGCTTCATTTCTTTTGAAATGAACCATAGTACATATCTGACTATGTACGTTTTGCGAGGTTTTTGTGAATGTTCGTAGGAACTATGGTTTCGGGACTATGTTGATAACAAGGGAACTTGCGACCATAGCTGGATAAAGATGCTTTTGGGAAATGCACCCCTAATCAAGTGATTAATGTGGTGGCACGTTTTCCACTGTCAAGCAAGACTCATATGTTTTATTATTATTTAGTTTCTTATTATTAATGCCCTCAAAACAAGTGCAAACATTTTGAGCATTAAAAATCAATGCTGGTTTTAGATAGTGTAAGACTGAAGACCACCCACCGCTGCGTCACTAACCCGTAGGAAATTCTAACATTCACCTGCCTAAAGCTCATCTCCATTCATCCATCTTCAGCAAATATTTCACTTTTGGATGCAGAGAGGCCATCCAGATTCCCCGCACCCACCCTTAAAATGCCAATGTCACCTACCAAACAAAAGAGCAGGAGGAGGCCCTCGGGACAGTAATAACATCCAAGTTAACCCTCTCTTCTTTCCTCATTCCATCTTCATTATATCTTGCAGACATCCAGGCCCGCCTGCAGGTATTGTGGCTAGCAAACAGTCCATTCTTTTTTGTGTGTACACAATAATTGCTCTTTCCCACTAATCTGAAATTAATATCTCAGTCTGATAAAGGTTTTGGTTAAAACTCAGTAAGGCAAAAGAAATGAAGCATTTGAGAGCATTGTGAGTGGGATCAGATCTAGAAGGTTTGTCTTTGTTGATATGGAGGTGATTGACAGTTTGAGAGCCACAGGCAAAAGCACATCGTGTAAAGCCAATTTTGCTCTGATAAGGTTACATGTAAGGGGCCTATGTGTCAATATCAAGTATAGACACACATTTGTCTGGAAATATGACACTGGGCATCACTTGAAGGACACAAACCAGACTTGTATCATATAACCAATATTTTACTTCTATGAAATATTTTTGCAGGGAGTTTTCAGGAACTAAATCTTTCATCTACTCGATTTGTTAATATAACTGATTTGGTACTCGCCACAATAGATCAATTGATACATGAGGCCTGAATCACTCAGTGTTGAGCTAAGGCTTGCGGTATATGACCTCATGTGGTACTGGATTCTCCAGTCTTCCCACAGGCCATCATTCTCTGATTTACTGTATATTTACTTCCTTTTGTTATGACAATGGCACAACGTCATGACAGATCGACTCTTGTAGAATTGGCCTTTGAGTTTAATTATATTATGAAAAGCTTCCTCCTCCCAAACTGTCACTATATTTCACCTCCTGTTTTATAGTAGACTGCCTTAGTCAGCTATTCTCAAGACATTCCTTAAGACATTAATCTCTACATCTCTTCATGCTATGTGCACTTTAAGACATGCTGCCATAGTCTTCAGATTTTGGGATGGCTAGCTCCTCTGTCAAACTAACAGATTTGTGTATGTCTCTAAAGCCCCTTTCACACAGGGCGTTGATCCTGAGAAATTACCATAAAAGAGTGCCTTCTGTGTGAACACAAACACATCCCGGGATTAATGCTGGGATCGATGCCGGCTTATATCTCATTTTAAAGTAAATGTATCTAAAAATCAAGCTTTTACTTTTTCATCAAGGTCAGTTAAACACACACTGGTCACACCTATCACAATAGGTCGCACTCCGGTTGATCTCACGCCATCCCTTCAACCAATTTTTCACACCGAGGTTCTCAGCCAGTGACCAGGGCATCTGAAATTTCGTTGCGTTGTGTGAAGAATGAGGTCAGACTGGGATCAGAGGCCAAACTAAACCTACCACAGACACTTCACTGACCACATGCACTGCTTAACAATGGGGCTTTTCCCTGCTTATATTTTTCTGGGTGGCATAAGATATAGTTCAGGATGTGGTTTGCTTTGATATTTTGTAATATAATACAAAGGCAATCATATATCTGTATGCTTAACAAAAAAAAAAAAGCTATAAAAACGAGTAATGTCTGGATGGCATCACTCCATCACTCCATTTTCTCAATGCTCCAGTCATGGTTTTGCTGGAGGTTTTCCACCTAAATTTAGGTATTTAAAAAAAACCTCTATTGTACATTTATTTATTTGTTTTGATGGGGCTGTATCTTGACAGATTTTTGGGCTCCCCACCCTTAAATGTACGAATTTAACCCCTAGTTAGAGAGAATCTTGAGACAGTGTCACAGCATGAGAGGTGCCGTCCCTCTTGTAGCATATAGAACAATAATTGGCTGCCATGCTGTCAAAGCATGAAAAGAAGCACCAATTCCCTGTTGAGAATCAACCTATAGAAAGTTTCCAACCAGTCGTTTACTTCATGGTTAGCCTGAGCCAAGCAGGATTGTAATGTTTATTTGCAACCAATTACAGACTAATCAAAAACACATTTTCTTCGGTGAGTGACAGTACAGTCTAAATTGGTCAGCTAAGCAAAAGCAGAATTCTTTCTAACTGCCTTTTAATGAAGGTTTTCCGTTGTACATCTCACTCATCTCTGCAGGCAGTTATATAATATAATTGAGCTGAATAGAACTGGATGTCTCATTTAGAAAGTCTCAAAGTACCGGCAACGTTGTATTTCACCTTTTCCCCTCTTTTCTATACACTATTTTGACAACATTTAAGCTGAAACACTAAAAACTAATATTAAATTTAGATATCAAAACATGCTTAAAAGAAAAAGTTTAATAAAATAAGTTTTTACTGTTTTTGATTAAAAAAAATAAACTTGAA
This sequence comes from Cyprinella venusta, assembly GCA_038021265.1. Classification (NCBI taxonomy): domain Eukaryota; kingdom Metazoa; phylum Chordata; class Actinopteri; order Cypriniformes; family Leuciscidae; genus Cyprinella; species Cyprinella venusta. The sequence continues at coordinate 34,083,623 of CM075865.1, read as the reverse complement.
AAATCTTAACAGCTTCAAACTTTTGAAAGGTAGTGTATTATAGTGTATGTATTATTCATTTGTTCTGTTAAAAAAATAAATAAATAAAAAACAGTAATTGTTTTTCTCAAGTACACTGTAAAAATGAATATGCTTTATCTAATCAATAGAATTGTGGCAACAGATTATAAACAATATTATTAATTAAATTTAACAAATTAGAATTGAGTAATAATTAAACAAATTATTGCTTAAAGGTTAACCATTTAAACTGAGTAAAGTTTACACCAAAAAATTAACAAAAATATCTCACTAACTTAATTAGGAACTCTTTATTTTATCTTGCCAACATTGAAGACGCCTGATGTTAACAAGCAGAATCACTGAAGGAGAAAATCGTAATTTTAATACAAACACTGATCACCATTATGGTGACTTCAATTTATGTTTTTTGGTTGTTGTTGTTGTAAGTTTTGCTCATTTTAAATGGTTAACTTTTAAGGAATTAATTTGATTAATTATTACTCAATTCTAATTTGTTCAATTTAATTAATAATATTGCTTGTAATCTGTTGTCACAATTTTTTTTGATTAGATAAAGCTTATTCATTTTTACAGTGTAAATTAATCTTGTTTTACAGTAAGAGGTGTAGATTTTTTAAATGATTTTACCCAGAGGCAAAACATCCCACTCTTAAATACGGAAAGATTTATGTGCTGAGGTCTCTATGCACCGGTTATTTTAATATTTTTTAAACCAAATGAATGGGGGCAATAGATAAACATTGAGCTGGATCTGAATCCCAGACATCCCCGACTATGCTACTGCTCAATGAGCCTCTGTGTCTCTGTGTGTGTGAGCATTTGTGCTTGTATATTCTTGCCACTGCATATGACGTGTCTGACGTGTCTCTGTGTGCACACTCTGGTGTGTGAATATGCACACGAGTATAGTTTGTATGTTCTAGCATTCAGACAACCGCTAAGCACTCCACTAGGACCTCCACACAGTGCCTCTCCTTCACAAAAGCCATTTGACATGGACCCAGCCCAGTTCAGGAAGCCCAACCTAACAGCCTCCAAAAAAACCCACCTGACCAAGCGTAAGCCTGCCGTTTGAACACTGAAACCTCTCATTCACCTCCCTCCGTACCCACTGATTCCTCACCAACCACAAATAACCTTTAATGATGTCACCATTTGCTACACATCACTGTCTTCTGCATATAATGAGTGGATGATTATTAGTCATTTTTTAATTTTAGCTTTTATAAACGTTAGCAAATACCGCATGCATCGCTAAGCTAACAACAGCTCTGTGTGTTTTCCAGAACACACTCTTTTCCTCCCATTAAAAGCAACCATAGAGTGGACTTGCACTGTTGGGCATCCACTGCAGTTTCCTGTTACATGTAACAACCAGAAAAACCCACACATTTACAGCTTCCCCTGAACAGTTTTACTGAACCATAAGCTGTGGTCTTTTACCTTAATAGAAATATCGGAAAATCTATGTAATGCCCTTGCACTGTTGAATAACGGGTGGGTCTCCATCTAATCCAAACAACTGTGGCACTCCTCTGCTTTGTTAAACCTAAACAAGTGCTTCAAGCTCAGTCAATTACACTGGCTTTGGCGAGGAAGGAGGTGTTGCTGGACCACCGCATCTATAGTTTTTTTTTTTCCACTCCTTTGTTATCCCTGTCACTCCAGCTGCAAGGAGCTTATTGGATTTTAGTCTGATCTTCCACCTCAGTGATATTTGTCAGTGAGTCTGCATGTTCACGCTGCATGATTGCAAAACCACTTAATTATGGGATTATGAGAGACTAACCTGTTTGCAACAAGCCTGCTCCGCTGTCACCGACATCAAAGTGTTTCTGTATGTCAAGAAGGACACCTAAAAAACAGAGACAGAGAGAGATTAGAATTTGTGCAGTGATGTAAATTTGAGTTGAGTAGAGTCTCTTTTCGGAGAAATAATTACTGAATGAACTTTCAGGCATCTTTTGTGCAAAACAATTTAAAGAATCAAAAATATTGACAGGCGTTTCTCAATATGTTTCCATGTGATCCTCAAAAACAGAACAATCATAGGCTTATGGATGAACACACTGACTTCTACTCCGGGCTGTTTGAGGTGTAATATTTCATCAAAATTAGGGATGCTCTGATTTTACAGGCCATAACGATAAGCTGATAATTCCTTTCATGTTAATAGTGCCAATAAATAGCCAAAATGAAATTTAATGCTATTTTAAAAATAAATAAATAAATAAACTTCAGCTGAGGTGCATCCAAACATTAAAATGTACAGTATGCAAAAATGGATATTAATTTTGACATTTGATAAAGATTCTATTAAATATAAATCAATTTTAATAAATATAATATATATAAAAATAAAAACGAACATATATTCTAATATCGAATAAAATATGCTCTAATATAAAATGAAATGTACTGTTGAAGGGTAACAAAGGCATGACTAGAACGAAAGCGTGTGAATGTACCTTGAGTTGCAAACAGTAAGGAAAGAGACACTGGCTGCACTGGAATGCGAGCAGGTGCCGTGACTCGTGTGACAGGAATGTAACATATGTCACTATGTGAGGACAAGCCTGCACCTGCCAAAGTGCTCCTTTTCAGTACGTCTTTGCTACAACGTGCCAGTGACAAGTCAAAACGGGTGGCGACGGGAAACCGCGAAGTGATCGAGACGAAACTCGAAGATGACTAAAGCCACCACATTGCTATTTCTTCTCACAGCCACTCCTGTGTTATGTGTTTGTGTTTGTGAGACCTCAAAAAGCATGACGTAATGATCCAGGCAGCGCTGAGAAGTTAATTAAGAGACGCTTCTACAGCATTAGGTGTTTGTTCTGGGTGCGTGTGAATCGCGGGATTGGGAAGCCTGTGAAGCGGATGTTGCCTCTGTTTGTACAAGACTGTTCAGTGACTTAGAAAGATACTTCAGAGATAACGTCAAGGATGTTGGATCTCTATCGCTCTTGTCTAATTTCATTGGCTGTCAGTCACAGGCCCTGTTTACAGCCTACCCTGTATTTAGAAGTGTCTGAATGCTGTGAGCTTTTCCCAAATGGAAGATCAAAGCATGTGTCTGAGTTAGACACTTAAAGAGCTCTTTTTTACTTTAAAGCGATCAGAAAGAAGGAATGTGGAGATGAGAGACTGATGATTTGAAGGTAGCAACACGAAAGCTGCAATTACACCAATAATGGAGTTATGCCCTGATCAAGAGTCCTTTAGATTCCTGGCCAACACACACATAACTACAGCAATAAACCATAGAGCAACATGATATTGTCAGATTAAACAAAAGACAAGGAGTCTTCTAAAATGTTTTACTATTGAATTGATTGAAATCATTAGGTGTTGAGATTTGAATAACCTTTGTCATCATGTAACGCTCACTCAAAAAAACGAATCATTTAATAACAGGGGTTAGTGGGTTTATGGACTGCTAATAATTAATTAAATGATATAATAATTGTAAATATTAATTTAATAATATTAAAATTAAGAAATCATTAAAAAACTCTGAATTAAATGACTTGACATAAGATAACCACAGACATGCAAATGTGTTAAATGATTGAGATTCCTAAATTTATGACTTGCAGCATTTCTTTTTTATCTATTATGAACAATAAATTCCTGTCTTGTTATTTAAAAAGCTGCTAATGAACTTGGCACATTTGAAACATGATGAATCTTTCTTTTCAGTTCCTAGCAAAACATCTTGATTTAGCAGATATGGGAAGCCTGGGCTTAATATTTTATTTTAATCAGATAAAACAAAATTCTGTATCAAATTTATAGACAAGACAAGTAGTTTGTTCAGGCAAACCTGCATACATTCAAATGCACATAACTATAGAATCAATTCTTAATGTTCATGTGAACATTATCAGCGTTTATCACAGGTTCGCGTTTAAAGTCCGTTTAGAGGCATTAATATACATTTTTACCTTACAGTTACTGTAAATCCGACATCTAGTTCATAAACGCCAGTAATACGATCAGTAATACCCTTGATTAGCTCTACCAGACGATGTTTTTCCACTAAGAAATGAACATTGTTATTATGTTTTGATGGATACTGTAAAGCTGCTTTGATCTATATTGTGAAAAGCGCTATATAAATACATGACTTGACTTGATTGGAAAAAATTGTCCCCTTTGGCAACATTTCTGCAAATGTGTATTGCTTCTTGCATATTTTGCAACACTTTCCAATGTCCAAAATGTCCAGTGACTGGCACTAAGAAACTGTGAGATTAAGCTTTATTAATGATAATTTGTGTGAAGAGTAATAAAAGTTGTTGGTGTTGTAGTGTTTCTAGTGGGAATTGTATACATAGGCATGTTTTTTAAGTTTTGCAAAATGCTTTTCCAGTGAGCCTAGTTTGGATATGGAGGCGTTGGCTTCCACTGTCCTTCTCCACGCTCAGGAACGGGTGGTCCCCCCCCCCTCTTTCCATTAGTCTAATCTGAGGCGGTGTTCTAATTACCTTGGTCACACTCCTCCGTTGCCCCCCCATCCCTCAATTCCTCCGTCTCTCCCACTCCTCCCACTAGGAGGGGGATCCCTGTGCCAGATGGTGCTGCGTTTCTCCTCTTTCAACCGAGACTGCACCTGCCCACCCTCACGCCTGCCAAAGACCTCAACCACCAAGCTCTTCCCACCAAAACTCCCACAGGCACAACTGATGCAAACTGATGACTTGTTTGGAAATATGATTGATTCAATTTGTGAAGAATGTCCTTATGTAACATTATATAGGAAAGAATTGTAACTGGAAGAGACTGGTACTAGTAGGTCAGCGTGTGCACAACGTAACACTGAACTATTAGAGAACTGTCATATTAGTGAATTATGTTCTGTGTTTGGCAGGCGATACTGCCCATGTGAGATTTGCCTTAAATTCTTCTCACTCTATCTTCTCTTCTGGCTCTCGGATAAAGAGACACTGCTCAGGGAAAACATTAGCCTGGCAAGCCACACACATCAAGATATTAGGTCTGGGAACTCACAATTGGCATGCCTCAATCGGAGGGGCGGGATAAAAAGTTGTCTCGCAAAATCCCGCTGCACCCAATAGGATAGCGCTACAACCAAACAGAGCAACGAACCGCTGTGGATGAGTCAGTCCCATGAGATTTCCCACCAGCGAAGCTCGTTGAAATACTAAACTTTTGCCGCATCTGGTCGTCAACTCCAAACTCATCTTACTTTTTTAAGAATGACTTAAGCGACATTCTCTTAAGTCCCCCAGAGTTGCGGACAAAGCTGTTCACCCGCAGCATCTTGCTTGTTTTCAAGTAGCAGCGAAATCACCTATGGAAATCACGCAAAACCACAAATTTGCTGTCATTATGTTAACCCCGCCCACCAACTCTATAAACTATGTGATTGGCCTGACCAGAGTTTGGTTTTTCCAACTCGCAAGCCAACGGAGAGTTGCTAGACCACACTGGCTGCAAAAAAATCTAGGGTCTAGATTTCTAGACTAGGAAAACATGGCAACACCTTGAAACTTTTCAGAGAGAGCTGTCTTTAAGCATCTGAGGTGCAGCAGTTATGACTTCATCTTGCATCATATTGTAAAAAGGTAGGCAATGCCACACAAGGTGATGCAAATGCCCCAAATGGCACCAGTAGAATCATCGACCTTCCAGTGTCCGCCTTGATGCCGCCAGCCCTGAGGTGTTGCCATAGTAACACGGCAAGGGCGCACACACTGAGGAGGGAAAGGTCGGCTTGCAAGTGGTCAGATCAGACTGACTAAGATGGAAAAACGCCACACATTTACGGTAATCTTGCTTAGCAAATCTTTATCTGAATTTTCTTACATGGAAAAGATCTGTCAGGTTTGGCTGATAGGGTCACTTGCAATGCACTTTGATTTACTAAAATGTAGAAACTGCAAGAGATACTAAGAGGCAAAAGAATGTTGTCCTGCCTGTTGGGAGTGATCTATCGCATGCAAAACACATCTCTGAAGAGCAACAGCCATTGAACAGCGTGTAAAATCCTGTTGCAGCATAACGCCACATAAGATTGGCTGATATATACTTATTTTTCATAATAAATAAAAAATCTGATCATCTAAAATACATAAACTTGTTTTACCTGATAACAGATAAATGTACTTATGGAGGCATTTTTTTATTTGGGGGAAATCAAATTTGTCCTGACCAAACATTCGTGTGGGGACATCTGAGTGAAAAAAAAACAGGAAAGGTTTTGAATTTATGTAAGCCGTGCCCCCATTTAAAGTATGTTTTACACTCCACCTATTCAAATGCACAAAGCATTAAATATTAAACAAGTTCCACAGAAGATATTCTAACAGAATAACTAGTTCATAGTGAATGTGTGTGTGCATGCATGCGTGTGTGTGTAATTAATAATTATATTCTACATTAAAGGGATACTCTACTTTTTTGGAAATAGGCTCATTTTACAACTCCCCCAGAGTAAAAATGTTGAGTTTTACCATTTCCGAATCCATTCAGTCGATCTCCCATACTAGCGGTACGACTTTTAGCATAGCTTAGCATACATCATTGAAGTGGACAAGACCATTAGCAAAAAAAAAAAAAAAAAAACTGACCTAAGAGTTTCTATATTTTTCCTATTTAAAAAATTGACTCTTCTGTAGTTACATCGTGCATTAAGACAGACAGAAAATGTAAAGTTGCGATTTTCTGGGCTGATATGGCTAGGAACTATATTTTCATTCCTGCGTAGCTATGCTAAAAGTGGTACTGTCAGAACCGGAGATCGACTGAATGGATTCAAAAATGGTAGAACTCTGGGGGAGTTGTAAAATGAGCCTATTTCCAAAAAATATCCCTTTACTAATTTTGAAATATAATGTGTTCATGTTTTAACGAATGATACTGCAGGGGGTAGATACTCGGTATGATGTAAGTTATTGTTATTTAACACTAGTTTAAAAGATAATTAATGAAAAACCCCCTAATGCTCATTTTGCAAATTCCATTTAATATCAATGAAGTCATGGACTAATGGATTAGAAATTAAATAAATGAAACCCACTAATTCAAATAAACATCTGCTCACAAATCACACAGTAAAACTGCAATGCAAACAGTGTGGTGTGAGAAAGAGCGCCTTTTGTTTTCTAGCACACTAGTTTCATTATCCCAAATGCTAATTAAACATTGACCCGTTCATGTAGGTCTCCATCTTATCAGCTGATTGGTGCAGTGAAATGGCGATATGCTAATGTTGATGCTATTGCGTAAGATGCAGTGCATAATGCTCCTTTTTGGTATAATGCTTTCATAGTGATGTGATGTCCCCAGGAGATCCATTGGACATTGACCACTGGACTGACCAATAGCATGTTTGAAGAAAGCTCTGTAGATGAGGATGAGCAAATCAGTCCTGTTAATGTGTCTAGTGCTATTTCAAATCTCTGGGGAGTTCGTTCAAGTGAAGCTGTTTAATGGATCCTGGAAGCTGAAGCTCCTGCATTTGATTTACACAAACCGTGTGATGCTATCTTTGACGTACATTGTTTGGACCCACTTTTATCTGATCTGATAAGAGGAAGCCAGCTTGCGAGTTTAAGTGCTTGTTTGGGTTGAGTGGGTTCTTAAAGAGTATGAGCTCATCTAACCCAAGAAAGACCAAGAGGTCTGAGTTTTGATATATAACCTTCTCTGAGACGAACTGGCGATATGCCAACACATTTTGAGTGTGTGAGACACAGCTTTATATGTATAAACCATCCATTCATTTAAACAGGAAGTGGTTCACCGGCTGAAATTCCAACACGGTCAAATCCTGAAACTCAAACAGCGCCTATTCATCTGTCAGAGGCTTTGACAATGGCAAACATTTTTCTTAGAATCTAGATACTAAAACTCATTAAGGTGGGGATACGGCATTAATACACACAACACTTGTTCTTATTTTTGCACACAGACGCGTCACCTTATATAGACCCAGAGGACAGTCTGGCCGTCTGGGGAGAGAGAACGAAAACGAGGATCATTGAGTGGTAGGACAGACCTCATTTTACAATCCCCCAAAGAGAGACGATAGACCTGAGAAACCCCCGGTGCTATTTCAGGGCCAGGAGAAGTAGGTTAGGATAAAGCCATAGCAACAGAGGCTGGCCGTCCTATATACTGTAACTGAGAAGATGACGATAGGTGAGAAGAAAGACAACTGGAAGGAAAGTAAAGCTTGGTATATTCACAACTCTGTGGGGGGTTTTTGTTGAAAATGAACCGCGCCTGCTGTAGCGTTGTTTACTTGCACACTCCACCACTGCAATCCACATACCTGAGACAGGTTTTTAAAATGCATTCACAGCACATTTGTATTATGCCAAGTTATAACGTTCTTCTCCGTTATTTGATAAACAACAGGTGCCATGGTCAACATAGTCCTAAATGTACACGATCTTTTAAATTAAATGTAGTTTAGCAAAAAGCTAATTACACAGTGACTTTTAGTAAGTAATGGTCAATCTAAAGCTGTGGCTCAAACAGAAAAGCATTGCGCAAGCAATGACAAGGTCATGGGTTAGAGCGAATTCATGATCCGATAAAATGACTTGAATCCAATGCATCTACCAAATGCATAATGCATGTAAATTTACATAAAAAAAGATTGCAGATGGTTAATAAATAAGTCACAGGGTTTTGCGCTGCAGTACTGTATTTAAAAGTGGCAATCATTTTGAATTAATTGACCGTCGGATGGCACCGCTTGCATGTGCATGTTGTTTTACCACCCGGTTAACTAAAGAAATTATGCAAATTATCAAATCCAAAGCACAATGCATATTATCCTCCATCATTTGATCACTATTTGATGATTTACCGCTGGTCATTATGGTCATGGCAATGGTCATTAGATACAACTGATACACAAAACATTCCCTTTAACTGAAATGCAGTTTAATACAGCACTACAAAAAAGTATTTTCATGATTTGTAATCACAACGTTATTTCTTTTGTCATATCAACTTAAATATTTATGTAGTTCAGATAACATAATAATTTAAGTTTCTGATGATTAAATCAATCTCCATTGTATTAACTCAATTTTTCATTTCAATGAACTTACATTTTTAAGGCAGCCAGGTTACTTCATTTTTTAAGTTAAAGCAACAATATTTTTTTACACTGACTGCAAGAAAATAGTAAAATGTGCCCCTGTGTGTGTGTGTGTGGTAGGTGAAACTGCAGTACAAATGTACATTTCCATATCCTGTGTAATGCTACTCTTTGCGGTAAGAGAATGTTTCCTCTCTGCTCTGTTCTCTCCCTCATTCTTTTCATTCTCCCAAACCACACTGTTCGGCTGCTGACACATCCTGAAGCTCCCTTCCTCCTATTTTCTTTTCCTCCTTTCCCATCCCCTTCTCTGCTTCTCTCATCAGCAAGGGGTGATCCTTCTTAAAGTGTCACAGGAATCGATGTAACAACACCTTAGCTCGCAGAAGTTACACATGCGAAAGCGAGAAAAAGACTGTTCCCGTGTTAACCCTTCCCAGCTTCTCTGCAAAATGTCTGCCCTCTTATAGAGAGTGCAGAGGCAGAGTAAGAGCTGACCACAAATATGCTCGTCTTTTCTTGGCGAGCTCCTGACCAGCGGGTCCATCGATATCCCGCAAAGCAACGGATGCTTTTTCCATTCAGCCTTTTAACCACTACACAGTCCGTATAAACACAATGCAGATGTCAGTGAAGCGGGGGTGTGTTTTAGCAGGCGTTTGCGGGTGTTTTGGAATTCCCTCACCATTTTATCCCAGTAGTTCCTCATTACTGCCTCACCCGCGGGCTGCCAGCGCTGCTTGTCAGAGTATCATGGTGTACACTGCACTGCTGATCTGAAACTGGTTTTAAGGCGTGTGTGTGTGTGTGTGTGTGCATAAAAAATGGAATGATGTATGAAAATGCAATTGAAAATGCACAGAAAATGTATCTAATAACCCCAAACACATTCCCTGTGTACCCAAATACTTGCCTGGAGAGAGTAAATAAACTGTGCACTGCAAGATTTTCTCACCAAAACAGATATTCTAGACTGCATCGCTTGCTTTTAAATATTGCATAAAAATATTGCTCGTCCGGAGATGCTATGCAGAAACAGTCTAGTATTTAGGCATTAATAATTCATAAGAGAATTATCCTCTGGAGTGTGAGCCCATGTGTCAGACGTATAGCTGTGCAGTGGTCAGAATGCAATGGAGCGCAGAAAAATCCCCAGGCTGCCCGATTCCCCCCTTAGATACTCAACATCACTGTCGGAGAGCGTATGGTCAGTGAATGTATGGTAGAAGATAAGTATACAGAACTAGAGTGGTTTTGCAATTTAATCATCAAAGACAGACACTGAGAGACGTATGAGTAAAGATGTTAGCAGCTGTAAACATTGACAGTCATGTTCATTATACATTTACATAGATGATATTTCACACAGAGGCTTTAAATGAGCTGCTTGTTTCATTAAATGAGCAGATTTGTGGATCACATTTATCAGGACAGAACGCTGTTGGTGGACACTGGAGTGCAATTACAGCCACCCTTATTAAACAACCTGATCTTATACCATCCTGTTGGATGCTGATGTTAACTGCCAACCAGAAGCTTCAATTACCTTCCCTTCTCTCAGATTCTAATTAAAAAAAGAAAAAAACAACCACTTTACAAGCAGTTTTCTTGCCTGTGTTGACGTATTTCCAAGTGAATCTAGATTTGGGATGTTGATTTTTGTTAACAGCCATGAACATTATTTGCTATTTGCTAGTAATTTGCAAGTGGTGTTACGTGAATATACTGTACTCTTTAAATGTGTTAGCAGTACACCAGCATACACTGCAAATTAAAAGTTTGGGGTCAGTAAGTAGTTTTATTCAGTAAGAATGCATTAAATTGATCAAAAAAGTGAGTAACAGTAAATAAATCTTAAGAATATTGAAGTATTGAAAATATTGAGCGGCACAACAGTTTTTAACATTGATAACAATAAGAAATGTTTCTTGAGGGAACTGTGAGTAATGGCTGCTGAACATTAAGCTTTAAAATAGCATAAAAATAGAAAACCGCTATTTTAAATTATAATAATATTTTACAATATTACAGATTTACTGTATTTTTAATAAATAAATGAAGCCTTGGTGAACAAGATACATCTTTCAAAAAATCGTCCTGAGCCCGAACGTTTGAACAGTACATTCCCTAAGACCAACGTCATCTGATGACGTAAAGCCATTAACTGGCTTAATGTTTCGCTGACTGACGTTAGACAAGCTTCATTTGTAGCCTAATCCGGATGCTTTGTTTTTATTTTTTTATTTTATTTTTACATAACACAGAAAGGGATTACTGTAATTATGAGGGCTTTTTGTTTTTTGCCTGTAACGGGATTTCATTTGGCTTTTCTCACTCGCTATGCCTCTTTGCTTATTCTCCTTTTCTTCTCTTTGTTCTGTTAAGGCTGTGTAGGAGTGGGGCGGGTCTCCCCCAGGGGGGTGTCAACAGTGCCCAATTCTGTGAATAATAATAATGAGTCCTGAATAAAAGTGCTTGATTATCTTTCTTAATTACTGCTGATCCCATTCAAAGTGTATACCTATAGTGAAAAATCATTAATTAGCCCATATCCCTCTGACAAACATGTTGAGATGGTAAACTGAATCTATTAACCAATGAAACATTTTAGATTTAAAGCAGCATGCTAATCCAAAACTAAGTTCTTATCGATTTTTAAAGTTTGTGTCCATTAATTGTGTATAGGCACGAAAAAAAAACCATCTGTTTGGGCGAAACATCTTTGGTTCAGAAAGCTCAATCAATAAAGCTTCAAACGACACAGCGAGCAAAGCTATTCTCAATATACTAATAGACAGTGTTGAGCAACCCAGAGTGAAAGCTACCAGAGAGAAGAGTCAAGAGGTGTCACGAGACTTGAGTAAATGAAAACTGGAGAGAAAAGAAGACGAGGGAGAAAAAGAGAGAGCTAAATTGGACGGGGCATTTCAGCACACTTTGGTCTGAAAAAGTGTTGAGAGCTGGTCTTTCAAGCTCAATTTAGCATTAGGCTGTAGCCATACTGCCCTGTGTGAGTGGCCAAGGGCTTCAGACAACTGACAGCTGAGGGTGACGAGTAGGAGAAATGTGTGTGTGAAAAAAAAAGATTTTCAGCCAGTTATAATGACCAATTGAGTGAAACCTACACACATAAATGTTTCACGATTTTCTCTTTTGATTTATGCTGTATGAAGAAGAATATAAAGGGCATTCTCAATTCAATTCTGAATGTTGCATGTGATGAACACATAGAAAGCATCAGAACTGGGTTGCTTGAAATCAATACCAAGAGATCCACATGTGGCATGTATTCAAAGGCTACTATAGTCTGTAATTGAATGTAGCCCCAGAAACCTCTATTTTATGCAATCAATATATATTATATACACAGACACACACCCATGCAATCACACGCAGACCTCCTGGTCATTTTTATCTGTCCCAGCGTCTTTTATTACATCCATTTTCTTGCTATGCAAAGCACTATTTTCATCCACTCTCATTGAGAACAGCTGAGAGTCTCCAGCACAGTAATCCATCTCACTTTCTCCTTCATGAATTAGAGAAAAATCTCATTTCTTCCTGGTATGGTTTAATGCAGAGCAGTGCAAGACACTTTCAAGAGACAGTATGTCTTAGATTTGTATTTTATCCAGCAGGCAAATAAAAAATGGACCACCAAAATATTCCACCTCAGAGAAACGTTAAAGAAATTAAGAGCGTAAGAGAGCCATAAAGAAGTATTTTTAGCAGTTTAAATGTATATGCTTTGTATTGATTTTGTTTTGACAAGTACCTTTCTGTGACATTGGCTGGTGACTGGTAACTATAGATCGGAGGTAACTGTGGGAAAACAAAACAATCGCATCACTGGAATTCCAGCTCTACCTCCACATTCCACAGCAGTTAGGTGGAGACACACACCTCACACACACACACATACACATACACAGGTATTTTAGGCGTTAGTTGCTGGTAATTATTATGTTCTGGTGTGGCTAAATAACTCAAGCTATTGTGCTGACCTGGTAAGAATGCCAAATTAATCCTTAAAGGAAACTATGGTCTTCAATGTCTCATACAGCAAGTGGCAGCAAGCCCCGGGGTTTCCTATCCCTGGGTACTGTACAGCATACATAAAGGCATTCTTGTCTCCATAGTATACAAGGGGTTAGTTTTAGGACTGAATGGCTCTGAGAAATGAATGAGTCTATTTAAAGAATCACTGGAATTTAAACAGGTACAGGGTAGGACACTGATGTGACAGTCACCCTAATGATGAGAAAACTGCCTGTTTCTCTGAGCATTCCTGAGCCTACTCTGGGCATCTACACATCACACACACTGAAACTCCAGGGCAAGATTTCACGCTGAGGTGAAAGTGTTTAATGTGTCGGGGTGACAATCAAAGCCATATGTTCTCAAGTATGAATAGATGGCATACAATTACACAGGTATACACATGCAACATAGATGTGCTTAATTGCAAGCTTTGGAAAAATGTTGCAAATAATGGCTTAATGAGATGATATTTCAGTAGGCCTGTACTTCCATCCCTGCATTAATAGAGATATCACAAAACAGACAGAGGTCTAAACACTGATTTACCTACAGACACTGACTCTGTGGCACACTGTGTAGTCACACATACGCTTAGGATGTAATCTGGGAAATATATGTTACATAACACCAGCTGCTGACTGAATATTTGCACAATCACTATATTGAATAGATGGAAAGATGATATATTTTCCTCCTTAATAAGTAATAAGCAAATACTTGCAGTAAAGTACAGTTTAAATATTTGACCTGGCAATATAGCACTTCCGAAAGCTTACTTTATCAACAAAGCTGAACGTCAGTGGAGTAGTTTACCCTACTGACCCTTCTTTTTTGTTTGATTTTAGTCAGTATTTACTCAGAAGTCTTATCTAAAAACAGAAGAGATTAACTACTTAAATCATACAATTTTAGGAAAATTCATTCATCATCTGAGATTCTGGTATCTCCATTATGCAATGCTTTCAGAATGATTCAGCCACTGTTATGTTGCATCCAAACATTAACGTCAGGGTAACTGGGATTGCCCCTCTCTGTATGTAGATTTATGGAAGACAGGGTTTTGTGTTTGCGATTAAAAATAAAATAAAAAACTCATCACATAATGGAAAATGAATGAAGAATGCTACAGTATATATGTAAAAACGTAAAAAAAAATTTATATTAGATTTGGTGGTACTGTTTACTACCATTCAAAATAAAAGGACTTTTTTTTCTCATCAATGCAATCTATTTGTCAACTCTGAATTTTCAGCATTACCCCAGTCTTCAGTCTACTTATAATTATTGTGATCATTGTGTGCTCCGTAATATTTTTGAGGCAAACATGATACATTTTTCATTTTTTTATTTTGATGAATAGAAAGTTCAGAAAAACAACACTTTACTGTTAATTTAAAACAATTGAATGCATATTATCCATATTATCTGAATAAAAGCAACAATGGCATATATATACACACACATACACACACACACACACACACATATATATATATATATATATATATATATATATATATATGCCTTTGTTGCTTTTATTCAGATAATATGCATTCAATTGTTTTATATATATATATATATATATATATATATATATATATATATATATATATATATATATATATATATATATGGGACAAACCATTGAACAGTTGTTTTCATGTAATTTTACTGTAAAAATAAATATAAATATAAAAGAAATTAAAGGGTTGAATGAAAATCTGTATTATAAACTATATTTGAGACATTTTATATTTTATACATGCACTTTTACTGTAAAATAATGATAAATTATGCAGGGTCTTATGGTCATGGCATTATATAAAAGCTTCTGCTAAATGTTTATGTTGTTTACTTTCTGTCCCTGTTTGGACATTTGTAGTCATCATGGATCAGATATCTCCCACACTCATATTAATACATTCTGAATGATCTTGGTCTAACACACAGTGACATACCTGAGACTTCCAATCTCACAGGTGCGCTCCCCCCTCAGGCACCGCTCCCCCCGCTTCCTCCTCCCTCCTATACAGCTGTCTGTCAAACTCTCCGCCCTTAATCTCTTAGACACACTCGATCAAAAAGACACATGTTGAGGCTGAGAATCACAGTGAATCTCTTTTTTAAACAGACAAACACCCACACGTAGTGCGCATCTGTTTGGATACGCAATGAGCTAAATATGGGCCATCAATTATATTAACAGGGTCAGTGCCATTTAAACAAGCATGTCAGCCGTCTCTCTGGTGGAAAAACATAACAAACGCTGTGCCTTGTTTGGATCGTCCACGCTACATTAAATCAACATCACATGGGCTAAATGAAAGACAAGCCCGTTAAAAAATAAACCGAACAAATCGCATCCCGATTCTCAGAGGCTGTTAGCGGACATGATTGTGTCAGTGTTTATTTTGAGAGTCGCCAGGCTTCTTCGCCCAATACAGCCTCTCCGGAGCGAGATGAGAATTTGTCCCGCTGAACACCACTCGTGTCTATATATATTATACACTGACCTTATTGTTGGGGTCAGATAGGCGGTCATGGTTGTGTGTTCTTTATAAGGAAACAGCTGAGGCAGATGAATGAAAATAAACGATACAGGAACGCTGGAAGTTCTTTTCACTCACTTTTTTACCCAACTTTTAGGGATAGATCCGGCTTAAGGAGCCAAGCTGTCTTTAGGGAAGTAGCGGCAGACACAGAAATGCCTTTTGAGCTTGTGAAATAAATGTCGTGACCACATGAAAAGCACTGTCGAAAGGAGGAAGAAAGGCTGCTGTCTAATTCCAGCTACTGCTATCATAGGCAGCACATACTGTACATCAGTAAAATACAACCCCTCAAAAACACACACACTTGCCAAGAAGGGGTCTGAATATGAGAAAACAAAATTGATTCAATTAAAAGCAAACGCCCTGAGTACATTATGCCAATCGTATATATCAAACACTAATTGTACTGCGCGGTTGTGGAGCATATTAAATAATCTGTGCCTTCATCAATACACTTTAGCATTAAGAGATAAACTTGTAATCGCCTTTTAACGAGTTTACTTTAATGGATTTATATTTCAGGTTTGAGAAAGTCATCAGAAGTAAACAAAACAGCTCTATAACTGCTTCTATGATGAACAATTACAGTGCATATGGAAATCAACTTTGGGAGAAATGGAACCCATTTGTTCTTCATGAGGGTTTCAGAAGAGCGAGACCAGCT
This sequence comes from Cyprinella venusta, assembly GCA_038021265.1. NCBI lineage: Eukaryota > Metazoa > Chordata > Actinopteri > Cypriniformes > Leuciscidae > Cyprinella > Cyprinella venusta. Next base: position 34,067,260 of record CM075865.1, on the reverse strand, counting down.
TATAAACTCAATTACTGAGAGTTTTTCATTACTTTCATGTTTTTGTTGTTGAAAGTCCTTTAATTCAGACACAGTAAAAAAAGTGAGAGAAAAGGAGAGAGACGACTGCCAAGCCTAAAGTGATTGAGGCAACCTCAAAGTTTCATTTTCAACACAGACATCCAATTTGCTGCAAGTAGATTTAAAATGCACCACTGTAATACTTACCCACATACTGTATATATATATATAAAGCGATAGCCTACATTACCAACCAGTGTTCAAAACTATCTGCTTTCCTTAGCTAATTAATGGTACTGGTATATATATATATATATATATATATATATATATATATATATATATATATATATATATATATATATATATATATATATAAGCTACATAACCAACCAGTGTTCAAAACTATCTGCTTTCCTTAGCTAATTAATGGTACTGGTGCATATATAAATAAACATAATACAGATAAACATTTATTAGCACATACACTGCACACAATGTGTTATTACTGTATACAGCGCATGTGCTACGTGCTACTTATGCAGACCTCCTTCAGTACAGCACACTGTTTTGTCACTGATAGGCCTTATCACACCTTCAACTCACACCATAAGGGGCACAAGTGTGCGGGTGTGTGTGTATGTATGTCTCACAAAAGGCACTGCCAAGGAGTGTGTCCACGCAGAACTAGAGCTGAGCCAGCTAGACTGGACCATCTAGTGCAGAAGAGCAATGCAGCAAAACGTACAGTACTGTAGTCTCCACTTCCCCTCATAAACAGTGAGCCTGTGTATATCTGAATGTGCAGACATACCCATTTTCCCTCAAGGAGCTCCTCAGGCTGCCGTCACACTTAATTAAGCACTTGTCTTGAGATTAAACATTCTCATACCTCAGATGCCTTTAGGAAAAAACTGTACCTTTCAGCATCCGCTGCACCTCATAATCCAGATTACCAGTCAAACTGCCTTCATTAGAGGAGGTGTCAGAGCGGGGCTCAACGGAGGATCTTAGATCAAATAATGTTAAGTGGCCTCCGTCTGTACGTCCCTGTGGTATTCCCCGCGCCTCCTAATCCCTGTCTTAACCGTAATCTGCTGTTGAGCTCAGCCTGTCTGCTGGAGGGACTCTAGCCAGCCAGCCTCCCTGGGTCTGAGCCATCACAGCCAAACCACAAATTTAATCAAACTAAATGGTTCACAACCTCAGTCCCATCAATCCGATCTCTCTGTCCCACTGGAGGCTGTGTTGGAGACAGAAAGAGACGGATATAGATAGTGGACAGCTATAATGGGCCAATAGGGAGGGAAAGACGAGGGCAAATCAGCCCCAACGTTGCAGAAATGCACCTCGGGCTAAACATAAAGAAGGATAAAGTCTTCTATGACTTTGACAAGCCAGATATGAGTTATAGCAGAGAGCCCAACCACCAAAAATATACAACACAAGCCTATAGTGATCATTACACTCACGCCTAACCACAATCCAAACTCAACACAGGTGATAAGCAAGTTTTTCCCAAAGATTCAGGACTCCTCTACGCTTCGAATTGTGCTCTGTGGTTCCTCATGAGGGACTGGTTGTCTCTCTTCTGCTGTAAAAACTGCACACCCAATACTTTTGTTTAGGTGGAGAAAACAGCTAAATTAGAGCTTTTCTGTTTTCTTTCACACACAAGAATATCATCAGTTAAACATAAGACCAACAAGGCCAAAATGATACACACTGCTTTTTGGAGAATTAACATTTGCTTCTGGCTAACAGTGATGAGAGACTTTGGTTGATAATAAAAGATTCCAAGACAACCACAGCCTAGAGGAAGGGCTTGTAAAAAGTGAGACTGGCAGTAATTGGGTATGACTTCAAAATAAAAAAAGTCAAATTAAGTGTTTTCACAGTGACGGAATACAGTCAATCGGACTGCATTCATTTGTATGTAAGACACTGACTGAGAATGTTTCAAGCAATTGCTGCATGCACATTGGATTTCATTACTGCTGCACTAACTTCAATGGGCAAAGTTCGGTTTTCCATTTTTTACTACACCACTGCAAATGTTACAGGAAAGCATAATGACTTAATGATTTATTTTGAAATTATGGCAAAACATCTGTTTGCTTTTACAGGGATAGTTATAAACTATCATTAGTTATAAACTAACGCCCATAAACAAACATGCATTTTTGTTGTATGTATGAACAAAATACAGACTTTTTTCTAATATATTCTTATGTGTTAAGTAAGTCATACGGATTTGGAACGACATGAGGGTGAGCAAACGATGACAAAATTTTGTTTTGGGTGTACTATCTCTAATTTTCCTTCAGACACACAAACAGGCTGAACATCATTAATATGTGATGATGATTCCTGTGTCAGTCTGACTGCAGTACAAATGATTGAACAGCAGTGGTGAGGAGGTCTTTCAACCATGTGTATCATTCTCTCTCTCTCTCTCTCTCTCTCTCTCTCTCTCTCTCAGACATAGGCTACATACTAAAGAGTGACCGTTGCCACTGCAGGATGACTGCATCAGATAGCTTCTCCTCTTTACCCATGAAGGGGGCTTCACCCTCACATACACTTCTCTAATACATAATGCACACCGAGGTGTAGAAGAGATTCATGCTCAACTCAACAACATTCAGTCTGCTACTGCAACACTCACAAACCAAACACATTTACAACTCCTCCCCTGAGAATTGACCATTTTTGCTGCAATCTCACTGCAATCATCATCTCACACATTTCTTTATATTCTCAATTTCCTTCAATTCATTCATCTATACTGTTCACATGTCAAGAGGTTGATCAACTGTGTATGTTTCACATGAGCAGCTGTAGGCTATGCATGATAAAGAATCTATTTCAGAGACAAAAGTGTGTATTTATACTCACTTGAGAAAAACTGAATGGGATTTAGCTTACATTGATATTTTATCTATGAAAGAGGATGATACATTTGTCTATTCAGGATAACCTTTGAGTGAAACTAGAATGATTTTAGAGATGGCGACTGGTGAGATTAGATGAGAGCCTATACCCACGTAAACCCCTAGTTTTCATAATGTTATCACAGCTTATGTAATGTTGCTGAACCTCGAGCTCTACAAAACGGCCATGAACCGATAACGTTTGAGATCGTCTTTCACGTCTTCTCACACTTCATCCCAATATTGACCGACGTCTTAAAATTGTTCGCGAACGTGATATAACATGCGACCATCTGGCAAAAAAAGCGCACCTTTTACGTTTAACTGGAAAGGTGAAAACTGGAATACTAAAAAGATGAGGGAATACTTTCCCAACGCAGATCCTGCAACTGGAGGCATCCCGGGCTTTGCTAATAACTAGCTTACATCCCCCCCCATTACAATAAAGTAGCCTATGCTGCAGAGGCGCGCCATTCAAGCATCTCGCGCTGTCAAAGGTATGAAGCGCGCGCTGGAGGGAACGGGATGTTCAGCGCAGAAAGAAGACACAGGAACATTCCGATCCAAATTTCATTTCAATTATGGAATCGTCATTCATAATTAAAAAACCGTTCTTCTTCTTCTTCTTCTTCTTCTTCTTCTTACAATTAATAATTATGTGTAATGAGAAGGCCATTTCCAAGTGGGCTACAATATGCTATCCATGATGATAGGCGTTTATAGGCTACATATTTCACAAACTTCACCTAATAATGAAGGAAGTGCATAACATTCCTTAGTAGGCAACTTATCATATCATTCAAAATCACAGTGCGACCAAGCAAGAAACAGAAGGAAAAATGTTATATATCCTTCAGTTCCACTTAAAGCAATGTGGGGAAATATATTGAGTCGTATCCAATATTGACGGCTATACCAAATCCCGCATTTCAGAAATCCCTAGCTAAAACCGCACTCTTGCCTTGTTCCAGATCTCTAATCGCTTATCATTCGTTATTCATGAAAATTACCCCTCTCAGAGTGCGCTGGAGCAAATGTCAGCTGACATGTCGCCTCAGATCGCCAAGTAGCCTAAAAACGAACTAATCCGCACCTTTTGAGGGATGATCAATTTGACAACAGAAAAACTAGTAGATTAAATCTGTTCTAGTTTCTATGGAAACGTGTCAGACCACGGCTGCGCTCTGCCTTTATTCCTGAATAACTTGATTCAAGGGCATTTTATGTGTGGCGCTAGTGAGGTTATTTATAAGACCATGGATATATGATGTGTCCCTCGAGAAGTTTGCTCTATATTACTTTGGACTGTAATATCCTCGAGTAAAGCGCTAGTGCTTTAAATGAGGTCTGTGAATGTTTGTAGCAGCTTGGACGCAGTGTCCATTAACTGTAGGCTACATTCATCTATTGGTAGCCTATAGCCTACGTTACGTGATTTTAATCACATTTTAAATTTACAGATAATGCTAAATTAATAAATCTCATTTAATTAACCTCATACACAGGCAAATTATTGTGTGGAGTTTATAGCCTATGCATTGTTATAGGCTACTATAGGCTATAGGGAGCCTAGGCTATAGAGTGATTTGAAGGAAAAAAAAAGCTCATAATGACATTTACTTTGTCATGAGATTTTGGATTATGTCTCTTTTGCGAGACATAAAATCAGATTAAGATCATTCACAAAAGTAGGCTAATCAATATCATGTTAGAACAACGTTACCTTTTAGACTAGGCTACAATCCGGCTGGTTTGATTAAATCAGTCTAAAAGAGCTGGAACCCGTTCAATAAAACTCAGCACGTGTGCAGCGAGATATAGGCTAACCTACAAATGATCACTTGATTTATGTTAATGTTTACAATGAGATTTTCCTGGCCAGTGTGTTGAACTGAAACATTGTGAATCATTAAACAATACAAATGATGACTATCGCTGCTGATGCGCTCCTGAGCTAGTTAATAAAAAACGAACATCTAGCTATAAAGAAACTGCTGGTCTTACCTGCTACGGTGTATCTGTCCATGTAATTGAGCACATTTCCAAAACTCAGAATCCCGGCGGCAACAAGCGGAGTCCGGCATCGGAGTAATGCGGCACGGAATTTTTGCCCAGGTTTGCAGGGATGCAGATCTGTACTGGATTTAAGAGTGGGACTCATGCTTCCCGACAGCGTGTGCACCACATCCGAACTGCTGCACCCCTCGATTTCACATCCATCGCTCTCCACGCACATCTTCTGGCACGACAGATCCAGCGCAAACGATTGAACGATTTCTGAACAGAGACAGGACGATTATGACGGAATAGTGTTGCACCTTTGAGCGGAAAATGAAAAAAGGAAAACTGTTAATCGCTTAGAATAAAAATAATTGATTTGATTATTGCTCGCTGAGCTCGGTTCATGTCTGTACTGTGACAGGATTGAGCGCTCGGGAAGCGCTTTTCTCTCACTCTGTGTATGTGTGTGTGAGTGTGTGTGTGTGAGGGAGGCGTGGTTGGCCTGAAGCCCCTCCCACTCCGAGCGAATGAAGGATCAGTAGTGTGAGGGGAATGCTCATGTGAGAGAGGAGATTTTAGCAGTGACAGAACAGCGCACCCGGGGCGCTCGGGTAAAGTTGCTTTGTCTCTGTAAAATAATTCATCGAATAAACTCAACTGACGTGAAACGGCCTCTAAAGGTGTAAATGAAATGAGAACAGCCATAAGGAAACATACACTCTAAGTGTAGCAGGTCATCATGGTATCTAGACAGATGAGGGGTCTTATTACGGGGAATTATGGGGGTCTTTGGGGGCGTCTGGCCCTACTAATATTTAAGCCCTCCAAAGGATGTCAAAACAAATTGTTGAGCATCTTGCAAAGTAGCCTACGTTAAATTATATAATGCTTTATAGGGTTTAAAATTCTATAATTCTTTACAAAAGTGGCTTTTTAAACAATATGTTAATCACATTCTCACTTGTCGACAAATTGGTCGAGAGAAAAGTAGTTCGACTGAGGAGAGTAACCATAGCAACAGGACGCCGCTCGATGACTTTGGATATTATTAGGATGCGTTAGGGGGACCAAGTATCCTGTCAAACGGACACGCCGGCAAGCACGTAGGCCTACACATCGCGGAGACGTCTATTTGATGCGCGTGTTTTCATCTGACAGACGATGTTTTCTGTTTTGTTTGTTTGTTTGTTTGTTTGTTTGTTTGTTTGTTTGTTTTTTGCTTACCTGCAAAGTGCTAAGACATTTAAATGCTAAAACACAGAGATGCTAAAAAGACATTTAAAAAAAAATATTCAAGATGTTTATGATTTATATGCAAAACGGACTGATGTTTGTAGCAGATTCTTTCCAGATAACCGCTCTTTAACGACATCTTGTAGACGTACGTGCTATAGCTAGGCTACTGTCTTTATATTATCACTTTATTGCAGATTGACATTCACACGTTTATCTCTTGCCTTATAATTCCTTGCGTAGGCTATAATTCGCAATTATAAAATAATTGTAGTAGCCTAGTTTCGACATCTTATGTAGGCTATGAGAATGATGCTGACCTAAATTATATGAAACTGATCATTATTAAACACTGGAAAAGTATAATAAAACATTAAATGGCCTCTTTAAACTTTTGCAATACAAAACATCTGGAATGGAATACCCGTAGAGTGCATTGCAGTTAACTGTCAAAGTAGGCTAATGTTTTATTACACAAAGTAGCCAATTTAAGACACAATATTTACTTAATTCTTATGGAGGGGGTTGCATGGGTTAAAACAGCTGTAGTCAAGTAGTAACACAAGTAATCACCTCATCTGAAAGCGATCGTGGTCTTCAGCACTCTGGACAGCTCATTATTACGATCTAAAACCTTACACAGCCACACTGAATTATCTCATAAACACTGTTTCACCTCATAGTATATTACATTTACTGCATTTACTATTAATATTCTGCAAAATATATAGGCTACTGAGAAACATGGTATAAGCTGCACTGCAAAATGATGGTAGAGGCTTTGAATAGAGTGGGCTAATAGAGAGTTTACTTCCTATACATAGTGAGATTAACTAATTAAGGGTATTATTTATTGAGCACTTTTTGACTGATTTCATTTTCACCGAAACCCATCAATTATAGCGAAGATTAGATCAAATCACGTAATTAACCTACATCTTAGTTTCCCTCCTTTTGTTAATGCGCACTTGTATAGAGCGCAAAATTCGTGGAGAAAAAACGTTTTTTTTTTTTTTTTTTTTCGTTTCTGTAGGACAGCAACGTGTCTAGCTCCTGTTAAAATGCCTATCCTTAAAATGGGGAGGGGGGGGGGGGGGGGTTTGCTGTGAGATTTATCTCGATCACAGAAGAGTCTTTCATGAAGTATGCGTCATTCTCACGAGAGAAGCTTGAAAGATAAAGCTTGTCGTAAAGAGGAAAGTTATTCTTTGTTATTTTTTTCTTCATCTTAATTCAGATCAGAGGGTATATATACTTGTCAGAAGAAATCAAACTAAACGGGCTCATAAATCTTAATGTGATCCTTCAGCCATTCATTTTTTATTTTTATTTTTGTAACTTATGTGTTAAGTGTTAACTTAAGTGTTCATACAGCTAACAAAAATAACTGAACGATTTTAATTACTTTTCTAAGCTGAATTAATACACTTTAACCCAAGAGGCCGCCATTTAAATGTGACATCATTGTATCATCATTGTATCATCATTGTATCATCATCAATTGCCCGAGATTCCTTAAACTTTAAAAGTTCTATTCAAATGTACATCACATCGACACAAAACGAGTTACTAAATGTGTAAAGAAAAATAAATACAACTACCAAATGGTCAATGATGCATGCCCCAGTGCATGCTGGGAAGAGGGCTAAAAAAACTTATTTTAAACTTATATTAAACTTATAAAAACTTACAAGATTTATTTTTCAGTGATACTTTGATATGTTTGTGATGCTTTCATGCAGTGTAACGTTGAGTCAATATTATATACTAGCAGCGCATGAGTGATTTGCATGCCAGCAAATCTCATATTCCTATGTACTGGTCACAGACTGTGCAATAAGGAACCAAGCATCCTTTATCTGCCTCCTGCTGTATATCAGCTGCTCTCTTGCGAAGGCTGGAACACAGATAAGTCAAACAATCCGAATGCCTAAAGTTACCTTTGTCATCCACTATTCCTGAGTTCCTGTTGGTTCTCTGCATGGGCTATCAGTGTCAGTATGCATATGCCTAGACTGATAAAGCAAAGAAACGCACACACTCACACACAATTGTGCAATTATGTGGGTATTTTTTATTTTGTTGTTGTGGTTCACTTCATTTATTATCACTAAAGGAAGCCTCTGTAACTCCTGTCCCCCAATGACATGATAAGCACTATAGAGACGGAAGGGGAAAGGGGCTAGTCCCGTTTGACTTCCACAATATCATTTATCTCCCTTCACATTCCTTTCTGCATGCAGCTGAACTTCAGACATATGGTTCAGAGTACAGAAAAATGTGTGTTTTAAAACATGTTTAAGACATTTCTTTGATATAATGCACTAAATAATTCACAGAATCCCTGTTAAAATAAACATGAAAGAAGCAAGTTGTTGTATACTGATTTAATCAAAACCAGAGATAAAATCTCACGGGCAGACTTTGAAATCAATGGAACTGATTTTTTTGTAGTTTTTATAGGATGCATGAGGATGGAATGAGTATCAGTCTCGTCAGACTGAAGAGATCACAGTCCAGCTATTCAGTTTGAATTTCCATGACACAAGAAGAAACAGAACATGCTTGATTGAAGCTAATCATGCAATGGTACGATCAGCTGCAGAGAGAGAGAGAGAGAGAGAGAGAGAGAGAGAGAGAGAGAGAGAGAGAGAGAGAGAGAGAGAGAGAGAGAGAGAGAGAGAGAGAGAGAGAGAGAGATGGGATAACTGGTTGTGGAATTGAATAAAGAGCAAGATCTATTTATATATATATTAAAAAAACTGTGCATTGGCAAGAAGCAAGAAAGTAGAAAAAAGTGAAAAGGGAGGCATGTGGACATGGAGAAAGAGGTCAACACTGAGAGAGTACATGGGACTAAGAGAGACAGATGGAGAAGTGTTATGACCTGCTGGTCTATGCTATAGGGAAGCTGTCAGAAACCAAGAAGGACAGATAGAGAAGATGTGGAAGAGGGAGAGAAAAAGGTTAAAACAATAGTTTGAATTAATGTAAAAGAATGAACTCTAGTGACTGTGTAAACTTAACTCTCCTATACAAACAATGTTGAAGCAAAGCTTACTCGTGTAACCTTAGAAACAAAGCTTTTTGACTGTTTGAATGTTAAAATTGGATTATAAAAAGCCCAGTCATGAGTAAAGACTAAAATTAACGTAGATACCATTCTTCTTATGATGTGAGTATCAGGTGTTATAGGAAGTGTTCCCGGTTCCGGCTGACCTAATTTATGCAGCCTAATAATCATTTAACTGATTTTAATAATAGAAATGTGTAATTTTCTATCTGTATGCCAGGTTAAAGAGATGTGTTTTTTAGTCTAGAATCAAACTGACAGAGTGTGTCTGCTTCCCGGACAATGTTAGGACTGTTCTGTTCTGACAGTTTTGGTGCTAAAAAGGAAAAGGATCTACCGCCAGCAGTCGATTTTGATATTCTTGGTATTATCAACTGGCCAGAGTTTTGAGATCGCAATAGATGTGACAGATGCATTCACCCTCTGCACAACAGCATTTCAATATCAAGATATTAATATTATTAGTAGTAAAACAGCTGTAGTTGACAACTGTCATGATCAAAATCATAAAAGCTCAATAATTGTCAAAAATGGCCTCTGGTCATTTTTAATGACAAAATCAAAAAAGGAAAAAGTTTAACTTGTGAGGTATTAAAGGGTTAGTTCACCCAAAAATGAAAATTCTGTCAGTTTTAACTCACCCTCATGTTGTTCCAAACCTCTATGTGTTTATTTGTTCTGCTGAACAGAAAGGAAGATATTTGGAAGAATGTTTTAATCAAACAGATCTCATTCCCCATTGAGTACCATAGTATGCATTTTCTCCTACTATGAGGATTGAGATCTGTTTGATTAAAACATTCTTCCAAATATCTTCCTTTTGGAACAACATGAGGGTGAGTAAATGCTGACAGAATTTTCATTTTTGGGTGAACTAACCCTTTAATATAAGTATTATAAATTATGAGCCAAATGTTCTCCCCATCATGTTAAATTGTTACAGTTGATATTGTTAAATTTGATAAATGGGCCCCTGAGCAATTCCTACCACTCAACTTCATGTTTCATATTTTTTCCAAACACATGGATTGGCCTTCAGTCGATCAATCATTTAAAGGATAATGTCAGAAGAGATTCCTAAATCCACTTTATTTAAAAGCATTAACATGGAATGGATCAAAGTTAATAGTTAGTGCTCATCTGCAGCGCTGTGGGTCGAGGTCGAGTTGTGCACAGCTCTGGCTGATGATGCTTCTGGTAACTGTAGCCATGGTGAGAGCGGGCTCGGGCCAATGCTGTGAATAAGAGGATTCTGGCAGCCGGGAGACTACAGGCTTTTTAGCTGTCACAGGGCGTTATGGCCCCAAGTGGTGAATGGCCTCTGACTCAGCTAAAAAAAAAAAGCTGTGCATAAAACCGAGGGGAGGGGGGAGACTGATTTGCAGAAAGGGGAATAAAAGGAATAGGTCACACAGCAATGAAGACAGTGTATTTACTTAAACCCAAGACTTTGCAAAGACTACAAAGTTTTAGCTTACATGGTCGTATGATCCAGCCTCCTCATGTAGGCTACAGTTCTATTTTGTTTTCATGCTTATTAGCATTACTTACTCATCATGTCATGCTTATTTGTTTGATCCTCTCTCATTGGCCGTGTTTACTCGGCTCTAGCTGGTGCTGTTTATTCTTTTAATTCTGATTCTGTGTTTGCAGATCAAACTCGAGATCACAGAAAAGTATCTAGTTTTCCTAGTCTGTTTGATCTCTTTGGTCGTTTCTCTTGCGTTCCCTCTTTCTCAAACATTATACTTTTATTTATTCCCCTACTTACTTTATTGTTAGCTGTTTTAAATTATGAAACGAGCCAAGACCCAGCAGTAGATATTTACAGTACATGTTCCTTTCAGTTCACATGTTGATTTAAGTATCAGCAGCATACCAAGTGTCCCAGCTTCACTTAATATTGGATTCTAAATAAATAAATATGCAGCGGTCATGAAATATTATTCTATAATCTTTTATAAGCTGTATATTATTTTAAAGCTTCCACTAAGAATGAATGAATGCTTCAGCAATATTGCAGTAATATTAATATTTAATAACCGTAATACTAGGTGATAACTGATATCTGACACAGAAGTTCCACCATGTTGCGTATAAAACAAGATGATACTAGAGGCATGATACTAGGATTACAATTACACGGATGAGTGGACTGATGTACAGCAATGCCATGAATGATAGTGAATAAATGTCACGATTAACCGATCAGAATCAAGTATTCCACAGAGCTGTTTAATAGCTTATGTTACATTGTGACGTTCTTGTTGTCTTCAGGAAAGAGGTTTTTAGGAAGCCATTCTGATACTTTATTTAAAAAAAGGACAAAATAATGTTTACCACTTATTGAATTAATAAACAGAGACATTAAACAATGTCTTTCTGGCTCCATACTGTCTCCATGGACATCCTTTGCCTATCTAGACGTCCTATTGATGTCTTCCTTCCTGTGTGGTGGAGTCACAGAGCTGTATGGCATGATAATACATTATCATTTCTTCAGCCACAGTGTGTTTTGAATGATAAATTGGGGCTTCTTTTAACACATCCATGTATGAACCTGATAATGAGGCGCGTGGTGTGTTCCATTTATCGCTTTTTACTTGGAAAACTCAATAGTGAGCATATAATATTACAACGGATAGCTGCTCTTTATACACACATATTTTGTTACTATACTTGACTTGCATTTACTGTCCCACAGATGAGATTCAATTAGAAGCACATGAATTGGCTGAGGTTTCGGGAAGCACCTGCTCTGGGGAAAGGCATTCCATGAATTCCAGTTTGAAGATATATGTGTCAGAGACTGAGAACATCCCCTTCCACCATGATGGATATGCAGTCTCATTAGCCAATTTATTTAGTACTTGCCACGACACCTAAATTCTGTTCAAAGCTGAAGCCAAGTTTCATCATGGCTTTGCTGGTTCTGAGCATAACATTCCCTCCAGATGTTCACACTACTTTTTGAAGAGCAGAAAAACATGCGCCAACTCCTAGAGTTAGGGAAGATGGAATGAGTACAATTGATATGGGGGGACAAAATGACTCTACACTCTAAAAAAATGGTGCTAAATAGCACTAAAAGGGGTTCATTGGCTTGTAATCGGGAATCACTTTAAGTGCACTTATCTTTGTCATATGGTGCTATGTAGAACCATAAGAGTCTAAATAGGCACTGGCTTTTCTGTGAATCACCTTGTCTGGGTGGTTCTAAGACTGTATTCTGTTTAAAAAATATCTTAAAGATTTTTTTATTTATTTAAAGAGTTTCTTAAAGTTGTTTGGTTTGAATATATGATGACTCAAACTTCTCAAACAGACAGAATCTGTCCTGTTCATGGCCTAATAGAGGTCAGTATCAGTTTTAAAGCTGCTGATCTTCAGAGTCGACTCCTTGTTGCTGGACCTCCCTCCACAACCACTTCCTGTTTGTCATTCTGAGTGACTCCAGGACACGTAAACACAAGAACCCCAAGCTGTTTTTCATTTCCACTAAATCAACATGTTGTGGAGAGTTATTCTAGCTATTGACCATACAAATGAATGCGGTCACACAGATAAGTGACTGAATACAATATTCCAGGCCAGGTCGCTCATTTCCAAACCAAAGTGGCAAATGAAAATAGAACTTTTGGCTGTGGGATTTACAGTAATACAATGTCAGTGTGATGTGGATTGAAAATGCTAGGTCTCTTTGTCTCTTTTGCTTTCTTTGCCTTGTTCTCTTTTCAGATAGTTCACACAAAAATGAAAATTCTGTCATCATTTACTAATCCTTGTGTAGTTCTAAACCTGTATGAGTTTCTTTTTTTTCTGTGGAACACATATTTTTAATCATTTTTCAATTGATTATAGACTTTCATAGTATGTAAATGACATTACAAACTATAATCAAGTTAATTGAACCCATAATCAAATCAACAATGCTAGTTTCTGTCTTTAAAAATAAGCGAGCATGTTTGAAGTTGAATATACAGAGCATATACACATACGGACATTATCGGCGTACATTATTTGAGTACAGTACTTAAATACAATTTTGAGGGATCTGTATTTTTCCCGAGTATCATTTTTGGGGAGTAGCCTACTCATGACTTTACTCAAGTACATTTGAGAGGGAAATATTGTACTCTTTACTCCACTACATGTTATATCCTTAACCGTGAGTATGTGTTACTACTTAAAAAAAAATGGAATTAAGGAAAATCTCGGAAACCCTCAATTTGTTGTTTCGAGGTGGCTAATTCGTAACAATTCATACGACCTCACTCGTACGAATTAGTACGTTTTTGCTAAATCGAATTGGCCAATTCGTATAAATTCTTACGAATGACCTACCCCTGACCCCGCCCCTAAACCTACCCATCACGTGGGTTTGGACAAATCGTACGAATTCGTACGAGTGAGGGCAAATAACATTACATTATTTCCTAATTCGTACGTATGAATTAGTACGAATTAGCCACTTTTTAATCACTCGTACGAATTGGTCGTGAGATAGCGTGGGATTGGATTGTGCAAGCGCCACTGATTGGGACAGCCTTTCAGCAATCACCTTCAGCTTTCCACCAAAGTCAACTCCAAGGTCAGATTTAGATAAGAGACGAAACCATGGACGAAACCATGGATAAAGACGCAGCAGGTCCATCCCGACCCTTGGCCCCACCTCGTCAGACTATTTAAATTTTCTGAATATTCTGAAATTTTCCTAAATGTTAACTAAAGCAACATGGTAAAAAGATGAATATGACTTGATTTTACTTTCAATTCCTTTTACATTCTCCAAGGTATTAACGTTAACATTTTGTATAACTCCATGTACTGTATGACGTTTCGGCAGTAGTAATGCAATATTTAGAAAATGTACTCCTGTACCCTTGATACTCAAGTACTTTTAAAAACTAGTACTTCAGTACTTTTTCTTAAGTAGACATCTGACTGAAGTACTTTTACTTGTGCTTGAATAAAATTTAGCAATGGGTATCTGTACTTTTACTCAAGTAATAAAGCTCTGTACTCCGTTCGCCTCTGATATACGGTCATGTCTTTTGCAAACTTCAGACGAAAAAACGGCATGGACACACAAATATGCACACAGACACACATTTTTGTTATTGTTTTTGGAGCCAAGGAGACGTCTGGAGTGTGCTATGCAGGAAGGTAAAGACCAAGCCACAGCTGACCTGCATGGCTTTTGACCCCCCTCATCCCTGCTGTTTTAGGATGTAAGTGGGATCATATCAAGGGGGCACAATAGGCAAGAATGTCAAACCACCAACACAAAACTTTTCAAAACTGTGCCTCTTTTTTTCCAAAACTTAACACACAAATCCAATAATTACACACACAAAATGCTAAATGTATCCTATTTCTGTACAAAATGAAAGTAATTGGCAGAAAGATGTAGAGAAATTCACAGTAAACACAAAAGCAATATTGATACACGAATAACCTATATTTATTTTTTTACTGTAAGCATTTGTGGTTGTGAATACAGTATTACGCTGTCCGAAAAACCTCTAACTTGACTTAAGGCCTATTTATAGGCCTATTCTAAAGCTTACGATTGGTTGGTGTCAAGTAAAGCAACGAGTGTTTGCACATGTGAGGAGTTGAATGAATTGAATGAAGCACTGAAGAATTAGTGAGGCATTTTGATAGGTTGTGTTTGCAAAAGGAAATCAAGATACTTCCTGTTTGATTTTTGTGTGGCCGAGTCGAAGGCAGAGAATTACTTAGTTTATGGTTTATGGTTATGGTGTGTGGTTCTGGTGTTTGAGTGTCAGGTTTCAGAAATAGTTTGATAAGTAAGGATTTTGTGTGTAAGCAGTTGAAAAAAACTGTAAATTGTAATAATATTTCACAATATTACTGTTTTTTCTGTATTTTTGATGTTATAAAATCAGCCTTGGTAAGCAAGGGATTCTTTCTAGTCAATTTATTTAGTACTTGCCACAACACCCTACAGAAATTCTTTTGAAGCCAAGTTTCATCATGGCTTTGCTGGTTCTGAGCATAACATTCCCTCCAGATGTTCACATTTCACAATATTACTGTTTTTTTTTCTGTATCTTTGATGCAAAAAAAAAAAAATCAGCCTTGGTGAGCATAAGGGATAATCTTTGTAAAACATTAGAAAAATCTTATTGACACAAACATTTTACAGTAACAGTTGTTTATGATCCCTTGCATGCTGAGTTGAAAGTATACCTACTTACATATCTTACAATTTTATGATGACAAACACATCCAGGACAGTCTAGTGCACCTCAAAAAGTGTTTGTACTGAGTCCTGCCTGTTTTTTTTCTTTTGCCTTTGATTCTCTCTTACTTGCTATAGACACACTCTGCCATAAACACAGACACGCATGAAAAATATGCAAACATTGACAAACACAGTTTTCTTTGCTGCAAAGCTGCTTAGTTCCGATATATTAGATCTGACATGTCTCTCCCCAGACTCCCATCTGGAGTATTCACATTTTGTGCTGGAACAAAGACACTAAATTTAGCCTGCAGAAGAAGGGAGAAAGATGCATAGATGACAGGAATAGAGAGAGTCTTTTATCAGTGAGTTTAATAATGTATTAAGCATCTCCATCCTAGACGAGTCTCATTGCAGTGAGATTGCTCAGTCATGGTAATGTGTTCAACATTGCTAGACTGCTTCAGCCTGCGTTTGTAGGCAGAGACACTTTGACTGTCCTCTTCTAACCCCGCTCCAGTCTCAGAGTCCGCCACAATCACACACACACAGTCACTGTGCTGAATTCAGATGTACCTCCATATTGCAATCAACCATGGATGGATGGATGGATGGATGGATGGATGGATGGATGGATGGATGGATGGATGGATGGATGGATGGATGGATAGACAGACAGACAGACAGGTAGGTAGGTAGGTAGGTAGGTAGATGGATGGATGGATGGATGGATGGATGGATGGATGGATGGATGGATGGATGGATGGATGGATGGATAGAGAGACAGACAGACAGACAGGTAGGTAGGTAGGTAGGTAGGTAGGTAGGTAGGTAGGTAGGTGGATGGATGGATGGATGGATGGATGGATGGATGGATGGATGGATGGATGGATGGATGGATAAATGGACAGACAGACAGACAGACAGACAGACAGACAGACAGACAGACAGACAGATACTGTGACAAGCATTACTTTATAATACCTCTCTGTCTTATATCTTCCTCTCAAAGTTTTTTTTTTTGTTTATGGTCTCTAGTAGAGGCACTGAGGGGAGCGATTTGAAGTCATAATCCCTTGGACGAACAAGAGGGGGGATGATCGATAAGGCTATAATGAAAGTGTGTGTGCGCTCAGGCAGTGCTCTGTGTGTTCTGTGGGAGAGGATGTTTCTAGATGCACACATACCAGCAGTGTGTGTGAGTGCATGTATTCTCTCTGTCATAATAGCTGCAAAGGCTGTTTTCAAAATCGAAACAGTCAGTTCAGTATATAAAAAAAATGCCAGTTTGACATATCAACTCTTAGTAAACTTTTGAGCCTCTGTAGGGCACACTTCTGCAAATGTAGTGGACACTTCAGCAAAGAGCCCTGCAGTTAGTTATGGAATGAGGGCCCAGTGTAACCAGATCTCAATGCATCTCTTAGCAGTGCAGTTGTGGTCAATATTTTTAGTCGCTGAGTCCTTTGTAATTACCCTCCTGCGTTTGTGTGTTTGCTTTCTGGATGGTGGCAGAAACAGAGGGAAAGTGAAGAGAAACGCAGAAAAGAGCAATGCGACTTGCATGCAGGAATGCTAAATACATGGGAGAAGACACACCACATGTATACTGTGTGATTAAGAGCCTGACCTCAGATTTGGTCTCATTCTTTTGGGTTTTCAGCTTTTTTTATTTTGTTAAAGACTGGAAAAACTGAATACTGACAGCGTAAAGAAAATAGCAACAAGATGCCATGTTCACATTCATTTGTGTCACTCATAAAGCAAATTATGAAGTGTATCAAAGGCACCACCTCGTGCGGTACGGTGCTCAGCTTATGTTAAGAGAGTCAGAGTTCTGGTTTCGGGGTAAGCAATTATTTTTTTTCCAGTGTTTCCTGTACTACTTTTTGGCGGTGCTGAACTACTATTGGAAGGAAAAAAAAGGTTTTATCAAATGTTGGTTGTTGGTGCGAATTCGCACTCTGTTCTGAATGTGATCCAATATAAAAACGTGCACTAATGGGAAGTTCGGATCATTTTACTGACTCTGAGAGCCATTGACCGCAAACAAAATGACATTCAAATTAACGAATCTTCGAACAAATGATTCTTATGGGCAGTTTGTTTAATGAACAGCCCAGTTATAGTTATCATTATTTTCAAAGACATCCATGTTAAAATTAAATATGTTTCGTGTCTGTAAACTGATTATTATTTTTAATAATAAATGAAGATATATTGCTTCCTTGCATAGTATGTGAGTGCAACATAGTATTGTGGCCTACATAATAATTTTACAATAATTTAACTTAACCCATTTTTCTACAGTCTCTGTATTGTATTTATTTAGTTACTTTCAAGCTATTTATTCAAAACATAATTAAACAGTATAGGCTACCCGAAAATGTTGGGGATTTGCGATTTTTTTGCATATTTTGTCAAAGCAAATCCGTGAAGTAATCAAGAAAAACTCTTTGTTCTGAGAACAGTTTTCTAAGCCTCGTTGGAATTTAACATGCACTGAGGGCTGATCTGAGACCAGCGCGCTTATTAAGTGAATCCTGGCAGGAGTATTAGTGATCTGCAGTTCATTAGCAGAATGAAAGCACCCCAATCAACACATTCACAACAGGTCCTAGAGTAGCAGAAGAGAAACACATACATCTGGGAGAGGTAGAAAAAAAATAGCTCACTACAAAACAATGAATTTATTACACTGACTGTGCACAAATTAGTTGATTTAAGCAAGAAATAAGGTCAGTTTTTATTTCATGTTGACCGTTTCAGTTTATACTCCTTTTTTATTGCATGTGTCAGGGGAATGCAAACTTTTCTTGTGTGTCAGCCCTTGTGGTGGCCTGTACGTAGTTATAAAAATAGATCCTGAAATTTGCATTGGCATAACTCCATTCATGCTCTGTGCTCTGAACTGATGGACAGTGTGATGACTCAGTATTATGAAGACACTTTTGTAATCAAATGCATGTAGGGGCCCTCAGTGATGTCATGGACCCCTCAGGACGAGGATGATAAGCCAGGGAGTGGCTCTTCCTCCCTGACACGAGAGACACTGATAAGAAGTCTTTCATCTTGTGCCATCTCGCTCAATAGTAGCTGGTATGAGACAAATAGTGAAGGTGGGCCTATGTCCCAGCGCTGGGGAAGGTACTTATAAATAATGTATACACACACAAACACACACACAGAGACTCGCTGACAGACTCATACACGCCCTTCACAGACTCCGACTTTACAGTGTTACAAAAGAGAGAGAGGACTATTTAGAACCGTTTCACTATAATAAATTGCTGTTGATAACGCTAAGTTATGGAGAGAGCGAGATGAGCGCGTTTTATTCCCTCAGCTCAGACAAAACAGTGACGTATCAGTCGTGTTACAGCTACATCTTGGTAATGAAAAGCGGAAAAGAAAATATGGGCAAGTTTACTGAAAAACAATTTGCTTTTTAGTTATTCAACGTTATACTTAGATAACGCATAGCTTAGAGCAGCACAGCTACATGCAATTCGACAATAATTACACCACTGTAAAGCAGAACTTGAGTTATAAAGACCATGGCATCATCATAATTGTAAATATGCAAAGCTAAGGGCATTTTAATCAACAGCACAGCAAATTACAAAGGAAAATATAGCATATCTCTTGTGCACCCAGAGTTACTGTAAGGCGCTTTGTTCTTTCATATTGTTCCAGATCAGCACAACAATAATTGACTGTTTATGAACTTATGAGCCTTGTTTGTGCTTATGGGTATTGTGTGTGCTCACACTGTGTTCCTCTTATTTATGGTTATGAAATGCACACCAGGCCTAAATAAACACCGACCATGTCAGTTCTCTCTCTCTCTCTCTCTCCTTTTGGCTCACCATAATTCTTCTCATTGATCGCCCTGTAAATTTATTAGCCATTGTGGCAGCTTCCTGCCAGGTTCAGCAGGCGATCAGGGGAAACACACAACTGCTCAGATAAAGGGAGGGCACACAATACCTATTGTGTCCTGATTGCGGGTCAAAGTATTATTCCCCCGAATGGAATGTTTTTCAGGTATGCATGTACGTTTGTGTCTATGAAAGTGTGGCCATGTTTTCTCAGCGTGGTTATGCATGCACCTCCTAATCCAGTAAAGCTGAAGAATGAAGATTGTCACGAAGGCCTTAAATTCCAAACACAAGGTCAGAAAAACAAGAGTGCGGATGAGAAGAACAAAACAGGGTAAAGGAAATGGATTCTAGCCAAAGGCAAACAAATGAGCGACAATGGCTTTAAATGAATTACCTTGACCTTTTGCGGTCAATAGCACTCCGAGTTTAAGTTCAGTGTTTTGAGGAAAGTGTTTGAAAGGGTGTGCACTGGACTACTGGTTATAAATGGAAAACAGTATCTGTCCTTTCAATACTGTCAAACAGCAGTGTTACTTTATCTTTACATCTATTAAGCTCATGACTAATTTTAAACCAGGAGTGAGCTTTGACTATGCAGGTCTATTTGTATAGGTGATGACAACAATTTTTAAATATGTATTTTGTGGTTTCTGTGTCGGAGAGGTTGGGGGCTTGTTAGAGCTTGTTTTGATGTCTGTTATTAGAAGTTGCACTGAGGTATGACACTGGTTTGGCTGGATTATTGACAGCTCCTTTTTTCAAAACAGGCATTAAATAGACTGATGCACTGAGGCATGAATAGGATTGGTCTTATGGTTTGTTTCCTAACCCTAACCTATGGGACATTCATGTATTACACATCAGCACCAGTTATTAAGTATACCACTAAAGCAATAATCAATAAATGAGCATTCCTGACGGTATCAGATGACAGGTAAAACTGCTTAACACACCATAAAGGACTTTGCTGAAACCTGTAATAGATTTTTAATTATACCTTTACATCTGTTAGATCTGTTCGATTAACTGTTATCTAACATTCACCTTGCATGAAAAGTAGGTAGGTTTAAACACATCAAATCGCTGAATCCCTCTTTAATTTTTTTTTTTAAAATCATGACCCACCAGGGATATTGAACTTCTATCCAATTCAATATAGTAAACTTACTTTAAAAAACGTTGCCGCCTTAAATTAAGTGTAATCAATTCATTCAACTTAAATCAAACAATAATTGACTTTTAAAAATGAGTTGAACTTATTTTGGCGAGTTAAAGCAATGTTAAAACATTATGTTGACATAACTTATTGATCATCATACATTTTTTAGAAGGCAAGTTAATTATAAGTACAAAACAACTTTTGAGCTGTGTCATACATTAATTTGTGTGCAAACCAAGAAGTGGGTGTACTATTACACCATACTATTACAATTTAAAAAAAAAAGTTAGAAACCCATTTTTAATATATATTTTTGCTATTAAATTCTGATGTTTATTTAAAGTGTATTGCTTGTTGTGTGTAAGTTGATAAATCGATCAATGCAAGGGCACTTTTTATTGGCACTTTCAAGACCTCTTACATTTTGATAATGGTTGAATAAAGGATTCATGGCTTGGCTTAGTAAAACTCCATCTGTTCAGGTCATGAATGTTTTGCAGTCAACAGGTTCGGTGGTTTAAACTTGAGTATATTCTGACACCTACTGTTGCTTAAGGGTATGGCAGAATTTAACTACTACAGTATATGTGGAAATTAAATTGCAGCCAAAGCATAAAAAACATACATTTATTTAAAAGCTTTTTTTTGTAAAAAACAAACGAACAAAAAATACAAATAAATGATACAAAACAAAAATGTAAAAGTACAATAAAATAATGATATTTAAATGGCCTATTAATTTGCTAAAAGATTCCAGTCTCAAGACTAATTTGGCACATACAGTATTTCAAGCTTTAAGTTTTAGTCCAGGAGGGGCTGTTCTCTCCCCTTGTTCCCCTGAGGGTCTCATTAGTAGCACACAGCTGCTGAGAGAAGAAAGCAGGCCGTAAGCTTCTAATGACAAGTGCATGGTGGGCTGAGCTTTGTCTGTCAACATTTTTTGTTTAGCATAAATGGCAAAAAGTACAGCAGGCAGTTTAATTTCCCTTATGGAAAATTTGTAAGCAAGACAATAAGTTACTCACACATAAGAGAGTCACGACTAATTAAAAAAAAATGTAAAATATAAAAACGCATCCTAATGTGTTTGTTTTTCTCAGTAAGATGCCAGTTCAGTGTTTTAGTGATGTAAACTTGTACATTACTCGTATCCTGTCACAACACATTGTCATTTGAAAGTTTCAAACCATGTCCATGTCTCATTTGCAAATGCTTGCTTGATGTATCAAAGCTCATCCAAGTTCTCGGTCGTGTGTAAAAGGTCACATTGACTCTGTGGATGTCTCTGGTGGTGCAGGAGCCTGTCCTGAATTGAAGACGAGAGAAGGGAAAGACAATTATTCAAATGCATTTATGTACCGTTATGAAGTAACATCCAAAATCAGCTTCAAGATTGCATAAAATGTGACAGCTTTTCACATTTTAGATTGGGTTCTTCACTAATCTCACTTACATTACATCTGTTTACTGCTAATAATTTTACTTTCTTTATAGATATAAGAGAATACATGGTAATTCTCAATCTGAAAGTTAACAGAACATTTGATGATTTGTAAGCTTACAGTAAAACAATTAAAGTAACAGTGCCATACAATAATTAAGGAAAAGTTCAGATTATGCAAATGTTTGATAATATACCTTGTATATACACTACTTTTTAAAAGTTTGGGGTCCTTAAGATTTTTAAATGTTTTTGAAGTTTATGCTCACCAACAATGAATTTATTTAATCAAAAATACAGTGAAAACAGTAATATTGTGAAATATTATCACACTTTAAAATAACCTTTTTCCATTTAAATATATTTTAAAAATGTCATTTATGTCTGTGATGACAAAGCTGAATTTTCAGCATCTTTGCTCCAGTCTTCAGTATCACATGATGCTTTAGAAATCATTCTAATATGCTGATTTGCGGTCTTTGTCCCAGACTCAACTTTGAGCCTTGTGTAAAAATCCAACACATTCGACACAGATTTGGTCACAGTGTAATCCTTTATACTTTGTCTCTAGCTAGGATATGATACTATTATCTGTGCCAAGTGTTAGATAATAGAGGCCA
This sequence comes from Cyprinella venusta, assembly GCA_038021265.1. Taxonomy (NCBI): domain Eukaryota; kingdom Metazoa; phylum Chordata; class Actinopteri; order Cypriniformes; family Leuciscidae; genus Cyprinella; species Cyprinella venusta. The sequence goes on along the minus strand of CM075865.1, from coordinate 34,044,705 downwards.
TTAGGTGTGTTTAGAATAAACATACAATGGCAATAGCAAAGCTTGTGAACTAAAATTACAATTAATTTTTCACATTTCAATAACCTTTTTATTAGGGCTGTCAAACGATTAAATGCGATTAATCGTATCCAAAATAAAAGTTTGTGTTTACATAATATGTGTGGGTGCACTGTGTATAATTTTATATATAAATACACACACATGCTTTTATATATTTAAGAAATATTTTCATGCTGTATATTGATTTATATATAATTTATATTATATATAAATATAAATAATATTTTTTCTTAAATATACATGCATGTGTGTGTATTTATATATATATATATATATGCAAAATAATTATACACAGTGCACCCACATATATTATGTAAACAAAAACTTTTATTTTGGATGCAATTAATCTCGATTAATCATTTGACAGCGCTTTTTATATATTTAATAGCTTGACATACCATTTTTTGTTTCCAATTAATCAGTCATTGTAATTGGCTATTTCAAATGTCCCTTTTTACTTAATATTGTTATCATTTTATTATTATCTGCCAACTGTGTCTTGCATTCACTTTATATTTATTCATTTTTAAAATCGAACTGGCTGATCGTGTCCAAGATCATACTATCATTATGTGAAGGCACCAAGAAGACAGACTGGACAGTCTGTAATTACAATAGCCCATTATTACCTGAAGTGAGCAGTTCTGCTGCCTTCCTGTCCTCTTTGATATACAGAGAGGTCATTAGGAAAAACAGGCCTCCTAAGACCCCAATGAAGGGGCACAGAAGAAAGCTATATTCCAGTCTGTGGAAGTCCCAGCTGAGAGAGTCTGGCTTATACTTACTCAGAGCGTCTGAGATCTGAACAAAACACATAGAAAGATGAGTCATTTTCTCTTTTATATAGATTAATCGCAGATCAAATGTTGTATAATATCCATGCATACTTCTTAGTACGGTATATGCAATTAATCGTGATTAATCGTTTCAATAGCAGTACTACACTGTAAAAAAGCCATTGTAATTATGCCAAAATAGTTACTGTTTCACAAGAAGCAATTTTGTATCCAGTAGTGCCTTGTGTTATATCGCACTTCTGGATAGTTTTAATGTGAAAGCATTGTTGATTAAAATATGCTTACCGCACCAATAAGGTATGGACTTCCAGCATCTCCAAGAAGATGACAGACCATAATCTGTAAGGCCTCAGCTGTAGCTCTTCTAGTAGGCACGACAACATACTAAAAATAATATGAATGAAATGTAAAAGATGCCTTTTTACACACAACATTTTTCAGGAATTTAATCTAATCACACACTGGAAACAAGAATGACAATAATTAAACAATACATCCCTGTTCTCAACGTTTCTAAATTTAAGCATAATGGCATTTTACTTTTATGCTATTAGCTTTATTGAATCACTAAGCAGGTTTTCAAATGCTTGTCGCCCAGTGCTAATTTAAAAGGGTTGTATTCATGTCTGCGCTTTTTGTTGCGTTGTATTGAGATGTAAACCTCTCACCAGCAGAATGTCCGCCAGAAGAGCCCAGTTAAGGGACAGCAACAACTCTCCAATTGCAATGAATGTCTGTAAAAGAAAATGGCACAAACATAGGAAACATATACAGGTGAATCTCAGAAAATTTGAAGATCGTGCAAAAGTTCATTTATTTCAGTAATTCAACTAAAAGGTGAAACTAATATATTATAGACTCATTACATGTAAGGTAAGATATGTCAAGCCTATTTATTATTATTTTGAAGATTGTGGCTTACAGCTTATGAAAACCTTTTCACAATATTATAATTTTAATTTTTTTTAAAGCTGTAAGTCATAATCATCAACTTTATAACAAATAAAGGCTTGAAATATCTCACTTTGCATATAATGAGAGTCTATATAATTGTTGAATTACTGAAATTAATTTTTGCACCATATTCAAATTTTTCGAGTTTCCCTGTATAGAGACCATATCGCGACCTGGTGGTCACATGGTGCCATAACAGCAAATAATGTGTATTGATCTGTATGTACTCAATCTATGTCCCAAAGCAAGTTAAGTTTAGGTTAGTAGTTAAAATTTTAAAGACGCCTTTTACACACAATATTTTTCGGCAATTTTATATCACACAGGAAAATAAAATAAAAAGGTTCACCCAAAAAGTTTAATTCTGTCATTTCCTAACCCATGTTGCTCCAAACCTATTTGACTTTCTTTTGTGGAACACAAAATATATGTTACTCAAAGTAATAAATAAATTCAAAGTCAGTTTTATTCCAGGATTATCTCTGGCCATACGACTTACATTTTACGGATAAAACAGTTTGAATAATCTTTAAATGCTCTTCTGCTGTTTTCCACACACACAAAAAAGAAAGTCATACAGGTTTGAGAACTTTTCCTTTACTCTGAATCAGAAAATAATCCAGCCAAACACAGATACGTGGCTGAGCTTTGCTTACGTAAGTGGCCGGGATGCTGGTGCCTGCCAGGATGATGGCGATGAAAAAGCAGGGGGAGGAGCTGAGCATGCCAAAAGCACAGATGAGAGGGTCTGCATTTGGGAATCTGTTTCTCAGCTTCCTTGATATGTAGGTGCCCAGAAACACTCCCACAACCCCTGTCACCACTGTGATTGCTCCAAAAATGTAACTTTCACAAGAGAAAGAAGAACCCGTGAGATATTATTCAATTTCACAACATTCTCTTGGTTTTATTCCTCTACCAGACCAGTTTAACAAGTCAAACTGATAATACTCTCTCAACTCAGTTTGGAAATGGCTGAGAAATCTAGCTAGATCAGATAAATTGACAGGATTGCGAAAGCATGAAAACAGCTGCAGTACACGCAGATATGAACACTATCACAGAGGAAGTCTCTGCAGTTTAACCAATCTTCGGCTAATCTCACTTTTACTGGTCTACTGCTAACCTCAATGTTTTCCTTTAAGATCTGTTCAATTATATCAAGTCAAAAAGCGTCAAGAAACTTGCTGTACCTGTCTAAAGGGTTACAGGGCTCTTCACTGCAACGGGGTCTGAGACCCTGTGTAACCTGTGCACGAGACAGAAAGGTGGGGGTCCAGAAGGCCAGAGCCCCTGTGACAAAAGCCATGGCAGTCACGCCAAGAGAAGACCAGACAAAACTCCGACTGGAAGGGGGGCACAGAACAAAACACAATAAAAAAAGTAATATTTGCAACAACCTTTAATAAGTGAAAACCCAGCCCCCCCCCCCCTTATTGTATACAACAACAACAAAAAAAAGCTTTAAAGATTGTTATGAGCACATGCCGGTTTGAACGACATGAACATTTAATGTAATGTGGGTCTTTACAATGTGACTTACTTCTTCCAGAGGTACTTGACGTCCTCAATGTAAGCGGTACTTTCCAACGTTGCTCCTCCCTGTGTGTCCGAGGCTCCTCGAGGAGGATTGGGAATCAGAAATACAAGGAGCAACAGACCCAGTCCTCCAAGAGCCGGACTGAACTATATCAGAAGAAACACTCCAACAATATGCTCAACTTCCTTTTATAAATGTGGAAGGTAATTGTCTTGATTATTTTATTCAAATATATGCTTAAATAGCAAAGCCACTAAAATAATCATTACTGTTGTACATAATCTTGTAAAAATTATATTTTTACTTAATGAATTTCAATGATGGAAAGACAACAAAACATCTTTAACTTTGGTTTAAGTTAACTTAATATTGCAATACTGTTTAATACATTTAATTTTTTCCTGTTTGAGACCAAATAATTTGCCAGACATTGCAAAACTGCTTTGGACCCCCTGTTTTACTGAGAACAGAGCATATTAACTTGTTAAAACTGTTCCACTTTAAAGTGAAATTTTTAGCTTGAATATAGAACAGATATGCAATATAAGTCCAAGGAAGGAAATCCAATTAGACCCTTAAAATATAATGCATTACAGAGCCTATTTTATAGCTTGCTGGCTACCTTTCAGTTGACAGCATGATAACAAAATTAATACATTATTAAATCTAACACGGTAAAGTTAACAAAGCTTCTGCACAATATTTTCTCTCCATGTATATTTACAAAATATATATTATCTTACCCTCAGGGCCCAACGCCAATCCCCTGTTGCATTAGCTATAGTTGCTCCCATTATATATCCTAGACCACTAAATGAAAATTTAAAAGAACACATTCCGTCAGAAAGAGTAAAAAGATTCAGCAAAACTTTTAGACTGCCTCTCACCCAATGAAATTCTAGGTCCAAAAACAACACTATTGTATAAATTGTGATATACATGATTATTATATATCAGAGTTTATTTATCTTTCTTAAATGTAGTTTAGTAAGATCTTCACCTTCCAACCGGTATGCAGATATAGAAGAAGGAGATCATGAGAGTTCTTTTGTTGCCAGTGAACAAGTCACCAATGATAGTAGGAGCTATGGTGGAGTAACTGGCCTCTCCTGTCCCAACCAGGGCCCTCGTCAGGACCAGAATCCAGAAGTGCTGTGGTGAGAATCAAGACAGATCTGTAACTTAAATAAAATTCTGTTCTCTTCCATTTGAACTGTTAAATTTAGTAAAATAAACATATTGTTCAAAAGTACCGGTACAAAAAGAAACAATTACACATTAGGGTTGTAATACTTCAAAAAAATTACACTGAAACCCCGGAATTCCCCATAAAGACTTTGTACTGTACCGTTTTTTTGACGAAAGAGCTACCCAGTGATGTAACAATCCACACAATCAACCCAGCAATCATGAGAAGCTTCCTGTTGTAGCGATCTCCAAGGTAACCAAAAACTGGCGCCAACAACATAAAGCTACAGATAAAAACTATACATATGTTAACATAGGGTTGGTGGCATAGATACACCATACCATTTATGAAAATAATGCAATAATAGTTTTGGCTGTACAGCAGCTTTAGAGAAAGTCATTGTCCAACTTAAGTAAGCTTTTAATTGATTAATTTCCATTGTAACAATCATTAGTTATTAACATTCACACGACACCGTTTTGAACTGAAAACAACACCCGGTTACTAAGTTCTCTCTAGAAGAGGGAACAAGTGTTGCGTAAGCTAGCTCACGCTATGGGAAAATCCCTTTTCTCCAGAATACTTAAGCCAAAAATTATCTTTTAATTTTGTATATATGAAGAGTTCAGATGCAAAAGCCTCTAAATGCCATTTGAAATTTTCTTCTAAAATGATAATTTTTATCAAGATTGTATTTTTAAGTTGAGTAATTTCACTTAAATGACAATTAATAGGTAATCTTCATTGCCATTTAAGTAAAATTACTGAACTTAAATATAGAAGCTTGATAAAAATGGTCATTTTAGAAGAAAATTTCAAATGGCATTTAGAGGCTTTTGCATCTGAACTCTTCATATTTTAAACACCTTGCACAGAGCAGACCTAGGTGAGGCAACTTTTACGCTTATTGGCTGCTCTGCGGCAAATGCTGCAACCTATCAGTGCACTGGTCATGACGTAAACACCAATGAGGGCACGGGCGCCCTTGCACTTCATGTCCTGTCAAAAAAGGCGTGGCTTATCCCTATATAAGCTGAGTCCAGATAGGGTGTTTCTTGGTTTTTCATACTGAAGCGAACCAGAATGCAGCATTAGCACGGCAGGGTTACGCAACACTCATTCCCTCTTAAGTACCGAGGTTATGTTAGTAACCGAGTTAGGTCCTCTTACGAGAGTATACTCTCGTGTTGCGTGAGCTGGCTTACGCCACAGAAACCCAATTTAAAGTGCCGTGCATGCTGAGATCATCCACACATAGCCCAGCCCACTGCTCTACAAATATCGTGGAGTGAAACACCAGTTCAGGCCCAGGATGAGGCCATGCTTCCAGTGGTATGGACACTTATAAGTCAAAGCGATAGTTTCAACTATCCATCTGGAATTGCTCTGTAAGGTAGCTAGCCCCTCAGTGCGGCCACCAAACGAAACAAAAAGCTGTTTTGACTGCCTGAAAGCAGCAGACCGCTGAACATAAATCCTTAGCGCCCTGACCGGGCAAAGGAGATTTACGTTGTTCTCGTCATTAGTTCCCAGAAGCGCTGACAGAGAAATGACTTGTGCTCTGAGCAGGGTGGAGAGCACTTTGGGGACATATCCATGTGTTGGTTTGAGCATAACTTTAGAGTCATTAGGCCCAAATTCCATGCACGACACGCTCACAGAGAGCACGTGTAAATCACCCACTCGCTTGACTGAAGCGAGAGCCATGAGAAAAATGGTTTTGAACGAGAGACACTGTAAGTCCACTGACTGCAGTGGCTCGAAAGGGTCACTCTTCATTGCCTCTAGGACCGTGGAGAGAGGAGATTCTTTCTCAATGGAATCGGCCACGGAGCTTTGCTCGTGAGCTGCATCAGTTCCGGAAACCAAGCATGGTTCCACCACGAGGAGCAAGGAGGACTTGCTCTCCCTGAACTGGTATCAATGTATGGATTATGCAAATCCATGAAGCAAAGTATATTATTTTAATGAATGTCAGTATGCAGAGTAATAACGAACAGTTTGGAAATTAGAGCAGACAGAGACTGAGTAAGCATGAAACTGTAAACCAGATCAGTGTTGGATTAGATGATGAGCCTTTTTGCAAAAATGATATCTCCAAAACAGATATCATTTACATGTACAAATTTGAACATATCTACTTGTGTTTTACTTAATACCAGGCTTGTTAATAACAAAATGTCCAACAAGGACAAGGACATACTGTTGTAAAATCAAGTTCTGCAATGTTGTCTTCCTTCTTACTGTTTTGTCAGTGCAATGTGCTACAAATTAAAACTGATACCTGTCTGTAGGAGACCTGATGTGCTGTCAGGGATACCGAAGTAAGTCTGGATGCTAAGCAGCACACCTGGAACAGAATCAAAACAACATCTGTCACTATTTCAAGTGACAATGTGTGAACCATCACCCTTGCTATGGCTTTGGTACAGTGTGCTCACCTGCTATAGTATAGCGGTCCATATAGTTGAGGAGATTGATGTAGCAGAGCACTGCCACTGAGATGTAGGAGCATCTTTGAGAAATGGAGGTTGTTTGAACGGAGGGTGTGTCAATATTTGGTTGTTCAGAGCTCATGGAGCCATAACGTACGGTTGTGTTTGAGCGGAGGCTCAAGCTGGGTTTTGGTCTGTGTTGGTTGGAGGCCATAGTACTCTCTGACTCTATCGCTACCTAAAGACTTTTTTGCCCCTGTAAGAAGAAAAATGATTTTAAGCACTTCATAGATGGTAAAAATGCAAAAACGTGGTTTTCAAGCCCTCTAATGAATGATTTGTGAACTGTGGCATAAAGCTCACATGGCTTCCATGTGATTCCAGGACACTGGACAATGTTTTAAGAACCATGTAACCATGGCAGCAAGGAAAAGCATGTAGTCGCAATCAATGAACAAGGCTGGTGAGTGGTGACAAATGCCTCATATAGAAATAAACACCCAAGAGTGTTTTATTAAATAATTTGGTTTAGTATTGCAGGATTAGGAAAACTGAACTTGCACTCAAAAAAATTACTTAATAAAAGTATAGACAGTGGTTCCACACAAGTATCTATGTAAGCTTCTTGTGCTGTGACAACACAACTGAATGAGAAAGAATCTATGTGAAATAGTAATGAAGAATCTATGTGAAATAATTGTCCAAACAAATCAATGGAATTTCACTTTCACTGAAAACTGAAAGCATCTAAGATGTACATGATACTTTGAAAAATGTATATGTTTTTTTATTCTGAAAGACCATATAAAACTTTGCCATTTGTTCAATCAGTCCACATCCTAACCAAATGCTCCACTGTTCTCACAATGGTTTTGTACCCAAAGTAATTTAAATGGTTCTAATAATTGCAACATAAAACACATTTACACTCTATAAAATATTCCCCTTTACTCATTTTCTCAAAAACACATAAAATAACACTTAATTTCAAGATTTATTCTCTCTTACAGTAATTCAGGGAAATGCAAAGCAAGCTGGGAACTAACAAGCACTGCCCAGTTTCAGTTAACGTAACTCAAATCATTCGTGTAATCAACACAAATGGATTAAGTAAACTTTCATTTTACATATTTAAGCAGATTGAACTCAATCAAATTAAGTTTGAACAAAATGTATATCAATTATGTTGCTTAAGCTCATTTGAAGCAATTTGAACAAGCAGCCAATTTTTTTTTCATATATTTTAAGCATTTCAGAAAAGACTTTCCAAAATACTAACAGAAATGAAAGACTTTGCGTTTAGATTAACTTAATATTTTCTCTGGGGCCATGCACCTTGCCACCTTCTACACACATTTTCATCCAATATGTGGAAAATAGTCACACCTGGGGTTTTTTGAATCGCGAAATTAAACCATTTACATTAGTTTAACGATTGATAGTTAAGTAGTTGAAAATTATTCAGATTTTTAAATTAAACGCAATACGATAGTGTTTTGGTGGTAAAAGAAATATATGTGTGTTACTTTAACAAAAAAAATAATATTTGGATAAAAAGAACAGTGTCACAAAACCATTTTCTGAGTGTGTTTTTTGAAAGCTAATTAAATACCAAAGGCTTTGCATGTATTACGTTTTTGAGGATGTTTACTGGTGTTTAGTGTCGCAACCTATTAGCATACGGCCATTGTGTGGTCAGTCAAATTAGGCAAAGCAGAACTTGCTGAAGACAAATAAGCACAATGACATAATTTTAGGCAGGAGTTCGATAATAAATGGGCCCAGAACTCTCAAACCAAGCCCTTGATAAATTAATCAATTAAGAGTTATAATGGGTAGTGGTGAAAATGTGCTTTTAGGTCATGATTTGACATATAAAAAATAGGAAAATTTCACTTTACAATAAATTATTTACCTGTTTCCTAGCGTATTCTCTTATAATATGCTGTGAAAATACCATAAAAAACATCTGTGTTAGAAGGGCTACCACAATTTCTGTAGATAGTAGAATACTTGTCATTTCATTCATCTCACAAACAAATTTGTCTTTTTAATAATACTACTTCTGCAATGCATCTGACTTGTTTTTATGTATGTACAGTCATTGTGTGAAAATGCAATATGAAGACCGGAACTTGCTATCTCAAAGTTGGTGGTTGTGATCTTAGTTGCACCCAGCAAGCTGTTATTTTAGATGCAGCAGTCCTAATTTTGGCCTCACATTTGCCACAGGAAGGGCATAGTAATAATAATATATAGCCACTATAATATTGTACCTAAAGTAATACATGTTTCAGTGTGCTTGAGGGAAGATCTGTCAGATTTAACCTCTCTTTTAGCGATAGTCCGAACAGATGACACTTCCAATTGGGTCTCATCAGTTCAGGTCAGCACTCAGTTCCACAGCGGACTGCCAACAATGCCACTGTTGTGGTGATTAGCTGTGTATGACCACCACAGGACAATGCCATGTGATTGTTCAGCCTACAACCAGTCTTTTAGACACCGAGGCTGCTAAATTCCCATTTGTTATTTATTCATTTGTTCACAAAATACATATTTGAACATTTCATGAGAAGATCATTTTACCTTGACAATTTCAACATTTTAAACAACCTGCTAATTCAATCCTTTCAGTTACTTACACTTCAGTCGATGTGCTCCAATACCCACTGCTGCTCTAATCCATCTTTTTTTGCTGGCTTTTTTTCCTTTTCTCTTTCGTCGTTTGCTGTGTTCGTTGAGATGTCACTTGTAGAAACAGAAAGACATTCCTCTGCATGCAGCTCACTACAAGGTTATCAAGTTAGAATCAAGCCCTAGGCCTACCCCTTTTTTTAGGTCACAGGCAGCAGAACAGTTCCTCCTTGTGTTGCGATATAGACCACAAACCAATAGATTTTCATGCATGCTCCCTTCATGCTTTCTGCTTTACACTGATCTGTTTGCAGGGCTTTTGGCATTATGTTTCACATAAATGCTCTTGCTCTGAACTCTGAACACCAGGACAAAGGTCTGATAAAAGAGCTGGCAGAAAATAAACACCAGTGAGGGAATTCTTCAAATGGAAACCTCATCTTGTATTGTCTACTCAACTGAGTTTATGACCCTTGTTTTTATAGTTAACATTTCATATGTTGCATGCATCTATCATTCTAGATAAGCGATAATCATGTTTCCTGGAGATTGCTTGCAGTAATAGCTTGCCTTATATCCTTCCACAGCCCTCCTCTTCAAAGCAGAATTGTGAAACTTCAGTATTTTCCTGTCCGACGGTGCACAAGTGTTTTCTGTTCTTTTGAAATCCTCTCTGCCTATAACAACTTCTCCAAAATACAAAGCCTCTGTACATTCTATATTATGTAGCATGACATACTGTATGTTTTCCTGTAAGACCACATCACCACACGTACTTGTTTACAGTGAGCAGTGACCCCTCACCACATCTGTATTGCTGATTTCAATGAATGATAAACTGATGTAATGAAAAAGTAGGTTGTGGAATGCATTATAATTAGGCCTATGATTAATAATGCATTATAATAATATAGGATACCATTATAAAAAGAAGGATGGGTTTTGTTAAATCACATACTAAATTATATGCTACTCAATAATTACGCAATAGATGAACTGGAATTTTGGATTACTCTTTACTGTCACCCAGTGGTTGAATGACACTGTAGGCCTATACTGTGTACTGTCCATAAAATCAAAAACTTTTCACCTTAACTGGCTTACAAAATCTAAGAAAACACAGCCTAATTAATCACTAAACATACACTAATTAGAGCATTAAGCTATATAAAGGAGAAAACATGTTACTTAGTGGTGCTTATCGTGTTAACTTGCAAACATGTCATGCAGATTGTCCTAACATCTGCCTATAGTGACGAGTTTTGCACCACTCACATTTTCTTCACAAAAATGTACATCTAGTTATTATTTTATCGTGTTATTTTTTATTAATTAAAAAAATATTTTAAAATTAATAAAAACATTAATAAAAAATAGTTTTAAACTATTATTTTGTATAATTATTTTATTTATTTATTAGTATTATTATTGTGTGTGAATTTTAGAATCACGTTTTCAATAGACTCACACAATAACACCATTGGAGCGCTAACACGAAATCGTGCCCTCAAAGCCATCACTGTTACTGGGGCATGCGCGAATCCTTCTCTCCTCGCGGCCTCATAGAGAGTAGCGCGCATGCGCACACCGGATCAGAATGTTGAGCAAAACGGACTAGAGAACAGACGGAAAGACCTACAAGCAAATTCAAACATATTTTCTCCTTAGCGAAGTGAACGACTGTCGACCTAGAATATAACTTATAAAAACATGACGGAGCCCCAATCAGCACTGTTACTCAGGAGACAGCTAGCAGGTAATTTTTCAAGGCTGGTGTTGGCAAAGCCAGGCTAACGAACCGGTGAACATTTAGCCTGTCAATGCAGTCAAGACGGAGGTGTTAGCCATTAGCCGCTAGTTTAGCTGCTAACGAGCGCTGCATTTATTGTAAAGCATTCGTTAGCGAGTTAGCAGCTAAATTAGCCGGCTAAAGGCTATCTCCGCCGTCTTTTGTTATTTTTAAATGCTGTTTCGCTACTACTCATGATGGAATATTCATCATAGAGCCGTTGACATTTAACGTTAATTAAAGTAATAATTCGCGTACATTTGTTTGGTTTTATTCAGTTTGCTTTTGGAAATGTATGTCAGGCGGGTTTGTCTGTAATCACTCCGGCGGGGCCGCTCGCAGTCGGCCAGTCCGTGTTTTGACATCTGTGTCCGGACTCCGGACGCAGTTTACATAGGAGCACCAGCCGTCGGTTATAGTCTCAGGGAAACTCTGTCATTGGTCCCATTTCCGTTTACCATCTTATCTTGATCCGTCAAACCAGTATTGTAATCACAAGGCGCAAAAGTGAGATATATAAGCCGTGCATTGTGTACCATGTCTCCGCAGCGGGGCGATCAAATCCCTTTGTTTTTCTAGCTAGCTAACAGGCTAAGCTAACAAATTGGTGGTTGGTGTTTGAACGCTAGCTCACTGGTACAGAGTGAACTACAGTACAGCCTGACTCCTGACAAACTCATACTAGATTTACATACGTGATGTACACACAACGTGCTTTTTTATTTTCTGTTTATACGAATTTATCTGTTAATAGAGTCGTTACTAGTTTGTTTCTCATGTTCTTTGGCCAATAAACAAACTGAGCAACATGATCCGTGAGTGTCAGCTTTACTGAGCTCAAGCCAGAGGAGGATTTCTCCACTGGGCCCCATTTGCGCAGTGCAGCCAGTGAAGTGAATTATTTGTAAAAGGGTCAAAATAAGCAGATAGCATGAGTTCTCAGTTTACACATGAACAGTTCAGATCATGTTAAAAATGTAAGATCTGATTCATGACAGCTGTCTCTTTGCTGCATAGACCGCTCAAGCAAACCCATCCCCCCAAATTACTCATCTTACACACTCATAGAGGCAACTAGCCTATTTCTTTCCAAGGGTTGACAGGGTGACTGGCACCCCGGGTCTGTCATGGCGTCAGGTTCTGCGGTGGCCCTGCGGCTGATTGACTAATTCAGGGGGTCGGGGCTGGTTTGGTTGTCTCCTTTCAGCAGGACCAGCACGGTGAACTCACCGGCCGTGTTCTAAACTCAGTGAACCCTCTGTGGGAACAAAAGCCTCACAACATCCATTTATGTTGGACTTAAAAGATACAGGCCAGGAAAATGTGGCACTTGTGAGATCTTAATGCGCTCATAAAAATGACACATCCATGACGTGACTGGATTACCCAACTGTCAACTTGTTTTTGTCAACAAGATGGTCATCCTCAAACCTACAGTGTTTTTGTTTTGCTCTCTAAGAACACAGAAGTTCAGACAGAGCGTCTGAGACCACAGGCACCAAAAGATGGACGCTCTTTGGCTTCAGGCTCAGTCAGTTGAACTGATAACAAACAGGCAAATTGCTCATTTCTTGTCTAAAATTCTCCCCAGATGTGAAAACATTTTTTGGTGGTGTTGCTTTGTGTAGGTCCAAGTATTAACACCCATGTGTTAGCACAAATGCAATGTTTTACTTTACATCTAAAATAGCTGATCAGTATCTTTATGTTCTCTCTCCCTGACAGAACTAAATAAAAATCCTGTGGAAGGTTTTTCAGCCGGTTTGATAGATGATAATGACCTCTACAGATGGGAAGTGCTAATAATCGGTCCTCCTGATACACTCTAGTAAGTCTTTCTGTTGTCTTATGAAATACCATGTGAAAATTCTATTCACAAATTTAAACTATGTCATCAGTAAAAGGATTAGTGCAACCAAAAATGACAACTGTCATCATGAACAAAGAATGAGCAGTACAGTTTTTCAAAATGTAAGTTTTGTGTTGCTTAGAAGAAAATGAAAGTCATATAGGCATAAGGGTGAGTAAATTATGTCAGAATTAAATGATGACTTTAATATGGATTGCCCCATGGCAAATGACAGCCTGGTTGTGGTTGTTCTTAATGAAGATGAATATGTATCCACACACACGTTTTAGTGGTGCCATAGGGGATCCTATCTGGCACAGTTTACGCAGTTGCCGAATATTTTAATACATTGCAAAGAATTTACCACCACAATATTGTTGCTGAATTAAACTTTAAGCCTTTTATGTTTTTTTTTATTCTCTTTACAGTGAGGGTGGCGTCTTTAAAGCCCATCTTACATTTCCCAAAGACTATCCTCTCAGGCCTCCTAAAATGAAGTTCATAACAGAAATATGGCATCCAAATGGTAAGTGTGGGTTCACCCCACTGGATCTTTCACATTTTTTATGAGCTGTATTTATCAGCAATGTTTGTATTTAATGTTGTAAAACCGAGAAACATTTTTGTGAGATTTGTTGTTTGGAGGTTTCCACAGAATGTAAGCATCCCTTATTCAGGTTGCCCTCGGCTGATAGAGAGGCTGCTCACTGCAGAGCCATGGGTGGAGTGTGAAGTTCAGCTCCTCCTCTCTGGTTGTTATTTGGGCGTAATGGGTGAAGGTTCAACCACACCCTAACCTTACCCATAACTCTATCCCTCCACCTATTAAATCCACAGAGGTGGAGCTAGACTAGGTCTCAACCAATGAATAGCTACAGGTCATTTGGCTCTGTGCAGTGAGCACCATTGGGCTGATATAAAATCTATATTGCACCCTAGCGTTGTGAATTCAGCCTCATGGATATGCTTTTTGTTGCTTATTACTCAGAATGTAAATGTTTTATTTCACTGGCAAAATGTCTAGTAATGGCGCTTGCCTAATATTGTGTGTGTTATGGCTGGTCTTCTAACCTAAACTTGTCTGCTCCCATTAGGAAACCTCCTCTATATAAAATAAATCGCATTGATAAAATCTATTGAAATGACAAGACGTGATTTTAAAGAAATGTATATTCTTCTGTGTAATATTTTAATAAGGGGGAAAAAAAATTGGAATAAACCTTAGTAACATCTTCATTCCCTGCCACTTTTTATTGTGTTGATATAAAAATTCTTTCAGCAACCATATTTATCTATTATATTAAATGAATCGCAACAGAAAAAAAATGGTTCATGTAGGTCAAACTGGGTAAGACTGTAATAACTTGCATGCGATCCTCATGTCCTGTTTCTGTATCGTGTTTGCAGTTGACAAGAATGGTGATGTTTGTATTTCGATATTGCACGAACCGGGGGAGGATAAATACGGCTACGAGAAACCAGAAGAGCGTTGGCTCCCCATCCACACCGTAGAGACCATTATGATTAGTGTCATCTCTATGCTAGCTGACCCCAATGGAGATTCCCCTGCCAATGTTGATGCAGCAGTAAGTTTGATGCGAACTTGTTAAAACTATCAATAACTATTTAATACATATATATGCGTCATATTCCATTGTGGGCTGCTGTACTTTTATTCACTTAAGTGATGAATTAGATACATTATATGTGTATTTATGCATTCATTTTGATCTAATATTTCAGAAAGAGTGGAGGGAAGACAGACATGGTGAATTCAAAAGAAAAGTTGCCCGCTGTGTGAGAAAGAGCCAAGAGACTGCCTTTGAGTGAAATTCATCTAGCAGCTTGTAGCTTCACTATTTTCAGGGTAAGCAAGTGGACTTTTACCATCTTGGTTTACTGCAGATGTCTTGTGACCATTTTTTTGAATTCCCCAACTTGACTGACTTATTGAAAACTCACGAGCACAGAGCCAGGTGATGCAGATCATTTTTATCACAAGTTTTAAAGCTATCTCTCAGGTGACTTTTTTTATTAGCACGTTGATTTACATTGGTCTGTTTTTACCTGTGGTTGTTTTTTTTTTTAAATAAGAGGTAACATGTGCTTCATTTTGCATGTGTATGCGTAACACATAAAAAGTCTGATTTATACAGGGTTAAAAATCACCCAACTCTCATGTTGCACTCACTATCCCACACAGAAGTAATCCCCTCGGAATAGGGCCTTTGTCAGTCTGAGTAGAGTTCTGACATAGTAATGTTGTGGGCTAACCTGTTAGAACAGGTTCACAAGCTTGTTTAAAAATAGAGGTTCGATGCTAAAGATTATTAGGTAACAGTGGCTCTTTTGTCTGCTTAGCCTCTCGTAGGTAACTCAGACCCTTTTGTCCTGAGCATTTCAGTTGTTGTACTGTTTCCCCCTCATTCACACATTACCCCTGTTACTGTAGTGTGTTTAAATAAGTTAAGTTTCAAAAGATTGATATTGCTGATGTATGTCACTGACTAAATGAAGTGTTGAAGGCTATAGATGTTTAAAGGTCTATTAGTCTAATCTAATATCTCTGTCTGTGTCTTTGACAGGTCTCCAGTTGAGAAACAACATGGCACTGTTTTCTTGCACTCTACCACCCTATTGCTGGACTGGTTTTCATTGAATGTTGGCTGTAACAGACTGGCATTACTAGGCTGCAATAGAACATAAGGCCATCACAGATGCTGACAGAACACGCCAAGCAAGTGCCAACAAAAAAGAGAAAAAAAAAACTTACAAACAATTACGCTTTTTTCCTTCTTTTTTTTTTTCTCCAAGTCTACGAACTGATACAACTTTTCAGGAAGAGATTGTAAAGACGTGTACATAGCACAGACATAAAAACCGGATAATATATAATAACTTGTTCCTATCCATCCAGCAGGACTTAGTACCAAATAAAATAGCAATTCTGTAGTTAGAGTGTGACATCATGTACAGTTCTTGAAGAGTATAGTTCATCTCCTACCCTCCACCTCCTGCTGCCTCACATCTCTTAGTGTGCATCAGATCTGATACATCTGCAAGCAGCCTCACGTTACCCGCCTGTCGGTTTGAACAAAAGTCACTCAAACTCAATCCAGTTTTAGGGTGGGGATGGAAGGGTTAAGCTATAATTAGAACACAAAGCATGCTCGTCATGTTGGATGGCTTTCTCACTCGGGACACTTCAGGTAAAAATAGCTGTAAAGCACGTCAATTTCTTATTAATTAGGGGTCATGAAGGTATTTCTCTGATTTGGTTTTTAAAAAGTGGGTTGGGAGGGGGGGGGGTGCTCTTATTCTGGCTGAAAGGATGACTGCATTCTGAGTGTCAGGTTCTCATCTTTTGTCTTGTCTGTTTGAGGCGGGAAGGCAATGGCAAGGAAACCCATCAGATGTGATTTTCTTTTTTTTTCCTGCATGTTTTATGTTCTCTTTTGTTTTCAAAAGTGCCTCCAATTAAATCGCTTGGCTTGTTACATGCCCTGCATCAAACGGGAGCTTAAGGGAGGAACGTGTTTAAGAACTGCTTAACATCCTCTCACGATTGTGTGAATGTGTAAGGTTTTTTTTCTTCCATAAACTTTGTACCAGCATTCTGAATTATTTGGTGTAGCAATAACTGCGTTGCCCACTTTCCAAGGACATCCTAAAATTGGATATTCGTATGAGATTTCGAGTAAAGATTATCCCCTGTATCAGAACAGATTTTTGTGTGCGTGTGCTTGACATCTCTTTTGTGTGGTTTCTTTGATAGGTTTCTTAGCCATGCTTTAAATGTAGATTTCTTGCTAACAGTTTCTGGGATTTCAGATGAGGTGTATGTGTTTAAGGGTGAGTGAGGATTAAGTGTTATGCAGAGGTGTGTGTGTGTGTGTGTGTGTGCGTGCGCGTGTGTGTGTGTGTGTGCATGCCTGTATCCCATCCTCTCTCCCACAATCTTTAATTCTCTGGTTAATTTTATTCTGGCTCTGACAGACTACTGCAATTCTTTTGCCTAATGTACAAAGACAAAATACCGATGTATATTTTTCATGTTATGAAATTGTCACCTCTAGTGAGTTCTTCTAAAATATAATTTTTTCCAATACTTGTGTGCTGTCTGTGTTCAGTTCAAAGTGTTACCACAAATCTGGAGGTGATAGGACACTCATCCATTCATCAATACCAGCAGAACTACAATTGTATTTGCTTTTTATTAAAAATGTTCTTCTCAGAACATGGCAGTCTTATATAAGTGTATCTACAGTTCTGTAGTTTTAAAAACATATTTGGGCCAGTATGATTTTAGGATTTATATATATTATATTATAGTATTTATATTTTAAATTTGTTTTATTTTTCATATTTTTATTTTGGTTGTAGTTTTACATGCTTTGTTATTAGTTAAGTTTTATATTTATATTTAAGCTAAAATAATTTTAGTGCTTAAACGTATTTCAGTTAGTTGCTAAGGGAATATTTGTAATTTTATTTTAAGCCTTTTCTAGTTTTTATTTTAATTCAGTTCACTTTATTAAAATTGCTGAAAACAAGTTTGAATAGTTGTGTTGGCTAACAATAACACCACTGCTTAAGGGGACGATGGGAAATATTGGTTGGCCATCAGTCTAACATGCTCAATGGTGCAGCAGGTGCCATGTAGGTCTACTTAGACTTTTATGCAACAGACTAGGCCCTATTTTTAGAAAGGCTTTGGGAATGTGCCAAAGAGGACATTTATCTAAACAGAATTTATTTTCCCTAATATGTCTGCAACAGCCTTGAGGAAGAGTAACACACACAGGCTGGTGGTCAGAATTAAACTTAAATGAGACCGAATAATAAAGACCCCGTGTAACAGTTAGTTTCCTTGCAACACACACAGACTTCCACATTTTTTTAAATCTGGAATTTACAAACGTAATGTATCTTTGGGTTGCTTCCGGTTGCTTCCACCAGCACGCTCCTCCCAAATCAAACCCTTCCTCCCGCGCGCTCTCGCGATATCAGGCGACGAGCCACGGATCCAACATGGCAGAAGGTATGAGGATGGTTTCTTTCTTATTTTTCACGCCCTTTCTGTTTAACATCTACAGTTGTTATTTCTTTACACCGTGGACAGGCCTAATGCTGCATTTAAGTGTTATCGCCACAGCCATTTGTTGATAAATATTGCATAACGCTGAAATGAACCACTTTATTGCATTTTTGTCCAGCCTAGCTGCTTGCAAGTCAGGTGGTGGGCTGGGCGGTGGTAGTAATAATTCGCCGGGCGATTTGAGCTCTCATGTAAAGAGATATCCAATGAATCCTTTTTCAAATGATATATTCAACTGCATTTAGCGCAGATCATACAATGTTATGCTTTTGAAAGGTAAATGGTTGATTTTAGAGGCATTGTCGTCCCGTGTTCTCATTTTGCGCTGGTTTTCCCAAGTCATTTCTAATCAGAATTTTCCCATTTTTGCCTTTTGTTTTAGTCTTCATCACCCTGAATGAGTAATTCATCTGGCTTATTTAGCAAAGTGATGATTAAATCTGCCAATACATTGCTCTCTTTTTAATGTAGCTTATGTGATACAATTGAATATAACTCGACATTTACATATGATAACAGTAGAAAATAATTTTTATAGCTCTGCCTTGTTGGTTTTTATAAATAATTTTCATAGAATGAATGCATTTAGTGACGTTTCTGAAGGCGTTTGGAACCGTTACTTTTATCAGCTGATGTGTGACATGTCGCTTCTTTATCTTCCCCCAACATGCTGTTAATTCATAATACATTTAAGTGGAATTGCCTTCGTAAGAACACTTAAGCTGTCTTTCTGTCATTTTGTCTTTTTATTTAAACGTGGTGGTTAATAACAGGCTAGCGAAGTTTTTCTGTAGTATCAACATAAACATAACTTGTTAGCAAGCCAAGGTTGGTCATCTTGGTAATATTTTGTACGTTTTTTAGCCTATTTTTCTGTAGCCATTTACTAATTATTAAACCGCTAGAAGAATTTACTGTATATTAATTGCGCAATTTGTTTAGAATTTATTCTTCATCTGAGCAGTTCATTGAGCAATTCATGAGCTGTTATAATTCTTTTTAATGGTTGTTGGTGATGCAAGCAGATTATTGCTTCACAAGGTTTCCTGTCATCTGATTGGCTGATGAGCTTTTTAAATACTTTATGGGACCTATTTGGACATCTCTGAGTTGTTGATTGCTCAGCATACTGGATTCTTGAATCTAGGCTGAAGACAAATGGCTCACATATTAAACTGAAAACATTCTAATCCTTTGCCTACAACACACACACACACACACAGGTTTAATTGTGTGCAATGACTATGGTAGACTTTTCTTTATACTTATACAAGCGCTGGCTAGCTTGCTGGGGTTTTAATTGTTTATGTTCTTTTAGCAGAATTCAAAGATTTCCCTATATGTCAAATGGTAAGACATTACTAGACCAGCTCTCTCAGCACCTGAGCTTATGTGGAAAAAAGGCAAAGTGTAGCTTCAGCATTCTGGAGAGGTGAACGTAAATAAATTCGAGGAAAGAGGAAGGAAGCGGCTGTGTTGGAATGTAGGTTAAGCTGTGAAATCCTCTAGTCACAGATCCAAGGCAATTACCACATTCAAG
Source organism: Cyprinella venusta (assembly GCA_038021265.1). NCBI lineage: Eukaryota > Metazoa > Chordata > Actinopteri > Cypriniformes > Leuciscidae > Cyprinella > Cyprinella venusta. Next base: position 34,024,817 of record CM075865.1, on the reverse strand, counting down.
TGGAATGAGACTGATCAAGGTATATTAACCTTGATATTGATAATGTATATTAACTTTTGCGATTGTGGTTATCATGAATCAGACAATGTTAAAAGTTTTTACTTCTTGTTACATGTAAAGGCAGTTTTGCTTGCATATCGTAGGTCCACTTCTCCTCCCATGAGCGTGCTCAGGAAGTCTGTCAGTGTCAGCAGTTTTCATGTGAAATCTGTATTTTGTCCCTCTTTCTCTCGTCTACATGGCATTTCCACTTCCCATTTGCTTTACCCACCACATTTGACGGTTTACCCTTATTTTCTCCATGTACTCCATGCGCTCCTTCCTTTTGTTTCACTACTCATCTCTTTTCATGGTTTCCATCATGCCTGCAGAGGAGGTGCAGAAATTGCAGAAGCACCTTGCTCTGCTGAGGCAGGAGTATGTGAAGATGCAACAGAAGCTGGTGGAGACGGACAGGCGGTGCTCTGTGTTGGCTGCCCAGGCCTCTCTCCCCGGCTCTGTGTCCCAGGCCAGTGACTCCTTCATCAGCCGCCTGCTGGCCATTGTGGCTGACCTCTTTCAGCAAGAGCAGTACAGGTGAAAACTGGACATGAATGCTCACATACTGTGGGTGAATGGTAACCAAGAAATGTTCAGGTCATATTTAACCCCAGAAGCAAAATAAGAAAAATATGTTTTGTTTGTTTGTAAAAATAAAATTGCATTTACTGTGATCAAGTTTTTCTCATTAGCAATGCCAATGCAAAACTTATAAATTCCAAATAATAATTATTTTTTTTTTTACCATCAAGGCTCAAGCTATATATAATTAAATATATTAATATTATATATCAGTAATTCTTTGCATATTAAAATTAAAATATTTAAGGTATTTTTGTTGTGTTGCGGAATTGAGAATGAAACCAGTGTTTAAATGTACTTAATTGTCATGAAAATACTCAAAGTTCAATTGACAGTTTTATAAGATTCACATTGTAATTGAAATGCAGTATGTAAGCTTGTTTGTGGCTTTGTCCTGATTTCAATTTCTGCTTCCAGCAAATTTTAAAAGCTATGATTTACAGTTTAATTTTGCTTCTCGGTGGATAAAAACTGGCCGAAAGGGGTTTAATATGTCCTTGTAAGTTCTATTACAGTTGTTTCATTTTATTGCACCACTTATGAGGTTATAGAATGACCTGCCTGAGATTTGTGCCTGGACTGTTGTCTCCGATCTGACCTCACTGAGATCAATGCATAATGCATTAGGTCTAATACATCAAATGATATGGCAGCTGATTACTGCATATTTCACTGAGATGCTGTGTAAAGTCAGTATGATCACATCAGTCTTTTTTTCTCCTAGCGATCTGAAGGTGAAGATTGGCGATCAGAGACTCAGCGCTCATAAATTCGTGCTGGCTGCTCGGAGTGAAATCTGGAGTTCAGCCAACATGGCCTCCACTACAGAACTGGACCTCTCAGGTAACAATGGCTTCTCTGTTTCCTACAACCTGCACTAGAAATGTTGGATGTCTAGATTGTTTGGTTGTTTTTTCCCTTATTGTTCTAATGCAGTATGCAGCAGTAATCCCTCATAACTGAACTTGTTGGATTCTTTCCTGTACATCCCCATGTGACTTCCTAGATGCCAAACCAGAGGTTGCCATGGCAATGCTGCGCTGGGCGTACACAGATGATCTGGAGTTGAGTGGGGACGACGGCTTTCTCATCGACCTGATGAAGTTAGCCAACCGCTTCCAGCTCAATCTTCTGCGTGAAAGGTGGGAACGGTCCACTAGAATAATAAATGACTGCATAGATTTCATGACTCATGTTGCAGCTTTACATCTCATAGTGTTTCATCAACAAAAACACCATGTAGCTGCTCTTATCGGTCACTCAATATGTAAGAATATCAACTACAAGAAGTAAAAAATAAAAATAAAAGCATCTCTCAGCATGGATAGATGTGGAACATGAATGATTTTGGTGATGAATGCTACACTTGATGATTAATACAGCATATGCGTCACACCATCATTTTAGTCACTCTGGTCATGTTCATCAAATTAGACAGACATCTCCCTGAAAGCATGTGCTCTTTTACCAGGCATTTGTATGTAAGAGGCTTCTAGTTAAACTGGGAGTTGCAGTTATGCCCCATCACAACTGTGCCCTTGAGTCATCTTCTGTCAATAAGTATTCTTTGGATAAAAGCAGCTCCTTAATGGCAAGCGAACAGCATATATGTTTGGTGCTTTTATGCTAATGTCCAGCTTTTATTCTTAAGCACTGGGACTGCAGAACAGAAAAAATAGGTCTGACATTTATATGTCACATTTATGTGTCACATTATTTTGGTTTAATAATACATAATATGGCAATTAAAATCAGTTTTTGAGTTGTCATTGCATGGTGACAGGAAATATATATATACTACCGTCTAAATATTTGTGTTCACCAAGACTGGATTTATTTAGTAAAAAAAAAAATACAGTAAAAAGTCATATTGTGATATATTATTACAATTTAAAACAACTGTTTTCTGTTGTAATATATTGTAAAATTTTATATATTCCTGTGATGACATCATAAATGTCACATGATCTTTCAGAAATCATTTTACTATGGTGATTTGGGGCTAAATAAACTTTTCTTATTATTATCAGTTGAAAACAGCTGTGCTGCTTATTAATGGTGTAAAACTGTGCATTATAAATGTTTTTTTTCTATAATTTTTGATCAATTTAATGCATACCTGCTGAATATTAAAGTATTCATTTCTAAAAAAAACTAAACAAAATCTTACTAACCCCAAACCTTTGAATGGAAGCATGCAGTATATTAAAAAAAAAATGTTATGCTGCTGAACTGGGCCAAATTTATATAAAGTATATTGAACTCAGGTGGTAATAATTTTTCATTTTATTAAAATGAAGAGAAACGAATTATAAATTATGCATTTAATGATATCTATTTATGGATATCTAGTTCATCACAAAGCTGAAATGTTATGTAAAAGCATACAAAGCGAGCTCTAAACGTAGATATGATTTTTCAAATGCAGATGTGAGAAAGGAGTGATGTCATCAGTGAACGTGAGGAACTGTATCAGGTTCTACCAGACAGCTGAAGAGCTGGACGCCACTACATTAATGAACTATTGCGGAGAGATCATTGCCAGTCACTGGGTGAGTCAGAAGAACAGAGCCATCGTCCTCATCCTTGAAAGAGGGGGAATTCGTTCTATAGATCCACATAGGCTGGACCTTTTATATAGTTTGCCAGAAATAAATCAATAATGATGAATAAATGGACAATTTCACTGTGGAAGATAGTTTGGGGTTTTCTTTATGGCTCCTTGTAAATCCCCACAAGTAGTGATGATTCTCAAGGCTACTGTATGTCTAAGATCGGGATGGTAAAGGAAACATTATGGTGGGTTTACAGGCAAGCTCTCTGCTAAGTGAAGTAAACGCATCAATATCAGCTCAGCAGACCTTGAGCAAGACCTTGAAAAAAGCCAGAGGGAGATAATTATTACATGTTGTCACCTGCTGATTTTGTGGAAGTGTGTATTCATGCAGAAGGTACGATTAATATTTACTTCCTCTACCGTCTCAAACAGGATGATCTACGGAAAGAGGACTTCAGTACCATGGATGCTCAGCTGCTCTATAAAATGATCAAATCCAAGACCGAGTACCCCCTTCACAAAGCAATTAAAGTAGAACGAGAAGATGTTGTCTTCCTTTATCTAATAGAGATGGACGCCCAGGTAAAGCCAGCACTGAATCAAAGAAGTGTTTTGCTTTATATACCGTGATTTAACCCAGTGAAATCAATATCAAGTGATGTTTTTCTAGGTTAATGTTTTGCTTTTGGTTTTACATTGGACAACTAGTAGTGACCCAACACAGTTAAAAATATGAATATTACTGATTATATTTTGAATGACTCGCATGCAAAATGTAGGCTGTCTATTTATTGTTTAAATTGTTACAATGCAACCATTGTGTTGCCTCTTTTTAGCACATTTTTAGCCACTGATAAATGTTTTATCTTCTGTTGATAAGCTTGTTTATCGCATGCCAAACTTATTAGGATAAATGTTTCTTTCATTTCATTCCCAAGTTACCTGGAAAGCTGAATGAGCTGGACAATAATGGAGATTTGGCGCTGGATCTGGCTCTGTCCAAGAAGCTGGAGAGCATCGCCACCACACTGGTCAACAACAAAGCAGATGTTGACATGGTGGACCAGAGCGGCTGGAGTCTTCTACACAAGGCCATCCAGAGAGGTGAGGAGTGCTTGTATTTGGGTTGAAGGAATATTATTTTATGGTGAATTTGAAGTAGTTTAGCCCATAAAAGGCATAGATTTTCGAGATCTGTTGAGATCTGAGAAGTTTGTTGTTGTGGTGGTCTAAATACTGTCCCTGTCCTGTATCATTCTCTCTCTTTAGGAGATGAATTTGCTTCCACTTTTTTGATCCGTCACTCGGCGCAGGTGAATGCTGCCACAGTGGGTGCAGTTGAGACGCCTCTGCACCTTGTCTGCTCTTTCAGCCCTAAGAAACACAGTGGTGAAGTTATGGCTGGGATGGCCCATATTGCTGAGGCTCTGCTCAAAGCTGGTGCCAACCCAAACATGCAAAACAGCAAAGGACGGTGGGTAACAAGTCGAAGGGTTTCTTCTGCAATAATGAGTTTCGGGATTATTTTATCTGCTATGTTTTTTGGGAGTAAAGCTTATTCATTGTATTCATAACCTGGTTTTATTTTTCTAATTCTTAGGACGCCGTTACATGAGGCTGTGGTGTCGGGAAATGAAGCAGTCTTTAACCAGCTTCTACAATGCAAACAGTAAGCTTAAACAGGCTTTGTCTGGGCAAAATTGAAAAAACTGTGTTTTTGTGCCCTTGAAGAGAACTTTGGGAAGGAGATGCCATTTGTTGTGCCATTCCAAATGAAAGTGAATAGTTGAATCCCTTTACGAAGGGCCTCTCCACAAGTCTGTTAGCAAGGGGTAGGCTAACATATTATGGTCACTTCAAATAAGTAATTTGATCGTTTATGGTCATGTGACTCAGGGTGGTGAATCCTTGCAATTCATTTTAAAGCTAGATGGCGGGAGAGTTGGAGTTAACATATAAACAGAGTAATTAAAGTAGTTTTGTTTGTGAAGTATTACAGATTTTTTTTCATACATTTCATATGAAGGTTAAATAAGTTTCATTGGTAAGTAATGTTTAAAGTCCCCCTGTAGTCAATTTTATCCCTTAAAACTCATCTTTGATCACCAAAGTGGCATAGGAAAACTTTTAAATGTGATTTAAAAAACTAAAAAAATTATTCATGCCTTAAAGTTTGAATGTAACTTCAGAACCTTGCTTCAATAAGTAAAGTATGCGTCGATCCATGAATAAGTAATTTAGCCCCGCCTTCACTCACTCGTATGTGCTCACTGCTTAGAATAGCTGATCTACTGTCAACTTTACTGCAGTAAATGCTACAAAATGGCAAGTGGAAATACTGATTTAATTCAGCCATGTGTTTGGACCAGAAACTGTATTGAAATATACATGCTTGTATAAGTCGATGTATCAGATGGTAGTGTGTTATGTTACACAAACCATGTTCCCGTTCGCCACCTCAGAGTAAAGACAGCTGTCTTCTAAAAATCAGCATACTTAGAAACACTTTGAACAACTCAGAAAGTCAGTAGAGACAGGCATAAAATTCATCATAATATCATATACATAATTGACTTGCTATATTGATAAATGTACCTGATTTTTCATATCAACAGAAGTATACTGGGATAACCTGGCTTCTCTTGAGACTCCACTGCTTCAGAGCAGTTAATGATATGCTAAAGCCCGCCGGCACGTTGACGTGATAGGTTACAAGTTAGTTTGTGATGTAAGAAATACCAGTGATTTTAATAAGTGTGTTTTTTAGACTGTCTTTAGATCACTGCTGTTTTTAAAGAGAAAAAATGGTGTTGACTTATGAATGGTTTGTCTTAAAGCATATTGAAAACACACCACATAGACATGTAAACAACATTAAAAACTTGATTTTCACCACAGGGGGTCTTCAATAGTAGATGAATAAGAATATAGAGTCCAAAGAGACTGCAAGTTTTAAAGTTGAGTGCAAATAGGGAACACGCACACAAAATGCGTATTTTAATATATTTTTTAATATAATGATATTTGCGTCATTATAAAGTGTTTTGTTTTATTAGCAACAATAATATTAACAGCAATAATAAGAAATTTCTGTTGTAAGATCAGCTAATGAGCTGATGGATGCGGTGTTGTCACGGTAACATTCCAGGAAATTACATTATTTTTCTTTACTCCCTTCGCCACATGCTTTCCAAACGACTACATTATTTATATCACGCAAGCGCCCTGCTCCCTTCAAAGTTCCCACTTCAAGAGATCCGGCCTTCAGAGTTAGTAGGGCACAGGGATGCTCACTTCTGATTGGAATTCACCCTCTTTCAAAACTAATGATCTTAAATTATTTATGTAGGTAATGAAAAAGCATAATACAAAACTACTTTCTGAATGTATGGAATACATCTAAAACTTGTTTTCAAAAATGTACAAATGCAAGAGTCTAATGTGGGATAGTGTATCCCATGATGCATTACTTCACCTCCCATTGTGATAAAGGAACTTGATGTAATAGTGTACATTGTATACTGTTCAGTAAGCTAGTGTTCTGAACACTGAGATACAGTAGTTGCCTCTACCATCTTGGTGTAATGTTGTCCCTTTCTTGTTTCCTTTTTGTAACACTGTAAACCTTCCCCATCCTGCTTAGATTGGACCTGGAGTTGAAGGATCACGAAGGCAGCACTGCACTGTGGCTGGCCCTGCAGTACATCACTGTGTCCTCTGACCCCTCCGTGAACCCTTTTGAAGACGAAGCTCCTGTTGTGAATGGAACCTCATTTGACGAGAACAGCTTCGCAGCGAGGCTCATACAAAGAGGGAGCAATCCTGATGCGCCAGACTCTAATGGTATCATACATCTTGCTCTTTATAAAATCTTTGTGTCCCTTTAGTCATTACCCATTTTATACCTGCTAATCACGACATCTCCTCCTCAGGTAACTGCCTCATGCAGAGAGCCGCTATCACAGGAAGTGAAGCAGCCGCTATCTTCCTGGCCACACATGGAGCTAAAGTCAATCACACCAACAAATGGGTGTGTGTGTCAGCTTTTATTAGAAATACACTGCCAGTCAAATGTTTGGATATTTCTTTTACATAATTCAGAATAATAGGTTGAGTCATGGAAACTCAGTTTCTCAATGTTGATAATATTAAGAAATGTTTTTTGAGTACTGAAACAGCATGTTAGAATGATTTATGAAGGATCGTGTGACACAAAAAATGACATTTTAAAATATATTAATATAGAAAACTTAAATTAAGACTTTATTATTTATTAACTTTATTACTGTTTTTACTGTATTTTTGATCTAATAAATGCAGCCTTGCTGAGCTTAAGACTTAAACATTTTGAATGTTAATTTATATATAAATGTATTAATTAGCCATTATTACAAAACAGTAGTAGTAAACGGGTGGATTGTTGTAAATGAAATATTTTTTTATTTTTTATATTATATTCCTTTTCCCCCTTGTGATTTCTTATGATCACATTTTCGTTTTGTAGGCTGAGACCCCCCTCCATACGGCGTGCCGCAGTGGCCTGGCAGGGCTGACGGTGGAGTTGCTCCAGCAGGGGGCGAATCCAAACCTGCAGACCGAGAGCGCACTGCCTGACGGAGCCGAGAAGAGCCAAGGAGTCTTCCTCCAGAGCCCGCTCCACCTGGCCATCGTTCACAACCACCCAGATGTGGTGTCTGTCATACTAGAGCAGAAAGGTGAGGGATGAGGGAGGATGTTTGCTTGTTTTGAATAGTGATCTGTGCAGCCGTGCCATCTCTTGTCATTCATAACTTTATTTTTGATCCATAGCCAATGCACTACATGCCACCAACAATCTGCAGATCATCCCTGACTTCAGTTTGAAAGACTCCATGGATCAGACCGTTCTGGGTCTTGCACTCTGGACCGGTGGGTTCTGCTAAAATCTCCTTCAGGGAGTTCACTGCTCATGCAGATCGTTTAATGTTTCTTATTTACATTGCTAGGTATGCACAATATTGCCGCACAGCTGCTGGGTTCTGGAGCAGCCATTAACGACACTATGTCTGATGGACAGACGCTATTGCACATGGCCATAAAGAGACAGGACAGCAAGAGCGCCCTCTTCCTGCTAGAGCACCAGGCCGACATCAACGTCAGGTACTAGAACTGCTATAAAAAACATTGGTTAGCACTAGCAGACATCCATTAGACGTTTAGCTGTGGAGTTCATGTGGGCAAAGAAGGATCTAGTCCTGCCTGCGGTGTGTATCAATCAATTCCCTCTCTGACTCCCCAAATAGCTATTGTTGAAAGAGTTGAGATATATATATATATATATTTACATTAGTATATTATATACTAATATTCAACATTATTATAGATTTTGACAGCACTGACGCTGTTGAATGAGAACTGAGCTGGACGACATTGTCACTGTTTTTCTGCAGAAATGCCTTATAGATTAAATAAAGTGATTTATTAATTAATGGTCCTTACAGCAGAATTGAATCAACACTGAACTGACTTCAGATGCACAATGACACTCTCTTCTTTTAGAGCTGCAGTACAGCCGAAATGAACCGTTGACTTGATTTTGTTTTAGGACCCAGGAGGGGCAAACGGCTTTGCAGTTGGCTATCAGTAACCAGCTCCCTTTAGTAGTGGATGCCATCTGCACAAGAGGAGCTGACATGTCAGTGGTGAATGAGAAGGGTGATCCTCCACTCTGGCTGGCTTTGGAAAATGGTTTGGAGGACATCGCGTCCACATTGGTAAGAAATGCCTTTTTTTTTTATTTTCCCCTAGCATTCGTTTTCTTAACTACCTTAAAATGATGTTCCATGTTTTTAAGGAATGCATGTTTATGAGTTTATTTGATTCGTCAGTTATGTATTTTTTGTATTAGGTCAGGCACGGGTGTGATGCAACATGTTGGAGTTCAGGGCCTGGAGGCTGTCAGCAAAATCTTCTCCACAGAGCCATCGATGAGAACAACGAGGTCACTGCTTGCTTCCTTGTACGCAGGTTTGTACACCTCTCCTTGCTTTCTCTTGCTTCAGGATTTGTGTTTTAAAAATCTGTTAGACAATTCATCAAATTTATATTTTCTCTAAAAAACACTTTTTTTAATGGTTGAAATAAGGTCTGTGGTTAACAAAAGCTCAAGATACGTTCACACAAGTTGTTCATTTGCGAAGATTATCCTAATGAACAAAATGTTGTGTAATAATCAAACTTTTTTGGTCACAAGCTCACTTTTTACAATGAGATTTTTCCATTGGCGTTTGGAATAAAGGAACCAGGGTGATGCTAACTTTCAGGTTGTCCTACGAAAATACATCATCACCGCATCACTCGATTCAGGCTATAATTAAGACTGGGACTTTACCACAAGGTTTTAAAAGTTTATATAAAGTTTAATTATTTGCTTGTTATGCAAAATATGGCTGTAGAAGTTATACAGGGATGAATGAGGTTTTTTTTTTTAAATCTATTCACTCTACAGCAATGAAGGAGGTTTAGAGTTTATCGCTGTAGAGTGAATAGATTTAAAAACTCATTTATCCCTGTGTCTGTAAAGATGTTTAATAGTGGCAGTATGGAGTTGTAACTTATGTAATTTATATTATTAATATTGTCTGGTGTGTTAATGTGTTGTATGTTAATTGTATACTGACGGCAGCATCGGTGATTGCCCAAGATAAATTTCCCTTCGTGAGACAATAAAGTTTTACTTACTTACTTACTTACTTACTTATTTCCCCATCATTAATGATCTCAACATTTGTTTTCAGTGGCTGTGATGTGAACAGTCCGAGGAGGCCTGGTCCTAACGGTGAGGGAGATGAGGAGGCGAGGGATGGACAGTGCCCGCTGCATTTGGCTTCGTCCTGGGGGCTGGAGGAGGTGGCGCAGTGCCTTTTGGAGTTTGGAGCCAATGTGAATGCCCAGGTTAATAGAGATATACAGCAGATGCACACAGTCATCCTAGATATGTTCCATTTACTCCCTGTTTTCAAATGCCCTGAGAACTGCAATGCCCATTTCTCTGGATGCAGGATTCAGAAGGCCGTGCTCCGATCCACGTCGCCATCAGCAACCAGCAAAGCATCATCATTCAGCTGCTCATCTCCCACCCTGAAATCCGATTGAATATTCGAGACAGACAAGGCATGACGCCATTTGCCTGTGCCATGACCCATAAGAACAACAAGGCTGCCGAAGCCATCCTTAAGAGAGAGCCTGGCGCTGCTGAACAGGTGTGTGGGCATGATTATATCCACATATATAACTCTCCTCCACCCTCAATAACCCACAACTGAAGTGCACTCGAGCAAGGCAACTAACCCCCAATCGCTCTTTGGGCGCCGCAGTGAATGGCTGCCCACTGTTAATTAGTCACTGCTTATAATGTATGTGCACTAACTTGGATGGGTTAAATGCAGAGGACAAATTCCAATTTTAGAAATGACTCCACATTGTTTTGATACGTGACGTCACAAGCCACTGAATATTATAAATGTTTTCTCTTTCTGTCTAGGTGGACAACAAAGGTCGCAACTTCCTGCATGTTGCTGTGCAGAACTCGGACATAGAAAGTGTGCTCTTTCTCATTAGTGTACAGGCCAATGTCAACTCCAGAGTGCAGGACAGTGCCAAACTCTCTCCTCTACACCTGGCTGTGCAGGCTGGATCCGAGATCATTGTCAGAAATCTGGTAAAGCAAAAAGAATTGATGGAGGAATTTTTCTTTTAAATTCAAACACTGAAACATATAACATATGTTTTTCTTTCTCTGACTTCAGCTGCTGGCTGGTGCAAAAGTAAATGAGCTGACTAAGCATCGTCAGACGGCGCTGCATCTCGCTGCACAACAGGACCTTTCCACAATCTGCTCCGTTTTGATCGAGAATGGCGTTGACTTTGCTGCCGTAGATGAGAATGGAAACAATGGTAGACTATTGTGCTAAACTCATTTAATAATTTAATATTCTTGAATGACTAAATTCCATTTCACTAATTTCTGTATACCTCCTTCTAGCGCTTCATCTGGCTGTGATGCAGGGGCGTCTGAATAATGTGCGTGCGCTACTCACCGAGTCCAACATAGATGCTGAGGCCTATAATCTCAGGTTTGACTCAAAATATATTACTCCATACTTAAAGGTGAAGTATGTACGATTTTTTTGTTAAAATACATTCTCTTAACCCTGTTTATTGACTAAAATTAGTATGCCATTTGTGGGTTTTAATTTGTGAGCCTCCCAGATACCATGTACACTATTACACTATTTAATTCACAAATTATGTCCATTATTCATGGACATTTACTAAATTTTTTTGCCTTATTTTCATTTGTCTAGAGGTCAGTCTCCCATGCATGTCCTCGGCCAATATGGGAAGGAGAACGCGGCAGCCATCTTTGAGCTGTTTTTAGAATGCATGCCTGAGTATCCCCTGGATAAACCTGATAATGAGGGGAACACAGGTTGGTGAAGCACAAGTGCTTTGATTATAATAAATGTGCATTTTTAAATAAATAATTTTCCATATTAATAATATTAATAGCCATTTTGCTTGTCGGAAACAAACACTGGATCAATGATAGTTGATGTTTTTCTCCTTTCAGTGCTTCTGTTGGCCTATATGAAAGGAAACGCTAACCTCTGTCGTGCCATCGTGAGGGCTGGGGCTCGACTCGGCGTCACTAACAACCAGGGCATCAACATCTTCAACTATCAAGTTGCCACTAAGCAGCTTCTGTTCCGTCTGCTAGGTAAAAGATACAGGGTTAGACTAGTGTTTTTTTACAACATTTACAGTGCTTGTAGTAGTTATACCTAACTAGTCTTTTGTATCATGTTTTAAAAGACATGCTTTCCAAAGAGCCCCCGTGGTGTGATGGATCGAACTGCTATGAATGTATAACCAAATTTGGAGTCACCACCAGGAAACATCACTGGTATGTAGCCAACTAACTGAGCTTAAAGGGATACTCCACTTTTTTTGGAAATAGGCTCATTTTACAACTCCCCCAGAGTTAAAAAGTTCAAATCCATTCAGACGATTTTCTGATATTTTGAAGAATATCAGTAACTAGACAGTTTCTGGTCTCATTGACTTCCATAGTATATTATTTTCCTACTATGGAAGTCAATGAGACCAGAAACTGTCTGGTTACTGATATTCTTCTAAATATCAGAAAATCAGCTAAGTGTATTCGAAAACGGTAAAACCCAACTTTTTAACTCTGAGGGAGTTGTAAAATGAGCCTATTTCCAAAAAAAGTGGAGTATCCCTTTAATCTGTCTGCCTTTGTAAAGAATGAAGACCTCGTTTCCTCCTTTCATTGTTTCTTTTCAAATTATAACTCTTCCCTCCATTTATGATGTTTTGTCATCTTCTCTTGTCCTAACAACCCATTCTTTGTCTTTTCTTTGTCTCATAGCCGCCATTGTGGGCGTCTGCTCTGCCATAAGTGCTCTATAAAAGAGATCCCCATCATCAAATTTGACCTGAACAAACCTGTGCGTGTATGCGACATCTGCTTTGATGTGCTGACATTGGGCGGCGTGTCCTAACACACTAGAGTACGGGCACCAGCCGAGCGGAGTGTGAACCCCCAGGCTGGGTCTAGCACTAAAAAGGATGGAGAAATGGAGTAAGACGCATTGAGAAGAGCCCATGAACAAAACCATTTCATTCTTGTCAAAGGAAAAAATACAACCATAACAACGTGTTTGTTCTAGCAGTTCTTTTTAGAACCAAAATATTCTAACGAGGGGAATGCAGATGCAAATGTAGTTCCGAGTTCAGCTTTCGACAAAAACCAAGTGTGATCGAGAAGGGCAAGTACCATTTACTACAAAAAAGTAAAGAAAATGAACCATAGGGGTTTTATACAGGGCTAATGTGCTATATGGACAATTATGTTATTAAATATTACTTCATTTCCCATTAGAATGACAAGATTGGTATGATTCCCACATGCTGTCAGCAGTCGAATTGACTTTCTACAGATTGGTCGATAAATACTTCAAGTTTGTTTGGTATTGAATGTTGCTTGATATGAAAGAATCTATAAAAGGTAAGTAGTGTGAAGCCTTAATCATACTGCGCAGGGTCTGTGAGCTGTTAGATTTAGGTTTTGAACACATTTTAACCTTCTCTGGAGTTCAAATCAAAACACTAAGAAAGAGATGGAGAAATATACCTTGCTGGCTTTATGTTATTACTAAAATGATCACTCAATCTTGTATTAATCTGCATATTCAGTGGACTTTATTTTAACTGATCCATTAGATAAAACGTCATGCTAAAATTTGAGAAACACTTCAGATGTGTAAGTGTTCTTGAAGTGGAATTCAAATCGTTACTTGTGAGTCAGACAGGTGCAGAAATACATGCGCAGAATTATGATATGCTCACTATGCATATGCATGACATTTGTAGCCTGTTAATATTGTCATCATAAATTACACTTTATTCATTTCTGATCACCAAACGATACATTCCGGCTAACCTTTTCAAAAGTCTTCTTGGTGGCGTAATGCGTCACGTTATGTTTCCTATCATGTTTTAAATGCTTTTTCATGTCCATGCTTAACAGGTGCACTTTATCAAAGTTTTTCTTTTTTTTTACATTTCTGATCACATTTCAAAAGAGATTGGCTTGTTTGTGGGGGGTGGGCAGGGAAAGGGCCAAGTTCACAGTCTGTTATTGGTATTGTTAAACTGTACAGATAAATGTATAATATTTTTGACCACTACAACTGTTTTGTACTTAATGCAGGTTGTGCTTTTTTGTCTATGTGACAAACCTACAATTGGCCTCTGTTTAATCTTTTCTGCATATTGTATGGTATCTGTATGCTCAGATATTTAGCCTGTCGCCGCCTCTAGTATCCTTTTCAAGAAAGGGAGGACAACTTTACATAAAGGACAATTGAAAAAACAAATCTATGCAATTGTTTTTTATTCAACAGTCTTGATTCTATCATGGCATAAATAATAAACTCTGTCACAAATTTCAAAGGAATTAGAGGTAAAACTAAATCAGAGAAACAACTAGCAGCATTGGTCTCTTGCATATAGCATGTGCCTGCTATAATAAACCAATCATAAAAACACGACGACCAATAAATAAGAGTCTTGGAAATCCAAATCAAATTCACTGACACTTGTAGATGAGGATTTGTAGCTTAGTCTTTAGTGATTCGGCAGGATTCTGCTTGAGGAGGACAGTCCTTGTACTCTCGGAGGTTTCGGTTCTCTGTGTGAACAGGGTCGGACGGTTGGATACACACACATCGGGAATGACCAGACCCAGGGGAGAAAAGCATTCTGGGTACTCCAACCCAGTCTCTGTGAATGCCACCGCTACAAAGGAAAACCTGTGTTACATTTTTCGAGAAAATGTATCGAATGTTGTTCGAAATAAAAAAAAATCTAAGTACCTCATTGTGGAGCACCACACCCGTCCTCCGCTGGCTTCGCTCCACTCCGAGTTGCAGGCTGGGTACAGCTGCATCTCACTCTGAGCCTGGGCCTTTTTCTTCAACCCTTCCGACAAGAAAGCCTCGACACGTAGTAAAGCATCAGTGGGCTGCCCGGTTTCTGTGTAGAATCGGCCTATCAGTGTACCTGCAGCACAGGGGTCATACAGACAGAGACCTTCAAGGGACCGTTGAAAAAAAAAAGTTTTTTTTTTTTAATTAAAGGCAGATTTTTTTTTTCATGGTGCCATTGAATTAATTATTCCAAAAACATATACAGGCAGGTAAAGAGATCTGAGTTCTTTATTTGTGGTTGAATAATAGCAAATGGGTGGCATCATCGTGTGGTACCCACCTACTGGAGTGTAGTCCCTCTGATAAAATGACAGCCAGTCATAAAGAGCCACAATCTGGGAGTCCGAGAAATCCGAGACATCGCTAGACAAGCCAGCCTCTGTGAAATCACCTGTAATAAACGCCCTAGACGCGTCTTTTCCTGCACAAACACACATTTTTAAAGAATCTCTATGCGTTAGCATCACTCAAACATCTGTCTTGTTAAAATGCGTGAACTAACCCGTAAAGAAATGGTAACCGCCACCAGGGCCGTAATGTTTCCTCCCCTTTTCAACGTCAAACACCTGTCCTAAGATCGCCAGGTACAACCCTTTACTGTTGTCTCCTCCGTTGTATAAAGACAGCTCATCTTCGGTTAGCATGCGTCCAGGTGGAGATGATGCTGACCCATCACTGACCTGCTGCCGCAGCCACGACTCTAGTACATTCACAACATTGCCATAGATTGGGAATGTGAGCCACTCGGGTACCGTCCACACGGCCAGGACCATTGAAATAAGAGCTACTAAATACTTTAGCATTGTAAACTGTCAGGCAGTCAGTATTTAAAATGAGAAATAATTGCATTCCGTACCGAGTATAGCATGGGATTCAACAATATCACGTCAACATGTTTCCGGGTGTGGAAATGCGCATGCGCAAATCTCTGAAAAAAAATCTTTGGCTGTAGGCTGTATGGTATTAAAAAAAAAATTTAGGCTTTTAAATCCTTTTAAAAAATAATCTTGCTTAATTACAATTATATAAAAAATACAAGTTTATATATCAGTTTATTTTTCACAGTTCACAGGTATATCAAATGTCCCTTTGTTAAACATATTAATTTAAAATTGGTTTCACATTTTTAAATAAAAAATGACCTTTCCAGATAGCCAACAAATGTAACTTTACAGCTTCGAAAATGACCACAGTTATTTATTTGGCCCAACATTAAAAAAATGAAATAAATTAAATACTGGCGGTGATTCGCTAGGGGGCGTGTTTCCAACGCAGCGGGCGTCGCTGAGCTCACGGAAGGGGCCAAAGTTTTCTGCTGACAAACATGACGTCAGCTGGCGGAGCCCGTCAATGCGGTAGTGACAGCGGAGGAACGCACTGACTGGAAAAGCACAAGCCTGACACTAAAACTAAGCCTGAATACTGGGCTGAAGGCGATCGGAAGAGAGCCCGAGGCCGCAGAAGAACAGCATGGGGAACGCGGAGAGCGGCTGTGGCGTGGGGAGCGGCGATGAGGAGGACGTAGAAACAGAGAGTCCCGTGTTCGCCGAGGGCAGCCCGGCCTCTGCGGCCACAGGCACCAGGGCCGGCAACGATGGTGGTGGTGGTAATGGTGGTGGTGGAGGTGGAGGAGCAGCGGCAGCAGCAGCGGCGTCGGGGGCGGGCTCCGGGCAGGGAAAAGGTGTAAGAAGTGCGGCGAACCCACCGGCACCGATCTACGGACTTCCCACCCCTGAAGCTCTACTGGAACAGGTGAAGCTGCGAGAGGCAGCGGCCCGTATGAGCGACTCATGGGTCGCCATTTCGGAGTCGGTACTGGCCCGCAACGAGAGCGCTCTGGTGCGCTGGCTGGAGGAGCGTCTGAGCCGCGGAGAGGAGTCCGTGACCCTGGAGCAGTTCTGCGAGATGCTGGAGACCAGAGACGCCACCAGAGAGGAGTGCGAGGAGGTGAGGAGACATGCCACTCAGAGGAGCATGTCTAGTGGTTAACATTTTTGCCAGTTCGGGTAACTGAAAGATCGAAGCCTCAAAACCCAAGAAGGGTGTTGTTTATGACATCATAGACAGTAAAGAGCGCCTCTGCCCCGGTTAACTAAATACGTAAAATGTATAGAAGTAATGTTTCACTCACTGTGACTAACAACTCAAAGTAGTTGTGTAATTGACCCCACAGCTCTACTAATCTGCGAGTGGTTATATTGTGCAATCTCTATCCTTGTATCACACGTTTGATAAAGGCTGTTTATTGGCTGTCTCCACCTAGTTTACTTCCAATCTAAACGGCATTTTAAGGTATTAGGACTGTCATTGTTAGATTACACTTTGTCTTTTTTTGATTGGCAGCTACAGGTTTTGATTAAATTGGCCAATTCATATTGACTGCCGATGAGTCAGACCCATCTAGTGCAAGGCCTTGCTGTACTGTACTATACTGTACTTGCTAATAAATATATTATAATAAATTCTTTAGCAAATGAAATTTCACAAATCTAACTTTTGAAACGTATTTCTACATTTGACATCTGATTGGCTGCCAATTTGTATAAGTAAAATATATATTTTTACATACGCACATGTGTACAATATGTGTGGGATAGGCTAAACCATATTAGTCTTGTTTATGGAGTAGTGTACTAGTGGGTGTCTATAATCACAGGGCCTGGGAAAATGTCCCCAAAGTTAGCCCTGAATAGATGTAAAGCCTCTCCGGAGCATATGATATTGAATAAATGTGTTATTCTTCTAGGATTGGCTCACAACATCACCGTTGGTTATAGACCATTTCACAAGATGTAAACAACACTTTAACACTACATAAAAGCTGGGATAAAATACAACCAACAGAACATTTAAAATTGAATCAAAAAGTTAAATAAGCATCTTTAAGATGTTTTCTTTACATGTGAAATAAAGAAAACAGTTACAAACTGAAACAGGAAGTGTTTCTGGACCAGTGTTGTTTACATCTTGTGAAATGGTCTATACTGATGGCTAGTGTTTATACATTGCTTATACAGTGGTACTTTTATATGTACCTTGGTGCTGAGTGATTATTTTATTCATGTACTATGGTATTTACATGTTATTCTAAGAATTATTCTATGAATTCAAAACATGGTTGAACTATGGTACTTTTTGTGCCTTTTCTGATTCAACCATGACTCTTTCATTTGCTTTACAAATGATTCGCATGCTGGCTCGAGTGTGTTTATGTAGGTGAAATAGACAGCTGGTTTGAGAGAGCTAGAGAGACTAGCAGCAGCATGACTTTGTTTTGTTCATCTTCTCCTTTGTGTCCTGATATTTGTGTTATAGAATGTACAGACAGAAAAATCACCTCTTCCTTTTGTGCACTTTAGGCCTTTGGTCAGTTTGATGCTGAGGGTGACGGGATTATTGATGTAGAGAACATGCTCATGGCACTGAAGAACTCCAATGGAGCCAATCTTAAGGGAGAACTCAGTCATGTGATCAGGCAACTTCAGGCGTGTTCTTTGACACCAGGTATGAAAGCAGTTGTATTTATTTGAATGCAGTGGTGACAGGAGCACATGCGCCCATAGTTGACCATTCCGGGTGATTATGAAAAGGACTGCCAGTGTTTTGACCCAGATGTGTTCCTTCATGCTTATTCAGGATTTGTGGATATCTTCTCCAAGTCCAAGGACCGCCTCAAATCACATGCCTCCAAAATTCTGAAATTTTTGCACCGGAATCGCATCCCCAGCAGTGCCATCCCATTCCCTGTGCTGGAAGGCTACAACAGCATCTGCACCATGAGGTCATCTGTACTGCAAGACTTCCTGGAGTACATGCTGCAGAAGGAGAAAGGTAAATTTGGGGTTGGGCTCATTACAACGATTTCTCTCTCTCTCTCTCTCTCTGTCTCTCTCTCTCTAATATATATATATATATATATATATATATATATATATATATATATATATATATATATAATTTATGTATGTGTGTGTTGGCCAACCCAGAAGTTAGCATCTTCCTGGTCCTCCACAAAAAGCCGATAGGAATTTCCATTGATTTGTGGATTATTGCAGAAAATAAGCTCTGTGACCAACAAATGTTTAACATTCTTGCACGTTTTGTTCATCATGATAATCTTCACTTCACAAATGAGTGAACTTGGGATGCTAACGATTAATCGACTAAAACTTATCAATCGCCGCTAAAGCAAGGCAATGCGCGTGTGTGCTGCTCAACCGCTAAACAGGAGTTTCACAACCGGAGTTACACATTGTGATTAGCTCATAGCTTAGTTCCACTTAGCTTGTGCTTCAGTGTAACTTTGTTCAGATATAATTATAACATCATGTTTGTTTTGGATATATATCTGATTAATCTCATAAAGGATTCGTTTTGTTGAGTTAAATAACCCGCTAGCAAAGCTCTGTTTATTCTGTGTTCATTCAGCGCTTCAGCTTTAGCACACGCAGCTCAAACAGCAGAGCACGACTAATATGATTGGTACTGTCCTATTACATAACATTAAATAAAAACTATTTTAATACACTTTTTACTATTTTAATATGAGTTACACATTCTGAACAGCACAATGGCAAAAATGCTAACTCATTTGCAGGTTTTAGGACTCATTACTGCTGCATTCTGTTGAAAACAAAACATGAATTTAACAATTTTCATTTTGTGGGACCAGTGGTGAAATTTACTGTGGAAATAGAGAACATTTTCTTCCATCTCCTCCCCTGGCCTTCATCTTCATCATATTCTGATAAATCTCCTTTCAGATCTAGACATCCAGTACAGAGCGGAGCTCAATCATGACCCAGATATGGATAAGGTCAAAGTGGTCACCCAGTGCTACAGCTTCATCGAGGCCTCGTCCAATAGTGCAGATATCAATAAGCTGACCAACGGGGAGACAGTGTCTTTCTGGCAGTCGGACGGCAGCGCTCGCTCGCACTGGATAAGGCAAGCTGCTTGTTTCATTGGTGCACGTACATGCAGTTAAAATAGCTGATGATGGCACACATTCTATTATCTTTGCTAAATTTCTAATTAATTATGACCACTTCCTCTGACACATCTCTTTCACAGGTTAAAAATGAAGCCGGACATAGTTTTGAGACGGTTGGCTATTGCGGTTGCGTCTAATGACCACAGCTACATGCCACAGCTCGTGTCTGTAGCTGTAGGGAAGAGCCGGCGTTCAATGCAGGAGATCAGAGATGTGAGAATCCCCAGTAACGTCACAGGATATGTACCACTGCTAGAAAATGCCAACATCAGCCATCCCTGTGAGTACACGTTTGAATAGCACAGTTTTTTGTTCGAAGTTTAAAGTGGGACACTATTGTTCAAATGTTTGGGGTTTTTGAAAGAAGTCTCATCTCACCAAGGCTGCATTCATTTCATTAAAAAATGTAATATTGTGAAATAGTATTACTATTTAATCCTGTCTTTGGTGTAACATGATCCTTCAGAAATCATTCTAAAATCTGATTTGGTGAAGTCAAGAAACATTTCCTATTGTTATCAATATTGAGAACTTTGATGTTCTTTGTAGAAACAGTAATGCAGTTTTCAGGATTCTTTGAAATATAAATCTTTTGTAACATTATAAATGTCACTTTTGATTAATTTACTGCATTCTTGTTGAATAAATGTATTAATTTGTTTTTTAAAAATCTTATTGACCCCAAGCTTTTTCACACTAGTGTACAGTGGTATGAATAAGTTTGGGCACCCATGCTAAAGTTGCCTAAAAAGAGGAATAAAAAAATCATCTTTTGGATATTGATCGTAATGCCTTAATTAGAAAAATGAGGAAAACTCCAACCTTTAAGGACACAAATTTTCTTTGTGAATGAATAATGTATCATAAATAAATAAATGTTTTTCCTTAAAATACTGGGTGCATAAGTCAGGGCACCCCTATGTTAAATTCCCATAGAGTCAGGCAGATTTTTATTTTTTAAAGCCAGTTATTTCATGGATCCAGGATAATATGCATCCTGATAAAGTTCCCTTGGCCTTTGGAATTAAAATATCCCCACATCATCTCACACCTTCCACCACACCTTGAGATCGGCATGATTTTACTTCAGTTAGCCTAATAGCTGGTTTGATTTGCATTGAAAGATGATCTTATGGAAAGTACCCCATGCCAATCTCAAGGCATGGTGAATGGTGTGATGATGTGGGGATATTTTAATTCCAAAGGCCAAGGGAACTTTATCAGGATGCATATTATCCTGGATCCATGAAATAACTGGCTTTTAAAAATAAAAATCTGCCTGACTCTATGGAAATTTAACATAGGGGTGCCCTTGGTGTCCTTAAAGGTTGGAGTTTTCCTCATTTTCTAATTAAGGCATTAAGATCAATATCCAAAAGATGTTTTTTTTTATTCCTCTTTTTAGGCAACTTTAGCATGGGTGCCAAAACTTATTCATACCACTGTATATGTATTTTGAATTTGCGTGCTATGAGTGGAATGTAGAGAGTGACTGTATTTGTGTGTATTTCAAGTATTTACTCCTCTAATTCTCTCCACATGCATGTTAGAAGTCAGAAAGCCTTTGCAAATTCACACAGATCTTCCTTTTGTCTCTCAGATATTCAGATTAACATTAAGCGCTGCCTTAGCGATGGCTGTGACACGCGTATTCACGGTCTGAAGACAATGGGCTACCAGATCACCAAGAGCAAAGAGGTTTCAGTATCTGACGCCTCGGCTATATGGTATCTGTCTCTCCTTACGTCTCTGGTCACCGCTTCCATGGAAACCAACCCTGTGCTTGCGCAGACAGTCCTACAGAGCACACAGTGAGTCAAGAAAAATGACTATTGAATTTTGCTTCATATCCAGCTTTTGATTTACATACCCTGGTTTCACAGACAAGGATTAAGCCTAGACTAAAATGCATGTTTGAGCTGTTTCATGACTGCCAATGTCAAAACCAACCACCTGACAGTTTAATGTGATGTTAACCAATAAAGCTAGGTGGTTTCAAAAGTTTGATAATTAATCTGCTGTGTCATGTCTATGACAGGTTATGTTGTCTTAGTAGTGTCAAGTTGTCATGACAAAGACACTGACAGGTTATGATGTATTGGTTTATGTCAAGTTGTCATAACAAAGATATCTCAAACAATGTCATATTTGCATTAAAATCTCATAACTAAGCGAATAACACTTAATGACATTTGTCACAAGACCCATCCCAAGCTTTTGAATGATAGTATGGTTTTGTTCTGATTAATCCCATCATTTGTTCAGAACAATTAATCTCACTGTGTTTTTTTTAACCTTTTTGTTCTCCAGGAAAGCCTTACAGCACATGCCACCCCTGTCCTTAACACCGTCTTCAACGGAGTTCCCCAAATTCTTCTCTGCGAACATTCTTGAAGAGGTGGACAGCTTCTTACTGCGCATAGCAGGGTAATAATCAAGCTATACAAACTCAACTCTGCCCGTTTAAATGTGTTATTAAGAGGTCAAAACAATGCAAAACCCCTTTTGTTTTTTATTCAATACGAATCAGCCTGATAATGGAAAACTCTTTTCTCTCAGAGAATAATCACAGCTGTTTTATCTGCATGTAATTTGACACTGCCATTCTCTGCTGAGAAAGCTTATCAGAAGTGCTTTGCTTTTAACCGCCCCACCTCTCTCTGTAGCTGCTGTGTGTCTCCTGAGGCTGAGCTGACTCTGTTATCGTTCGCTCTGGCTCGAGGCAGCGTGGCTAAAGTCCTCATCTCTCTGTCTGGCATCTGTGAGCATCTGGACTCAGAATACAGAGCTTCCTCACTGCTGGCCTCTATGGCGTCGGTCCGGCTAAGACTTCTCTACCGCAATGGTAATGGACATCAGTTCCATAGACAAAGGATTTTAAAACTTTGATCATGAACTTTTACATATGATGATCCCCATAACTATATATGAATGTAAATCTCAAGACAGGAGAGAAGAACTTTTTTTTTTTGTATAATTTATATATTATTTTGGTATTTATTCATATTTTAAATCATCTTTTATTTTTGTATGCCTAGTTTACATTTTAAAATTTAAGTTAGAGTAATATTGTTATGTGCTTTTGTCATTTTTTTTATTACGTTTTGTTTTTCTATTTAGCTTTTATTTTAATTTCCGTTTTAGTCATTTTAGTACTTCAACTTAAATGTAGTATATTCCACCACACTTTTAAATTGTATCTAATATTTAAAAACATTACTTTTTTCAACTAATATTTATAGTTTATTTCAGCTTTCTTTCAGTTAATGAAAATAGTTTTTAATAGTTGTGATTTTAGTTAATAACAACACTGATTTTGCTGTTTTTTTTAAGCCTCTTTCATTATTGCTAAAACTGAATTTCCCACGGACCCCCTAGAAGCCCCTTTCAACCCAGTTTGAAAATCCCTGGCATAGAGCAAATACATTTATTTTGTTTGTTTATTTTCCTGACTTTAGTTCCAAATTTCTTTGCAAAAAAATTCATTTGCTGCTCTACATAGCTGTATAATAAGTTTAACTATCTAATATTAATGAGAAGAGATTAGTCATAACTGCATAAAATTTCACTTTCAGCGTTAAAAGATACATCATTGTAATGCATGTAAACCTGTGTGTGTGTGTGTGTGTGTATAGGTAAACCCCTTCAGCTCCATCTGCAGGCATGTGATGTGAAGAGTAAAGAGGAGAAGTCTGGCCCTGAAAACATGCTGATGGAGCCCAACTCTGGAGATGGTATGCAAACCATTTATAACATCCCAAATGATCCTGGTTTTAAAATATGTGTGGTCAAGTACTTCACAGATAAATCACTAAGTACTGGGATGGATAGGAACGTCTTTTGAAACTTTAAAAGCAAAAGTTGCTACTAAACTTTCTCAGTGTAGAAAATGAATATGATTTGAGCTGCTCTGTTTTAGTCACATCATCTGTTTTGCTTAGAAACAAAGTAAAAGTAAAGACTTTAATGTAGATGTTTCATTTGAAACTGCAGGTTTTCTGACGGAGAATGGAAAGAGGAAAGCCAGTGTGATTCTGTCCACTGAAAACCAGACCTGCTTCCAGGTCACACAGATCAAGATAAAAGTGAGAGAAGCTTCAGTACACACTTGAACTTCGGGGTTTTATATATTTAGTATGGTTGGTCAGTTGGAAACACAAACTGATTTGATCTGCTCATCCTAGTTTTAAAGCACTGTTGTGTTCTTCCACCTCAGGTCCGTAAAGGAGCCATTGGTGCTAAATGTGGCTTGTTGTTTGCCTACAATGACAGCGAGCCATTTGATGCCGATAAACATTTCAAAAGATTTAAAAAGTATGATAGCTGGGAGTACAAAGAATATAAAGAATTTGTCCAAGACAGGTATGTCACATTCTTAGTCTGTAACATGTGCTTAGCTGTCGATGTATTTTGTATGGAGCTAATCTGCATAACATTGTTGCTTATAAGAGACAGCAAATGCTGATAACTTTAAATGGTGCTTGTTCAGGAGTGTGTGTGAGAATGTGTTGTCTTGGCCAGTGCATGTGAGTGTATTTTGGTCTTTGCATGGCTGTAAATTTAGGGAGAATGTTTTTGTCAGTCGATTGACCTCTCACTGTTATCTGCCTCTGTACCCCCCACACACTGCCACATGTATCACTTTCACATTCACACACAAACACATACACTTCAGCACAAGGATACAAGAAACCAGTGAGGAGGAGCCCATCGGCTGGTTTGAGGTGGAGGAGGACTGGAATGACGTGGAGATCAAGCTGCAACAATGCAGAGTGTCAAAAGTATGGACTTTCTTTCTTTCTTTCTTTCTTTCTTTCTTTCTTTCTTTCTTTCTTTCTTTCTTTCTTTCTTTCTTTCTTTCTTTCTTTCTTTCTTTCTTTCTTTCTTTCTTTCTTTCTTTCTTTCTAATGGACTGTAAAAAATAAAATACAGACTGTTAAAACAGTCTTTTAACTTTGCTGTCTTGGCAGAGTAACCCTGTAGCTTTCACACCAAACGTCCAAAGATACATAAACATAAATACAAATACATATAAACACAAGTGAGACAACATTAGAGGCTTTGAAATCAATTAGTCTTAATTTTTTTTTCATTCTCTGTGGTGCTTGTCTGTTTTATTTAGTTTGGAAGTATATATTTACTGTAAGAATTGAAAGACGAGTCGATATGATGTTCTGAATGTCATTATGAAATTCAAAACATCTTTGAGTGGTTGCTATTGAATATGGGAACTCAAAAATCTGAATTTATATGCGTAAGACAACACACACACTTGATTAACTTAAACTTTCTCTGTCTCTGCATGTAGTTTCTGATGGTGAAGTTCCTGTGTGCTAGGCAGGACACAGCAGACCGCTTGGGGGTTCAGCAGATGAGTTTCAGTGGTTATTTGTGTCCGGACTCTGAGCGGATGGAGGATGTGGAAGAACTGAGCGCTCAGGCTGAGGGGAGCGTCTCAGGCCTGGTTACGGGTCTCACTCTTATGAAGAAAACCCTTTATTTCATCCAGCAGCTCACCAGAGATATGGTACAC
The DNA here is from genome assembly GCA_038021265.1 of Cyprinella venusta. Taxonomy (NCBI): domain Eukaryota; kingdom Metazoa; phylum Chordata; class Actinopteri; order Cypriniformes; family Leuciscidae; genus Cyprinella; species Cyprinella venusta. The sequence continues at coordinate 33,999,561 of CM075865.1, read as the reverse complement.
CCACCAAATGTCCTCTTGCAAGGGGTCTCACCATGACTTTGACCTGATTTATTTAAACACAACTCACAACTGAAATTCATAATGCATTTTTTGTGCATAAATCTTTAAAGAGAGCTGTATAAACCCTGAGCCTATGTTACAGGATGTGTCTCTGTCCAAGCAGAAGTCTCTGCTGGACTTAAGTGACCTCAACCTGGTGCTGTTCTGGGACTTTTACCGCAAACTCAGATCCATGTGAGTAAAGCTGTAATATTAATGTTTCTGTATATTTATGTGCATGGATTTTATTTTTAAATTATTTATAAATGGGATTTTGCATTATGCACAGCAAAATCCCATTTGTAGGGATTTTCAGCGCCCAAGTCTCACCCCTGACAGTTCCTGAACTTTAAAAAAGTACTATCTTGCCCAAAGGGACTTTCCCTGAGTCTTTACCCGGAACTTAATTTAGTATCGAGTACCTCCCCAAAGTTCTCAGTTCCTGGGGGAAAGTCCCTGTGGTGGAAACACGACTCATGTGACTCTTTCTACAGAAGTTTAGATCCACTTGACATCAAATTTCAACATTGTTCTTTGGTGTGACATGCTCTACTTCATGTCAAATTATTTTAAACAAAATATTACAGTTTCTTTTATAAATGTGTCCATTTCAAGGATCTTTTAAAATGAACTAATGAAGGCAAAAATAGAATAATTTATTCCTGTGATGGTGTAGCTAAATTTTCAGCATTAATAGTCTTCAGTGTCACATGATCCTTGAGAAATCATTCTGATATGTTGATTTGGTGCTCAAGAAACATTTCCACAATGTTGAATATTATATATTTATATATTTGTGAGGACCAAAATAAACTAATGACAACTAAAAGGAATGTGCATGGACCTTTTATGGACAAACTTGTGTTTTCCATGATGTGTTTGCTTTTAGGAAATGTGCTAACTGATCAGTTTATGTCTGTATTAATGTGTTTCTCTGTTGTTTGTGTGTGTCTGTACACTCAGTGAGGGAGAAGAGGTTGTAAAGACACGAGTTCTCCTGCTTCAGCTGCTCCAGAACTGCTTCCCAATGCTTCCCAGCCTGACAGAGTCCCAGCTGACAGATGTCACGGCATCAGCATCATCATCATCAGCCTCAGCCTCAGCCAGCGCAGATGTGGACCCTTCAGAAGCTGTCGGAGAGCTCTACAGTCACTTGTGTCAAGGTGAGACTCACGTACTGTTCTTTAATGAATAGAAAAGATGAATAGAATCTTCATAAGATTCTTTGATGAATAGAAAGAACGAAAGAACAGCATTTATTTGAAATAATTGAAATCCTCTGTAACATTATTATAAAAGTTTTAACTGTCACTTTTGATCAAATTAATGCATCCTTGCTGAATAAAAGTATTAATAGAAAAAAGAACACGTACTAACACTACTTTTGAACAGTAGTACAGTATCAACTTTCCAAATAACATCAGTTAAAATTGATAGCTGAAAACTAAAGAGTATTACGTCTTTAAAATATCCGTGTAGTGATGCCTTTGTGTTTTGATTGGTGGATAAAAGAGTAACCCATAGTTTTTGTGCTATGCAGTGGTGGATGGGCCTGAAGGAGAGACTGCAGTGGATAAAGCTCTGAGGAAAGAAGCTGTGAAAGCCATTCTCAATGGAGCCGCCATCTTCTACCCTGACAAACAGAGCCGGAGGGACAAACTCTTCCTATTGATGGTAAGACTGCAAGACTGTACTTCCCTTGGCTGGATATTGTTACTGAATTGCTTTTATATGGGCACGTTTTTTTTTTTCTGCTTTTCTTAGCAAAACATAACTGAGGAAAATCAACCGGAATCTGTAAAACTGACATTCGAGTCTCTCTGCAGTTATTTCAGGTATGAATCACCTCCCTTTAATCTTGTACTTCCTGTCCTGTCCTGTAAAATGTATAACTGAGATTCCTGCTTACACATTGTCTCTCACTCATCTCTGTTCGCAGTGATCATGACCCGAAAGGTCTCCTTATGCTGCCCCCTAAAGGAGCCCCGTCTGACTTTGACATCTCGCCTATCCTGACCGTCATGGACACGCTGCTCATTGTGGCCACTAGAGAGGCATGTTGACAGCTACCAACCTCATCTATTCACCCCTGCTCATATACAATCTCCTGCAAATAGCTGACACATGTTTAGATGTGTACATTGTGCATTGACGTCTGTTAGCTGACACCTCGTATTGTAATGCATTGTGTTACAGCTCGCTAAAAGGTTTCCCTTGTCTAGTAGCTTTGTAAAGAGTAATGTGATGTTTATCCATGTAAGAATGTCCCTCTCTTTTATTTCAGTGTGAGGTGTTGATGTTGGACTCCAGAGGAGGGTCCATTTGGAGGGTCCTGCTGTCTCTGTTCTGGGCTCTACAGGGAAGCCTCCTGTCCTGGTGCTTCCTGCAGCTTAAAGGAGGAACGGCCACCTCTGGTGATCTGGCCAGGGAAATTCTGCTTAAATGTTAGTGTGATTTTTCTTGGTTTTCTAGTCTTCTTGCCAAGAGCCCTTCAAAATACAGAGGGTTCCAGAAATTTGAGACCACTGGTGGAAATAGTTCTTTTGTACTCAAATATTTATGTTTTGAATGCCTTTTTCATTACACATTGTATTATCAGCATAACAATTGAAAAGTTCCATCATGAGAACATTTCAAAGAGCCAAAATCTTGAGATTTTAGTTTAAAATTTTAGATTTTTATTCTTAGTTTTTCAGAGATCATGTTTGATCCCACTGTACTCCAAAGAGTTTTGCAATCTCTATAATGTAGGCAACCCTATACAGAAACTGAAGCTTAAGTCGTCATTTGCTCGTAATTTTATTATATTACTCACTAGACCTTTTACATGGAATGCAAGACCATGCAACAACGCAATTGAAAAAAAAAACTGACATTAATATAAAATATAGGTTTGAAACACTATTAAATCATATAAATAGTCTGTAATAAAATAAGAACAAAATATTCAAACTAACAATAGCAAACATATACAACAGAATAAAGATGCAAATTAAATAAACAGTGTTCTTCAGGTAAAATAACAATTCTTATCTGTATAAATTAAATATTTTTTATTTATTTATTCTTTTCTTAAATAAATAAAATTCTTACAGACTTTTGAATGGTTTATTTATTTGCAGTGGTCTGTCACAGTGTGAATACATCTATGTTGTTTTTCTTAGATGTGGAACAGTTCCTGTCAGGTACCAAAGACATACTGAGTCCTCTTGTTAAGCGTTTCTCTGGAGCTGACATCATGGAGAAACTCAGTGGATCTATCCTTGCCATGGCAGCAAGACAGCTGGTAGCACATCACTATATATCTATATATATCTATATTTCATTATTTATTCAGTTATTAATGTTTCTGTAAATGTTATGGTTCTGCGTGTATGTACAGTATATAAAAGTGTGTTCTGTGTCCTGTTGTAGACCATCTTCCTGCTGGAGCTGTGCGCTTTGAATATTCCTCACTGTGTGCTGCTCAAAAGATTCTACCCTCTGGCGGACATGCTCAAGAAGCTGTCTAGTGACACAGAGGACATCTTCTCTAAGGTCAGTTCGCTTTGTGTCTTAAAGAAATAAATTGAATACAAAGAAATTGAATTAAAATAACTGAGTATTTCACCTTTTTTCACTTGCCATTTAAAAACCATGAATGATAATTTATAAGAATGTTTATCAGATTTTTTTTTTATCCCCTTGTGTTTGTAGGTAGATATGGAGGGGTGTCAACAGACACAGCAGCCTGTTGTTTTAAGGACGTGGCAAATGGAGTCGCCTCATAACTATGAGAACAGCAGGCATGAGACCACCATCTTTGTCTGTCCTGGTGCCACATCCTTCGAGGTGGAGTTTGATGAACGCTGTGAAACGGAGAAAAGGTGTGAAAGGCTTATGCTACAACTCAACTGCTACCTTCTGGTGATAACAGGAATCATTTCATGTTACAGACCCCTTGTGGCTCTTAAGTATGCATTATATTTAAACTGATTGAGGTGTTTTTTAAAATCTATTTTTGTAGGTATGACTATCTGGAATTCACTGATGCTAGGGGAGGGAAAGTGCGATATGATATGAAGGTTGGAACGGAGAAATGGCCAAAGGTACAAAAACTTTTATTCAAGCATTTTATCTAGGGTTGATAACTGATATGTGTTATTAAGTAATATATATATATATATATATATATATATAGTGAATTATATAATGTATTTGTAATGGTAACCCAATCATTAACTGCAGCCAAAAAAGGAACAGGCAGTGAAATATTACAAACATTTTATATTTGTTAAGGCTAATATTAATTAACCTGGTACTATGCAAACATGAAACATCCATAATCCAAATTATTATAATTATTGAGGAGAAAAAAAATACAAATTAAACAATATCCAAAATCGATCCAAACCATTTTAATTCTAAAATACATTATCAGCAAGGAAAATAACTTCCTCAAAAGATTTAATAAGAAAAAATGCTAGCAGGATAGACAGTTATAGACAATATCCATATGCAGTCATTCTGTTAAAAATGAATGCAGTAATTCCAATTTTTTTATTTAGTCTGGTCTGGTGTCTTGGAGAAAAAAAAGTATATTATGTATATTAAATAATGTTTTTTTTTTTATTTTGTCTTCAGAAAGTGACGTTTAAAGCGGGTCCCCAGCTGCAGTTTCTGTTTCATTCAGACAGCAGCAATAACGAATGGGGTTACAAGTTCACAGTGACGGCATACGGCCTGCCAGACGTCACTGTGTCCTGGACCTCAGACCTGCAGCTCCTCGTGTCCAGGCTGATGGGACGTCTGGCCTCCCGCACCATGGCTTTGAAATCACCTTACGGTGAGAGAGAACACTGAAAATAGATTAATCATTTGATTATTTCTCTGTTTAATTTATTTTAAAAAGGCAAATTTTGATTGTAAATTTGACGCCCAACATTCATCCCGAAAATGGTTATATAATAAAAATGTAAAATTGCATAAAAATTTCACATAGTTAAGGACTTATGGTGTTGGTTTTGTGTTGTGTACTTTCCTCTTGAAGAAATCCGTGGTGTGAAGGAGTTACCTGCAGCCTTGATGAACCATGTCCTGTCTTGTCCTCTATGGAAGCCAGTGTTCAGACAAGGATTGAGTGGGCATCCTGGAGAAAAAACATTAGCACAGGCCAGCCCAGGAACCAACCAGGTGAGGGTACTAGGATTATTACTCTATATGTGTGTGTTTCAGTTCGAAAAATGTCTAATTACTTTTGTGTGTCTTGTGCAAATTTGTTCATCAGGAAGATCCAGCTCCTTGTGGAGATGAATTGGTGGAATTCCTGAAGGAGTTTGCTCGCTGGGATCCTTTGCAGGATTCTTCTGATGGCAGGACGGAGCTCATGAGGGCTCTTTTAATGACCTGCAAGAAGCAGCCATTCAGGAACGAGATTGCTGCGGGCTCAAAAGTGGACCAGGCGGTGAACGCCACCTGGGCGGCCATGGTGTATCACACACCAGCACTTCACCACAGTCTTAGAAGCTTTGGTAAATAAAGACATTTTTAAGACTTTTATGATGTTTTAAGATGTTTGTATGAACAGAACAAATTCAGTAGTCACACATGTAAATGTCCTTTTGACCATTTTTCATTTCCTTTCTCATCTTCCCTGCATTAGTTGCTAAAAACGGTCAGTGCGGTCTCAGCGAGGACATTATGCAGGTTTACAACCTCGCAGATGGCATCAGAACATGGATGGTTAGTATGGCTTAAGATTATTGGTTTTAAAATACCATATTTATTTTTATTTACTCTCTCATCTAAACTGTTTTGGTAGTTGGAGATGAAACAACGCTACCTTATGGGGAAAATGAACGGAGTAGAGGAAAAAGATCGAAGTCAGAATGAAGTTACGATGGAGTCACTTGGTAAACGTTGATGCTATAAATGCACCTTTGATGCATATTTTGTTTAATAATGAGGCTGCATTTTCACTCTCCCTTTTTCCCTCTCTTAACAGCTGAAATTTGCATCAGTAGAAGTTTGTTCCTCTTTCAATTCAGCCCGGGCGGAGGTATCTCTGCACCTCCGGAACAAGAGTCTTCCAGACCTGAAGATGGCGCCTGTGCTGCTCCTCTTTTCCGGTCTACTTCGACCACAGAGGGAGACTTCCAGCCCAGCCCCTCCATATCCCAGACCCCTGAGGGAGCAGAAGCAGCAGGGCCAGGTCAGAGTGAGCGGACACAGGAACAGGCATTCTCTGCATCAGTGGATGCTGGTCTTTCCGGCAGCATCAGTTCTCAGGGTGCCACGGGCTCCTCAGAAAGTCTTCAATCTCAAACAGGAGACCCTCTGTCCCCGTTAGTCTTCCCACGTAAAGCACCTTTCAGTCGGGGACGCTTGAGGCTCCTGTCCTTACGATCTATGGAGGAGCCTCGCACAGCACCACCTGTCAAAGAGCGCTTCCCGATCCTCAAACACATCCTCAGCTTTTTGAAGGACATGGTCATTAATGAGAGCAGGTATGAACTGAGTATTTTCACCTTGTGATGTGAAGAGCTAGAAGTGTGGTGACATGTCTCTTGTGTGTTTGTGTGTTCAGTGTTCTTCAAACTCTGGCTCTGAAGAAAGCGCAGGCTCTGAGTGTGTGTGAGGTGCTGGAGCTCGTGCAGAAGTGTATACTCACCCTGGGGAAGCCGCACCTCTTCCAGGCACCCTGTATTTTGTTTCTCCAGGAACTCTTGGCCTGTCAGAAAGATTTCACAAAGTATGTTATCCAAAAAAAAATGGGCTGTCATTTCTTATGGTACTAATAATATCTACGAGTACTATCCTAATCATTATTTTAACTCTTATCTTTCTTTCTCAGTTACTTTTCTCAGTTGGCGGGCAGCGGGCAGGAGATGAGGGAGCTGGTCAGGCATTCGCATCATCAGCTGGTTCTCATGCTAGTAGCGGCCGTGCAGGGCTTCAACGCACTGAACGAAAAGTGGGTTCTCCCCTGTTTTTAAACATTTGTTCTACAATATAAATTACATAGTCATAACCTGAATATGAATTAAGTTCTACATAAGGACTACAAATACAACTGCTGTATTCCTTACATACAACATATACTTTTTATGTCCTTTCTATGTTTTATGACCGTTGTGTGTTCTTTATGTCCTCAGGGTCCTGCTGCCTGCCCTGTCATGTGTGCAGACATGTCTGTTGCATTTGCTGGATATGAGCTGGGAGGCCGAAGATTTGTCGCTGTTTCAGGACATCAAACTGCCTGATCTTCTGCTCACCATGTCACAGGAAAACATCAGTGTACATGACATTGCCATCAGGTATCGTTCTCAGCCTTTTTGACTTGAATTCAACCTGATTAAATTTATGACACATGACCACAGCCAGAGGGACTTCAATTGTTAAAAGACTTCAGTATGAAAGGAGGAGAGAGACAGACAGTGGATGTCCAAATCAATCTGTTGACTTCTAACGTGTAGTTGTTGAACACGTCTTGAGTACTTCCGTGAGCTTTGTTGTTGTTAGTTGTTTTGCATTATTGAAACTGTAAGATAAGGATTAAGTGTAGATTACACACTATTACTATTATAAACTAGGTTTAAATGTATCAAATGTTTTATTTGGCTTCTCATCTCCTTTTCTTCATGTGACATGGTGGTGTAGTCAGTGGACGGAGGAGGATGAGATCGCTGACTACGAGAGGAACTGTGAATGGATGGATGAGTGTTTGGACGGCATGTTTGAGAAATGGTTTGACAAGATCAGCCAGGCCTCAGTGGAGGACAAGAGAAAGGTACAGATATCACATCAAAGAAATGTTTTCCTTTACAGTAAAATGGTAGATCACAAAAATAAAAAATGGAATAATGGAGACTATTAAATAAAGCAGCTAAATTAACACCAAAAGTAACTTTTGGGTGGAAGTATTGCATTATTATTCATGCTTGTCATGTTTATTGAATGTATTCCTGCAAAACAATGGTTAATCACTGCAAACACAAGTTAATGCCAGCATCCACATTTAAATTTTGATCTAGTTCATCTGTGAACAGTGTTTGTTCTCTCCAAAAGCACAGATTTTACACACTTCCATATGCAACCTACCCAATAAACATATTATATATTTTTGGGGCTCATTCAATGACCTTTGACCTTTTGCAGATGCACATGTTCATTGCACGCTACTGCGACCTGCTAAATGTGGAGATTTCGTGTGACGGCTGTGAGCGGATCGCACCGTGGCATCGCTACCGGTGCCTGCAGTGCACAGACATGGACTTGTGCAAGACCTGCTTCCTCAGTGAGTCGCTAACACTGTAATGAAGGGAAAGCAGCATTGTCACAAAGCATTATTTCCACTGATTTATTACAATTACAAAGTTAGATACTATTTCTCTGCACATTTCTCTGGAGTGCTTTTGTTGAATGGTTCTGCTCTTCTTGTTCAGGTGGTGCTAAACCAGAAGGCCATGAGGATGACCATGAGATGGTGAACATGGAGTATGCCTGTGACCACTGCCAGGGCCTTATTGTGGGCAGCAGGATTAACTGTAATGTCTGTGAGGACTTCGATCTTTGCTTTGGCTGTTACAATGCCAAGAAATACCCAGACAGGTAATACACGTATGGGGTGTGCAATATCATCTGTTTTAACGATGTGGGATCTATCGAATATGTCCCTTACTTCACAAAAACAATCTTAGAGAGTCCATGCATACACTGCGCGATGTAGCGTTTTAAGTTTAGGACTTCTGCACATGCACATTTAGATCTTGAATGCTTGCACTGCAAAATTTACTTTTAATAACATACATGAATATTTGTCTTTTGGGCTATTTTTATCATATAACATAGTTAAAGGGTTAGTTCATCCAAAAATGAAAATTAAGTCATTAATTACTCACCCCCATGCTGTACTAACCCTGTAAGACCTTCGTTCATCTCCGGAACACAAATAAAGATATTGTTGATTTAATCTGAGAGCTGAATCAGTCCTCCATAGACTGCCTAAGGAACTGGCTCTTGACAGCCCATAAAAGTCATTAAAGAAAAGGCTTAAATATCCCATGTGCCTACAGCGGCTCAATTATAAGTTTATCAAGCGTCGAGACTACTTTTTGTGCGAAAAAAACATAAATAACGACTTTATTCCACTATTCCATTACTTCCTTATTGGCTCCATTTCACCAACAAAAATCGTTTTAAACAAAGCCACAGCAGATCTGTTTTACATAACACACTGCAGTGTTTTGTAACTGAATGAATCAGTCCCCCTGAAGTGGTTGAATGAATGATTCAATGACTCCCTAAATATGAAAATCAAACACTCATTTGAATAATAATAATAATAATAATATATCTGTGCCGATCTCCCCTCTCCAGCCATCTGCCCACCCACCGAATCACAGTGTACCCTATGGTCACCATCCGCATCAGTGACCGCCACAGACTCATCCAGCCCTACATACATAACTACTCCTGGCTTCTTTTTGCCACACTCGCCCTGTTCACCTCTGAGCTGGTCAGCGAGAGAGTGCAGGACGGAGAGCCTCTGGATGATGTCACCCTTGGTTATGCCAGTGCTCTGCAGACCCACTGCTCTGACATCATCAATGAGTGCCTGCTGAAGGGACAAACTGGGAAAGGTAATCAGTATATTTGAATGTTCATGATCTGTTTGGAATTATATCGGTATGTGTGTTAACTAGAAATGGAAGTCTAAGGTGGTTTGTATGTATAGTTAGAGTTGCTGTTGTTTCCTGTAGGTTTACGAGCCTCTGCCTTGCTGTCCCTGCTTTCTTCAAATGAATCAGCCACAGAGAGTGAACTGTGTCCTGCGACGGCTGGTTGCTCTCAGGACATCAGCAGCACAGACACTTCCTCACTGCCTAGCAGCACTACAGCGATCTGCTCCCCTTTGCTACCTAGAGACAGAGTCAGTCACTGCACACACTACATTACTGAAGTTCTTTGCCTTTTTATTTTTTTTTTTAAATCTGTGACAACCCCACCCCCTGAAACATACTCTTTAACTTAAAGGGGTCATGAACTGGCTTTTTAAATTTTACTATATTGTTTTCTGAGGTCAATTATGACGTTCGCTTGGTTTTTACACTCAAAAACATCAAAATGAATAAGTAATAGGCTATTTTCTACCCTAGTTTTGAGCCTAGCTGAAAAACGCTCGGTTTTTATGGGCGTCTCGCATTGAAGACTTGGAAATAAACACCCACTGCTGTGAGTGGAGAACAGTTTTGCATATTATAATGAGTTTCAATTCACTCGTTTCAACTCGAGAAATTGTTTTGAAAACGTCTAATGTTGTAAATTGGCTACCGGAATAATTCGCCCATACATTTTTGACCCAGAGTCCGTGTGTTGCACCATTCCTGTCGGATCCAATATAGACGTCACAGGACCGTTCTTTAATCTTAATCGGTCTGTAAATCCTTGTTTACAAAACAATCCTCAGTGAAATGAAGTGAACAAATTGACAATGTTTTTCCCTCATCAGCTGGAACGTCATTAAAAATAAAGTTTAACCATGCATTCCTATTGGAATCCAGAGGAAGCTTATGCAGCGACTGTCTTCCACAACCAGGCACTGCACAATATTTTGTATTGCTCGGTAGTTCGATCCGGTTTGTCATCACGAGGTAGGCCTATGTTATGTAGCTATTCGTGTAATGCGCGAATCAGTAGGCGGGGCTAAACCAGCCGTGTTGAAGTAGGCGTTGATCTTCTTCTGTGGGGGTGGTGTTTTATCCTCTTTGACGACAGTTCCCCACTTTAAAAAACGAGTCGTTTGCTGAGCCTGGTGTCAATATAAGCTTTTATTGGACTAACAAGGACATTTTCAGTGCTGAAACAGGATATTCTTCTAATATGATGACCTCTTATAATATGATGTCAAAAGCTCAAGGAAAATTTGATTTCTCAGTTCATCACCCCTTAAAAAAAAGTACAATCTGCCCTTATGATCATGTTTTTTTTCCCTCTTGACAAGAAACCTCAAAAGCACGACCCTAATGCAGAAGGTGATGCAAGGAGGAGGAAGTTGGTCTCTGAAGATACATCAGACTCGTCCAGTGCAAGTCAGACACCCTCTGTGTCTAGTGAGGACACACTGTCCCCTGGAGTCAAAGGTGAGCTTGTGGGGATTTCGTTTTCTCTGAGTACTCTTTAATAATCAAGAGCTCTAGTCTACAGTATAATATCTTTATTTAGTCCAAGTTTGATTTCTGCTTTCGGTGTAAATTTGTTGCATTTGAATGTCTTGTGGGATTCAATCAAAGACAACGGAACATAGAAGGTTTAAATGGGGACGAAACTACTAGAGTAAAAATGTTGTAACGGCGTTATGAGTAGCTAATTTAGTGTATGTTATTTTTTTTGTGTGTGTGTGTCTCAGTTTCAGAGTCAAGTGGAGACACTATCACATCTCCTACCTCAGAAAATGTGGATGAATATAAAGACCAGGAGGAAAAGACAGCCCGGGGGCCGCTACAGGAACACGTGTTTGCTGAATGCTCCAGAGAGAGAATTCTGGGATTGTTGGCAGCCATGTTGCCTGCAACCAAACCGGTAACAACAAAGATTTCAGTTTACTTTGTAATTTCTGGCTTTTGGTTTGTTGGCAGAGATTACTTTTGGAATATTTTTGATTTGTAACCATTTGAAATACCTCTTTTTTTCACATTTCTTTTCTACGAAATATGCTAATATACAAATGTAATCCTTTATAGGGCAGCCCAGTATCTTTGTCCAGTTTGAGTCCCATCCTGCCACTGCTGTTCAGAGTGGTCATCTCGAATGCCGGCTGTCTCAATGAAACATACCACCTGACACTAGGTCTTCTGGGACAGCTTCTGTTAAGGATTGCTCCTGCTGAGGCTGATGCAGCTGTGTCAGAGGCACTGACAGATAAATTTGATCTCCTTACCCTCGGATATGGAGCAGCACTTGATGTTCCTGGTTGGAAGACCACTCAACTGCTCTTCAGTCTGGGAGCAGTGTGTCTGGACAGGTAGTGTGATACAATATGTAACATATGGCTGAATATAATGTGTATGAGAGGTCTTCAACCTGAATAGGGAGACAGCTTTTTACTGGACACATTTTACTATTCAATATTGTATAAATATTGTGCTATGTGCATTTTGACCTATAATAAAATGCATTTAGAACCATTTTAATGTATTTATGCTGCTTAAATTGTATATTACAAATAATTATGCCATTGCAAAGCCACTATATATATATATATATATATATGAAGAGTTCAGATGCAAAAGCCTCTAAGTGCCATTTGAAATTTTCTTCTAGAATGATCATTTTTATCAAGCTTGTATATTTAAGTTCAGTAATTTCACTTAAATGGCATTGAAGATTACCTATTAATTGTCATTTAAGTGAAATTACTGAACTTAAATATACAAGTTTGATAAAAATGATCATTTTAGAAGAAAATTTCAAATGGCATTTAGAGGGTTTTGCATCTGAACTCTTCATATATATATATATATATATTATATTTATATTTATTTTATATATATATATATATATATATATATATATATATATATATATATATATATATATATATATATATATATATATATATAATTTTTATATATAATTTTATAATCTTACCGACTCCAAAAGAGACAATGAAACTTTAGGTTTGCTGGAAGTTATTGTATTTTATATGTTTTTTAATTGCATTTTTTAACAAAATGATGTTTTATATAACACTTTTCACTTGTGTCTGTGTCCATCATCTGTCTTTACATGACAACAGTCGTATCGGTCTGGATTGGGCTTGTTCAGTGGCGGACATCTTGCGGAACCTGAACGTTTCCTCACAGTGGTGTGCTGTTGTGGCAGCTTTCACTGATCACTGCATCCAGCAGTTACCACAGCAACTTAAGAGAACCAACCTCTTCACTTTGCTGGTGCTCGTGGGATTCCCTGAGGTATGAACGGACATACCACACGTGGACGCTAACACATTTAAGATAGGCCTGTATTAATTAAATGTAGAATTGTATAACAATGTGCTGTTACAATAACACTTATTTGAAGATGCAAAAGCCCTTATAACATTTTGAAAAGCTGCTCATAATAAACGCGTCTCTTTATGTTAGGTTCTGTGCATGGGGACTCAGGCTGTGTTCATCGATAATGCCAACGAACAGCACAACATGATTCTGCTCAAACACTTCACTGAGAAGAACAGAGCTGCTGTGGTGGACGTCAAGACCCGCAAGAGGAGAACAGGTGCGAGTACAGCTATCAATGGGTTCTTCACACTTATCACATTCGTTTCTCAAATTTTCTCAGCTGTAAAAATACCCGAGCTGAACGAGTCTTTCAGCACACTCTAAAATCACATGACTGCCAATGATATTCAAACCCGCCTTCATTTACAAAGGGTGTGTCTGCTTTACTCCCTTGTTTAACAGGCTGTTTTTGTATGAAGGTACCTCTTAAGTAAACTTACTGGCTTCTAAGGCTTAAAAATATAACAGCAAATATTTGATGACTGCAATGCATATTTCTCTACTGTAAAACAATCATATGCTGAAAAAACAACAGTGTTTGTTGTGATTGAACTGGCTTTCAAATTTCAACCTCTGAAAATATGTTGTGGGTAGCAGAATTGTAAGTCGACGAAGACAGGATGTTCTATATACATTCAACTAGGACTTCTTAACCTCAAATAATGGCTGCGTAGAGGACATTTCAGAAACCCCCATGGTCACTCCAAACAAGTAATGGTAAGAAATTACATTAATATGAATCTCTGTGTCTACTATATTTCCTCTCAGTGAAAGACTACCAGTTAGTCCAGGCGCATGAGAGCAGCAGCAGGAATGATGTGGAGTCTCATGAGGGTCAGGTTGTGTCCCTGACCTCCGCCCACCTGAGCTCCTACCTGAAGAACTTCACCTCTATTGTGAGTCACCTGCTGCAGGTCGAGGTGGAGAGCAGCGCCCAAGATGCTGTGGAGGCCACCTGGGTGCTCTCTCTCGCTCTTAAAGGACTCTATAACACCCTGAAGGTATTCGGCAGACATAGTATATCGAATATACAATAATTACAGTTGTTATACACATTATATATATAGTTTCCAAATACATTTTGGGGTCATTATATAAATACACAACAAGTCATGAGTGGTCATGTTTCCCTCTCTTGCAGAAGCACGGTGTGGATAAAGCCCAGGAGGCCATCCAAGGCTCCGGCCTGATGCAGCTCCTGGTCCGTAAGTGCAGCAAGGGCACAGGCTTCAGCAAGATGTGGCTTTTGCGAGACCTAGAGATCCTCTCCATCATGCTTTATTCCTCCAAGCGAGAGATCCACTCCATGGCAGAGGACGGAGACACCGAGACCGATGGAGAGAAGGAGAGAGAGAAAGAGCATGACTCTGATCACTCCAGCTGCTGCGCTGATGATGCTGATCCAAACAGACCGGATCCTCTGGAAGGACTGGATGAAGAGACAAAGATCTGTTTCCAGGTTAGGCTTCAGACAGTCATCCTCTGTTTTTACCTCCTTCTGTTCTTCTCATATCTCTTCCAGCAGTTTGATATTGAATCATCAGATTGGTTGAGTTTTGAAATTGCTTCTCACCAGATGAATTGAGGAAGGAAAGAGGGTGTATAATTCACAGTACTAGAATATAGAAATTAGTATGTAGAGGAATAATTAGCTCTGATATTTGTCTTGCTCTTAGATTACCCATGATGCTCTCAATGCCCCTCTCCACATCTTGAGAGCCATGTATGAGCTCCAGATGAAGAGGACAGACTCTTTCTTCCTTGAGGTGCAGAAAAGGTGAGTTATACTTTGAATTAGGATTTCTGTTATATAGTCAAGTTTGAAATTTTATAACGAATGAGCTAAATAATGTGCATACCCCTTGCAGAATCAGAAATAATATATGAAAAAAATAAGAGACAGACATCAGAATTACTAAACGGGGCAAATTAGCATGAGCGCAATTCCAAAAAAGTGCCAATGGGAGTGTAAAGTTCTGCTCGTTATCACCTTGATTCATTTAAATACTCTCCTACCATAAATTTTGCATATGAAAGTGAAATTGTCTTTAGTAAATCTTGACAGTAGTTTATTAACGCCAAAAAAGGGTTTTCGCTGGCACAAGCTGTTAGTAAATCTGGCCCATTTGGGAAAATAATACATAGATACATACATATAGATTGACTGAAATTACACAAATCTGTACATCAGTGACTTCTTGACCTGTGTCCTCTCAGTGAGCGGTTTATTATAAAACAAATAATTCTGAAAATATTTCGTTCTTGCAGATTTTGTGAGAGGTGTGCAGACTTATTAATAGAATTGTAAAGTGTATGTAACTCATTTGTTTTAAAGGAGCTGTATGTAAAAAAATATATTTCAAATAATGATATGTTACTAGACATTAAGAAATCATGTTCATTTCAAATACTTATATCACTGACAACAGTAGTCCACCCAGGATATTGTCATTTAAAATGTGAAGGTGCACCCCTCAACTGATGTTGATGTTGTCATGTTGTGTTTTGGTCTGATGCTCCACCCTCCACCGATCTACCAATCACAAAGTCAGTAGTGTTGCCTTCGGGTTGCCAGCTCTGCTCTATTTACCACAGCTGCAGATACAGATGTGTTGTATAAAGAAAAAATGGTGGATCCTGTAGCCTATCTGGCAACCTCAAGTCAAGGGGGAGGGGATACACCGCTCTACAGTAATTTGAAAGTGATTGCAGTACCAGTTTTGGTCACAATCTTACATACGGCTCCTTTAAATGAAAATCAAAGACTTTCTCTCAAATTATCCTTTTTTCTAAAATATCATTTCGAAGGTTTGATGGTGATGCTATAAAAACCGATGAGACTATTCGTACGCTGGCACAGAAGTGGCAACCATCTAAACGTCCTCGTTCTGAGGAAAGAAGCACCAAGGCTGTAGATACTGACATCATCATTGTGCCCTGTGTGGTAAGAATAATTTTAAGATTAAACTTATATTTGAGTATATTTTGTGATCTTGAGTAAATTAGGTTAATTCACTCCACTTTCTTTGACCTTAGTCTAAACCCACCCGGTGTGAAAAAGCCACAGAAGAAACGAACGTCATCACACAGAAACTCATCACCAACAGCGAGAGTGACCTGCAGCTGAGTTACGCCAAACAGCGGCGCACCAAAAGCTCAGCTCTTTTGCATAAAGAGCTGGACGCTCGCAGTAACAAGGCAGTGCGACAGTACCTCTTCAAGGTGAACGAGGCCATTGCTATCCTGTACGCGCGTCATGTGTTGGCGACACTGCTGGCCAACTGGCCTTCTGACACACCCATCAGAGAGGAAGACCTTGAGCTGAGTGGAGCATCTCACATGGCCTACATACTGGACATGCTCATGCAACTAGAGGAGAGACCGATGTGGGAGAAGGTGAGAAGGGGATTTGTAGTCACCTGTGAGTGACATGAGAAAATTTACAGTCAGGAAGGTTTTTTTCAATGAAACTGTACATATGTTATTATTGTAACTAAATGTCTTCCTCACATATTGCATCTCAGATCTTGCAGAAGGTACTGAGGGGCTGCAGCCAGAGCATGCTGGGTAATCTGTCATTGACTGCATGTCAGTTTATGGAGGAGCCTGGGATGGCCGTTCAGGTCCGTGAGTCCAAGCACCCCTATGACAACAATACCAACTTTGAGGTATGAATTCCATTTTTTTTTTACTCAAAATCCCTTGTTCATGATTGTGTATTTCTGGTCCACTCAGTGTCATCCTTTGCATTGTCTCAGGATAAGGTGCACATCCCTGGAGCGATCTTCCTGTCTGTAAAGTTCGACTCTCGCTGTCACACAGAGGAAGGATGTGATGAGCTCCTGATGGCCAGCAGTACCGACTTCCTGCAAGACCTGCACACCTTCAGTGGTTCTCACCAGAAATGGACGGACTTTGAGATTCCTGGTGAGAGTTTGAGAAAGTGCATGTTTGAGTGCGAGTGGTTTATAAATAAATCATAACGGACTTATTTTACTTGATTCTGACTCAGAATTGGTCTGAATTTCTGCATAAATTGGTCATATAATTAAAGGAGAACTCCGGGCAATTTTTAAGTTAATCTTGATCATTATACCTTTGAGAGTAGTGTCAATAGAAAAAAAAAACAAACCAGATTAGTGCTTGCAACATGGAGCTTCTAAAGCTAATGCCCAGAGCTCCCACTCAGCTAAAACAGCAGTTATGGGGGCATATACATAAAAAATGTCTTTGTGCCTCTTAACAGACACAAAATGCGATTAAAATGTCTGTCCAACATGAACATGGCCCTTACACGACAACAAGATGCATTTAGCAACTTAGCCACCTACATAGTGTTTTAGACGGCTAGCTGTAGTCTCGTGCTCAAGTCCCATGGGAACTCAGTTGTAGCTGAAAAAAGGTAGATAGAAGTGTAGTGTGCAGGTGGGAGGAGCGTTATAATGACTGAAAGGCACATAGATTATGTCTTCTAAATATAACAATACACATGAACATCTTTATGAGCTAGTTCGTATTGTCACTCACATACATTCACTTTTACACATGCGGGGCTATTCAAACGCTCATAAACTAAGTGGAAAACAATGTATAAACGGAGTGCTACTGACTTTACAGGCACGCACACAACTGTAGCAGATAAATCGTTACAGTACTGCTGGCATCCGTCCATGTTCTCATTCAGTGGGCGGGGATCACTGACTTGCATGACTTTTCCGCGGCACTGATTGGCTCGCTGGACGGATGCTGTGACGAATGCGCCAATTTTGTAAAGCAACTAAAACACTTGAATATAACCCTAATAGTGGCCTTTTTTACAAGCGTAGTGTGTGAGGAGTGAAGATTGAAGTTACTCACAAGTGATGGTTCGCTTTCACATATGTTTTCCTGCAGCTGTATATCTGCTGACTGTAGTTACAATGACAGATGAAAACCATAATTTTTTCCTCTTTCTCCTCTAGGGGACACTCTCTACTTCAGGTTTATATCAGATATGAGTAACACAGAATGGGGCTACAAGTTCACTGTGACTGGTGGCCATCGAGGACGCTTCCAGACTGGTATGCTTTTGCAGTCCTTTACTTAATAACTCTTGATGCGTTCAAGTGCTTTTGTTGTCGTAATGTGTTAAAAAGATGGAGATCCAGACCTGTTATTTAGCAAAAAATCTTTTAGATTGCTTAAGTCATCTGCTACAGCGAGAAAATGATTTATCAAACTCAAACGGTGAATAATATGTTGTTTATTTTCTAGATCATGAATAGTACATATTTTTACCTTTCACGACTCTTGCGTTGCTCTCCGCCATTTTGAAAAGGTCAAAGATTATGTCATCTCGGCAACTCGTGCATCAAAATATTCTACGAGTTGCCCAGTGGAAAATACCACATGAGGGGGGTTCGTGCATTTTCCACGTCGGCTTTTGGTATTTACTATAATTACCATAGCACGTGAACACACCGCTAGTTACAGAGCTGATGCCGACTGCTGATTGGTCAGAGAGAAGCTGATCGCGCCAGATGGAGTATTTAGAATAACCCCGCCATTTTTAAATAGTTTGGCAAGAGATAGTTACTAAACTTACTAAACTTATTTCAGAAGAATACGCCGTGTTCAAACGAGGAGGTGCAGACTTTCCTTTGTATAAGATTTGTATACACGCATATAAGATTACGTCACGGCAGTTTCATGCGGCGTCGCTATGACGACCGGTTACTATTTGTGGCGGTACTGCAATGGAAAAGCAAGCCGAGTCGAGTCGCACTGGTACTAATAATGGAAACGCGCCAATAGACTAGAGCCAGCTGACCAATCAAAGCAGACTGAGCCTTTCGAAAGGCGGGCCTTAAAGAAATCTAAACTAAAACAGATGCTGCAACAATGTAAATTATTAGAAAAAACATTTTTTTGAACATTAAAGAATGTAAGTGTATTGTATCGGACCTCATAAACAATGATGAACATAATAGGATCCCTTTAACTAATATGGTCACTTTTATGTTTTTGAATTTGAACAGGTTTTGAGATCCTGAAGCAGATGTTAGCGGATGAGCAGGCCCTCACTCACCTCCCGCTGTCTGACATCTGGGAGTGGCAGGTGGGCGTGGCTTGTCGGCAAACTGGAAACCAGCGGCTGAAAGCTATTCATCTGCTGCTGCGGCTCCTGCAGTGTCCGTCTCAATGGTGCGTCCCTTCTTACCTTTCTGATTGTGCTTTTTAAAAGCTGACAGTGTTTATTAAAACCAACAAAAGGCTGCCGCATCATCCTGCAGTGCTTTATAGAGATGAGGCAGCAACTTGCTTTCAGAACCTGTCAGGTCAGTTCTGCACTCTGTGGATAGCAGGTCCGACTTGACCCAGTTTAACACGCCTCAAGTGAGCCTCAAGATCTTCCTCTCGCTCTGCAACTTTTCTTCTTGTTCCTGAAAATCGATGAGTTTTTAAAATTGAATCAAGGGGCCGATTTTTAAGCACACAGATATTGTATTTCTTGTATTCACACTTCTTGAGTGGTTTATACTACTCTGGCTCGTTCTTTAGTGTGTTTTGTTTTGGTGAGCATCCAGATTAACACAGCTTTTGCATAACGCACCTGACAGTGGCTTTCTGCTTTCATTGTTCCCATGGCAACAAGGTCACATGTCAGGCTGATTTGCATAATTTCCATGGTGTTTGGACACAGTTACATCATCATCAGCAGCAGAGAGGCCGTGTATGAGAGAAATAGAGCCATTAACCTGTGGTGTCAGATGAGTTAGCGAGTTTGAGGAATAGCCCATGCAAATGACCACCTGCTCTCCGCAAGGGGAACATTAATCGGGTGAATGAGATGGCCACATAGTTCAAATATGAGTAATGATAAAGCTAAGATCATTCAGGGGGTAATGACCTCACATTTAGATTGTTGTGTGTGTGTTAACACAGGGGTTGTGACCTTACACTTCTGCGGCCGCTGTGGCAGCTCTTCACTACTATGGAAAGTGGTTTGAGTCAGGACCCCACCAGCATCACGGTTCTCCTTCCTCTTCACCGCGCTCTCACAGAGCTCTTTTTCATTGCCGAAGCAAAGGCCATGGTGAGTGACCATCTTCTTCCTCTCAAGCAACTCTTCTAAAAACATTCTTGAGAAAGAAGCGTTCACCTTAGGTACAAATCTTTTCGATTAAAGCTGATTAGCTGTTGAAAGGAATGGTTAACTCAATAATGAACATTCCCTCATGTTTACTGTTCACAATCACGTCTTTCCAACACCAATAAAATCACTAAAACTCAATTAATTAAGCCATCATATGGCAAAAGAAGCGTAAAGAAAAGGAAAACAGGATTTTGGAACACCATGAATTTATTTTCATTTCACTATTCCTTATTTTCATAGTTATTTGAAATAGTTGCATGCTTTTCAATACTTATTTACACTCCGGTTCAAAAGTTTGATGTTAGGTGCCACAGCAAATACACTTTTATTGTTTTTATTTCAAATAAAAAATCTGTTTGTTTGAACTTTCCGTTCATCAAAGAATCCTGGAAAAAAGTATCAACTTAAAAAAAAAAATTTCAACAATGATGATTATAATTTTTTTAACGAGCAACAAATCGGCATGTTATAATGATTTCTGAAGGATCGTGTGACACTGGAGACTGGAGTAACAATTCTGAAAATTCAACTTTGCCATCTTAGAAATAAATTACATTTTACAGTATATTAAAATAGAAAACAGTTGACATCAGGTGAGAATATCAGTCATATTTTTGTATGGTCTCATTTAAGGTGCATCATTTGTCTGTATCTTTGATTCTTAATCTTTATTTCATCATTTATTTTGGTATGCGTATTGGTTCGTACATGTGTAACAAATGTTCTGTCCTTCAGACAGTGATGATAAAACTGTGACAAATATGTCCCCTTCCAAAATTCCTGTTGCCCCATTGAGTTATTTATCCTGGTCTTCCTCTGTCCGGACAGTTGCTTTTTATGGAGCATATTTATTGAATTCTGGGAGGCATCCAGGTGACGTTCAAGACAAGTAATTGATTTGGCTGTCTCAAGGAAATAGTTCTGTGATAGAATGTGAAAAACTGGACTGGAGAGCAATAGACTTTTAGTGTCAGATTTCATTCAGTATGAATCATGCCAGGGTCTGTGAGTGTCTGTCAGGGGAGCTGCACTAAAGTGAGTCTTCCCAGATGCATTTGTATGCTACACTCAAACTCCAAAAATAATAGAAACACCCACACTGAAACATACAGCCCTGCCTTTGGCCTTAATGGCTACATTTACATTGTGTAGTCTGCAAGACTTGTTTAAGTATTATGGCTATTTGTAATGCATGTCATGTTTACCGATGGTGGATCCTCAGCTCAAACTCAGTTTAACTGGATCTCTTGGATCTCTTGTCTAAGATCCATCACAGATTGCATTCATATGGGTACAGACTTCTATATGTCTTTCTTTGTCCATCTCTAGTTTTTTCATGTGAATGACCAAAGTATTTTGGCCACTTTTCACTGGTTAACAATTAGTATTTGAATGCAATGAATTTTTACCAATTGCTTTCAAGGTCATGTAAGTGAATGTATGAAGTAAGTTTCATGTATGTTCATAGCAGAGTAACCACATGTGTATTTCGTCACATAATGTTTGACAAGCAGTGTCAACATACTTTGTCTTAGTTTTAAACACACACTTGTTTATAATTTGGAACGTAACAAACATAAACTGTGGGAATGATTTACCTAGTGTTTTGCCATATTTCTTCAAAAAGAAGAAATATTTGATTGAATATTTGACTGAAGAAATATTGTTTGATATTTTTGCTATGTATTGCAAGGACAATTATACAAATGTAAAAGTGGCTTCAACTTCCAAATATTTTATAAGTGCGTGGGAGAGACAAAAGTGGGCGCTAGGGGGCGCTAAGACACCTCCTTGTATTCAAAGTAAGTCAAAATAATCTTCAAAAACACCGTATAGTCACACAGACAGTTCAGAGAGATGCGTATGAACATATGTATTCAGTACATTTATAGAAATAGACAGCCATGTCAGGTAATGTCTGAGTGAATGGCGCTCTTTCTTTGAGCCTGTGAATGGGAGGAAAGTTTTATTGACTATACTCTTTCATCACTGAGCCATAATGCTTTAACAGCCAAGTTGGACTCGAATTTGAAGTGGTTTGTTTGTGTGTGTTTGAATGAGATATGTTTAAGTGAGCATTAGAGACAGGCAAATGGATGAAGTGAGTGTTTTGAGAGTGTTGAGTGGTTACGGCAGTAGATACTCAATACTGTTTGGCCTCATTATGAAGAGCCTTAATCTCTACCACAACCGCTGCACTTCTCAGAACTTACCATAATGATTTCAAACATCTCAGCAGCCAAATGATCATGACTGATCTATTGTTTTTTTTCCTGTTAGGCAATGCTATAAAATGGGCTCAGAGTACTGAACTAATGGGAGATTGTCAACGTGTATTTGAAAGAGCGTTTCAGAATGCGAATACTCAGCTGTTGCAACGTTTATGTCGGAAATGAGACGGAAAGAAGAAAAAAAACTGATAAGACGTTCAGACTTGCCATTTCTTCCTCTCCTGTAGTGTAGTAACACACATTTCTGCTGGATGACAAAAAAAAAAAACCCTCCTTCACAGAGGAAGTGGTTTCGAATGTGTTCTGACATGACAAAAGCTGCAGCCTCTCCACAGTCTTCAGAGAGTTTGTCATGAAGCGTTTAGATGTCGAGATGCTGTTCATTTGGGTGTAGACTAGAGGTAAAGTACGATCTGACCGGCTTCTGTTGACGGCAATCCGTTCATAACTCATCCAACTAAAGCCATCAAAGCTGAGCTCTCAGTAAGGATGTTGTTAGACAAGGTTAAGGAGGCTAAACAGGATATTGCAATGGTTGTATATTAGTTTTTTAAATGTTTTTATCTAGAAAACTATTTATTTACATTAAAGGGTTAGTTCACCATAAATGAAAATTTACTCACCCTAAAGTTGTTCCAAACCTGTATGCATTTCTTTCTGATGCTGAACACAAAAGAAGATATATTGAAGAATCATGAACCAAACAGTTGATGGGTCCCATTTTTTTTCTATGAATATTCTTCAAAACATCTTTTGTGTTCAACAGAAGAACAAAATTCATACAGGTTTGTACATGACAGGATTATCATTTATGGTTGAACTAACCCTTTAAGTAATGTTTTATTTTTATTTTACATAATCTTTTTCCAGCATGCTTACTGTATTTAATAGATGCATATAAAAATATATATCTATTTGTAAATGTAACTTTTTTTCTATTCAAATTATTATTTTTTTTCGTCATTTATTTCTGTGATGGTAAACTTAATGTTCAGCATGTCTTCAGCATCACATGATCCTTCAGAAATGATTCTAATATACTGATTTGGTGCTTATTAATATCACTGTTGTGCTGTTTATTATTTTCATGGAAACCATGATACGTTTTTGTTCCAAAATTCTCTGTAAATAATGAAATCCACAAACCTTTATTTGAATTAGACATCTTACGTAACATTATAAATGTCTTATATGTCTAATCATAGTGACTGAATACTGATATCTGTATCAAAAGTTCCCTTTAAAAAAAATTTAAGGACAGTTACAATAACTTTTGTGCTGTTTTTGTTCAGTTTCCCATTTTCCATTATCATTCGCATTTCTAGCCTAGTGTGCCATCTGGAGTTCATGAGCACATTTGAACAATCTATGGCTAATTCGTGCCAATTGGTGCACGAGTATGCATTAACCTTATCAAACTTGTTGTGTGTTGTTTATACATACTGTCGAACAAAGTTTACTTTCACATGAACATATATTCTGATTCTTTTTCTGGGTTTGTTTTAAACAATCTACTTTACTGTATTGCTAACCATATTTTCCGTAACGTTTATATGGGCTTTATGGTTCCATGCACCCTCAAAAGTTCCCTGGAGATTATGTGTAACAGAAATTGGCTTTAGACTTTGATCAATGTGAAATACCTGGAAGAGTGCAAGTACTCCTACCTCAGGAAATTAGATAGCAGAGGCGGAGCTGATTTAGATGATGTCTGGTTTGATTCAGAGTCATGTCATCAACAGCATGGTGCTGTTCCAAACCCCAGATTAACAGCTCATGTTGAGCCAGTCTATGGTAAATAACAGTCTAACTGGCTTTGAATTGAACTGGCCTTTCATCAGATCGCTCTCCTGGCAAATGCTGTAGTATAAATTCTGATGTTTTTGCAGCTTGTTTTCTATATCAAATGTGTTAAGTTCATATTGTGGGTGAATACTGAACCTGGTATGTGTCTTTTCATTTGTCCATCAGGAGCAGGACGTTCTACAAGAGTACCTTCTTGCTCTCACTACCAATGAACAACTGGTAATTCGCACTGCACAGGTAAGACAACCACAGCCCCTATGGTGTTCATAATTGTTCCTACGGGTCCTTGAAATCCTTGAAAGTTTATGGTTCTGTAAAAAAAAATGTCAAGGCCCTGGAAAGTTTTTGAAAATAAACATACATAGATACTGGTCCTTGAAAGGAATAAAAAGGGAAAAGGGGGGAAAAAAAATCCCTATTATTCCCTTCGGTCTGCTAAAGTGTTATTTCGCAACACTTCGTGGAACATATGCCATAAACACCACCTCTATATCATTAAAAAGTAGAGAAGCAAAAAGATGGTTTCCCTTGTAAATAATAATGGACTGTCAATTCACCTTTACCACATTTGCTGTAATTATGTAAACAAATATTTTATAAGTAGCGTGAGTACCAGAGATTGACCAGTTTTAGTAATTAATTATGTAATAATATTTTTAATCTGTATATACCAATTAATAAGTTGGCATATAAGAATAGAAAGATAACAGATCTTGTTATACAATATACAGTAAGTAAGGGTTGTGCAGTTGAAGACAAAGAAAGGACAAGAAACTGATGCAGCTATCCTCAAATGAGTACATGTACGGTATAACAGGAGCCACGTTGGGTTTTCAGTGGCATTGGTTTACTGCTTAAAGTAAGATGTGGTGGAGCCTAGTGCAGTAACTGCTGTAAAGCTGCAAATTCACAGGAAAACCACAGCACAGTGAAATGGGGATGTTTTTCAAATGGATAGATGGATGGTCTCACCATATGTTGATGAGGAATAATGATCCTGTAATGTCTAATGATGTGTAAAGCTTGTTTTATCTGCACAACTTGATGACTGACAGTCATTGTACGGAATTGATGCTTGATGAAAAATTAATGAAAGTGTATTTTATTATTACTATACAGTAGCGATCGCGTTTGATCATTTCTGTTGCTTCTGTTGCAGTAACATTCATGAAGGCAATTTGAGAAAATACTTCTCTAAATGTCTTACTTTCTCTAAAAGTAGGAGTCTACAACCTTTGTTCACATTGAGAGATAAAGGCAATAGTGACACAATTGCCTTTGGAGAAATAAACATTTGTGCTCCTCATCACCTGATGGCTCTAACCAAATATTATGCTAAAACAGTTGAACGACAGAAAGGAGATACTGATTAAAAAAAAAAAACACCTGTGTTGACTCACATGTGGCGCATTTGTTCCCATTCTCCATGTGTGTAAGAGTGTGTTTGTGTGGGGGCTGAGGGCAACTGTGTTGCTTTTAGTCATTAACCCCATTATCGCGTTGGGCGTGGCGCAGCCTCATCTCCGCCACAGGGGCGGCTAAATGACCACATTGTGATGTGTAGGACGGGATTAATGCTCTGTATTTATCTTCTCCCTAGAACCTTTTTAGCTTCAATACAAAACAGGCTTGTAATATTCATGACAGACAGCCAAACAAGTGGTTCATGTTGTTAACCAAATAGTGTTTTTGTGCCTAAAAAGTTTTTAAATGCGTTGAGCAGTGGCATATTTGAAGTGTGATAATGGTGTGTTTGTGTGTGGGTGTTTTTGCTGAGCTCTGAGGGCCACAGGTGTGTGTGAAACGGTTTGATAAATTACCCACAATGTTTTGCTTAATGGTTTTATTCTCTCTCTCTCTCGTTCTCACTGACTTTTTCAAGCTTTTGTTGCCTTCCCCTCCCCTTTTTTCCCCTCTTTCTCCTTCTGCACTCACATTTCATATATTGTTCTTTTACTTGTTTTATTGCATAGGCGCTGAAGAACATCGCAGCCATCAGCCTGGCCATTAATTACCCAAATAAATCCACTAAGCTGCTCAACCTGTCCCCGTGAAGGAGGGATGAAAGAGAGAGATGCAGATGAAAGACGGGAAGCTTGCCAGAGCCCCATGGGTGTACGGCCTTCTGCGCTCTACTGCTGCAGTGGGAACGGGCCACATACGTTTTCCAGAAAAATCCACCTGTAAACCCACCCGTTCACTGTTTAATCATGAAGTTAGTGGCATGATGACGTTTCGTGTCTCTTCATAATCATAAAAGTTTCCTCTTGAAATGACGGCGAGGGATATTGACTTTTTCTTCCTTTTTTGGGCTCACATTGTCTGTTTTACCCCTTTTTAGAGAGTTTAGTGGGCCGTGCCAAATTTGTTTCTTAATCACATGTTCTTTTCTCCGCCCCTTGGTTTTCTTTGCCACCGTGGGCAAGACAATCGATCAAAGTAAAAACAGGTCACCTTCCCTGCCTCTCGCACTCTCCCTGGACACGTCGCCCTAAAAATACAAAGCTGCCGACGCAGTCTCATCCTTCAAAGTGGCCCGAGACTACATACAATTCACAATATTTCGATATCTATCCAAAACCGTGGGGCCTTGTCTCTTCCGCCCTCAGGAGCCTGATGAGCTGATGTTTGTTCAGTACTAGCAGCTAGCATTCACACTTGAAAACCACATGCTTCTAGACAAATGGCGGCTGGTGTTTGCGAGTAAAATAAAAAAGCGAAACAATGAGTTTGATGTGCCATTCGAGTACAGAAGGTGCTGTTTGCCTTAAGAGAGCAACTCAAAGTGATCTTTCAACTGATTGTGGGCCAGTTAACAAAGCTATGAAATGTCCTAGTGAGTTGAATGTCAGTGCTTGTGTCTTACATTGTCACGTCCCAGATCCTCAACTCACTCGTAGTGCGGCATATCTCCAGGAAATGTAGAGCACTATGTACAGAAATATCACTTTATGTTGTGCTGCATGAAACACTGGACTGAATTATGATGTCCATTACTCTTTGGGGCATATTGGTTGGTGTTTTATAGATCTATTCGGTTATATTACTGCGGTTGGAGAGGTTCTTGAGTGTTTGATCTGGTAAATGATACACATTCATGAGTTTAGTGGACGGTCAAAAGGTGCGGATCTTGAACATCCATCAAAGCGGTTTCCTTCTAATCTAGCGATTGAGACTCACCAGTATTTTAACTGTGGTGACATGGATACGGTTTATGGACGTTGTGTTGCTTTAAAATTATATATATATTATCTTTGCAGGGACATTTTAGGGTGAATCTTGAGTGAAGCATTTGATTGGCTAACAGAGAGATGTGTTGCTGTTTTTGCGGTCACATAAAGGTTCTTAGTTCTAATCAATGTTTATCTAAATAGTTAGCCTATTTTATTAATTGTCCTTTTTGCCCTGTAGCCAAGTGTTTCTCTTTTTTATGAAATATAGCTTTTTGTTCTTGACAGGGGTATTCAGGTCTTTGATTTTTATTTCAGTTTGATTTCATTTTAGTTGGAAATGGATTGAGATGGGAAGTTATTTATGCCAAAGAATCATTGTTGTTTAAAAAAAAGAAATGTATATTTATCTTCCAGAAGAGATATTGGGGGTGGTTGGTGGAGGTGGTGTTATAATCGAAAAGAAAGCTCCAATGACGGACACAGATCCTTTAGTCCTCGATGTTTTTGTTTACATACGTACTAGCATGGAGCGCTGGCTACGTTTGGTGGCCCTGCTCAGCCTCAGTTCGGGTGGAACATTTCAAAATGTCTGCCAGGAAAATTTCCTGTCACTATAAAGCCTCAGATATTAACAAACGATGTGCCTATGTTCGAAATGAAGCAATCTTAATTTAATCTTCATATCATTGTAAAAGTCCTCTCTTCAACTATATTTTTAAAGAAAATTATATAGTTTAATTTGAAGCATTTTCTATCTATTTTATTTTTATGAATGTTGTTGGGTTTTTTTTCCGGAGTTTATGGCTTCAATTGCTTTGAATTTGACATGAATGTATATAGTTGTGAATATGGACAATTGCATAAATAATTGATATGAAAAGAATTTTTCAATTCAGCCCTCCACATTAAAAAAACAAATGTCATAACAATGTATTATATTGTTGTAAGTTTACACTTGACCCTTTTGAATTGATTTGCTATGTCACGCAAAAAGAAAAAAACTGCTCTGGGTTGATTGCTCATTTGTTTTTAATTAAAAAAGCAAGATATGCAAATTCATGTGCCTAAGGGTTTTCTTCTTTTACAGAAAGTTACTTGAAAGTCAAAACTTGAGCATGTTGTTGGCAAATTTTATAACAAAAAAAACATGAATTGCTACATTGTTGCAGCAATATTTATTTTATTTGACCTAGTTTTGTAGTCATTATAATGTAGTTTAGTTTCAGTTTTTTGCTACTTATTATTATTATTATTATCATTATTATTTTTTCAGTTAACAAAAATGTTTTTTTTTTTGTTTCTATTAACGTAAACGCTGCATTAAGCTGATTTAAAGCTACACTGTGTGATTTTTACCCCCATCTAGCGATTAAAAGGTATATGACCATCCAGTTAATATTAGTTTCTGTTCCTCTCAATTCCGTTTTCATTGTAGTCCAAGACTAACATGGCTTCCAGTTCGACCTCGTCCATGATTGTTAACTCAAACGTAAACGCGAAAGGCGAAGCTTGAATTAACGGGTATGTCCCTCTTTGGCTAATGTACTTTCAAGATGGAGGGGCAACATGGCGACCGACATTAGAACCCCTTACCTGTATATATTTTCAATGGCATATTATACACTCACGAGAATACTTTATTACTTGAAGGAAGTAAATATACATTAATGAGCACACATATTTTTGAAAGAACTAAGTGTTTTTAGCTAAGAATAAACTAAAAGTGTTACACAGTGTAGCTTTAAGAACATTTTGTTTGTCGACTTGGATTTGTAGAGTTAACTTGAATTTATTTTGCTACTGTAAATTATTCCTTGCCTATTTTACTTTCTTTTGAAATTTTGATCCTTTAAGTTGAAATCACAAAATTTGCCATGCAGCTTTCTATTTAAGATTAATTTTACAGCCATACTTCTAGCATATTGATAGTCCTCAAGGTTTATATCGCTCTGACCCCGAAAATCTTTCCCATATTAAATTCCAAATAACAAAAGCCATCACATTTCGTATGTAGCTATACTTATAAGTACTAAATAAGACATTTATCAGTAATTTCTGATTTGATCCTTCTTTTTCCCCAGTGCTCAATTAATCTCAAACTGCCTTACATATGGAGCCTGAAGCCTCGATTGTGGCTTGCTACTGAAAATTATACTAAATTACACATAATCCAGTTTTTATGAAACTTGACTAAAACTTCAATAAAATGTAACAATTACAAGTGCATTAAAAAAAATCGTGCCAACATGAGGTTTTTGTGTTCGTTTCCCATTTATTAACACCATTCCCAGCATCCTGATCCAATTGAATACAGGCAGCAGAGGTGTCTGAGGTCTATTTGTTTGTGTTTTGGCTTGGCAAACACATGGACCCTCCCTTTAGTAATACAAATAGTCCCTTCCATGTCAGCATTTTCTTCCCTCCTAGAATGTAAACCATCTGCTGTTTTATTGTAACCGTTCGCCTAAAAATAGGCTGTCGCTTTCAAACAAACACGTGACAGAGCCACACCCTGGAACTCATCTTCACTAATAAAAGTGGACAAATTTACCTCATAGTAGCACCAGTGTTTCTCTCTGCCTCCCTCTTTCTCTCCATTCACAGAAACACTGAATGACAGACGTGTCACTGATGATGATGATGATGATGAGGATGATGGTGGTGGTGATTGTGCTGGAGAAGACAGTGATGATTCAGAGGAGCTCTAAACTGTAACATCCCCCTCATTACCTGTGAGTCAGCTCTCCTCACACCTCCTCTCCCGCTCCCTGCCTTCCCACGAGCTGGACACCAGCAGTGAGACCCTACAGCTGCGACAGTGGAGGGGGAGATGAGGATGAGGATGATGATGAAGTCATCTGGAGGGGGTGTGAGGCTGTGGGTTTAAAGAAGTATAAATAGCCTTTGACACCGGGATGGTCGCGAAACTCTCTCTTCACACCAACACCTCGGATATGGGAAAAAGGGAGAGGGGGGTAAAGTGAGAGAGTGAAGTGAAAAACGGAGTAACTGATAATCTGTAGATGTGCTGGTCCCGAGAGGGGGTGGGTGGCTGTGATTCAGGCTTCGCTGAAGAGGAGTCCGGATTAATGGTGCTTTCACAGCAGATGATTTGTGTTTTGGCTCTGCGTCATGTTATGCAGGAATAAGGGCTTGCACTAGATGAATGCAGTTGTTTTAGAAATGAGCTGTTTGGTTTGTACTAGTGCTAATATTAGCATTGTTTAGCCTATAACTCAAACTTGTGCTAGTTGCTAACCATTTACAGTACATACAACTGTAGCCATACAAGAGAAGAGTACATAACAACTGCAACTGTTTGCTGATTTGTTAAAGGGATAGTTCACTTTGAAATTAATTTTTGAAATTAATATAATGTTTTAGCTTACCTCAAGGGCATCCAAGGTGTAGGTGACTTTGTTTCCACAGTATTTTCAATTTTGACATTTTTCGGTCGAACCGTTGTTGTCTGTCAGTCATATAATGCAGGTTTAGGGGGTCCACCTCAAAGAGCATGCACTGAGAAGTCAAAATTAAACATGATTTAATGACTCGTGAATGTAAGTACACACGGATGGCCTAAGACACGAAACGAGCCGTTTGTGTGAGAAAACGGACAGTATTTATATAGTTTTTACCTCTTGTTAACAGCTATGTCGAACTGATCTGAATCAGATGTCCAACGTTACGCCGGAAGTGATCTCTCGCGCGTCTACGTCACGAATTGTTTACGCAGAGATTTCGGAAGTTTTACCTTTCACTAAACATATTTAGATATATGGGAAATCGCAATGGAAGACGATTTCGATATATATAAATATGTTTCGGGTATGCTCTTGACGCGCGAATTAACGCAAATTGGTCAAGCGTCAAACTAGACGCGAATTTGACGCGCCATTCGAGTCCGGTGTGAACGTAACATCAGATTGCAACCAATTTTTCCAAGAGCGTTCGTGCTTGAACACAAGAGCGAGCACTCCTGGTACCGGCCACACTGAGACTTTCAACACACCGGAGTAAAGCATCACACAACATGCTGGAACTAATGTAAACTCCCACTGCAACGTTACAATAATAGGCTACTTTTATCAGCCTGACGTTGAACTAATAATATGTTAATTTTTTATATAGCGCCTTTCTAAGTTCTCTGAACTAATGCTCCATGCTCGTACCATGATAACGTTACATTGGCTGCATTTAACCAGCATGTGGTCTAGCATAAGGCATTTCACTAACTATTCATGTATCTTTCACTATTAGGCAGCTGTGTCAACATAGTTGAATGTATATTATGATAACGTAAACGGTTTGTGAACTAGACTGAACAATTTCAGTGTAGCAGTTTGTGTTGAGTCTGTGTTATGCTGGAGGCAGGTCGTTTTTGAGTGATATCAGACTCATGTCATCAGCTGCAGTGCCGTCACATAGACTGTATATAAAAAGGAGAGAGGCTCGGGATCGCGCATACACGTCACATCCGATAGAATTAGTAGAAAATCTGACCCGGAGACTTCACTTAGAAATAGGAATACAGGCCTTCAGAGTTAATAGCAAAACCCAACAAGTGGATCATTGTAATGTGTGATTACAACCCCTTCACACACATCCAATAAAAAAAGGATTCATTTTAGAAGAAAAGTTACATATAACGCCTTTAAATCATAAGAAATGTTGCCATCAGGGTAACATTATCTACACTACTTTTTATTCGCATGAACCAGTCACACTCTTAGGAAAACAGTGATACTTTCATAGATGAACAATGGATGCGAGGACTTGATTCTTATTACACAAACAGGACGATTTGTATTCTTTTGGGATGCAAAAGCCTTTGAAAACTTTTATGAGTGTATGAATTCACTGAGAATGGCCTGCAGTTGTCTTTTACGACTGCAAGTCAGAAACAAAATGTAATTGCACAACAATGCTATATTTTTCTAAACTGCTGATCTCTTTTGTGTCTTGCTACCATAATCTTGTACTCTTTACATGCTTTTTTTTTTAGATGCTTTGTATCTCGTTATTGTGTCCCATCTAGTACTAATGGTTTTGACATTTAAATGCTCAGTAAGCGCATTTGGGTGTCTACATGCTATTGGCAGTAAAGTGTATGCAACATCATATGTTTGACCAAGGAAGTCTTGTTTAAGGTTTTAGCTAGTTTTGTCAGCTAATAGATTAACGTATTTGCATAGGTTTACCAATGTACATCATGATTATATGTTCAAAATGATAGTTAAACAGCTTGTGATCCCTTAGAAGCTACTATAGTTTAGCTAAATTATTCATCGTGTTCATTAACAGATACGATTTCTTTTTCTTCAAATGTCTCAGACGCTATCCCTAGCGGCATGTCTTTTTAATGTCCACTCACGAAATGAAATCGAGTCGAAAGTGCCGTGCGAAATGAATCTCATCGCTGTAAGTGTGCTCTAGAGAAAAGCAATGATCTGCTCTCTGACTTCTGTCAAACGCTGGAGGTTTGACTTCCTGTATGTAAGAAAGAGGCTGAGAGAAAAGGCTCGCTTTGTGTGTGTTTGGGGAGAGAATATTTGCATTTGTTTTCAATTCTCTGATGTCAAGCTCCATTGCAATGCCTATAGGCAGTGCAGGGCCGTGCTGAGATGATCTGAGGCTGAGCTCTGCTTCACTGGAGTCAGCTGCCCTCCGTGGCTCGTCTCCTGACACTCGAGAACTATACACATCAAGTCTTTCTGTCAATACACTACAGCTTAGTTCAGTTTTTTCCTACTTAATTTGCCTTAGGCAGAGCTAAAGACGTCATTGTGAAAATTGTTCTCTTTTTGTCTCTGTATTGTTGCAATATGACAGTTTTAGACAATTTTTCCTGTTTCTCTCTTGTGTATGGCACATTAGGCAGTATATAATGCATACTGTCATTCAAGATTGGGGTTGGTAAGCATTTTGCAACGTCTTCTGTGTGCAATGCCAACACAGTCTCATAAAAGTGCGTATCTATACCACGATTGGCATTTATACGACAAAAATGTTTTTTGTGTGTATATGCTACGCACTGAAAACCCCCTAGGTAGGTTTAGGGGGAAGGGGGGTGGGGAGTTCGTACTTATTATACGGCAAAAAGTGCGTATCATATGCACGCGAAAAACGCGCACCATATACACGCTAAAACTAGTTATGACATTCGTGCAAAAGATACGAACTTTCATGAGATCGGGCTCGCAATGCTCATCGTGGCTGCATTTTTATGATCAATAAAATAGAGTAATATTGTGAAGGGTTTTCTGTTTTAATATTTTAAAATATATCTCTAAATATATAAAACAACTTGCAACATGTCATGGTGATTATTATTATTTCAGACGGTGTGCTTCACTGCTGTTTCATGACCACATTATACAGTATTACATGGTGAATTCAGTAATAAGCATTCAATTATACTCTTTGAACAAAAAAAGCTGTTGCTATTGTTTCATGTTCATACATAAACAGTCATTGCATTGTGGGATACAGTATTCCTCATGTGTGGTTGTATAGTGCACATTTGCATAGGGAGTTCTATGCAATTTTGCATACCTTAAAAATAGTACAAGTAGAATGGCAATATGCCTCTGAACATGGCCTTAGCATCCCTGATGAGTATGATGGAAGACTTTATAGCTATTCTTCCTCCCTTTTCTGTCCTTGTAGATTGTTGAAAAAAATAAAACTGTCTTTAGAGCGTTCGTCCTTCAATAGGACATTGAAAAGAGGTTACTAGAGCTTCTTCATTCAGCAGTCGTGTCATGCAGAAACACAGGAAAGTTGTTTTTTATTGAACTTTTTCACAAGTATAAAATTGGAGTCAAAGGCAGCATTTAACAGTTTTAGCTTGTAGTCATTTCTTTACCAACAGAATGAGCACTTAGCCACGCTAACCCTAATTTCACATGTGGCACCCCAAATCCTCTCATTTCTCAAAGAATCAAACGTAGCATTCCATCACAGCAGAAATGACATCACATCAGATGTCACAGACTTCTAAGAACTTCATTAAAGGAATGCCCCATCACAATACTAATGAGACCTACTTCCTGTTTCCCAAATGTCACTTCTTTAGAGACCTGCCAGCAAGCTAATTGGCTTGTTTAAATAACCCACGAGAGCGAGACCCCGCTCAGCCTTTTAACCCAGATTTAATGACATCACAGAGGGACATGTCTGATTGCTCTGAGAGACGCAGGAGACTATTTTAGATTCGATTTCTCCTTTAGCATATGTTTGATTATTCGTAATAAGGGCTTTTGGGTGCCTTGTTGTCATAATCCGCCCCGTTCCTCTCCTCTATCGTCAAGGAAACAAGCCCTGGTTAATAGCAGCAGGTATTATGACCACCACTCAGGTCTTCAGTTAATATGTCCATGCTGTTAATGAAGAAATCAAGAACAGTCTAAAACTGGCCACAGTCCATTTAATGAGCATTTGATGCGTATTGTACACACATTTTTGGCTTACCACCCACGAGCAAAGTCGTGTTTACAAGTCACAAGTCCGCAAAAAGGTCCAGATAGCAACACACTCATGAGAACTAGGCCACAATTC
Source organism: Cyprinella venusta (assembly GCA_038021265.1). NCBI lineage: Eukaryota > Metazoa > Chordata > Actinopteri > Cypriniformes > Leuciscidae > Cyprinella > Cyprinella venusta. The sequence continues at coordinate 33,964,580 of CM075865.1, read as the reverse complement.
ATACAATATTGTGAAAATGCAAAGTAAGACTACACATTTTGTACAATCTTGCAAAAATTATTGGCATTTTATTCTCCATCTTGAACAAATGAATGTCTTTTCATGATACTGGGTTGGTAATAGTCCAAATGACAACTAATAATAATTTATATGAGATAGCGAAAATGTATTGTAACATGCCACTTACATTTTACGAAAACACTAGTAGGTTTTGGTTTGATTTGAATTTCGTTAAATTTAAGATTTAGAAATGACGTTTCATAAGACCGGGTTAATCAATAGATGAAAGTCTCACTTGGAGATTAAATCACGGAAGAGTACAGGGATGGCCAACAAATCTATACATCTTGAATATCTGTCGACTTGTAGAGACCTTTATTTATGGCATGATTTTAATAAGTAGATTAGAAAATTGCTGAGATTATTTTCTAGACTAAATCAAACTGACTTTAGCGAAGTCGGATTTCAGCCTTTCTCCTTCTCGTTCACTATCTCCATCCGTCTTCCCATAAGGATAAGGCGCAGCAGGAGTTGGAAGGGAAGATTCTCAGCAGATGGATAGAATATGTTGATTAGAGGATGAAAGAACTGGAATAGAGGTTAATGAGAAAAGACCTATAGAAAAGTCCAGAAACATTTCTTGACCTTTTCCTCTCATCTACCCACAAATGTCTATCCACTCAAGGTAAAACTGTGGGTGGAGACCTTCTCTGAGAGCTCTAGTTGTTCTTTCACCAGTACATGTTTCTTCACTTTTCCTCTGATTTGCAGACTCTCTCTAGCATGTGTTGCGTAACGCCACCTACTTCCCTGAACTTAAAACACTTGAGGGCTGTACTGCATGAGCTTGATTCATAACCGCATTCAAATTCATATAATACAGAAGGAAAAAACATTATTTTTTATGGTTTACTTAAAAGATTTGTACTAACAATCTTTTTAAAGCATCCCGGTGCTTTCAGAAGCGATGATATTGCTATTAAGGAGGCTGAGGTGAAGTTCTGCTAGTCATGCTATTATCTCCTCAGTGAGCTCTGAGGATCTCTGTAATGTTGACTTCACCCACTCATTGGTTTATTGTGCCAGTTTCAGTAGAAATTTCTCATTTGCCAGGTTTCTGAGAAGTTGCCCTTATAGTTCTGTCATCACTTACCAATCCTCACGTCCTATGGCTTTCTTTAATATGCTGAACATAAAAAATTAGATATTCAGCAGAATGTGCAAGCTGCTCTTTTTCCATACATTAACAGTGGATGGGGACATTTTGCCAATGCACCTTTTACTGTGTATTGTTCCACAAAGATGGTGAATGGGACAAGGTGTCATTTGGGAAAGACAGGATGATACTAAAACACACCATGTTAATGCCTGAGTAAGAGCTTGATGTGTAATTGTGATGTTCAAATGTGATAGCTTTGCAGCGCTGCAGTCTCTGGTAACCTCAAAACATCAGGACTACTGAAATTTAGGGCTACAGGACTGCAGTGTCATCGCTCCAAATCTAAAACAGACAGCATAAAGTGGGGCGGAGAGTGTTTTGCATCCTTTCTTGAGATTTTCCCTTTCTTAAGATTGTTCAATTGTGTATTGCTATTATTATTACTTATATTTTTGGAGGATTGGGTGAGGGAGCATCAGCATCAGCGAGAGGCATTTCCCATCAAACATTTCCTCCGCTTCAGAGTCATGAAGTACAGTCCTTTTAGCAATAATGTCTAGAAATAGGTATTAGTTTGTAGAATTTGTCTGCTAAATATACTGATGCCTTATCTGTAAGTAAAGAGAACGGCACACACCCACTTGACCAACATGAATGTTTCATTTAATTTACTTAGTGAATGCAAGTTGACATGCACAAGACATTACTTAAAGAGATAGCTCACCCAAAAATGCAAATTCAGTCATTATTTACTCACGCTGGTGTTGTTCTAATGATGCTTGACCTTCTTTCTTTTTCAAAGAGATATTTTTAAAAATGCCCCACACATGTTCATTCCTATAATGGAAGTGGATAGTGACAAAAAAGGTGTAAAATTATCAAAGGAATGATCCTATACATTGTATTTTCCAAGTGTTTTGAGGGAAAATTTAAATGTTTTATTTAGCGAAAGTCCTGACCTTATCCATTGGTCTGCTGTGTAGTGTTAATGAGACTGTATTAGCACAGCATTTCACACTGGCTCGCCAAGAAAAGCAGACCATTTTGAGAAATCAAGATAATTAAAACACAAAAAAGAAAAGGAAAGGTCATTGAGAATTTGAACAACACCAGGGTGGGTAAATAATGACTTATGGCCGTTTCACACCGCAAGCGACAGCGCAAATACATAGTCACTGCAGCTGCAGACGTGCAAGTGTATTCACACTGGAAACGTTTGTGCAGCGTCACAGCAGCAGCTCCAAACCGACAGATGAACATGTTCTTGAAACATTGGGTTCTCAGACAACTTTTTGGTTTTAATTCATTATATGCCAGTATTAAACTTGCAGAATATTTGTAATAAAATTGTTGACTTACCATCTGCAGAAATAGCAGAAGCAATTTCATCCCACGCTTTTTCCTTAGAAGATATGTCCTTGTAGTAGAGCCCGACCCATAAAGGATTTTGAAGGCCGATACTGATACTAATATTTGTTGGTTTTAAAATCCGATATATCGGCCAATATTTATTTTTTTATTTTTTTCAGAAACGTGCAAAAACATTAACAGATTTCCCTAACATTAGTTATTTGTAGTTATTTATGAGTTTTAACTAAAATAATATGATAATGCATTTTAAAAAGAAACTTGTTTCTTTTATTGTCACAACAGAACAGACTGATGATAGTGGCATTAGCTAGCTTTGTGGTCAGCTAGTCTATGATGAGCCATAATTTAGCAATGGATTACGTCATACTGCAACTCTAACACTCATGACATGGTTCAAGCGTGTTTCGTCCGTTTTTATTTTATTTTCGAAATATTCATTTATTATAATATTTTAACTGTATTATTATTTATTATAAGGCCATTATAACTGCAGATACCGATAGTTTGGAAAATGACTAATATCGGCCGATAATATCGGTCTGGCTCTACCTTGTAGTACCTATTTTTTGGCTCATAAAGCACTACATGCTTCTCGACTTCCACGATCAGCCTCGTATCATCTATTGCTGTACAGGTGTACATCATCATCTGCCCATGTGCACTATTTTTTATAATCATAACCATACTTTCACCCAAACGGAATGATTAAAACAAGTTTAAATGGGTAAATCTTCTACAAATTTTTTTTTAATCCTCGATTCCTTTTTTGACATAGTCCAGTTCTTAAAACACACCACATTTTGAGCATTTGAGCATTTTGAGCACTTTTTGTGTGAAATCTTTTTTTTTTTTTTTTTGTCCATCAAAAGTGTGCTTTCACTTTAATTGAGCATCAGCAACTAAGCAAAAATACAGCCTGCTCACGCGCCACTGCCGCTTGCGGTGTGAAACGGCCGTTAATTGTCATTTTTGGGTGAACTATCCCTTTAAGGACAGTAATGTGACAAATGTTGAACCAGACTAAGACTAGGACTTTGGGAATCCATTGAGAATTGATTGGGTTGTAAAAAGAGGATGTTACATACCAGAATACAGCAATGAACATCATTTTTCTTACTTATTATCAAGACAAATTCGTTTTGATGCTCGAATGGTGTGTAAATGTCTAAATAACTGTCAAATCGTTCACAATAAGATCAGGAATATGCATTAAAAAAGTCATTTTTGGAACGTTTTAGTCCTTGCTCCGTCTTAAATCTTAAATCTTCAACAGTGCAAAGACATGAAAAAAGAGGAGGAGAAAGACACCTGGAAAGGCACTACTGGGAACAATCAGTCCAAACAAATGACAACAAAACTGTGTATCAGAAAGAAAGCAATTGTAGAAGGGAGGAAAGGAGAGTGTACAATATAAGAGATAGAGGGGAGGAGATAATAAAGGACGATTTTCAGGATGAGCTTGGTGCATTTCTATTATGGTAACTGGTTTTACGCAGTGGCCACTGGCCATGACCTTCACTGGCTGACAGTGCAGAGGTTTTTTTTTCATCTCACTCAAAGCAAGGAGGATGTATTCTCTTCTTGGCTGTACTTAGGGGTCACCTTCATAAATGATGGATTCTTTTGGCAGTAGTCCTCATTTTAAGTGTAATGTTCTTCAGTTGAACAGCTTAACATCTATTCTTTTAAAGGGATAGTTCACCCAAAAATGGAAATTCTGTCATCATTGTTGTTCCTAATTTGTTTGACTCCAAGTTGCTGTTTTGTCTATTTAAGGAAAGTAAACTGTGACCTCCTGGTCCTTATCCATTTGCATTCTATAGATAAGAGCATCTTGGACATTTGTGTGTGTGCGTGTGTTTGTGTTCGTGTTCCACAGAGAAAAAGTACAGGGCTTTTTTTCTTCTCATTTTTGGGGCAAAATATCCTTTTAATAGCACTATCTATGCAGTGCTTGTCAGCCAATTGTAGATGGAATGAAATTCTATTTCAGATAGAAACAGGATTTATTTCACAACAGTGTCCTCTGTGTCTTGCTCCAAAGCACATTTCACTACTACTATATTGGTCTTTCTCTCAGAACTGACTTCACCTCATGCTCAGAAGAGAGACACAGACTAATTAGCACATGCTTCGCAGCAGTGTTACGGATGAACGGGGGTTCGAAGCTCTCACTGCGTGACTACAACCTGACACTGCACACTCCAGAGGAGATGGCTAAAAATGCTGAAACATGACGCTCTGTCGACTTCGGTCTCTCTGTACTATTCCACAGGCTTTGTCTCACCCATGAAGGTCTGACCTTGAAAAATCATGAACAGGACATGATAGTGAAAGGGCTTCATGAAAGTTTTAACTCCGGCACCCTTGAATGTGCCAATGGACCCGGTGGTGAAGGCAACATAACAGCAGGATTCATGTGCATGTGTTTTAAGAGAGAAAGGAGATGAAGACGTCTGTATGATCTGCCGTGGACAGCTGGCCTCAAACAGAAAAGGTTCTGTCAAGAACACCTGAGCACTCGCAAAGAGAAACACATTCAGCAAGTTAAATATGCAACCTCTGTCATGCACATGACTGACATTGTAGGGGGTAGAAGTGCCACTGACTCCTGCTTTTATTGTTTACGAGTCAAGAGAACTGTTCATTTTTTACGTTTATTAACAGTACAGACATGTTTGTTAAAGGGATACTCTACTTTTTTGTAAATAGGCTCATTTTACAACTCCCCTAGAGTTGTAAACAGTTGGGTTTTACCGTTTTCTAATGTATTCAGCCGATTTTCGGATATTTAGAAGAATATCAGTAACCAGACTGTTTCTGGTCTCATTGACTTCCATAGTAGGAAAAAAATATACTATGGAAGTCAATGAGACCAGAAACTGTCTGGTTACTGATATTCTTCTAAACTCGGCTGAATACATTCGAAAACGGTAAAACCCAACTGTTTAACTCTGGGGGAGTTGTAAAATGAGCCTATTTCCAAAAAACAAAAGTGGAGTATGCCTTTAAGCTCCGTTGTTTCTCAAGGCCATCAAATGTTTATGACTTGTGAATAAATTAGACATTAGCATTAGCTAGGTTTTTCAAGCTCACTGCTCTTCTCTGCCTCACAGTGTTGGTTAACTAGCAGTTCCACTGGAGCTAATTACCAAATTGAAACATTTAGTTGCAATATTGACCTGTTTGTTTGAAGCGTACAGCACTTTGGATGCACATGTGGGCTGTGCGTTTGTGAGAGTGAAATGGAGCTTGCCAAAAAGAGTTGAACTGAATCAGGACGATGAGTCATTTTGCAACTTTCAAATTTCTGTCCAAGTCCTGTTCGCTGGAGAATTATTATAATTAGCTTGTCTGCAATATCTCACTTTTAGAAAATAGCTTCTAACATTTGTTTCTTTATGATCCAAAAGAAGTGATGTTATCCCACATTTACCCTTTTCATGGATATAGTGCTTGTTCTCCTGTTGAATCGATTCTGCCTGAGACTAGCCTGCTATCTTAGACAATGCAATGCATTTTCTATTAGTCTGTAGATTAAGGCCTGCTGTGTGAAAATAACATCAAACTAAACTATGTTAATAAACTAAACTCATTTTTGTTGCTATTACAGGAATTTATGCATTTGGCAGGTGCTTTTATCCAAACTTACACTAAATTGTTTAACATTTTTTACATTACATTGATTTTACCATTATTTGTGTTCCTTAGGAATTGAATTCACATCTGGTGTTGTTAGCAGCATGCTGTATCAGTTGAGCTATGAGCAATTGATGTAAAACTACATTTCCCAGAATGCTTGATCATTCTCGTTCGTAAGCTTGTCTCTAACCATTTATCTATGTGTCCTTCTGCCCTACTACCAAATAAGCCTATTTGCATGTCTGAGGTCTTTTGCATTGCAAATCGGCATTATCTCTCCATCATCTTTTCATTTTTACTTGCATCTATCCATCATTTTGAAGGTAGCATTCTCTCATTTCTTCTTGGGATGTCCACGCAAAAACCCTATTGTGTCTCACACTTGCAACTGAAAATAAGCAATATCACTCATCCAAAATATGTGTTTTATCTTTGGCTCAGCCTGTTAGTGCCTCCTTCTCTACCGCATTCCCTTTTTCATTCTCCCTCCCTCTCTCTCATAATCAGGCCATCGTTTTATTTAAAGCCTCCAACTGCCATTGTGTTCCACAGGGATGCTTCGGCACAGCATATCTGATATAAAGAGAAAGAACAAACATAGCTAGCCTAGCACAGCATTTTTTAGCAGTGAAAGAAAGAAATTTTAACTCAATAGTATACATTACATATACATATATTGCCCCCAACATGCCATTTCTAGAATAAAAGTCTGCTTAAATAACACACAAGCAATGACATTTTTTCGTGTCTTTATTGAACTTATAGTGTGAACAATTCAGGGTGAAAAAAGTATGTGAACCCTTGGATTTAATAACTGGCTGACCTTTGTTGGCTCCAATAACCTCAAGCAAAAGTTTCCTGTAATTGTGGATCAGTCAGGAGGACTTTTTCACCAGTGCTCTTTACAAAACTGTTTCAGTTCAGCAATATTCTCCGGATCTCTGGTGTGAATCGCTTTCGAGGTCATGGGCCGCATCGGAAGGCGTATTTTGTACTGCTGATGCCATTTTGTTGTTGATTACTCCTGTGATTTGGGTTGTTGTCCTGTTGTCTCATCCAAATTCTGTTGAGCTTCAATTTGCGAACAGATGGCCTTACATTCTACTGCAAACATTCTAAAAAAAAATAAATAAGAGAATCGTTTTTTTTTTTGCTGATGATATCAAGCTATTCAGGGCACCAAATTTAAAGGCACCAAAGCAACTCCAAAACCATGATAGCTGATCCACCATTTAGATTATAGGTGAGATAAGTTTTTGATGTTGTGCTTGCCTATTTTTCATTCTTTATTTTTTTTTTTCTTCCTCACATACAGCTCAACTTTGATTTAGTCATTCCACAGAAAATGTTGCCAGTAATGCTAAGGAACACCCAGGTGTTCTTTTGAAACTTCAGATGTGCATTAATGTTTTATTTTGTCTTTGAACAGCAGAGGTATCTTCATTGTATTCACGTAAACTTCATTCTTGTTTATTGTTTTATATATCATAAAAAGAAATGTGCGTGTTTCCGATTTCTGCAATCTCTGATTCTTCTGAAGATTTTTCGTCTTTGCAGGACGTCCACTCTTGGGATGAGTAGCAACAGTGCTTAATATTCTCAATTTATGAACGCCAAAGCGTACCTTTTTAAACCTTTACAGTTATACAAGTCAACAATTCTAAATCTTTGATTGTAATAGTAAGATTATTCTCTTATTCTTAATTTTATGTCTTCTAAGAACACTTTTCTGGAACGTTTTAAAAGGATAAGGCACCAACATTTTTTTTTGTTTTGAATAATTGTGACATGAACTTTACATGAACTTTTAAAATCTCTTTTGTTTAGATCAGACCAAAATTCTAGAAGTCTGGTTTTTGCCTAGTCTGACTAACACACCTAGATAATGATTTTCAGCAACTTTGTCAATAATCTAAACAGCTGTCTATATGAGCACCATTCATTGATTGCACAAAAAAAACATGCATGTACACAATCTCAAGCCACATTTAATCTTTCAAATATTCGATTATGCAATGTGTCATGTGTATTTGATAAATGAAGGCTGTAGCTCGACACGCACTAACCCGCAGTGGCTCCTTTATAATATGCAAACTGATTCGTATTAATTGGAATCTGATTCTCTTTTGGAAAAGTCCTCAGCTTTGGGCTTCACATACCTTTTTTTTTTACTTTGCACTGTGAATAACGTAACGCTGTTTGTGTGTTATTCGTTTAACCTTTGTTGTTACATACGGGTTCACATACTTTTTCCTGATCTACTTTCTATGTGGACATCTATTGTTGAAATGTGTTTGTAGCAATCATATGAATGATGCCACACACTTTCTGTGTGTGTGTGTGTGTGTGTGTGTGTGTGCAGGTGGCTCAGTCGCGAGCTGACATCGTGACTACTTGTCATCCCATCAGTAGGTTGGATTTAGTGTAGCATTTACGTGAGCTTATTATGACTATGTGCATAAGTAATCAACAGCGGCGCTAATTGTTTTGGACATATCTGCTGCCCTTATTATAGGGATCTGAAGGGAATGTGAGGTCAGTTGCTGTGTGTGGGTTTTAATTGCATTTGCATGTATTTGTGTGTGTGTGGGAGAGAAGGGTGACTGTGGGCATGTGCTTTGCATGTGTCGAGTGAGTTGTTTGTATATGAGTTGGTTTGTTTGTGTGTGTGTGAGGTGTAAGATGGAAGAAAGCAGGCTGAGTCATTGGTGCTGCATTGGTAATGGGTGCTGGATAAGAGAAAGGGAGGGAGGAAGGGAAGCCCACCCACTGCCTCAGTATCACAGACAGCAAAAAAACATGACAAGAAACCAGCTGGATATGCAAGAGAGGAGAGAGTGACGTGATGCTGTGGGGTGAGGGTGTTTGGATGGAGTGACCAAATGAGGCATGACGATGACGCACTGTTTGATGGCTATTTCAGTGAACAACTGTGATGATGAAGATTGATTGCCCCTTATCACTGAGCTGTGTGTGCATCTGAACTCATCTAAACTATTAAAGAACAAAACAAATCTCATCTCTGTCTCTTTTTTCCCTCTCCTTCTCTTCCTGGGAAATGGAAAACAGTCAGCAGCACAGCACATTTTGTGAGAAACGCTTCACTTCCCCCTCAGTGCTGAAGGCTATTCATGAGCTGTGGCAGCTCTTTGTATGCAGGGGTGTTTTGGTATATTTCATTTCAAGAAATCTGTTTTTGCATTAAAGTTTGCACAAGTATGTTGTTGCGGCGACAGCTAATTAACTATTATTTATTACTACCGACTAGACTAGTTTATTCATGGAAACCTTACATTCATTTCATTTCAAAACTTAAAGCGTTTCACCCAAAAAGTCTGTCATCATTTACTCACCCTTGTGTTGTTCATCTCAAGAGAACAAACCTCATTGAATATTGCGGAAGGTTAAACGTGCTGTGTAAAAACATGAGAATGACCCACATACAGTGGGGCCAAAAACTATTTTGTCAGCCACTGATTGTGCAGGTTCTCCTACTTAGAATAATGAGAGAGGTCTGTAATTTTCATCATAGGTACACTTCAACAAAAAAATCCAGGAAATTACATTGTAGGATTTTTAAAAAATCTATTTGTAAATTTTGGTGGAAAATAAGTATTTGGTCACCCACAAACCAGCAAGATTTCTGACTCTCACAGACCTGTAACTTCTTCTTTAAGAAGCTCTTCTGTCCTCTACTCGTTACCTGTATTATTGGCACCTGTTTGAACCTGTTATCTGTAAGACACCTGTCCACGCAAGATTTCATCCCATGGCAAAAATCCCAGAAGTAAACAGAGAGGCCTGATGAATGACCTGTAGAGAGCTGGGACCAAAGTAACAAAGGCTACCATAAGTAACACACTACACCGAGAGGGACTCAAATCCTGCAGTGCCAGGCGTGTCCCCCTGCTTAAGCCAGTACGTGTCCTCTCTTGTTATTCTAAGTAGGAGAACTTGCACAATCAGTGGCTCACTAAATACTTTTTGGCCCCACTGTATTTAAATAATCTCTTTATCAACTTTTTGAAGTGTCAAAGTGGTAGTTGTGTATACTTATCAATGGAGGGGCAGAAATTTCTCAGGTTTCATTAAAATATCTTCTTTTGTGTTCTGAAGATGAACTTCTTACGGGTCTTACGGGTTTGGAACGACTTGAGGGCGAGAAATTGATGAAAGAACTTTCATTTTTGGGTGAACTTTCCCTTGAAGTTTAACTGATTGACAACTGAACTTAGTGAGCTTTTTGATTTTGAATGTCATTTTGCGAATAAAGCGCGTTTTCATCGCATGCATTCATAAGAACAAAACTGTCACTGTGGCTTTTTTATTAAACAAAGTAATATATACATATATATATATATATATATATATATATATATATACTGTATAGTGCATACTATATATTACCGGTGCTTGCGTTTTAGAGCACATAGCTCTAAACAAACTTAATGTTTCCTAGCAAGTAGCAGATGCCTTGTCTTGAGTGACAGTGTTTCAATCATTGACAGCAGGCTTTAGCACTTGCTTTTCAGAATGACCAGTGCAACATTTGAGATGTTATATAATGCTTTGGTCTGATGACTTTTCTGAGCGAATTATTCAGTCACATGACTTGAGGCAGTCTTTTTGGTCCATTTTTTTATTTTATTTTTTTATGTTTGTATGAATTGTAATTCCATTGTAATTTATGCACACTTCATTTTACAGAATAATAATACCGTAATAAGAAACTTTAAGCAAGACTTTAACTTTTTAACATTTTGTTCCCATTTTGCACTTTTTATGTGATACCCCTAAATTCACATATAAATATATGGATGGAAACCTGGCTATACTGTAAAGGTCCTATATCAATTATGAATTTCACTTTCCTAACAGCTATATCTCTCCAAATACGGCTGAGCCTGCAAAACACATAATTAGGCCCATTTCCCTTGAATACCTCCATGTCATGCCGCACTGAGCGCCTGCCACTGATGCCAAAAGCTGAACGCTGAGAGCAGCACACTTAGAGTACGCTGTAAAAAAATTAGTACAACAATTACATGATTCATAGCACAAAATGGAGGACATACTCAGAGACACATACTGAAAATACATGTTATGTACTTGAAGTTGGGAGGGTTTGTCCTCAAGCGATGGATTACAGTGAATGGTTGTGAGATGTGATTGACATACCTAAGGAGAAACTCTATCTTTTAAACTGGCTTATTGAATTCAAAGCTGAAATAAATGAAGTTAACATTGATAATTGTGGGTTTAGAGGCTTGAAAATTCATCTGTTGTCAGTTGATGGTGTAATCCTTTGAGCCATGTCAGATTGGAGTGAATGTTGAATTTTCACTCCAGGATCCTGACTTTAAATAAAAAAAACACTAGGGACAAGATATACTAACCAGGGCAAAATAGTGTGAGAGAACAATTCAAATAAAGTGCTGATGGGAGAGGAATGTTCTGCAAGTGCTTTTCACTGCGTGCCTTTAGCAAATCATAGATTTTTAATGCCAAAAGAGGGGTTGTGCTCGTGCAAATCTTGCCCTAGGTTTCCAGACATACTATAGCTGTTATTGACACAAATGAACATTGCAGTTAACACTGCAGCTGTAATCACAACTAGAGCAGACTGCTGTCCAAATTTCTCAAATAACAGAGCATATGATGATGATCTAATAAATCTAGATTTTAAATATCCACTAAATAGATTGTGTTAATGCCCTTCTGTGAGCTTTATCTGAATGCATGTATTATCTTTTGGTATCCTCAGTTTATTTATTATTATTTTCTTTTAAATTTTGTTTTTTGGGCTTCATAAACTCTTTTTAACTACATCTTATTTTATGAGACATCTAACAAGTCCAATTTATTTATGATGGACATTGCATTCAAATATATTTCCATCACTATCTGCCCTTGTCTAACTTTACACCATAATTTAACTCTTTAGAATTTGTAACTGTCGAAAACAAAACAACAAAAAATATTAGACAGTGATTTGAATATTCCCTGATGTCATATTCAGCTTGGCATACTTTTGCATGCTAAGCTTTGTTTGATTTTCAATCTTGAATCCTGTTTGCAGAGGGTCACATCCTCCCTGGGAGGAGCTCTTTGCTTTGTAGCGCAAAATAAACATCTACAGACCTGTAAGCCAAGAGTCAGTGAACTGCGTCAGTGAAGCCAAGAGTCAGTGAACTGCGTCAGTGAAGTTAGTCTAAAGGCCAATTTACTTCTTCGATACTTCTGAGTAGGGTGCACGCAGTAGGTACGGCGTAGCGTATGCACAGACGCGTACCATACCGCGTACCCTTCGCCGTACCCTGACGCGCACTTCCTCATCAAAAATGTAACTACAAGTCGCGAAGACGCGGACCACAAGATCTGTGATTGGTCAGCTTGGTAGCATCGCATTTCCTCCTACGCATTTCCGCACGTACCATCTCACGCATTTCCGCATGTACCATCTCCTCCGACGTCTTCTCTCATTTCTGCCTTTTAGTTTTAGTAATTTCACTAAAATTAACTGTTTTTCCACCTCTATAAGCTCCAACTCCAAGATGATCCGCTTTCTTTCAGTCGCCATTGCTTGTAGTAACCTAGCCGCGAGGAATCTAAACACAGTGGAACATTAAAACCCTCCACCACCAACTAGCATTTCGGAGCAGTACTGCAGAGAAACCAAGACCTGAACGAAGAAGTATAAATGCTCACGACGGCGTCGCCTACGTGTGTAGCCTACGGCGTACACTACGGCGTACCCTCGACGCAGAAGTATAAATTGGCCTCAAGAAGTCCTCAAGCATGTTAGACAACCCAATCTCACGGCAATTCATACGAATTTTACGAGGTCGCTAATTCATACGACCTCACGCGTACGTTTTTGCTAAATCGTACAAGTTGCCCAATTCATATGAATTCGCACAAATGACCTACCCCTGACCCCACCCCTAAACCATCCCATCAATTGGGTTTAGACAAATCGTACGAATTCATACGAGTGAGGTTGTACGAATTTGTAAGAATTAGACACCTTTAAATCACTTGTACAAATTCATACGAATTGGTCGTGAGATGCTGTTGTGTTAGACTTGAATTCAATTCAATTTCACGGTCTCGCATCACACACATGACCAGCGTTGGCCAATAGTGAGCCTACGTGTGACATAGCTCTACGCTATCGCACTACGTTAACTGACTAGAGGCTCATAGAGAAGGAAGTGAATAGTTGAAATAAAGTCGTTATTTTTGTTTTCTTTTTGCACACAAAAAGTATTCTCGTCGCTTGATAAAGTTAAGATTGAGCCACTGAAGTCACTTGGACTATTTTAACGATGTATTTAATAACTTTTCAAGGCCAGCAAGTTTCAATCCCTCAAGAAGCCTATGGACTAGTATGCAGGAGTGATCCAGCTCTCAGATTTCATCAAAAATATCTTAATTTGTGTTCCGAAGATGAACGAAGGTCTTACGAGGTTGGAACAACATGAGGGTGAGTAATTACTGACAGAATTTTTGGGTGAACTAACCCTTTAAAAAATATTTTAATCATGGCATTCATTTATTAATTGCAAAGATAGCTCTGAATGGGGATGACAGGAGAATTGTATAACAGTCATAAAAGTTGCATCATCAGTCTGGTTATAGATAGCAGAGCTGGATCTGTACCTTCCTCACAGAGAAGAAATTTCTGCTGTACATGTGTGTATGTGTTTCTCTGAGAGAATGGATTCAAAGGCATGGTGTGTGATGGAGAAAAGTTCTCTTCACTTCCTGTTGATAAGGTGCGGAGGGCTGCTTATTTGACATTTCCTCTCTGCAGCATTTAAAACATATGCTGCCAGACCCCTGATAAATGAAGAGAGCAGTCTGGGCCTTCTGCCTTGACATTCCCATTTTAATAATGGGAATTAGACAAAGTGCAGCTATTTTTTCTTCTTCTCATGGTCATGATAGAAAGAACAAAATTAAGATGAAGAGATATTAATCTTAGATTAGTTAAAACATCAACTCATCTCACCCCTCCAGAATTATTGTCATTTCATTTGAAATGAGGTTTACTAAATACTGTTAGTCATTTGAGGCAATGGAGAATATGACACTGTGATCAAAACTACCAGGAAAAACTATTCAACGACATCTCATTTTACAAACACTGTAGCACGTCTTAAAATTTATCTTTGTTTTATCACAATCTCAGTGCAGGCCTCAACCATTTAAAAAAAAAGTCATACGGGCAAGAGAATGACACATCCCAGAGGACCAGATCTGCCACTGGATAGAGCTCACATCCGCCCGAGATGTTTCATATCTAACTCTCTAGATCTCTAAATCCAAACCATTCTCTATTCTTAGTCTTTAGGGACTGAAGTTATGCTGTCTTACAACAGAGTCTTAGAACAGGGAAAAATGCGGATCAAGATTTCCATAAAAGTATTAAGCAGCTGTTCTCAACATGTTTCTTGAACACTGGATATTCAGCTTTTCAAAAGTTGTTTTAAAATTTTTATTTATTTAAAAATATATTTAAATAAATAAAAAATAATATATTTTTATTATTATAAAAATAATATATATATATATATTAAAAAATATATTTAAATATTTTTGACTTTATAATTCTTTTTATTGAAAACTTTCTTTTTAGTGAAAACTGCTGAAGAATTAGTTCTGTACATGAGCTGCTGTCTGACTGATTTATAAATAGATGAGCTGCATCATTAAAGGGGTCATATGTTAAGCAACTATTTCCTTGATCTTGTGAGATAAAAGATAGTTGTTTAATAAAAAACATACAGTACTTTGACTTTCAAAACTCAAAACTTCCTCCACAATGAAAAAAAGATGATACATATTGAATATTAATACCATAAGACAACTCACATTTACTTCTCATGCCTATTGTTCAGGGGAAAAAAAGCATTCTTTAGAGAACATTAAAAAGGTTATATGAATAATGAATGTCTTTGTTGCAACATTGTAAGTGGACCTCAGGGATAAAAAGTAAATTAAAAAAAATTGAAAAGCCCTGTTTTTGTGGTTATAAGGGGAGAGAATTCAAAAATGATGACATCGTGACCTGGATATCAGTATACTATTGAAATGCCGGGTCCCTCCTTAACGGTTACCCTGAAGAAAAACGAAAAGACAATAACTGAAGCGGCAGTTGGTTCCTTATTATAAATTATATGACCGAAGGAACGCTCGTAAGAGAGATAGAGAGTGAGGGAGAGAAAGAATATGGAATATAAAGGAAGGAAGTGACAAAATAGTATACATCAAATTAAAATCGAGACTAAGAGAAGATTAGAGGCATTTTAAGAGAAAGCACGGTGATCCTTGAACCAAACAAGTTGACAGGTGCATTCTCTGTTTCAAAAGCCAGAGTGTGATTCACTAATCACTTGGACATGATCTCTCCTTTGGGTACTTCATCAAGGGGGAACTTGAAGATCAGTCACCCATGTGAGCGTGCTCTGCTCATAGGGCAGGTAATCAAACGGAGGTAGAGTGTAATTAGAGAGTCAGATCTGTTTCCTATAAGTCCCAGTCTCTGGAGCATTGCAAGAAAAGCTGATGACTTCTGCACTATAAGTCTCAAGGTTTTAAGTCACACAGAAATGAAGTCTAATTAGATACCTCAGGAGATGAATATAGACATTCATTTTACTACGTTTGTTTTTCAAAACTCTGGAGCTTTAACATGAAATATTCATATTTCACGAGTCAGGAAATGGATGTAAAATATGACTGACCATGGGTACATTTGTATCTTTTGTTTCTTTCTGTTGTGCACATTCTTTCTTTTGGAATTCTTTTGATTTAGCTCCAGTTGTTGTGAAGCGTCCTTGCCTTTGTGAGAGATGCAATAGAAATACAAATTATTGTCATATAGCCAATTTAACAAATCATTTTTGAGATAATTAATCTTTTATTTGACTGTTGATATGACATTTCTTCATCTAATCGAACTTGCTCTAAGGTGATACACAACAAGGCTTGAGAGATGAGTGGCATCTCAACCAATAGGGCTAGTATCAGCCATTTTAAGAAACAATTGTAGGTTTGATGTTAAATTGTACATTTAATGCTGAAGGGATCAGCATTCATTCAGAATGAATTCATGTTTCAGTTACATTTATTTTAGTTGCCCAGTGAGTGTGCTGCATTTCATTGCTCCTTTTTATCGGTCTCTCAGCCTGTTTCTGAAAGACCTTCTTTGCCTTTCTTCTTCCTCATTTATTCGGTAGCGCAGTGTGCCTTTGTTCACACCAAAAAAAAAGAAAAAAAAAAAAAAAACACTGGCCTGCTTAAGCAGCTTTGGCTTTGTAAATTAAGACCAGCCTGCTCTCAAAATCGATATCTACCTAAGCCTTTTCTTTACCACCGGGCTGTTCTGTCAGTAGGAGCCGAGTTATCAATGACACCAGCTCCAATTCAATCTCTCTCTCTCTCTGCACTTTTCATTCACACATTCTTTTTGCATCCCTCATTTTGCCTTGCCGAACTCTTTTATTTTTTCCTGAGCCCTTTTCCCACTTCATCTAGTGATAAAATGTGGTTTTCTTCCCTCTCTCTTACTTTTACTGAGTCTGACTGTCTATTCTCCCTCTCTGTTCATTTATTTTTTTCAATGCACAGCAGTTTAAAGGAGTAGTTCACTTAAAAAAAAAAAAAAACTTTTGCTCACCCCCACCCCCATAATTTACTCACCCCCATGTCATCCAAGATGTCCATGTCTTTCTTTCTTCAAACCTTCCAGGATTTTCTCCATATAATGGACTTCAATGGGAACGAAACGGAAGGTCCAAATGAGTCATGACTCGAAAAAAGATTTGTTCACGATTTGTTTGAACAGGAGAGTCACGAACGCTCATCACAGAACAGAGCAAGGCGAGCATTTGTGCTTATAAAACTTAAACTTTTTTATTTAATTTTGAAATGAGCGATCGTTTCACTAGATAAGTCCCTTATTCATAGTCTGGTGTCGTTTAAAGCCCTTTGAAGCTGCACTGAAACTCTCATTTGGAACTTGAACCGTTTGGTTCCCATTGAAGTCCATTATATGGAGAAAATGCTGGAATATTTACATTAAAAAACCTTAATTTCTTTTCGACTGAAAGAAAGACATGGATATATTGGATGACATGGGGGTGAGTCAATGTGAATATTTCAAAACAATGTGAAATATTTCAAAATCACTGTCAAATTTGGAAGCTATACATATTTGAGGCAAAAAATGTTTATTCATATTTGTTTTTAAACGTTCTTTACTTCCTCTACAAAAACTGGTAACTTCTGGGAAATAATGTCACTTGCAATGGACTGAAATGAATAATATTACCATAGTGAAATGAGAGCAAAATGTATGTTTATTGATGTCACTTGAATAGGCCAATGGCTGACTGGCATTTTAACAGTCAACAACTTCAGAATGGTTAGTCACTGCATAGTAATTGGTTCATTACAGGCTGTTTGATTCCATTAGGCGATGACTGATAGATGAAGATTGGCAAAGCACTGATTGTGTGATTCTTTTGTGCAAGTAATAAGAAAGATATTTGCAGCCACACTTCAAAATATCATTCCTGATAAAATACAGTTTTTCATCAGGCAATGTTAAAATAACTGAAGAAGAAATGTTATCGAATTCTTTATAGATTCTCATTACTTCTTTGTGTTACTCAAAAACATTCCTTGGTTTTGTGCTCTGAAAGGCTAAAATTTTAAATATGATTGGATTGTAACTCTGCAATTCAGACAAACCTCTTTCTCCCCCCCCCCCCCCCCCTCTCATCTTTTATTCCCGTCAGGCAGACTAGCAGACGGCGCATTGGCATCCCCTGGTACTGTGAAATGACTACTGCGTCACAGATGTAATGTGCTTGGAGTCGGTGTGTGTAACAGGAAGAGAGAAAGGATGATGAAGTGTGTTGTATTTGGTTGGGACGGAGTGTAGGGGATGCTAGCACAGGCACAGTCTCTCTCTCTCTCTCTCTCATTCTTTCTCTCTGTCAGGTGCAGCTGCTGCAGTCTGGGAATTAGTCTCACTCCAGATCTCCTTGAGTCAAAGTCAATGAAGGTACCGCATATACCGTGCCTGTGGAGATATCACAGCGGCTCTTTCACATCACGGCACAGCTGATGGTGCTGAGACTTAAAAATGATGTCACTTATTACTTACAGTTTCTTTTCTTTTATAACAATATACAAAAAAAATAAAAAAAAATAAACGTATTTATTAACTGATTTCCATAATACAAAGTGATGGTGAGACCAGCCAGGCTTGAAGGCAACTGCTGCTGGGAGGCTCACAAACCCGAGTGGAAAATTTGGTGTCTGAAACTGTAACTCGCACAGACATCCATTGTACGCCAGTGTGGTAAAATAGTAAGGGAAAAGGGGGAAGGATTTCCTTTCCGTAAGGACTTTGGCATTCAAGGGTTTCCCTTCTTTTTTTCTCATTTAGGGGGAGGGTAGATTAAGTTTGATGACAAATATATAATGGTCACACTGATTTTATGTGAATGTCCATGGTGAAATTGTGTGGTCAAATAAACTGCACACATCAAACCTTACGTTTTGCTATCAATGTTTATGAGACTAGCTTTCTTCATCACAAAGGTTACATTTTTAAGAATTGACAGAGGAGAGCACATGTCCTATTGCAACTGTCAACAGAATGAGATTTCTGCAGCTTCATGCTAAGTCATTTAATATAGAAGCCTGAAAGAGACACATCCCAGCCTGATGCTAAATCTGTATTGGAATTGGGAAGTGGCAACTGAAGTGAATTATGTCCTATTAACATTCCAACAAGGCAATCCTGTCCATTAATTTGTATTAGCATGCTGCCTCAAGCAGCCTCTACCCAAGAAGATATTCTATCTATCCAACTCTATGTGGAGTCAAGAAGGGAGTCAATATCAAATGCAGAAAGTGGTCTGAAAACTGGTACGACAATGACGACTAAAGTAGGCTCTTTTCAAGTTAAGTTTATGAAAAGCCAGAAGTTGAGTAAAGGGCTTTTGTCCTTTGCTTCTGATCTGAACATAATGATAAAAAGTTATGTTTTCAATGGTGACAGCTGGTCCCAGATCAGCACACAAAGCTTGTGTCTAAACAGAGCTCCTGTACTTTAGTGGAAGCTGATTATGACCTGGATAGGTGGAAAGAGACCTGGGCCATTTTGAGATAAATATAGTCCTCAAAAGCACATTGTGCTCTAGCGGCAGTGGGTTTAAAGTAGGATATCGTCAGTACTCTCTGAGAAGGCTTTGTTAAGACAGTATTACTCTGTTGGAGCATAACTATGAACATCTGTATGTGACCAGTGCACTTCTATATTTTCATCCGTAGCATACCATCTCTTTTTCTTGTATACTCAAAAGTATTTTAGGATTACTTGTATTTACTGGAAATTACATTGAAATAACATTACATTTAATTTTGCATGCCTTTAACCAGCAGGTGTGCTCAGTGTGCAATGTTTTGGAGCGCTTTGACACATTTTGTGAAAAAATGTAATCAAAGTTTCAAAAAGACTTTTCCCATCATACTTTAATGTGCTGATTGCCTACACAAAGCTAAAAATACTAATCTCTTACCCATTAGTTGTCAACGTGGGGGTCAGAGCCCACTATAGGGGTCCTCAGCAAACTTTTGAGGGAGCCTCAAGATTAATTAATTTGTTTAAAAATAAGACAAAACAAGCTTTAAAATAATCTAAAATGACTAAACATCAATATTTCTTATTTTAATTCACCTTTAATCTTTTGGAATTTAATTGTAAATATAAACTTTAGTTACTTTAATCTACGAACACCCCTAGTTTCAGTAAAATTCATTTTGAACTTTTTAACAGTGAATTTGTAAATATTGTTGTGGCCTTGAAGACAAAAAAAGTTTGAGAACCACTATCCCAACTTTATGGCATTGGTAGCACTTCCTCATAAATTGCATTACTTCCTGTCACTATCCATACTGTATTTCCAAACTCAGAACTGAGTCAACGCAGGCTGAAATTTTCTAGACGAATGCATGATTAAGTTTCCCAATGAAACCGGCTTTGGGGTGGGGGTGAAAAGAGACCAGCGAGGGGATGTTAGTGGAATGAACCCAGGTTTAGACCAAGCAATCAAACCAATGTGAAAACAGTCTGAGAGGTGAAAAGCCAAGCCAGATGGGCTGCCATGCAGTCTCATTTGTGATGTCAGCTTTGACCTAACTATTATTACCTCATTTACCCCAAAGATCTCCTAACACTTCTGCAGGCAAGGATGATGTAACCTATAAAGTTTCTTGTTTTAACATGAGTTTAGTAGTGTATATTTTCTATATATAGACATTGCACAGGGACAGGTGAGAAACTACGCCAGGAAAGAACTGGAGCACCTTGTTCTAAATCCATCTCCCCTTAATCTGTACCGACACAGCGATAATAGTGTTTTCCTATTAAGACAGTTCTCAATGCTTTCACCTGAATTTTGGGATGACAATTGTGCAGTTGCAGCATCAGTAAGTTTCGATCCAGCTATTCCTCGTTGCTATATGCATTTAATAAGCAAAAAACGCAATTTGTAGATGTCAAGGTTTAATTACTGCAATGCAGATACTTTTATTTCATATAGTAACAGCAAGTTAATGGTTAATATTCTAGATAAGTTACATTAATCAGAGGCAATATTGACACAAGTTTGAGCTGTGACGGTTTGACAAGCCCACAGATGACGCGCTCGGAGGAACTTAAAGTCACTGCGATAGCTTCCTTCATCCACGACAAACTGCACAACGTTTTATTCTCCTCCTCACACGGAAATTAGTTTGGCGCAGTTGCAGTTCTCGTTTACGGCGGTTTTTCTTTTTCACACACACACAGGTAACGCGAGCCAATAAGCGCTCGCGAACGGTGCTCACTGCTCAAACAAGCGCGAGCTCATGGAAAAAGAGGCGGGAACCTCGCGCACCTTCAGACAGAGGACGCGGAGCGCGTGCACGCTCATTCACATCGCTCGGGCTCACTCACACAGTCACACAGTCACAACAGCTTCACGGGCTCAAACCGGCGGCTTGCAGAAGGGGCAGGTGGACGTCTGCGCAGACTACCACCTCCGCTTGGCGGTCTGAAAGCACCTCGGTGGAAAATTAGCCACTTCTCACAGCCCGTCCGTGATCTCGGTATCATTTGTCACAAATACATGCCGTTCAAGTGCTCGTAGTAAACAGTTCCTCGAGATGGAAAACGCCCACACTAAATCTACATCAGAAGTTTTAGCAAACTTCGGTGTGAACGAAAACACTGGACTCACGCTGGAACAAGTGAAAAATAATTTTGAAAAATATGGACCTAACGGTGAGTAACCTATCATGTATTTACCTGGCGGTGTTTGGAAGTGTTTACACGCAGAACACGCGTTTCCTACAGCGGAAGAAAGTTATTCTTTACAATAGGTGGCTTGTGTCTCCCTTATATGATAAGAAATAGAGGGAGAGGATGAGATGCATAGTTAGGTCCACAGTGGAGTAACTTACATTGCTGATGAGATCTCCGAAATGATGAATTAGGATGCAGTGTCTCTAAGTTTTGGACTTTTACTAAGAATAAACTTGAAATGCTCTGTTCAAAGGTTGTGCTATAAATAATTCTGACTATGGGACACAAATCTTGTTTTCATAGATAGTTTGGTAATGTATGGGCTTATGAAGTCATATCTGTTCAGCCTGGCTCTCTTTTATGAGGTGGGACATTATGACCAATGAGACCGGCATTTTCCATTCTCCCTCTTTTATTACCCTTAGTTTGAATTTCAGGCAAATCCAAAGTGATTGGCGCTCTGTAATATACCTGGCCTGGAGCCTTCGAATGGAAAACCTTCTGTTGAGGTGTCTTAGTGCACCAGCAGCATAGGCCTGCTGAGATGCAAGTGTCCACGTCCTGCAGGATTTCAGACACCCCTCGATAAGCCACCAGCTCCCACACTCAGAAGAGTTTGGCTCAAAGGCATGTGCAGGGCATAGCTTCCTTTGAAAGGGAAATATTGTTTCAAGAGATAAAGAGCTAGATAATTTACCAGTGACCAGCATTATAGAACTTGAGAAACCTGTTTTCTACTTCCTCAGTGAGACAAAATGTTCATGTTGAAACAGTGCGCATCAGGTTACTTTGCCCTACTACCACTGTTTGTCATATAGGACACTTTAAAAGAGCTTTTTTTTAATGCAAGACTGTCATATTTCATTAAGGGATTTGAGTTTCTCTCTCTTAAAAATACTGGCACAATTTACTATATGAGAGAACAGGCTTTCCCTGTTTCCCTGTTGTAATAGCAGTGATGAGAATATCTTTTTTTTTTTTTTTTTTTTTTTTTGGAAGCTTTATTTGTTTGGTTCACATTCCATGATTTATTTTTGCAGGGTCGAGTAGTATAATGAACAAGCATGAAAGAAAAGTCGTCGTGTTTATATGTCATGTTTTTGATGGCATTGCCCATACACTCTCTTTTTTCTGTCCATGTTTCACTGATATCTCATCTTATCTCAGTAGGCTACACTTGACCGTAGTGGCTATGAAAAAATTCTCTGTGCAGATTTTATATATGTTTTGTGAAAATCTTTTGAAAAACATTTTTTATCTCAGTTTAGCTTGTCATTGTTGCTTTGTGGTGCACACCCAGAGTCATATCAAACTCTTTGACACGTGACATGTTTTCCACTACAGCACTTTTGTTCATACGCTAACAGCTTGCTTGATATTCAAATTAGAACAGTGACACCTCCAAATGAACATACAGTAACAGAAGCTCAACTATCATTTATTATGAAATGAACATGAGCTAGTGTCAGCATGTGACAGCCCAACACAGATTAATAAAGAATCCTTATTGCATTTGATCTCCCTGCAGACTCTAATGCTGCATAAGCACATCGTCCCATGACTTTCCACTTGGGTCGGTTAAAGCAACAGACTCATTAACTCAGTACACACACTACACTCAGCAATGCTCAACTTTAACTGGGCTTTCTTTGTCGTATGCTCTCAGTAACCCCCAGCTACAAGTTTGAAGGAGGTTCCTCTTTAAGATGGACAAAGATTAGGTTCGAATCGATCCCTAAACATCCAGTGCAACAACTCCAGCCACATAAACGTGCAATACAGTATGCAAGATACAATAAAAAATAGATTTTATATTTGTGTGGTGGTGTGTGTCTGTGTAGAGCTGTTTTGTAACATGATTTGGTTGAGACATTACAGTCGCCTGTGACTGACTTTTACTAAATGAAAAAGTAACATTCTTGTACGTAGATGATGTCTCTCTCGCTTTGAGCTATCAACTTCCTGTTTGACATGCAGCTGAGTCTCACTGGGAATACCCTTTCCTCTTTGACCTGTTTAACTTAATTGTGTTTTTTTTTTATCTGTTTAGTCTTTTTGTATTTTCTTGTGTGTAGTAGGCTATATCTGCTTTTAGAATGCAGAAGTTATCTTAAGTTGATGTTATGCTTTAAAGTGACTGACAGGTGTAATGGTTTTTGACATTTTGTTTCAAGTAAATAACTATTTGGCCTGTGTTCTCTGATGCATATTTTTTTTCCTCACCGCCTTGTAAATATGCATTTTGTGTATGTAACAGTGTGCTTTTGTCCAAAGCCTGTGTGTTTGTTTTCTGTGTGTGGGTGGGAAATGCTCCAAACCCTTTTGAGATTATTCTGACACGCTGGCACGTTGTTAATGCAGGCGGACAGGAGGTTTTGTTTACCATTAAGCCATTAATCATTATTATAAATTAGCACCCACATTTTTTTTCCTAGAGGTAATTCTGACAGGCTTTTGCTGGATGCATCTGAAATCAGAATTCCTCAGAAAGCATTTCTCTTTCCACTCTTTTTGTTCTGTGGGAAACCCATGTAAAGTTAAAGGGATAGTTCACCCAAAAATGAAAATTCTGTCATTTATTACTCGTCTTTATGTCATTCCAAAGCTGTAAGATCTTCGTTCATCTTTGGAACACAAATTAAGATATTTTTTGACTTTTCGACCCATCCATAGATTGCAATGTAATTGCAGTCTATTAAGGCCCAGGGCCCGGTTCCCCAAAACGTTCTTATCGCTAAGTAGTTCTTAACCATTTCCTTAACCTCCTCTTAACTTTATGGCACGATTCCCTTGTCGTTCGTACACTAAGTATATCTTCTGTAATTCACACTTTCGTAAGGTTGGTCTGGACCAACTCTCTCTTAAGCCTTGTTCACACTACATGATTTTAAAACGCCGGGCTGAACTGTGCGGTTCACACTACATGACTTGCTCTCTGTGAAATCAGGAGTGTTCAAGTTGTTTAGCTGTTCACACCACACATCACAACGTGATTGATCCGCAGCAGGAGGTAACGCATTACACGAGTTGACAACGCACTACATAGAGATACAACCACGATCGGATAAGAGCAAATAATTTGTGACTCTAATGAGAGCTGTTTCAGTACTATGGTACGTTCTAAATCCTGAAAATAATCAAATAAATAACGAGTAGACAACATCTTTGTCACCCAACGATTGTATCTTCTCTACAAGCCACGTTTTGTCACGAAAAATCACGCAATAAAACGAACCAGAAATGACGCGAAACAGCACGTGCGCCAATACCCAGCGAAGTAGAGAACACAACACGCCAATATGGATGTCAGACAGATCTAGTGCTGCACACTGTTTGCGCAATGATTTGCTTTGAGAAAAAAATGCAAAAAAAGAAAAAATAAGATTTACCTGGTGACCTCAACCCATGCCTTACTATGATTGGCTGTAGCTCATGACATCACTGAGGTTGAGTCATGCGACAGCTCTTGATCTCTAGCATTCTAGATATTTTTCTGGGCTTGGCGACGCGTCTGTGAGGCGTCAACGAGCGTCTTTGCTGCGTTGTTGGATCTTTCATACTAACAGATTGGCAAGCGTTCATCACCCGTTAATCCCTGACCTGTCGCTGTGATAACACGCGATAACACCCTGACCTGTTGGCGAGCTCAACGATTTGCAAATCGGGTGTTGAATGCATTCTCTCCTCAAACATTGTGTTCATCCGCACTGTGCCATGTCGAGGGTGTTGAACTTCAACTCACGTAAAGGCGATAATTCCACGAATGACTGCAATTACAGATTTCAAACAGAGATGGGGACAAAGAGGAAAAACGCCGGACTGCAGCTTTAGTTAAATTTGGCATGAAACTCGATTTGACAAATCTTCTTTTTATATGTAATATTATAGTGTTTATTATGTATGATTTATCTGTGCACTTCAGTTTTTTTTTAAATTCATGTACCCTTATAATCTTTAATCAAATACATTACCCTTCCCTCCCCCAAAGAAACGACCTCTCTTCTATTTCGGTCACGTGGAATGGCGATAGGGTGCGGCCAGATCCGATGAGGGTGCAGCTATTGGTGCACCGCCTGTCAGAGAATCACATTCAAATCTGCCTCCATTTTGTTTGCAATGGCCAAGCTCCAACGATTCAATCAATTCCCGAAGGACGAATTCAAGCCCCACCTATATTTTTTTTCTAATTTCAGAAGCCATTTCACTCGGATATACGTCACAACAACAAGGAAAAAATGACAATCTCAACTTCCGTTTCTCGCCGACTTTAACAGTCTATATTTTACTGATAACTTAAGCTGTTAAAATAAATGTTAATAATTTGAGGAATGTTGAATTTGCATAGAACGGGTTGTCTTTCTTAATGGCGTAATGCACCTTCGCGTGAAGTGGAAGATCGATTCCTGAGCAATCGATGCCAACTAATTCAGCACCTTCACTTGGGACAGCGCCTGTAACGCCAAATGTAAGAGGCAGCGTTTTAAGAAACTTCCTAAGGGACACTTCGGGGGAACACGCTTAGGAACATAAACAACTTTGAGACATCTTTCGAGTCTTTTTAGCGCTAAGAGTGAGCGTTATCAGGGAATTGGGCTTTGAAAGGTAGTTGGTATTGTTAAAATAGTCCATGTGACTACATTGGTTCAACCTTAAGTTTATCAAGCAACTAGAATACTTTTTGTGTAAAAAATAATTACTTTATTCATCAATTTCTTCTCTTCCGTGTCAGTCTCTAACGCTTTCTACGTTGTAAACGCAGTGCAGTTCTCCGTCAGAATGCCAGCTCAGTATTGGCCAGCTTCACAAGCATGGATCATGGTGCTCACGTGAACAGCGTAGTAATTTCGTCGCTTCATAAAATTAAGGTTGTAATCTGTGTACTGTAGTCTCATGGACTATTTTAACAATGTCTTTTTTTTTTACTTTTCTGGGCCTTGAAAGTGGCAATAACGTTGCTGCTGGCTGGTTCAGAAAGCTCTTGAATTTCATCAAAAATATCTTAATTTTTGTTCCGAAGATGAACGAAGGTCTTATAGTTTTGGCACGACATGAGGGTGAATAATTAATGACAGAATTTTTCATTTTTGGGTGAACTAACCCTTTAAGTTACATCATGCTTTAAGATAATGACATTCCCTGAAATTATGTGTGACTAGAACATCCTACAGACTAGGTATAACACAGGCCTATCAATAACAGTATAAACAATTTGTAGTTATACTTTGCGCACTGTACATCTTTGAACTTCCTTAAAAGGTGTTTTATAGGAATAGTTCACCCAAAAATGAAAATTACCTCATTCACTTTCATGCTCTAAAGCTGTATGACTTTTTTATTTGGAACAAAAAAATATATATATTGAGTTTTTTTTTCACATACAATGGAAATAAGTCAATAATAAGTCAATGTGGGTGTGTAAATGCAGGTAAATTTTGTGGTGAAACATCCCCTTAAAACTCTCCCTTTAAAATTCTAATGAAAATACAAGGTCATTTTCTTAAGATCTATTGTATTTACATTAACATTAATTTGAATTGAAACGATGCTTCCTGTGAAGCTATTTACACTAGCGACAAAATTTGTCGAACAGATCAAATACTTGTATTCTTCCTTTGTCCATTCAACTTTTTCATCTCACCCTGAGGTCATTTCGACCCAGTATTGCATTTTTGTTGAGTGAGACACAAATTGAGATCTCAGTCAGAATGTTTGAGCAACGCTTTTATTACAATTCAAGTAAATAGCAATTTTAATTGCCTAAGTCAAAATATGAGAAAGTAGATTAAGGATAGTGACTTTTGAATCCATTCATTAGCATTTGAGGAACAGACTCTTCCTCACACAGTCAATTTTAGCAAAATTAATATTACAAAAGTCAAATCAAATTTATTTGTATAGCACTTTTTACAAAACAGATTTGAAAACAGATTTACAGAAGTCATGTGTTATCATAATGACTGTTTTTAGGACCGGTTATGAGGGTATAAATTAGGGGTGCATGGGCGAAATGACCAAAAATTGTATTTCACTGTAACAATATACATCACAATATAGTTATTTTTACTTGAATTGTTTTTATGATATCAAAATATATCAATTTCGCTAGCCTAACTAAGCAAAAAAATAATAAAAAAACAAGCCTGAAAGTAAAGTAAGAAGTAAAGAGTCCATGATAAAATATAGGAACAAAGAAGGTATTTACAAGGAATAGGACAAAAAAAACTACAATACTTAAATTGTATAAAGTAATTTAGCCAAGCGAGGCCAGTGGTGCAAGTGCGCGACCTCACTGACCGTGTGCCACACTGATCTTTAGTCCCACAGAGGAGCTCCGGAAGGATAAGAGTATGAGCAGCATCTTCATGTAACAGCACTCAGAAACCATCTCTCTGACAGGGCACCCATATAGCAAAATTAGTTATTTTTAGCTGCTTGTTGCGCTTCAACTGTTTAAAATCACTTGTTTTTCAATTTTGTTTTTTATTCATGAGTTTTAAGATTCTATATATGGAAAGGGGCATTTGAACATCTCTTTTTTTTTATTTCCTGAAAATAACTTTGACGAAATGATAACCGATGATCGTATAACATTGTGTCAGCGATCCAGAAAAACAGACCCTGTATACTATTAGGGATAAACGCTAAAGTAAAAGAAGAAGAAATGACAACTGGGTAATTGATGACCTGTGGGACCCCACTCTCAGTCTCATAGATGTTTAAACATGATCTTATGACTGCAAAGTCTCTCTATTCCTTCTGTCTTCTTTGTGACATTAGGATCTCAAAATGAAGGAACCCATCTTCATTAATGATCTTAAAAGCTAATCTGTTAAACATAAAGGGCAAAAAGTCAGCACAGAAAATGCTATACTACTCACTTTTGGACTATGCTGAATTGGGGTCAACTCCATTATGTATTTCACCTGCGTGCAGAAAGAGGCCAATGGTTAGCTGCTGCTGTAACTGTGGTGGATGGAATGGAACCCTCTGGGGTTAAAGTCATATGTGCTTCCCACAGAGCTATTGTCATAAAAGAGAGGTCTTCATTTGCGTTATATTTGGTGGCCATGCTATTTTTGAAAGGACATGTCTTTATAATTCATCATTAAAGACTTTCAGGTTTGCCCATTTTATTTCCGACCCATAGTAGATACTAAACTGTAACTTTCTACTACTATGTGTAAGAAGCAGCTTTGCACTTACAGCTGTGATCCAAGGACTCTCAGAGGATGTTTGGTGGTTTGATCTTTTTGATGCAGAGTTTTGTGCATTGTGTGAGTGCACATGCGCGTGTTTTTGTAAGCCTGTTGGCATGGGTATTGCTAGTGTAACACACTAAAACAGTTACACACTGAAAAACACATAGTAGTGACCTGAAGCCATTCTCAGAGGACCCCGTTTATAGCACTGTTTCTCACTCTCTTAAAATGCCTCATAATGAAAATGCTTTCTAATTTTGTTGTGTTTTTTTGTTTGGTATGCTATATCACCTGTGTGAAACTTATGCTTGGATGGTTTTGCTTCCTCCTTGTCAGAAATACAGTTACACCAGAACCAGCATACTAAAATGCTCATTATTCATAGAACACCTCTTTAAGGTGTTATTTTGTTTGTGGGTGTTATTAAAAAACAATATGGTGTCATATAATCTTATTGATTATACTACAATGTTACAGAACAATAATTTATTTACAAATATTTTTTTTGTGGTGGGGCCTGTGAAAACTTTGGCAGGACAAGTAAAAAAACACTACTCACCAGTCACCAAGGCTGCATTTATTTGATTTTGAATTATTAATTATTACAATTTAAAAATAACTGTTTTTATTTTAATATATTTTATTTTATTTTAATAATTTTTTTTCATGTGTGATGCCAAAGCTGAAATTTTAATGTGGCATTATATTTTAGGAATCCTTCTGATTTGTTGCTCTAGTAACTATTATTATTATCACTGTTAAAAATGCTTGTGCTGCTGCCTGATATTTTTGTGTAAACTATGATGGTTTTTTGGAGGATTTTTTAAATGTTCAAAATAACATTATTATTTGAAATGATTTTTTGTAACAATTTAAAAGTCTTCAGTGTCACTTTTGATAAAATGTTTGACAAAGTCCTCATGGTATGACAGGATAGGCTGAATAGATTGACCGCTATTTTTTTTTTTTTTCATTTAATTAATGACCCTAAAC
Source organism: Cyprinella venusta (assembly GCA_038021265.1). Lineage (NCBI taxonomy): Eukaryota > Metazoa > Chordata > Actinopteri > Cypriniformes > Leuciscidae > Cyprinella > Cyprinella venusta. The sequence continues at coordinate 33,934,849 of CM075865.1, read as the reverse complement.
TAGTGGTAGGTTTAACCAAATATTTTCCATCATTGACTATTCAATCATTGATAACTGATTTTTTATTTTATTTACATATTTGCCTGTTTTAGGCCTCCGCTGTCACTCACTGCCGAAAAGTACAAACATTCATCTGCTTTGTGTGGTGGTTCTCTTCATAAAAAAAATAAAGGCATAATAGCCTATAAGATCTTTTTTAAACAGGATTAAAAATGAAACCGTGAACAAAAATAAAAGCTATAAAATGTCTTATTATCATTGAAATTTGAATATTAAAATGAGTAATAATAGATTATGACACTAAATGAACCATTTCAACAACCTTAAGCACACTTAACCATTTCTATAGGCCTTCTCTATTTTTCTCCATTAACCACAAGAAAATATCGTCAGCTAGTGCTAACCAGTGAAAACGGCTCGTGCCAGCTCTACAAGTGGTGCATTTTCCACTGCTCCTCCATCTAAAGCCATCTTTAATGTTGCACCTTAGTGTGTGACCAAATTAGTTGGTTTTACATGCAACGGTACATTAAAATCTGCAGCAGTAAAATGGCGAGGTTTTTGAAGAGCCGTGTTGCATTGGTTGCATCATTTTACTGTAATTACTCCAACACACCTAATACTGCACACTTAGAATAACAATGCAAATATAGTTTGTCTTTTTATATTCCATGCTAGAATAGCTATTTTTTGTTTAGTTTCCATGCTTGTTTGAGTGAAGGAAGTAAAATGAGGCTGGAGCGTTATCATTAGCACATCTTGTGTGTGCGTGTGTCTGTATTGTGCGATCTGCTTCTAACTTACCACTCAGCTCTCATTCTCACCTCCCACTTCTGCTCACAGCATCACCTCCTTGTGGCAAACCGCTCATTTGACTCAGACTGCATGAGTGTAGTGTTTTTATTAATCACTCACAACCATTTCTCCTTGGTTTCTGCATGTTCCTGTATGTCTGTCTAGTAGTTATGTATGTGTGTTCTTTTGCAGAAACGGTCCTGTCTGTTCAGCTCTTGTGTTTACTCTGACATGCAGGTCAGGTAGAAGAAAGAAAATGTGTAAGGAAGCGTAGCTCAGCTGATTTAACCCACACGTTGGAACTTGGAAGCCCAGGATACAGTATCCAGCACTAGGGGTGTAACGATACCCTCATGTCACGATTTGATACATATCACGATACTTAACTCACGATACGATATTATTGCGATACTCCAAGACATATGATGAAAGGTTAACAAAAAATGTGCTGTTGATTAAAATGCTAACTTTGATATTACATTATGGGTTTAAATGAATAGGCTTGGACTTCGCTTGTAAGCACCGAACAATGGTGACATCAGAATAAAAATATTCATTATTCTGAAGCTAAAAGTACTGAATTATTTTAGACGAATATGCTTGACTTTTTACTGGTAACAAGACATTTGGCATTATCATAACCCACAAATATTCCCCCATTGCATTATTACACATTATAATCAACATCATATATAGTAGATTAATGTAGTACTCACACTAAAACTCTGAAAAATGTATTTTGGGGGAACTAGCCATGATAAGTATTGTTGCATTTTTGTATTAGGATATATTGTGTAGGCAACCCACCGACTTGTTGGATGTTCCCTTATTTTGTGTACGTTTGTGAATACTTTGATGTGAAGTCGCCATGAAGTAGACAATTAAATAACATTAAATATGAAATGTAAAATAAGTGTGTGTGAGAATATGCATTCCAGGTGTGCCTTTGAGGTATAATTAATGACATCAGTATACGGTAACTCTGGGTATGTCTCATTATTAGACCTATGAACTGTAAACAGATTCAGAAACCCCCTGTCTTATTCCAGAGATTAATGACTGTCTCTCACATGAAATGAGGGAAAGTTTGAATATTAGCCCCATAATATGACCGCTTCTAGTGAGCAGTGTATCTCTCTCTATTTTCCCTCTCTTTTTATGCAATGTTATGAGAAAACCTCTTTGAAGTTGTGAATAGTCAAATAATTACATCCCTGTATTCATCACTCATCATTTATTTTCCAGAAACTTCATAACGTGTATCCTAACCTAATAAAGTACTGCGTGTTGTGCACAAACAGTACTAGGATGCTCACTATACTAATGATGTATGTAGCCGTTTATACATACAGTGGCAAAGTGACTTGAACTCATTGCTTTTTTCAATGAGAGTTGGCAATGTCTCTTTGGTAACTTGAGTAAAAGCTACCATTGGCGATGCAAGTTGAGCAGAGTTGAACTTGCAAATAAGTAGCCACTTCCAGTATTGGAGCTCACATGACCCACTGCTTGCTTGATATAGTTGGACTAATAGAAATCTTTACAAGAAACCCACAGAGACTTGGCAACCTCCAAATCAATGTGTGAACTTTATGCCAAGTGTTTTCCGTGTGACCCTAACTTTGAAGTTTAACTTGAGACGTTGCATGTTTAGTTGTATTAATTAACACATTGTTGAGTACTTTTGTGTTTACTACTCTTTCTATAGTCATAAATATCACAGAATGGATAATGATTCATTCACAGTAATGGAGAGTTGGACTTACAGCAGTCTTTTGCATTCTAGTTTACATCAATAACTTCAGCATGACTGCATTAGAATTCCTTCCAAGTTATTTTGAGAAGCTGAAGGAGGCCTGGAACTTCTGTTTTAATGACTGCTTTGTAAGTGGCACTTAAAGCAGGGAATTATTTTCTGCCTTTAACATACAGTACATTTATCATAAGACTTGGTTCACATGAATTCAAACAGCATTTTGATTTATAGTAATATAGTGTTGTTGTGATAAATCCTACTCTTGATTTATACTCGCTTGAATTATGTTGCGTAACATTTATTTTGGGTGAATGTTGACAGAGAGATGCTGTTCCGGCCATGTCCATGAGCCAGGTGGTCATGGCAACTACTCTTAAAAAGTAATGTTTTCATGGTTGAAAAACTGACAGAAAGAAAGAAATTAGTATTTTTTTCTCTGAACAAATATGTATGAATACCTTACCCTAAATATTTAACTTTGGCACATAACTGAAATTGCAGTATTTAGGCTATGGACTTGCATCCTCAATTCAACACATTATGGTGATTGTGCTTTTCTGTGAAATTTCCTCAAAGGCACCAATTATTTAACAACACTTTTAAATGTAATCTTTTATAACTTTCTCTAAATATTAGTTTTTATTAGTGTAGTTTTTCAATTGAACTATTCAATAAAATAGAGTAATGCCTTAACTTGTAATATTTTCCATAACATGATGAAATTAATTGTTGACTTATCAGTATCAGTGAGGAGTCACGTGCCGATGGTAGGAGACGCTATCGGTTGCAAGGGACAAAGCCTTCAGAACTTAGTTTAGAGAAACTGCTTGTCAATAAACTGACAGCAGCAACAGCGAGCAAAGCATGATTTCAAAAGCGACACATTTCAGCACATTTCAACATTTGCGTATCCTTCCAAGATGGCGACGCCTTCCCACAATGCCAATGGGTGACGTCACATTCTCAATAGATTCATGCAGTTCCCACTGCTCAACCAATAATCGTGCCCAGATCAGTGCACTGTTATGGCTGTGAATTAGCACTGTGTTATTTTATAAAAGGCTTCAATCGGAGAAAAAGGATTTTCCCCCCATAGCGTCTTGCAGATGCAATGCTTGATCCCTTTATTTCAGGGAACCAAGGTTATGTTAGTAACCAAGTCTTTCCTTTGAAATTTTCCCCATGGGGTTTTATGATTGTTTTTTTTTGATTAATGTGTAAAATAAAGCCTGTGACATAACTTGACGATACTTTGACTTTTTGGTCTACAATGTAAATTACATACATGCACCCCACCCATAGCAAAAATGCAAATTTAGAAATTGTTCAGTTTTGAAAATGTACATTTTCAATTGCTAGAAAAGACCGCTTTTGTGAGGTTGTGCAGTGTACGTACTATGAGTAGAACAAAACGTCAAAGTATTGTCAAGTTATGTTTACTTCAGGCTTTATTTTACTCATAAATTGCAAAAAAAAACCAAAACAAAACAAAATAAAACATTATAAAACCGTATAATAAAATAAAAATCAAAGGAACCAGCACAACTTAGTCTTCTGAAGTAATCCCTGCACCACTCAGATACAAAATAAGTTCATTTTGCCAGCTTGTTGGGCTTGAATGGTCAAATACTGCCTACACACTTACACACATGCATCAAAATGTCTTTGCAAGTATTCCCGTAAACACCTTTGTTTATGACTTAATGAATTTAAACAGCTGAAAAAGAAAGCATGCATCACTATATGAGATCAGCGCATTCAGTCATAAAGTAACTGCAGCCTGATATATCTGCTGGCATCTGTGCCACTAACTAAACAATTTTATTGCTCTTGACTGAGTCCCCTTTGTAACTTAAATAAGAATTATGTATATTCAGTTTACACTATTAAATTTACTGCATAGACTATGCATTCTTTTTTGCACATTTGATACAATTTATGTGGGAACCTATTTCTATAGTATCTATATACTTGAAGGTAGGCCAACTTCATTTGTATCTTTGTCCTATTGCAGCTTTTTATTTCTAAAACTTGGAAGTTTTTCAATTGGGTCTATTCATTTGGGTCTTTGGATTTTGGTCATATCGCTCACCCCTATTGGGCAATTTTATTTTCTCCCACCCATGTGGACTTGGATGTGTCATTACAAAAAAGTAGTTTAATGGTAAAGAAAGTTTTTGCTAAAATAAAAATGTAGTTTTTTGAAAGAATGAAGTGCCACTGAATCATTCATTCACAGTAGAAAGACTGGGTTTATTTCATTTAGGACGTAAAGAGAGTCAAAGTTTGTTCAGGTTAGCTGTGAGCTCTTCTCGGACCCTGCATCCTGTGCTGCCAAGCTCTCGCTTCTGAACACTGTTCAGAAATGTCCTCCTACTTCCCCAGGTGCAGACGTTACAGGCTCTCTGTGTTGTTGGCAACCGTTTCCAGGAAGTGTTTCCCCTCTCCCACTGACTGGTGTGTAAATAGACAGCCACTTGTTTTCATTTACTGTGTGGTTGTAGAGTAAAAGAAAGATAGTTGCAAAAGAGGGTGGAACAGTAGAGTAGAGCAAGATGAATTTAAAGGACAACAAAGGCGAGCTTGTGTGAGTGTTATGCGTGAGGGCAGGGTGAAGTCACGATGTAGGAATGTGTCTGGGCCAGAAGAGCTGACACGGCCCAGATGACTCTGAGGGAATCCTTGGCACACCCTAACAGGGAACCCCTTCCATCCCTCCTCTCTTTCTCTGTTTTTCCCACACCCATTTTGTGTCCAGACCAAATGTCGCTGCCTACAGAGTATTAGTTTCTCACTGAGAATTCACATTTTTTCTCTGATTTGAGGTCAGTTTAGCCCCTAGATCTGCAGAAACCCTCACCTAGAACTAGGGAGCTAAAGCAAAAGGAGGACAACGTCCCCTGGTAAACTCACACACACACATGGACACGCACACGCAACTGGAAAGAGAGGGAAACTCAGGGCCATTACTCCCCCTGTCCTACCTCCCAGTTTTTCCACACCACTGGAGGAACACGCTGCTGCTCTGTGAGGTGATTTCTTTCCACAACAGACTTCAGATGAGTTCATATTGCTCTTACATAATATCATGTTGAATTAGAGCTGAACCATCTATAGACTGTGCCATTGGGTTCATGATTCAAAAAAGAGACCTAGTCTTTTAATACTGGGAAATAAGAAGGGCCTCAAGATACAGTATATTCGAGAAATGCTTGCACCATTCGGCTCTCCAGGTGTCTCAATGCAGATGCAGTAGTTGATTTCGGTTACAAATAAGAGGCTGTTTTTCATTGAATGGTCTCTGAAGTCTTGAGGTCCAGTCCAGTGTTACACTGAAAGGTTGTTTTTGGATTTAAGTTAGTTTAGCTGCTGCTTAAGCTCCATTTAAACTCAGGTTAAAAATGTGTCTATAGTGCACTCTCTCTTTTTTACATTTGTGTTTGTACTTTGCTGGTTGTAAAGAAACAGTTCACTGGTGTACGGAGCTCATAGTGACCCGAGAGGATTCTGACTAATTTAAATGCCTCTGATGCGTTCACCCTCTCTTGCCTCTGATTGGGCATTACGTTCACTCTCTCTACAAACATGTCTTTGATTGGCTATGATTACTAGAGATGCAACGATTAACCAGCCAGGATAATTTTCCACATGATTGGCCCAGACCGGTAACTGGCCAATCCATCTCACATCTTTTAGATTCTGAGCTGGTCTGTTTTGTTGGTAATAACAATGGCCGAGCGTTCTCGCTCTCTCCTCTCTGACCTAATCTACCGGTGTTGCAGAAAGGCTGGTATCGTTTTTTTCATTTAAATATTGCTTTTTACTGTCAAGACTAGACAATACTAGTAGTATTGAACAGATTTCATAGAGTCAGGCAGTGCTTCTGTAGCTAGTCATTCAAAGTAGCAAGGAAAAATGTATGGGATTTTCTTGCTTCCTGTAATGTATGCACTGTGCCCCCAAAGAGACAAAAATGGCTCTCAGATATCAGGACATTTGAAGTATATCACTGCGCTTATTTCACAAGAACTGAGCTCTCGACTTCAATTTTTCTGGCTCTCTAGTACAGACAGATCTCATAGCCTGAGGGAAGATGAAGAGAAGAATCTGCTGATCTGTTCTTCAAAGCAGAACACACTCTTTCATGCTTTTTTCCTCCCTCTCATTCACTTGTACATCTGAATCATCTCATTTCTTCTATTCACACTTGTCATTACAAAAAAACATTAAGAAGCCGAAAAAGACTGAACATTATTAAGTAAACATTCAGTCATGATCGTTGTATCATGTATTTTCCCCCCGTACATATTTTTTTCCGAGTATTGCTGGAAATTCAGTCATTGACTGGCTAAATGTGTGTATGTGTGTTTTAAATTGTTTGGCCGCGTGCCACCTTTTTTGAAAGGGAAATGGGAATCTTGGTGCTTTACCTCTGCGTAGTCTCACTGCTGCAGGTCTCCCTCCACGAGCTGATTTCATTTTGGTTTGGTAGCCTGTTCCCATCTGCTGCCCAGAGTCTTGACCCTTGATGACGTTATGACAGACATGACCTGTTTACGTCTATATGATTATGAGACAAAAATTGCCTAACAAGAGATGTTTGTCTCTTTGGGACAGGGAAGCCTCCTTTCTGTTGCTCAAAGTCGGAGACAAAAGCCAGTGGAACCTAGGTTTCTCTTGGTTATCAGAATCGATATGGATGCAGACTTTCCCACTGCAGAGCAGTGAAACTCCCGATTGTATTCGCACAACGCAAGGCTAATCTTAACCCAGCCAAGTACACACAAACACATGCTCGATGGAATTCAGGAACACCCTGTATTTTCTCTCACTATCTTTTGAATCGGCTCCAAGGATTTTCCATTGTGCTTTCTCTTTGGTCCATTCATGAACGGTCTCCCAGAAACAAATGTTGTGGTACACTTTGTGTACCTTATGTTAAGAAATTGTGATTCGTTAATGAAAGACTTTGATTGTGAGATTGAAAGCCGTAATTGCACCTAGAGCAACACCAGTGTGAATTGCTCATTAATGAGGCCTCACTTTCCCCATATAGATGGGCATGCATGCTAAACTGCTGAAAATCCTCAAGATTTCAGAGTGGAGCCTCAACAAAGAGGGCATCTGTGTTGTAATTATGATGTGTGTCTGTGCGTGTGAGAGAGAGGTCTGTGAAGCTCCGCCCCCTCCCACTCTCCACATGCTCTTCAGCTCCCACACGCTCTGACTCGAGAACCTTCTAGAACTGACTAAACAGCAGTGTGTAGGCCACAGAGCGCATCTATGTCGTATGACTCGTGCACAATGCCAGAAATGTTTGTTTCATGAAATTCTTCATCTTCGAGAGAGGAAGCACATTCACTAAACAATCCCAGTTGGTGGTCCATCTGTACATTTTCCACCCCAGATGATATTCTTCGTATGCAAGGGTTGTGGTTTACATTTAACTTGCTGATGTACCTTCTGTGGATTTTATTGCATCACTCTAGACGCTCAAAGAAGCCCGCAACTCGTTATTGATTCTAAAGAAAATCATGGATTTTTTATTTTTTTTTGAAATATCAATCGTTTTGTGAAAAGTGAGGATGCACCAATATTAAAATATTGGTGATAGCTATACGCTGATCATTATTTATTGCAATAACTGGATGATATTTAAATTCTATAGAATTGTCAAAATTGTTATTTTACATTATGCAAGTCAATTTAGGCATCATTTAATATACAGTATGAACTTTTTATTTATTTTAAGATATAGTTACAGTCGGCATAAAATGGTAATTTATATCTATTTTCTAAATGCCTTGATCAGTGTTATTGATTTTATTGTTGAGGTTATCCATGCATATGTTTATAAATATATTTTTTTTATTGGTTTTAAAAATATCATAAATCTGCCTTCTAGTGAATCAATAAAAGCTGGTGACATTTGCAGGACCATTATATTTTTAAAAACTGTTTCACTTGGATGTATGTCACAATACGGAGGAAAAAATCTTATATATTGATATAAGTTGATAAGTTGATTAAATATTGATATTGCAGTTCTTTTTTGCAGTGAAGGAATCTTTCCAGAGAATTTCTCAGATAATGAAAAAAGTGTTCTTATCTGTTCTGCAGAGAGAAGTCCATTAATCCTGAATGAATAATTGTCTACGCTAATCTGAAATCTTATAGTTTAGCATTGCTCTGTGTGTTCAGACAGAAACATTCAGACAGAAAATGAAGACAATTTGCACTGTCACAGGCAATGCAGTGTGAATTTAAAAGAAACTGTTTAAAAAGCATTTTCACCCTATGGCATTTCTAACAGAATACCCTCTGTTTTGTCCTCTCTATCTGTTTCTCTCTCTCTCTCTCTCTCTCTCTCTCTCTCTCTCTCTCTCATTCCACTACGGATTCCCTCGCCGTGTTTTGACTGACAGAGCTCCCAGCCGAAGAAGGTAAATATTGATCTTTCCATCATGTTGTTACTGCTCTCTCTTTATGGGTTGCACCGTTAGCACGGGCTCAGTCATTCTGTTTTACTAGAGAGAGGTAAACTTTAAGACTTGGCATATACACGTATGCACAAATACATGCACGGCATTACAGCTGTGTGCAGTGGTGCCCTAGTGCAAAGTTAACCTAAGAGCCAATTGTCATTAAATATTTTTAAATATTTATGTCTGTCTGTCCGCTGTTCTCATATCGGTCTCTCGCAGGTAAATCACTGTGGGAGTTGGTGGTGGAGCAGTTTGAGGACCTCCTGGTGAGGATTCTGCTGCTGGCAGCCTGCGTGTCTTTTGTAAGTGACTTTCTCTCAGGTTTAGATGTCGTTTATTTTATTTCCAGCACAATAATTAGTGTGACAGCCATACCCCTCTATAAGTTTTAAAGCAGGTATAGTTCATGCACTAGGTGAGGTAATGCAGAACCCCTCGACAGAAAGAGTTTCCATCACCACCTATCACAAACAGTGCAATTCGGTGAACTAAACCTCAAATTTCACTTAATGATTGTCAACGATCAGATTGCGTAAGTGAGGGAGGGATTTTTATTAATCTCCCTTTCTAATTTTTAAAAATCTGAATTTTGTAGTCAAATGATATATGTAAAAACTTCACCTGGAGTCATTTGTATGGCTTAAGGTAATTTACCTCGGTGCAATGCTCTGTGGATCTAGAGAACACAGGTAAATGAATTAGGTGATTTGAAGTCAAAGCTCATTTGTCTGTGCTCCCCTTGAAAACCTTGGAAAGAAAGCATTAAACATCTTTAGTGCTGCATGTTTATCACCTGCAGGATCGGTGTAGTTGTTAGTCAATAGTGTTATGTCAGATATAAGTCTTTGGATAAGATATGTTCAAAATTCCATATTTTCATAATCGCACTGTATAATTAGAGGATTCAAGTTCTGGTCTACCATATGGGGTGTTCACATACTGTACAGTAATGTAGATAGAGCACAACAGATTGGAACTCAACACTCAAGATGTGTTTTTAAGAGTTAAACTATTTTTAAATTGAAACGCTATCCTAAAAATGCACTGATCGTGGTGCGAGATGCAGAAAAAATCTGTGAGACATGGCACAAATTTGCTTCATTTAGAGACATGAAACACCTGAAAGTTTAAAGTGTCGGCAGTCTAACACCCTCTCAGCTCACTGAAATCCTCTCTGAGAAATACTTTTTAAAAAATCATCCCAGTAAAAGAACCAGCTAAACATATTTAGAATAACTTATTTGTCATAATATACACTACCGTTCTCTTATGTCTCTTATGTCTCTGCTCATGAAACAGTCTCTTATGCTCACACCAACGCTGCATTTATTTGATCAGACTTTCCATGAGCCTGACTTGTTAAACTGATCTGGTTTTCTTATTGGGTTTTTAAAAATATATCTAAAAAGGTAATATTAAATCAAATTACCCTGGTCCCTGAGCAAAACATTACCTGTGTAGAGGGAGAGTAGACTGCTATCCACTTTAAGCTAATCCTAAACAGCAAAAGCATATATATTCTAAAGCCCAGGGTAAAAGTCTCAGTCTATCATTCTCCTCTCTTATAGGCTTTTATGAATTTACCTTTTTATGAACTTTCCGTCTGACTTCAAGTAGTAACAAGGGCCACTGTCAAACCTCTCCTGCCTCCCGCCGTTCTGTGAGAGTAATATAACATGAGTGTGCACACGCAGTGGAACGGAGTGGATAGTCAGACACTCTTATGTTTTTTTTCCCTGCAAAAACACATTAGTTCCTGTGGTCTTTGTGTACTTGCTCTTTGTTTCCATACGTCTGCACTCAGTCTTCCCTCAAGTAAATCTGCTTTTGGAGCTCTCCTCATGTCATCTATCATTGTGCGTTTCGTCAATACTTTTATTGTCTTAACCGTGGTTAAATTCTATGAGGCTAGCACCAGTCCTCCGACCTCTGGAATCCTGCGGAGCACTTGAAATTGATAAAAAAATATTGCATTAGACCTCCCAGAAAGCAGTGTGCGTGTGTTTGTACGCTGGTCAAATGCTATGGTGGAATGGAAATACTCCGGGGAGATCAGCCCAGTCTTGGAACTCATTTGTGTGCCTGTTTGAATATATTAAAATCTTTAGCGTTCAGCTTTCCTGACTTTTTTGCATGTTATGTGAACAAAGCTCTTGGTATCTAAGCAACGGGGGAGAAGTGTTGACAAAAATGTTGTGTTTTTAAAAAATATATATTTTGTTTTTTTGAAACAAGTGCTATTATGAGGGTACAGTATGGTAGCCTGACTCATCCCTCAACAGCATGTGCTGGGATTTAAAGCTATTGGATGGAAACAAATAGATCTACATGTGCAGCCATGCGACTACTGGTCCCAAGACGCCCAAAATGATTGCCTATTTTCATTTCAGTTAATTTCAGATTAATTAGCTGTATTACTTCTGTCTTGACGATCTTTTAATTCCTTTTTCGTCGTTCATTTTTCCTTCTTTCATTTCAGCCAATTCTTACTACTTGTGTATCTCTATGTTATCTTGTCTGCACATTCCTGGTGTACAGAGATCTCCATAAAATCAGTTGCGGCTTCAGCAGATCTCTGGCAATGTGTACAGTATAATGACATTTACTGCAAGTTGAAGATGAAACCTCAAATTCCTCTTTGTCAGTGATATTCTTGACAGTGACTGGATCATTTTGACCTTTTGACCACAGCTAATTAAGAACCTGTATGACTTGCTCTCTTCTGTGGAAAACAAAAGAAGATACCTTTAAAGAAAGATTCAGCTGTTTTTGCTCATGCAGTGAAAGTCAGTAGGCTTCTAAACTATGGCTTTCATTGAATGTGACAAAAAACAGACATTTTTCAAAACATCCAAATTTTGCTCAAATGTTCAAACTAAATGCCATTGTTTGTCAGCTGAAATTGTCTTGTCAGTCAATTTTTATTCTGTTTGAAGTGTAAAAACCGAGGGAATGCAAAGATGATCTAGAGTCTAGTGATATTTATGAGTGAATAGACCTCAGTTGGACTAGCCCCCCAGAGCCATGACTTGACAGGATTTAGCTGAGCTCTGTGATCTAAACTCTAAGCTGCTCATCTGTGTGGCTTTCCTCAATATTTCAGTAATTGTCATCTTTCCACCCGTTTTGTTTTATGGGATCCTTTTTGCTCTTCATCACTTTCTCATTCTGCCTCTTTGACTATTTCTGGTCTTTTCATTCTCTCCCCATCAGCCGCCTGCCCATCTTATTTCACGGTTACTCTGTGTTCTAAAGTATCTTTATCAGTTTGTAATGAAAGGTTAAAGACAGACCGCTCTTTGACTGATCTGTATTGAAGTTTCTTAGAATTTGGTGGAAGGAGAGAGTGCGTTGTATGAATGCATAATATGAAAGAGTGAATGAAACTTGAGTGTATAAAGTACATAAAGTTCATGCAATTATTAGTGTATTTATGGTCAAACTACTTAGCCCCTCTTTCGTCTTTTATTATTTCTTCTCGACTCTCAATCCCTGCTCCTCATTTTTGTCTTTTTCAAGGCATCCACAAAACTCAAAATCTGTTTTTAGCTACCTCTAACTATCCTTTTAAAGAAATTTGTTGCTTGTAGTGCCATTTTAGGTCAACTCGAGTCAAGCTTTTCTGGAGTTTCTATCTCTGATGAGAAGTTGAGCTGATCAACACTGTCAGAAAGTAATGGACTTCAAGGCCGTCTCTGCAATCTGTAAAAATCAAGCCGTCACATTCCATTCCATTCCCTATCATGCATATTGCTGCTTTTAGCTTCTAAAATAATCCAGAATTTTTTCTGAAAATGCCTCCCACCCCAGCCCGAACTCCCACATATCTGCCCGGGGCATGTACCTGATGGCATGATTTCACTGGAATATTTGTAAGGGGTGTGGAATGATCCACTATCTTGTTTCATAACAGATAGAGTCTGATGTTTATTGTACTAGTTATTTTTTTAAAAGTGGTACTGAAGGGTCCTCAGGGCCCAACAAGTGCTTTTTTTTAGTTCTTTATTAGTTTTAATACTTTAATTTCCCTGACAAATTAAAGTCTTTTTAATATTTATGATGAAAGAAGTATTTTATGCCCACCAAGCTTGGATTTATCTTAATAAATGTATTATTGCAATTTAAAGTCATCTATTTGAATATATTGTAAAATGTCATTTATTCCTATGATGGCAAAACAGAATTTTCAGCAGCTTCAGAAATGGAAATAGAAATTTAAAAACATTTTGTAACTTTATAAATGTCTTTACTGACACTTTTGCTCATTTTAATGCGTCCTTGCTGAATAAAAGTATTAATTTCTTTCTAACGAAAGGGAGCGGGACAGTAAACGGTTGTGTGTGTACTGTGTATAACCGGTAAATATTTTTAGTAAAAATAGTGCTAAATACTTTAATTCTCACTTCAGTAACCTGAACTGAGCTTTGAAATGAGGTAGAGTAATTTATGTTGTGTTTGTTCATTAGGTGTTGGCACTGTTTGAGGATGGGGAGGAGTCGACCACAGCTTTCGTGGAGCCTATTGTCATCCTGCTCATTCTGGTGGCCAACGCAGTCATTGGAGTCTGGCAGGTGGGTGCGTGTGGTGGGCTGAGAAACTAAAGGACCTTAAAGAAATTCTTCTCAATGAGTAATGTCAGAACAGCGAGTCTGCTTGATGTCTCACTGTTTAGCATTAGATATGCTACAACTGAAGAGTTCAGATGCAAAAGCCTCTAAATGCCATTTGAAATTTTCTCCTAAAATGATCATTTTTATCAAGCTTGTATATTTAAGTTCAGTAATTTCACTTAAATGACAATTAATAGGTACTCTTCATTGCCATTTAAGTGAAATTACTGAACTTAAATATACAAGCTTGATAAAAATCATCATTTTAGGAGAAAATTTCAAATGGCACTTAGAGGCTTTTGCATCTGAACTCTTCAACTACTACTAAGGTCTTCTATTCCCAAACATGACAGATGATTATCAGGTGTTCATATTAGTTTATTAATGTGTACAGGGATCTGTGTCATGAAATCTACATGTATACCAATGGCAGGAGACCATCTCTTAGCACTGTCAATGCAGTCCACTGCTGCCTCCTGCTATTGTTAGCCTGCCCCCTTTAAAAAAATGAAGAAATCACATATCCAAACTGAAATGTATTCAGTTCATGAGGCCCTTGTACTACAAGTATAAGTGTGAAATCAGACATTCATCAAGTCAGAATGATTTATTTTCATAAAAATAAAACCTTAGAAAGAGCTTAAATGTATTGTGAAGTTTCTTTGTTGGAAATGTGTTTATGGGATATAAATATGAAACTGGCCTTATTGCAGTCTAGTAAAACAATCCATCCCGATCATTTTTTATTAAATATTTTTTTTCATGTAATTTAATTTAGAGAAGATTCTAAAATGCTAACTGATATTTATTCACATCTTTTAAGCATCCATTCAGTATTTTTGATACAGTCTATCCCATTCAGTTCCTGTCTCCCCTGCACACATTCACACCTCTCCGGCCAAGATATGGCTCTAATTATTATTATTATTTATTTGATCAAGCTTGTTACTTCACCACCTTTGGCTTTGTATCAAATGCCCTTAAGATAAAAAAGGAAACATTTCAAAGATCTTTACTTTTCAAAATTAGTCATAAAGCATAATTGATTCTGGTAACCGGTGCTTAAGGGCTAGCTAACATGTTAGCTTATTACAGCATTAAAACTTAACAGTTTATTAGATTATAACCATGTTTTTGCAGAGTGTTAGAAATAACTTTCTGTGATCCCATGTGGCTTATTACAAAATACAGTATATTATGAATATAGTATTCTGTACTGTGATAAAGGCTATGTTGATTAGCTTTGGATTATGAACATACATTCTTATGAATATACCCATCTGTTGATATTTTGTCTGATACTGAATGCTGCAGCTTGCATCTGATATGATGGACAATGGTTTATTTTTTAATTTGTATATATTTTTTTATTTTTATTACTGTATTAATTATCAAATTATTATTATCAAATTATATTATAGTAATAATTTCTGCTTACTATCAGAACATTATCACATTGTACAGCAGCTGAGATAGATAACTTTATTTATGTTTTAAACCTGACATTGAAAACAAAAGCAGGCTACTGTTGTTTTGGCCTAATCAGACCAATGAAATATGGGCTGTTACCAATGCGCTACATGTGTATCCTTGCTGATACTATTGTGGTTTGTTGTATGGTCACAGGAGCGAAATGCAGAGAGCGCCATCGAGGCTCTGAAGGAGTACGAGCCAGAGATGGGCAAAGTTTACCGCATGAACCGCACGGCCATCCAGAGGATCAAAGCTCGAGACATTGTGCCTGGAGATATCGTGGAGGTTTCTGGTAAGTTTCGGCCTTTTTCGTCTTTCTCTCCTTCTCTCTCTTTCTCTATCCATTTGATAATACGCCATCTGTTCTCAGTCTCTTCCTTTGTTTAATGAGAAGGATCGAATCTGCAGCGATGATGTTTGTGGAACAATACACATACTTCACCACATCCCCCGCCTTGAGTCCTGTGGACATTTTGAGGTTTCTTCTGTCCATTTACCCATGTGGTCTGACATAATATGCAGTGGAGGTTTTTTTCTTCTTCTTCCAGTCATCACCACCTCTCACTGTACCCAAAACACACAAACACAGGCTGTCGTTTTCCCCAGTCTTCCCATTGGCTTGTGTGGCTGCCCAGAGTGTACGTTTATGTGTTTCACCACAACTCTTTGCCCTGAACGGGAGCCCTTCAGGGTTTCTCTCTGTATGTGTGTGTGTGTGTGTGTGTGTTTGGGCTCCTTGCCATAAACTTGAAAGCAGAGCAGGAATATCCCAGACTGTATTATGTAAGTGGCTTTCCTGTGAGTATGAGGATGCCAAGCAGAGACATGCAGGAAAAAAAATCTGTGTGTGTGTGTGCACATATTCTGATCATAGTGCGAAGCTGAAAAGTGACTATAGTGTTCTTTCTTTTTTTCTCTCTTACCTCTTGTTGAAGCCTTGTGCCCACTCTAATTTGGGGAACCTGCCAGTGTATCTGTAGGCGCTGAGATCAAAGTAGACCTGTGTGCATCACACACCCACATATAAATTTGCTAGTCTTGGCTTCAAAGTAATCAGTGTTTGCTTCTTTAAAACCCTGCATGCTAATGATCTCCTGTCTGCATCAGCCAAGTGTGGAGGAGAGGAGATGACAAAGGGGAGGGGGATGATCAACTGCTGCTTTTCACTATTACAGTGAAAACAAATGAAAGATCAGACTAATAATCCCTGTGTTATACAGCAAGATTTTCCAATTCATGTTTAAGAGCAGCCGCATTCATTCAGAAACATGGATGCAGCCACATCGCTTCGTTTGCTTGTGAATGGAGGTGAAAGTGAGAGAGTCAAAGATGAGACTGGTGTGGGTGTTGAAGGGAACGAGAGTATGGAGAGATACAGAATGTGTGAGGGAGACGGCACAAAAGCGTGAACGACAGATGAGCGGGAGGGAGCAATAAATGCGGTGAGATGCAGAGAGAGAGAGAGAAGTGGACTTAAAGAGATAGGAATGAGATGTGGGTTACATTACCTGTCTTAGTACGGTGGTAACAGGCATCTCTTTGTTCATTTGCACTGTTTGGTCTTATGCCTTGACAAGCCCACATTCCAGCGGCCAGATTTTCCTCTCTGCACACACACACGCTCACACTGTCAGGCTTCACCCTCTGACACCTTTTGGGTATGTCACCATGGTAACAAGTCCCAGAGTCCCTCCCATGTCAAGGTCAAACTGACAGACATGTACAGTAAAGTAACAGGCATCACTGTCAGTCCAGATGTTTCCAGCATCAAGTTTCTGTCCTTCCTGAAAGCCAAGATTGTACCACAAAACCACACCTAATCCAACCATATTTGATGTTAAATATACAGAATTTAATAAACGGGATTTAGGACCAATGAGATGTAACTGTGGACTGAGATAACTAGCAAACGCAACTGAAATTGAACAAAAAAGAGGCCGACCGAGTTGGTTTTGAACCTGGAAAGGACAGCAAATCAGATTTTAATGTAAGAAACAACTATTATATACTATAATTAATTATAACTAATATATATATATATATATATATATATATTATAACAACTATACTATATTATTATGTTGAAAAACAATATATTTATATACAGTATAATGGCTTTACATTTCCTATATTTCCAAGGGGATTATTCTATCTGGGGGTCCTGACATCAAAAATGTCCCTGTTCTAGAACATTTTGAACAAACTCTTTTCATTTTTGCTGCTATATAGTCAAAAGATTGATTTGATATTTTTGGCTTGTTGCGAGTGAGATTTTTGGCATTTTCCTCTTCCTGAAGCCTTGAGCACTTCCCAGCCTGCAAACTGAACAAAAACGAAACAAAGTGAATTGATCCAAGGGGAGAAGAGCACCTCCTGTGTTTCCACTCCAGAGGTCTGTGAGGGTGGAAACGGCTGGTACTCTATTTATCTTCTGCATTTTGTCATAATGGGCAATGGGGGACAGGGAGATGGCTCTGAGGTTCAAGATTCATCCACAGGTTTATAGCCATGAGAATCCACTAACGAGGTGCAGACACATTCACACACATGCTGAGCTGCTTGTGCTGAGTTCATTGGTTATAGTCATAGCGTTTAACAAGTCCTGTTTGGTAAGTGGGAAGCACTGGCAGGACAGAGGTGTTGTCAGCTGGATCTACTGATATATTTCTCAATTTCTGTCTAACCCGGCTGCAACAGTGACATAATCTTGTTGCTAAGCACTATCAAACATGTGTAAACAAACACGCAACAACCCCTACCTAAAAACCCCACTTTCTCCGGAGGTTGAATGAAAATTACACATTGGAAAAAGGCACTTGTGAGAACTATAAATTGGCAACTACAGCCAAAAAAAAGATTCAAAACAAATGGCAACCAAAAATATGACCCACAGCACCCGTTCCCCTATTCTCGCAGCAAAGTTCTTTCCTGTACCCGCCATTCGTGAGTGGCTATTCCATCGGAACTTTTGTTGTGGACCACCACCAATAGAATTGGAGGTCGGAAAACAGTTTGGCCATTTTTTTAGCATGCATGAGTAATATAGATATTCATAGATTATTTACACTTTTATTTCCAGTCAGCCCTGCATCGTGCCATAATTATGGTTTCAGCAATCACAATATCCGAAGTGGAACTTTCCCTCGGCTGTTTCGGGGATTCAAAATAACATTCTCACTCCATTATAATACTCGATGAACCAGAATGTGGCTTTATAAAATGCCTGGAGATTTTGAAAGAACTCGGTTGTTCTTTCACTCTCTTTGGGATGAGTAACAGTGAAGCATCCACTCTGTGTTTTAAAAGGAATTCACTCTAGCCTGATCATCTTTTAGTCATAACCACAGGCTTTTGGTCCTTTTTGATCAGCATTCGCAAACATCTTGAACTCACCATCCTCTGTTATTACACTGTCCCACATTTACAAGTAAGCATGCGTCACCCGGTCTAATCAGGTTTATGTCCGATGTCCGTGGCGGCCTGTTTCCTGATATCAGATGCTTGCCATCTACTGTCATAATGTCTGTGTATATTTAGCTCACTTTGCATTGTTCTGGCTTGGTATGGCGAAAAGCTGCTCGCATTAGCATTTAGATGGGTTCAGTACCCATTCGCAGTGTGACTGAGTGGGTGGGAGACACCGCTGAGGGGGGAGAGAGGGAGCGATAAAATCCAAGAATGAGAAAAGAAAGGTCCGTCGTTCTGGAAGCATAAACAGTTTCCCGCCCACCATGCCCTCTCTATCCCCTCTCCCACACAGAACAGCCCCTGATGGTGGTGTTGTCTCCCTCCTCAGAGACCCCCAGGCTGATGTGAGCCATTCCTGTGACGTTGGAGGAAGAGAGACTGTTCGGCTCAGAAATTGTCCCCAGAGGATTGGAGCAGAAAAAATATTTTTTTTTTTTACTCTACATGACAGTATTATGCAAGATCACGTGTCTCTGACTAACAAAACAATTTGCCGTTCAATTTGTCGATATCCCAACCTCTTCTAGAGTTTCTACACTGTCCAGGCCGCTCATCCACTATCTGTCTAGCAGTGTGTAAAAGACTAATGGGAAGTGTGGCTGCTCTCTTGCATGCCCAGGCACCTCAAGCTCAGCCTGAGGGTTTAAATGGAGTATAATTATGGCACTAAGGGTCTCTAATTGCTTTAAAATGCCTGTTAAGTGCCCCTGTAGCTTGTCCTGGTCCAGGAGCTGAATGACATGGGGATGAGACTTTGCAAGTTTTCTGACACCCCTGAGATGCAGGGTTATAGGTAGACATGGAAACTGCACACTATTTTCTTTAGTTTCTGTGAAATGGTTTTGAAGATGGAAAAAGGTTATTGAGAATTATTACAAATCATATTTATTTAAATATTATTTTTAATTATGTATTTGAAAGTATATAAAGTACACTACTGTTTTTTTTTAATAATATGAATACTTTTATTGTATTATAGAACACATTAAATTGATCAAAAGTGACAATACTTGTTACAAAGGACTTCTATATTTAAATAAATGCTCTTGTGAACTTTCTGTTCAAAAAAAGAAAGTTCTGGGATACATATTGGGATACACTTTTTATCTATTCCTTCTGAAGAAAATGTATCTAATGAAAATATTAAACAGAACAACATTTTACAACATCGTTAATATGAAATGTTTCTTGGGCAGCAAACCAGCATATTAGAATTATTTCTGAAGGATCATGTGACACTGAAGGCCTGGGGTAAGGTAGGAAAGAACAAAGGTTCATTAATCCAAGCTACAACAAAATGTGTATTGCTTAAAGCCTAATTGCCTGCAAGGACTCAAAAAACCCAGTTGAAAACGACACATATCGACTGATTCTGTTTCATCCAACTGGCTACGTTTTTCCCACCTCGAGCGCTTTTTTTTATTTTTTATTTGAAGCATGAACCGAATATTGATCAATCTGTGTGCTCTCATCAACTGGGTATCGAACGGTGTTCCAGTGTGTCTGCAGTTAGTCTTCGAGGTGGTGTTTTTCTCTCTTGCTCTCTCTCTCATTTTTTTTGGTTTCAGTCACTTTTTCGTTTTGCTTCAGGCTTTGTGTCCTAGTAGTTCAGCTTCGATCTGTTGTAATTAAGTGTTTACCTGGAAAACAAGAGGTCAAGAACAGCCTTGAACGATGGCTGTGCATTGGCCTGTCTTATATCCTGTTTATGATTGCAGTTATGACCCCTCAGGCATATGTCCTACACACTTTTTTCAATATGTCATGCATTCATCAGTAACAAAGGAGTGTCTTTGCCTGCCTTTTGATGAAGTAACTCTCAACCCATTTTGTTTTCTAGTTGGGGATAAAGTGCCTGCAGATATTAGGGTCACATCAATCAAATCCACCACCCTAAGAGTGGACCAGTCCATTCTCACAGGTACTGTGGACGTCTGAGATAAACAGCATTTGTCACTACCCAATTCCCAGTACTGCTTAATTTAAAACTTTCTGTGTGTTCTTTAGGTGAATCTGTGTCTATTATCAAACACACTGATCCTGTGCCAGATCCTCGAGCTGTCAATCAAGACAAAAAGAACATGCTGTTTTCTGTAAGCACTTCACCTGTTTTGGGAGAGGAAATTCTCACATGCACATAATAAGTAGAATATTTGCATATAAACAATATGTTGGTTTTCTTTCTTTGTGTCTTTTTATTCTGTCCTGTTTTTTATCTCTAGTTTGGAGGATGTCATTAGACTGTAGGATATAATAAGACTTAAGTATTCTGTTCGTGCACTCAGTCTAAATGGACTCTTCCTGTCTGCGTTCAATTGTGGTCATTCATATGCGCCAAGAAGGCATGCATTTGACTGCTCTCAATCCACTTAGATTGCGTTAATATCATCTGGGGATAGGGAACACCTCAGGTGACGTTATTGGCCTAGTGAGTGATAGGATAACATCAGAGTTAATGCAGTCTCCCTGTTTTCTTCCTTAGTCATTTAAAATAAGCTGTATATGGCCCATGTGCTTTTATAGTTCAGCTTAATGCATTTTCCAACACATTGTGGTAATGAAAGATGTAGTTTCCTATCAGGGGAAAATGTCCCTAATGAGATTATAGCTAACTCTACACAAGTCAATGATTTTTCCAAGCTATGTTTTATAAAATTATAAAATTATGATGGCGCAGTGGATAAGACACATGCCTTTGGTGTGAGACACTTGGGTTCGAATCCACTGTGAGACACCAATGTGTCCCTGACCAAGACACTTAACCCCTAGTTGCTCCAGAGGTGTGCGACCTCTGACATATATAGCAATTGTAAGTCGCAGCTAAATGAATAAGTGTAAATATAATACTGAGGAACATCTGATTCTGTTGTTTCCAAGTCTGCAAAAGTATACATTTAGATTTGAAAGGTCTTTGGTGGCTTTGTTTCATTTAGGTGTAAATGTTTATATGCTTAAATATGCCTGTTCTTATGTTTTCCGAAAGGGCACAAACATCGCTGCGGGTCGGGCCATCGGTGTTGTCATCTCCACCGGTGTTTCCACTGAAATCGGAAAGATCCGTAACCAGATGGCATCAACTGAGCAGGAGAAAACTCCGCTGCAGCAGAAGCTAGATGAGTTCGGTCAGCAGCTCTCGAAGGTCATCTCTCTCGTCTGCATCGCCGTTTGGGTCATTAACATTGGCCATTTCGCCGACCCTGTCCATGGCGGCTCATGGATCCGAGGTGCCATCTACTACTTCAAGATAGCTGTGGCCTTGGCAGTGGCTGCTATTCCAGAGGGTCTTCCAGCTGTCATCACCACCTGCCTGGCACTGGGAACCCGTCGTATGGCCAAGAAAAACGCCATTGTTCGTTCACTGCCCTCGGTGGAGACGCTGGGATGCACCTCCGTTATCTGCTCAGACAAGACTGGGACCTTGACGACCAACCAGATGTCCGTCTGCAGGGTGAGTGATGTGGCTGTTCAAGTCAGAGGCAGAGATAGTGTCTCATTCAGTATCAGAACTGATGTCTGCGGGCAGAACTTGATTTTATGTCTGGGTTGATGACAGCTTCGTTTTTCATTCGCAGTCTTGTGCTGACATATGGTCCTGTGTGAGCTTTTTTCTTTTAATATATAACTTAAACAGCTCAGATTTTGAACCTCTTTTTTTAATTTGTACATTCACAAGAGGTGATTTATTGCTTGCTATAACCAGAGCCAGAACATATTTCAAACTGTCATGAAGCGAGGCATTGGAGGTCTCCCTAAAAATTGAAGATTATTTTCAAATTCATGATGGATTCACCTCAGGAATACCTCAGGGAATACCTCAGGGGGGTTGGAGCTCTAGGTGGGTTTCAAAGCCTGTAGTATAGTGGTGTTTACCATAAGAGCAAGTCTTTGATGCCTTGCCAAGGCCTCTCATATGGAGTTGAATGATGCAACAGTAGCAGCTTTCTGGCTGCCATATGGTAGAAACACACCAGACACAACATGAGAGGTGAGAAAGAGAGTTACTAGACTGTTTTAGACATTGATTTTTTGTTCTTTTATTTTGTGTAGGGCAACAGCATAACTTACACTTCAAATAGGCTACACTGAGAACTGGCAATAATTCAAAATTGACAATACTTCTTTTTTATGGAATATAGTTTTTAATCTAAAATATTTATCTTTGAACTTTTTGTTAAATTCATGTGCCCTTGCCCTTTCTTCAAAAACATTTACATGACCTTGCAGCAATATCTCTCCTCTCATGACGTGTTCATCAGCCCAAGGGTTGCGCAATAATCCATCCCCTCCAGAAATCGATCAATCACATAACATCATCACGAAAATCACCCAATCAATTCCAGATCAGTTTTCAAATACTGCCAGAGAAGAAAATATTCAGCACAATGAGAAAAGTCGATCACAATTTCTGTATCATGCTGTTACTTTTTATTACATCAATACATAAAGTAATTGGACCCCCTTCTAAGCAGCCAACTTCACGTTGATCCTCGTAGGAGCACCAAAGTAAAACATTTTAAAACAAGGAAACGACAGAGGTGTATATTCGCATTCATGTAAAGTAGCCTTGTTGACAAGTTTGGGTGAGAAAAGGCAAAACACACAGATATTGTTCCTTCACCGCCCTTAGATTTGGCGCTGTGCAAAATGTAACGAGTAATTGCATTGCTCATCACAAATGTATTGGAGTAAAAATTACATTTACTTGTTCAAAAATGTACTCAAGTAGAGATTAAAAGTTGCTAATTTATTTGATACTCAGTAAAACTACAAAGTAGCCAAAAAGATTCTTGGGTACAGTAACTAATTAAATGTACTTAAATTTACTCCAACACTTTACAGTTTGTATGCATTTGTATACTGTACCCATTATATTAAAGGAACCTACGTATCAAAACTCATTATTTAAACCGGGTTGCATCTGAAGTGCAAGCACAGTTAGACCACCTTATTGATTATAATAGGTCCCTTCTAGTTTTGTAACATCACTGAATTATGAATTCACTTTGGAATTTATCTCAGACTTTTGAGAGAATCTTGGAAGCTTTAAACATATTCTGATCTGAATTATAATTTTGCTCTGTTTAGGGCAGGACTACATGTTTGTCCAATGGTAGTATTTGGGAAACCAGTGTGAAAACAGTAGTTGTTTTTGCAGTTGTATTTGGTGCTGCTAATGGTGCGGAAAGCACACACTTCAGCTTAAAGCTTCTTGATCTGGTTAACCCAATCACACCCATAAGCACTACCACTGAACCGTGAACTTGTTTTCTATGGAATTGAATCCCACTGTCATATCTTCATGCTCTCCAAAGAGAGAAACTCATGTGTCCAAGTTTGTGTTTGCATGACTGTGCCACCCTTATTCGTGTGTTTGTGTGTGAAAGAGACACACAATGTAACCTGACTCACAGCAAAACTAAGAACGGCAAGCATAAGTAATTGTCCTTTTGTGTTTTAAAGTGTTGTAGCTGTATTTCAGTGCCATCACTCTGGCCTAAAAGCTGAAGTTTGAACATGCTACATCCATTCGTCACCACCATTTTGGGTTTTGAAGTGATGGGCATATTTGCAACATTGGAACATTTATTTAGTGCTGCGGTCCCTTTTATGTGGTTGCTTCCAGAGAGTCAGGACGGGTTGAAGTCACTCTGAGACACCCTAGGACACTCAAGGTGTATGTTTCTGTTTGTGCGCAATGGAAAATCTTAAACTTGTACAGACAGGTTGGCCGGACATGATTGCAAAATCTTTTACATTTATATTTTCCTATTTAGTTAGAGTTCAGGTCTTTATTTATACATTTATATTTCCAAATATAGCTTTTTACAGTACCCTTTTGTCCCTATGTATTTCATCCCCATGTTATTTCATAAGAAGAGAGCAGGAAGGGTTAGAGAATGGATCTTTAGATTTCTTTCCGTCCGTCTGTACCTCTCCCACCCTTTTAATTCGTTTATCAGCCTCCCTGCATCTCCCGCTTCTAGTTTTGTGACCTTTAGGATTTCAATAGGAAACTCATGATTGCAAAATTAAAGTCATATCACATTTTTTTTCTCTTCTGTGTTACTGCACAGTGCACTCATTTGTAGTAAAGTGGCCCCTAACATTTCCATTGTGAGCTCCACCCTTGTTTTCAGTGTTTACAAAGGAAGCCTATGTTATATTTCTTGTTGCAAAGCCCACATGAACGTCCATCTGTGTGTGTCTGCCCGAGGTCTCTCCTGTGTTTGTCAGCAGGGTGTTCCCTCTGTTCAAAAACTGCTTAATTCCCTGCAAGTGCCGGGGACCTTCCGGAAAGAGTCCCACTGCGCTGTGGTAAATATTTACTCACTCCGCGCCCTGATACTAGACCTGCAACGATCAGAGCTCAGACATTAAGGGCGAGCACTGTAGTCAAACACCACAACATTCACTTTACCAGCTGTACAACTTCAACAGTGATGAATGTTTCCTGTACACATATTAAACCTAGTATCAATCGAATACATCCTGTTCAAGGGGATCCTCGATGAAAACACTTTTTAAATTAAGAAGGTACAACTGTATCTTGGAAACTAAAACTCCTTTCAGGCTTACAGTTATGTAATAGACTTTCAATTCCAGCAGACCAAATTATTTAAAAAGCCATATACTTGTGTAATATTTTTGTAGAAACCGTGATATATTTTTTGAAGCACACAAAACTTCACTTTTTTTAAGTCTTTACTTAAATTTAATTATTTGTAACAATTAAAAGTCCTTTTTCAAATCACTTTTGATTTAATTGAACATTTCCTTGCTGAATAAAAGTATTAATTGGTATTAATAAGTTTGTTTTTTGCAAGAATCCTTAAAAATCCTGGTAACACTTTACAATAAGGTTCATTAGTTAACATTAGTAAATGCATTAACTTACATGAACTAACGATGAGCAATGCATTAGTTACAGTGTTTATTAATCTTTGTTAATGTTAGTTAATACAAATACAGCTGTTCATTGTGTGTTCATGTTAGTTCACAGTCCATTAACTAACTAATACAACCTTTGATTTTAATAACGTATTAGTAAATGTTGGAATTAATATTAACTAAGATTAATAAATGCTGAAGAAGTATTGTTCACATATTGTACATGTTAACTAATGAACCTTATTGTAAAGTGTTACCAAAATCCTATATGTTTCAGACCTCAAAACTTCCTTGTTAGTCTAAAAACAGCTTTTATTGAAACAGTGACTCTAGATTTTGTCTCAGTATGACATCATAGCTCGATGAAAGAAAACGACGACAACTTCTACATCACTGCCTCTTTACATCATTACCAATTCACACGTCATGTACAGAATATGGCAATACGAGAGAGGCACAAACACAGGATTACTCCAGCAACAAACCCATAGAGATGTCTCTGAGGATTACAAGATGTTTTGCACTGCCAAGTTGTGGTCTTTGCATTTTGCATTCCTTGTGATCCCAACCAAACCACGGATCCCAAAACCGTGGATTAACTTTTTTAAAGAAGTTACAAATCGGGTCAGTATGTCTTGCATATTACAGTTACATATTGCCTATTACAGATTGTTTGATATGTACTCACTTTACTGAAATGGTGAGAGATGAATAAGAACAACAGTGCAACAAACAATGTTCATTTATTCATCATTTGTTTACAATAAACACTGTAAGTTCTCCTGTCAACTATAACTGTGGTAACGCCAAGTACTTTATTTGCCATAACCAAGACTTATAAAGCATATTTAATACACACAAATGTTTCAACCATGTAACAAGATGAACAACTTTCTGTCTTTGTTTCAATGCTAATATAATGTAATGAAATACAACATAAAGATGATTAATTACAACGCTGTCGCAGATCCTGTGTATTTGAGGTGTTGGTTCGTTGTCTTTCTAATTCACGACCAGACTCTGGCTCAAATATGTATGGCTGAATTTCACCGGTTGCTATTTTTCAACATCGGACATTTTCAAAACAATTCCACATGCGGGAACCTTGAAAATGATTTTAATATGCAAAACTGTTACCCAATCAAAGAAATTATGTCTTTTCTTCCAAGTTTTGAATGTGGCTATAAAAACGAAGTTCAAGAAAGTTCAAAAACAGCATAATAGCGTATTACTTCTTAATTAAGATGTTTTTTATGTAAAATGCAGAAAAATGCAGTTCATGATTCTTCTAATTCTTTTATTCAGCAGGGAAGTATTCAATAAATGCTAAATAAACCCCATTCACTGTTTTATTATGCTGTAAATATATATTTGTCTCGAAAAATATTCGATTTTTCTTTTTTTGTATATGGATTTGCTTTTAGCTTCTCTTGTCGGGAGGATTATGGTGTGGTGGGCACTGGGCTGGCTGATTATGACTTACTGTAGGTCATATACTACAGCTACATCTTGGCTTTCCCTGCTTTTATTCTTCCAGGCTGGACTTTGTGCTGTCATACGTTGCTTTCATACGTTGGTCTTCAGCATCTTACCCAGCAAGGGATTCCCGCCTGCAATCCTTCGTTTTTATGCCACTCACGCTCCTTGCGTCTCCTCCCGCTGCAGCACGATCCAAGAATGGATGCAGAGTCACGGTCACACGTGTTTAGAAAGCTTAATGCGGACTATTCACTGTAACGTACTGTAATGTTGTACTAGGTGCCTTTTGTGTTAAATTACTCTTTATTTTGAACACAGTAGTCCTTGTTTTGATTTTCCTTTTCCATTAATATTAATTAATATTAGACATTTAACAAATTTCATCACATATGAACATAGGAAAGAGACGAGAAGTTCTGCAAATAATCTGATGCCAATTTCAATTTAGAAGCAGAGTTAAATACATGTCTGTCTGATTGTTGCTCGTTTTTTTTTTACCTATCTCGTAGTCCACAGTGGGGAACAGGTAACAGTGTCAGCCTCAGCCTGAAGCAGTGACAAAATCACCTAAAGAGTCCCTAAAGAAAAAGAAGAAAAGACATTTTCACATGCAAGACAGAATTTTAAAATTGAGCTTGTGGAAATGTTTCCCAAATGGATTCAACATTCTGTTGAACCTCCTGTGCCTCGTAATGTTAAGTACTAAAAGCATTCTGCTCTGAGAGGCTTATTATAGGGACAGACAAGATGCTTATCCTCGGTTTGGAATTAGTGCTGTCACTATGTCGCAGTGTTACTCAGGATCGCGTAAGCCAATCAACCCACTGTGTGCCTTTTTGGAGACCAGACATCATCCAAGTGTCACTGGCACTAATGCGGAACAGCGGAAGTCACTTTGGCTAAATCAGGCGGAAATACAGGTGTCTAAAATTATTTTCCACTCCTGTGAAACGCATACACACACACACACACACACACACACACATATCCTTATCAAGGCTCATCATTGCATATCACTGCATGCTACCCTGTTCCCTGGTATCTGTTGCTATGACAACGTATCGCAACACAATTCCTTGTCTGCCAAGTTATGGGATGGTTGTTGGTGTTTTTGGTGCAGATCTGATTTATAAATGACTGTAAACAAACGACACAGTGAAAAATTTGTGTTATTTTTGCATCTGACCTTATTGCGTATGCATTTGCGCCATTATTCAAAAAAGCACGTCTTAAACCAGAAGCTAATGTGCTCTGGCCTTGGTAGCTTGTGTTGGTCCTTAAGGAAATTATCCGGCTGCGTCTGTGTTAATTAATTCTTTTTGCACAAAATATACATTTTATTTACTCAGGTCATAAAAAGAAGTCTAAATTCTTGTGTGGCAAAATCTTCTATTTAGCAGAATTGCATAAAATATTGCGAATATTAATAGTATTAATATTTAAACAAATATAATATGTAAATATTAGGGCTTTCAAACAATTAATCGCGATTAATCGCATAAAATAAAAGTTTGTGTTTACATAATGTATTTGGGTGCACTGTGTATAATTATTTTCTATATATAAATACACACACATGCTTGTATATATTGAAGTGATATTTTCATGTATATAGATTTATATATAATTTATATTATATATAAATATTTTATATATAAATAATATTTTTTTTCTTAAATATACATGCATGTGTGTATTTATAAATATACAAAATAATTATACACAGTGCACCCACATATATTATGTAAACACAAACTTTTCTTTTGGATGCGATTAATCGTTTGACAGCCCTAGTAAATATTGTTATTTAATATTTTAAAGCATGGTAATTGGTTCAACACTCAAAGAATGACAAAATTACGTAACAGAGTCAGTATACATGAAGAGTAGGGTTTATTTGTAGAACATGTCATTGGGGTGATATGCAGGCCTGTAAATATCTAAAGATGAACTTACAACCAAACAAACATTTTTCACAAAATGAACATGTCGGAGACAAGCATTCCGAGGTCAAAGTGTACATTGTGATAGTGGGCAGGCAACTGGGTCTAATTTTCTTCTATTTCCTCTTGACCAGTTGCGAATGTCTGTTTGCATTGTGTTTGACTGTGGAAATCGAGCGGCACAGATTCCAGTGTGGTTAAAGACCAGAGAAGCAGACCACAAAAATAGTGTTTACTAGAAAAGAGAACCTGCTGCTTTTGTAACTTGTGGTTGGAATCAGCTGGCCCACTGTTCCAACAATCAAAAAGCAGCAATCGCATGCTGTAATGTTCCCAAAAATATGTATCTAATTATTTGCTCTTTTATGTTAGCTTAACGAATGCAGAGAAATGGCACTGCGTACCAGTAGTTGTTATGATAAGTTGGTCATTACTTTATAAAGACATTTCTTTTGCCTGAGAAGACTGTTCTTTCCAGCAAAGCAAGCGAACTCAATAATCCGTTTATTTTAAGGGCTTAGGGGCATGACCCAGTCCTCTGATTGCTGCTGCCTGCCGCTCGCTTTGTGTTTTCCACTCTTTAATTTTGTGTATGTGTGTCCATTTCAAACAGGAAACTGGAGTACTGTGGAACTCTGAAAGTTTTACAACTTAACTGCTCCATTAATTCTTTAATCAGACACATTTAATTGAGTCTTGCTGTGAGTGAAGTCATGCCAAGAGAGGATGTTTTTCCCTCCGCATGTTTGTCCAATTGTGTACATTTGAGACAACCTTTCATATGATTTTCTTTTTAAGGAACTGACCATACGTGGTTGCTTGGCAAGTGTTGTTTTAGCAATGTCTAAGTTTAGATGCTTCATTATTGAGCAGAGTGCGGATATTGATGAGAACCTATTTCTGAGTGTGTGTGTGTGTGTGTGTGTGTGTTTGACCGTGGCTTTTAATCATGATCAAACACATTTCAACAAGTCCATCGGCATAGTCAACATTTACGGCACCTCATAAGATCAGGAGTCATTTCTACTCGTACCCAGCGCGCACTTCCATTTCAGACCTGTCATACAAACAGAAAGGTGGGGACTGCGATCAATGGTGTTCGCCAAATTGGCTTTATGAGCTCCATTCCACCATCCAGCTGTTTCATGCCCTACGCCCACATACTGGAGGAAGGGGATAGTGAGAAAATAAGATCTCTCTTCTCTCTGCTGAAACACGCCCAGGGCTGCCACAGCTCCTGCTGACTCGTTTCAGTGTGATGAATGTCGTAGCAAAGACGATGATGTAAAAAAATAAATAAATAAAAAAAATCCAAAAGCATTGCATTATCATGGGTTTTGCTGATTTGTCTGAGGTTGTCAGGCTAAACTCATCTTCACCTCTCATGTTGTTTAGCTTTTTTGAACACTTGTTGTGTTTATTCCAAAAAATCAGAAACACTTTATTTGGTTCAGTAAATTTAGCCTTGGTTGTGCGCATTAAACAACACAGTACAGTACAACACCTGGAGTTATAATAAAACTGGACAAATCTCTGCTGAAACATGGGGGACGTTATTAGTTTGCTCTCTTTTTCACCTCATTTGATCTATTGAAAGCAGACATTTCAGTAGGAGGCAGTAGTCTGTGTTGTCTGTTGGCAGTTGTTGTTGTGTTGGTTCAGACAGGGAAGAGTTCATGCCAGGCAATTAAACACAGGAACCTACCCAGTGCATTATGACATCATTGCTCTGCCTCTGATTGGCCGTGGGATGAGGGAAACCCCAGAGCTGATTGGGTGGAGTCACAACTGTCTGTTGGTGGCTGTTTTTTCTTCTTGGCTGCTGTTTTTTTTTTTTTATTTTATTTTATTTTTTTTTATGCAATTGGGGTTTGTAACTATTTTCAGATGCCTTGGAGAACTTATTTTCTTGTTCGTCTTTTAACCTTTTAACTTGTAATGTTTTCTTAGGCACGGTTGTGGAGTTTGTTTTTCCAACTTATTTCATTACAAAAAACACTTTGAAATGTTAAACGTATAAGCATCATGATAGTTTCTGTAGTGGGCATTCTATATTTTGCATTCTGTATTTTTTTTTTTACAAGGCTCAACAATAATAATTTTATTTTTATTATTGTATTACATTCAAAAGTTTGGAGTTCTTTCGTTAAGCATTAAATTGGTCAAAAGGGACAGTAAAGACTTTCACATTGTAAAAAAAAAAATAAAGAAAGAAAAAAAAAATCAAATAATAGATGTTCTTTCAAACTTTCTAATCGTCAAATAATGTTGGGAAAAAAATTATCATTATATTTAAGTTTTCCTAACCCTAAACTTGGAATAGATAAGTTTTCTTTATAAAACTATGAATGTATAATTTATTTTTTTATTAATGTATATCATATTTTTTTCACATTTTCTGAGTGCAATCTCTGAAAAAAATGTCCAATGTCCAAAAGAATTTATAAGCCTGATGTGCAGTATGTTTTGTTAATCTCCATGTCTCTCATGCTGTCTCTCTCCCTATCTCACTTCTGTCTCTCTTAGATGTTTGTGGTTAATAAGGCTGATGACACCAGCTGCTCTCTGCATGAGTTCACCATCACCGGCTCAACCTATGCTCCGGAGGGACAAGTGTAAGAACACACACAAACAAACTCTGTGTCCTTGATCTTTCACAAAACATCTCGTCGTTTTTACCTCCTCCAAATAATCTAATACTCATTCTGGATACTTAGTTTGCATTTACATCCCTTTATCTTGCAATAACTGTGTCCCCCTTAGGCTGAAAGCCGACAAGCCTGTCCAGTGTGGAGATTATGATGGTCTAGTGGAACTGGCTACTGTCTGCTCCCTGTGCAACGACTCTTCACTGGACTATAATGAGGTCAGTGGTGTGTGCATGGATCTTCCTCTGCATCCAAGCCTCGGTTGCCATATTGCCCCCTTCTGAGTTTAACAAAATGAGTCTTGTTCAGTGTTTTTGAGTCTGTCCTACTCTCATTGCTGTAGTCTTAACTATTCACACTGTGCTCTTTAGGGACAGACAGCTTTTTGGCTTGTATTTCTCACCTCTGTGCCATTGCCATCGTATCATGGTTACTGTTGCGTAAATATCATCGCGTTTTCTGTGGTTGTCGGGTAGGGTAAATGACAATGCGAGTTAGGACAAGTTGAAGATGTTTAAAGCATACTTTGTTGTTAAAGGCACCCAATCTAATGTTAAAGTTAAATGACGCCACCAAATCCGCAATATCAAGCAAATCTTTTCTAAAAATGTCTTATTACTTTAATCTGACCACGTTTTTAATTGAATAAATAATCGCTAGCTGAGTAAAAGCTAGTCATGTTTCACTGCCACAGCACCCTGGTTCCTGGAATAATGCAAATATTTCAGGACAGAGTTAAACACCATCCATAAAAGGACCTGTGAATCTAAACCATTATAGATGTTAACACAGGAGCTATGTGCTTGAATGATAAGTAACAAATGTTAGCCTGGGATTTTTATTGAACACACTGTTAAGGCTATCACTAACGATTATTTTGGTATAATAAAAACAGACCAAAGTAAACAATAGCTTTTAAAATGGCTTAAAATTCATGTATAAATAATAACTATGAGGCAATAATAATTGTTTCAAATAAAGTAATCATATTATAGTTTTATGGAAAAACACTGTGAAAATGTATAATATATACATAATATAGACTATCAACTTATGTTCAATAGGCTATGTATAACAAATGCCTGCAGAGGGCACCCACACCCTGGTGTTGGTGCACTTTACAGTAGATCAAATCCTGGTTTAATATTGGTTAAGCTGTATTTAATTCAAATGTTAACTTAATCTTTAATATTTGGCAACTTCTTTAAAATAGAATAGATTTTTAAATAGATTAGATAAATAGATTTCTGAAGAATCACTAGACTGAAGACTGTAATAATGCTAAAAAATGTAGCTTTGCCATCACAGGAATTTAATTACATTTTAAAATATATTTTAAAATGAAAACAGTTATTTTAAATTTGAATTATATTTCATTATATTATTGTTTTATTGTTTTTTTTTTAATCAAAATGTGCTTTTCATAAAAATAATATATAATCCAGTAATCAAGAATGACTGGGAAAGGCATAAAAAATTAACTAGACAAAAATGTTAAGAACATTTAAAGTGCGCAGTAACAATGTACAGTGAAGTGAGTGCTTGACTCTAGTCTTATGTTTTAAATGATTATGCAAGTGCCATAGGCTTCATGTTGTTTGTGCTGATAGAGCACTGAATGTTTACAGACTTTTGTGCTTATGCTGTCCCTCAGGCTAAAGGAGTGTACGAGAAAGTGGGTGAGGCCACGGAAACTGCGCTCACAACACTGGTTGAGAAGATGAACGTGTTTAAAACAGATCTCTCTGGACTGAGCAAAGTGGACCGAGCTGGAGCTTGTAACTTGGTAAGAAGGGAACCATGGTGTGCACCAGGATATGAGACAGACTGCAATAAAAGAAAACATAACAGGAGAGTTAGTGATGAAAAACGATAAATGGAGCGATAGATATTTGAAGCTTCAAAAGAAATATTACAGCTCATAAATTTTGGTCAGTAGTGCAAGACAGGACATTTAAAAGAAATGAAAACATGGCCGTTCTGTCGAGGATCCTTGCAAAGCACAGTTAAATGAGTTAAATGAGGTCTTAAATTAACGTAGATTTGTGAGAAAATAGGATGTGTGTCAGATCTGCATTATGTGTGACAGGTCTTGAAGTGATCGCAACCTTGTAAACCTGCTGTTGTTGGACCTGCATAGACAAAGGGCCTTTTAGCCCACTGAAATCAAATGGGTGGGGCCTCCAGCCTATTTAAGTCACGCTGAAAGTCATTTTCATCAGAATTTTTTGATTAAGGAGCGGTAGTGCCAACTCTTGTGTAAGTGCAGTAACACAGCAAGCTACGCACTGCCCATTATTGTTATCTCAGGGAACCAAGTTTATGTTTGTAACCAGAAAGTTCCCTTTCAATACGGATCACTCGCATTATGTCAGTTTCTGATTCTTATGGGGAACGTAGTTCAATAGTGCCATGCTACTAGCACAGTGAGTGCGGCATCTGAGAACCGAAAGCATTATAGCCAAAAACTTTAATGTTACAGTAGGTGTGAATGATAGCTATTACAGATGTGCGATTTATTTGAAACCCTGACAACATGATGGGAAATATCTCTAACACAAACACTTACACAAGTTAATAAACTTTATGCATGCGTGTCAGTTGGTCTAAGTATGATGTGAAAGACCACTGGGACAAAATAGAAACATTGGAACAGTGGACTAGTCTTGATCCCTCTCTTCCCTATGGGAATCATTTTTCTCTGAAAGAGTGAATGACCAGCACCACTTTCTTTATTCTGCTGACCCCTGAATCATTTTCTTGTCCAAAAAAAGAAACTTAGTCACACAGACTCCCTGAGGAAAAGCATAATATTTAGATAACCTCTTCATAGACTCGCCTGGTTATCTAAACTTTCCACTCTGATCCAAAACTTCACTGCCCTATGGAAACAAAAAAAGAGACATTTTGGTGGTACACTTTCAAACATGTTAGATGGTTGGATGGGCACATTAATTGATGTAATAGGAAGTTAGATTTTGTTTTTCTTTTTTAAAGCTGTTGAGGATTAAGAACACAGGAAACCTTCTAAGGAATGACGTCATGTTGTTCTCAGATAAGCTAGAAACAGGAGTCACTGGTTTTTTTCTCACACATGCATGCCTTATCTAAACATCTGTAGAATAACCGAATAGATCATCTGATCCCAATATTAAACAGAGCCAGAGACAGAAACAGCACCAGAGTAAGAAGGTAGGTCAGTGTACAGTAAATGCTTTGTTTTCATGTGATGGAGGTGGTTTCCACCTAGTGGCAAAATGATGCTCTTGCGTCACTGAATGTTTCTCTTGCATTTTTTTTTTATGTGGTTATTTTATTTCATTTATTTATTTTCAAAAGGGTATACATAATGCCATTTTCATACAAGTTAATTTGATTCTTTAGGGTCTAAATGAAAAGTTTGTAATATACTTTAATTAAAAATTCTCATTAGTATTTTAAGAAAATGCTCATTTTACTTGATCAAAAACAGCTCCGTTTTCAGCACGCCATTTCACTGCATATGCGTTTTGATACAACACACGTGGAGTGATGCCTTGACAACAGTTGAGGGAATATTTTGAAGCAAGAATGGCAGCGGGAGCCTCTGAGGACACATCTGTGCAACCGTATTTTTATTAAATAAAGATAGCCTTTGTGATTATAAGAGACGTCTTTTAAACACATTAAAATAGCCTACTAACCCCAAAACTTTTGAATGATTTTTCATTAGATGTGTACTTTTTTAAAATAAAAAGTTATATGCAGGGATGCCGAATTGTTTAAACCTGAGGTTAGTTTCAAACCTATTTAGAAATGTTCTGTTGCCACTGTAATTAAAGTCCAAACATGTTCTGAGAAATCTACTGCAATGTTGCATCTACTGCACAGTTACTGCTGAGAGAGTGGCATTTTACCCAACATACATGCACACTGATAGCAGAGAGTGTTTCACTTTTGTTTAATGTAACATCTCTCATTCTCTCTTCTTCTCTTTTTCTTTCCTTCTTCCCCCTAGATTATCAGAAAACTCATGCAGAAAAAATTCACACTGGAGTTTTCCAGAGACAGGAAGTCCATGTCTGTGTACTGCACTCCCAATGGCTCAAACTCTCAGAGCAAGATGTTTGTCAAGGTATTGCTAGCTTAAACGCATCAAAAAAACAGTGGCAGTGTTGGGGAAAATTACTTTTAAAAAGCAATGCTTCACAATATTGCATTACTCCCTAAAAAGTAACTAATTGCATAACTTGGTTACTTTTTATGGTAAGTAATTCATTGCATTATTTTTGTGTTACTTTCTCTCATCTGGGCTGGTTTTGTTTTCTGTTTTTAATAAAAGAAAAAAAGGGTTCTATTTTTTGGCAAGTATATAGGCCCTTTTGTACAAAAGGAAATGCAAATTCACGCCTGTAGAGTGATACATAAAGTAGGTTTGTTTGACTGCATTTAACTATTGCAGGTTTGTATAATATTCTGAGTTTGTATTTCAATGTTTTTATTCATTTGGAGTAATAATGATTATTTTTGTGCAAGTGAGAGGAATAAAGCATACACACATTTAGTCTGGAACTACAATATTAATCATGTTCACACAACGCCTCTGCACTTACTCCTGATTTCTCTCAAAATGAGGACAGGAGGGCTGCCACAGTCTTTATTTGGGAAAACAGAGTTACTTGAGTTGCTTATTTGAACACACAACTCAAATATTTTGTGGTAGATTTAGAAGCAATGTGTTACTTTTAAAAGTGTAAACTGATTACATACCCTGCGTTACCCCCAACACTGAACATCTGACATCTATAAATACCTTCAGTAAACTTTGCTATATTCATCACACCTGGTTTTCTATTCATTCTTTCTGTATGTAGGGTGCTCCAGAGAGCGTGATCGACCGTTGTCAATTTGTGCGTGTTGGTAAAGACCGTGTCCCATTGACCATGACTGTGAAGGAGGAGCTGATGAGCACTATTAGAGACTGGGGGTCAGGCAGAGACACACTGCGCTGCTTGGCTTTGGCCACAAGAGACGCTCCTCCTCCTGATGACAAAATGGACCTTGAAAACTCTGTCAAGTTTTCAGAGTATGAGGTGAGAGAGTTTGGATGTTGTATAAAATCTTTATACACATCTGTGTATTTGATGTTTTACCACAATATTTTTCCGCTATGTACCTGTATACTATAACAGTGTCACTATATGTACAGTGACACAAAAAATATAACATTTACATACCATTAAAGCAAAACATCAAGAGGTTTATTTTAAAGTAGGATAATAAGGACACTTCTCAAATAGGATTTTGTTGGGTTTAAAATTATGTATTAAAACAATTATTAATTAGTTACAATTTTTAATTTGTTATTATTATATTATAGTTTATATCAGATTATATTTCTTATTAACAATTGTCAGTTAATGAAGCAATATGTGTATATATATATATATACACACACAGTATGTGTATATATATATATATATATATATATATATACATACAAGGTGCGTATTGTGAAGAAAATAAAACGGGGGGGGGGGGGGGTGTTTTGAAACATTTTTATTCATAAAAATAAATGATGAGAAAATGAACTTCATCACTGCATTTGCAGAAATTGTCAAATGTTTTCCTCTTATTAACTCATGAATTAGCCTAAACTAATGCAATATTTCAATTGAGTGTAACATCGTATGTGTAATTTCGGCCATTCTCACTAGAGTGACTGGGACACTAACTCTGCTTCTCATCACAGAAACCGATAATCTGACTGTGATGTTTATTCCCGCTTCAGTAATATGCTGAATATGCTGCCGTCCTTTTGACACACAGCTCCACTGCCCAGCGGACCTGCAACCATCTCGCAAGTGTTGATAGGCTATTACTCGTGAGGTGTAACCAATCAGATAGCGCCGTGGACGGGACATTGAGTTGAATGGTGATTGCAGAGAGGCTGGGGCAGCTGTAGTAGAGCCACCCAAAGTAGCGCATTTTAAAATAAAATTGACTTTAATCAAACCAAGGGCCCGTGATAAGTTTTGTGATCCTTCTCAGCACTAGTGTAATAGCACTGAGCACCCACCGGGGATAAAAAATAATTAAGCAGAGGCAGGGATACATTGACCAGAAAGGGGGAAATCCCACGCATCCCCCATGCACCCCATATATATATATATATATATATATATATATATATAAAACAAAAAACAAAATAATATTAGTTTGTAGATTCCAGATAATATTAGTTTGTAGATAATAATTGTTTGTAGGTTTTTGTTTGTAGATTCCTCTTCTTTTTTCGGTATTGCTTTTGTTCATACATTTTGCATGTGGATTAAGTCTCATGGCACTGTACATGTAAATTTATATGTCTTTGATTACATGCAAAATTTGTTCATCTGTTTAGTCAAATCTCACCTTCGTTGGCTGTGTGGGGATGTTGGATCCGCCCAGAAAGGAGGTGATTGGCGCAGTGAAGCTGTGCAGTAAGGCCGGTATACGTGTCATCATGATCACCGGGGACAACAAGGGCACCGCCGTGGCCATTTGCAAACGCATCGGCATTTTCAAAGAGGATGAAGATGTGGAAGGAAGGGCCTACACGGGTAGAGAGTTCGATGACCTGACTCCAGAGGCCCAGCGAGAGGCTGTGAAAAGGGCACGGTGCTTCGCCCGGGTCGAGCCTGCACACAAGACAAAGATTGTTGCTTATCTACAGTCCTTCGATGAGATCACAGCCATGGTGAGAAATAGTGGTTAGTGGCTGGTTTCACAAAAGGTCCTAAAAAAAAAAACCCTGTTGAAACACCAAAAGAGTCCGAAATAAACATTTGCCAACCACCAAATGGTAGTAAAAAATTAACTTGAAAAAATCAGTTGGTTACTTTATTAGGAGCTACAACATGCAGCATAATACATGTTTTAAATTGAATTGTAAGAACTGTAGTGTGATATAGTGTAAGTTCACTATCATGGCCAGTACATTTTCTCAATTCACCCACCAATTAGGTGTTGAAAAAGTTCATTTTAGGCCTCAAGCCTATTTTTATTCAAATGAACATGAGACCAGGAATTATTAGGCATTAACCTTACATTTAATATTATTGCAAAGTCGAATTGCTATACATTTGGTTTGAGTAAAATAAAATGTTTCATTACCTTTAAATACAGCATTGTTGTCACAGACTTGGGCTGTTAATACGATTGATGGTGGCAATCATACAATCTGGGATCATAAGAAGGGTGAAGTCTCTGATTCTACTCTCCAGTCTCTAAGCAATAATATGCTGCAGCACCTACTGTACATCTCTCGGAGACTGACAGCCTTGTATTTTATGCTGATTTTTTCCCTGCTGGAGTTATGAGAACATGTCTGTGCTCTTCCTGTTCTCACGCTGCTTCAGCTCAGCATGTGTCTGTTTGTCGTTTGGGGACTTGAGGTAATTCCCAGACATCAGTTTGCATGACAGAGCTTTGAAAGAAGCACTGCTTTGCTTCTTTCAGAAGAAGAAAAAGATTTCCTCATCCTCTACTTGACTCCTGTTTAATCCCCAGCCTGTAATGCACTTTTACCTAAGAGTGAATAAAATGTACCTTTTGATCATTAGTTCTGTCAGCTCAATGTGGATGAAATTTTCTCTTTAATCCACCGTATAAACTAATAGACTTTAAATTGACCCTTTGATAAGCTCCACACCCTTTCGGTTACTGTTGCTAACTCAGACAAGCTTTACAGAACATACCTTAGAAGTGAATCGGATGTTTCTAGAACAATGTGAGTTTTCAGTAAAATGTGTAAGTGATATGATAAATATGTTGTGAATATGATTTGTGTTTTCTGGAATGAAGTGTGACATTTCAAACATTTTAATTTATTGTTCTTTAAATAGTTCTAATCTATTCATAAATGAAATCGCTTCTATTTATCTTGGAGCGAGTTGTTTAAAAGTTTGGGGTTGGTAAAAATGTTTAATGTTTTTGGAAGAAAATCCTCTTATGCTCAGCAAGTTTGCATTTATTAGTTCAGAAATAAAATAAAAACAATAATACTGTAAAATGTGGTTGCAAATTCTATTTTAATGTATTTTAAAATGTAATTTGTTCTTATGACGGCAAAGCTGATTTTCAGCATCATTACATTAGTATCAGTCCCAGTGTGATTTGGTGAGGTCAGTCATGGTTTATAAATGGGCCTTAGGGCTTGAGCAAAGCCCATGAGTATCCACTAACCTTTATCCTTCCCTCTGTCCCTTCCTCCCATCTCACTTTCAGACTGGAGATGGCGTGAATGATGCCCCTGCCTTAAAAAAGGCCGAAATTGGCATCGCCATGGGCTCAGGCACCGCTGTAGCCAAGTCAGCCTCCGAGATGGTGCTCTCTGACGATAACTTCTCCACCATCGTGGCTGCAGTGGAGGAGGGACGAGCCATCTACAACAACATGAAGCAGTTTATCCGTTACCTCATCTCCTCCAACGTGGGAGAGGTGGTGTGGTGAGTGAGAGCCTTATTTGTTTAGAGCTTCAGTATCCCAACAACATTTACACTCATGTGGGTTCCCTTTTTTTTCCGTCTCTCACAGTATTTTCCTGACTGCCATCCTTGGCCTGCCTGAGGCTTTGATCCCTGTCCAGCTGTTGTGGGTGAACCTGGTAACGGATGGTCTGCCGGCCACTGCCCTGGGCTTCAATCCTCCTGACCTGGACATCATGGACAAGCCCCCCCGAAATCCTAAGGAGTCTCTTATCTCCGGCTGGCTCTTCTTCAGATACCTGGCCATCGGAGGTTAGCCCAATATCTGGCCAATATTCTATGAAATCAATATTTCATACCATCTAGGATTACTGACATTTTATATACTATAGATAGATAGATAGATAGATAGATAGATAGATAGATAGATAGATAGATAGATAGATAGATAGATAGATAGATAGATAGATAGATAGATAGATAGATAGATAGATAGATAGATAGATAGATAGATAGATAGATAGATAGACATATAGACATATAGACATATAGACATAGATATAAAATGTCAGTAATCCTAGATTCTATGAAATATTGATTTCATAAAATATCGGCATAGTTTATAAACTAATGCAATAAACATCATAAGAAAGAGTTATTGAAACCTTCAATGAAAACAGAGAATTCTGGGAATGTCAATTTATAGTTTTTCACTGTATATTATAGGATGACTTCTATTTCAGTTCCAAAAGCTTAAAAGGTATTTTACTGTAAAATGTGAAATGTCCCATTAGATCTATTACAGATTTCCACTGTATAGAGTAAGGGAACTTACCATTAACCAATTGACAGGCTTTTACTTTTGTTTTTCTAGGATATGTGGGTCTAGGTACTGTCAGTGCTGCTACCTGGTGGTATTTGTATGATGAGGAGGGGCCACAGGTGTCCTTTTATCAGCTGGTGAGTCAACAGTCAGACCATATACTGTACATTACGTTTATGTTTGACCTCTGAACTACTACGAATAGTAGTTAATTTATAATTATTAACAACAATTATTATTGTTAATAATACTGTTAAACTGTATTGTAAAAAATAAGTTTTTAGTAATAATAATAATCATCATCATCATCATCATCATCATAATAATTCCAATAATTGTTGTTGTTATTATTATTTTGCAGAACTACCGTAATATTGCAATGTTTTTAATTTCGTAACTAAGCCCTTCAGAATTCGCAATGACTGCCATCAATGGGTCAAATTTCCTATCTTTATAAATTTTGCATCTGATATTATTAGATGTACTGCAGCCTTTCTGTATTATTAATAGCCACTGTGAAACCACTAAGAAAACAAACACTTGAAGATCACCATTTGTAATTTAGCTAAAGATTTTGATGGTTTTTTTGTTGGGTTTTTTTTCCAATCATCTGTAGCGTCACTTCATGCAGTGTACAGAAGACAACCCCATGTTTGAGGGCATTAACTGTGAGGTCTTTGAGTCACGCTACCCCACCACCATGGCTCTCTCTGTGCTTGTTACCATAGAGATGTTCAACTCTCTTAACAGGTAAGATCTGCAACCATGGTGATAGACATATTGAATAAACACAGTTGATGCAATGCCAAGTAGTTTCTTTAAAGCACATTTTAGATGTCTCATGAGCTCGATGTTGTGCTGGATCTAACAGCTCTCGAGTTAATTTCCTTAAAATAAATCTTATTTGTTTTTATTGTTTTATATATTTTGTATATTATTGTTGTCATTTTTGCTACTTCCATTCTTCTCACTTCAATAAAATATGAGTGGCGTAGACTGTTGGTCTGGGCTGGTCCCTCAAAGGTTACAGGTTGAATCCCTTCAGGAGGTCATTTATTGTGGCCTTCATCAAGGCATTTGCAGCCTGGCTGCTCAGGAGGACTGTTCCTCTATTAAGTTTATTATGCCATTTTTATTGTGAGCATAACCTAAATGACTACTTGGTCTCAGTCAGTGCCTTGGGTCTTAAATCAATTATTTATACCAGCTCTTCTCTTATTCAGCCTGTCCGAGAATCAGTCTCTGCTGAGGATGCCACCCTGGGTGAATATATGGCTGCTGGGAGCCATAATCCTTTCCTTGTCTCTACACTTCCTCATCCTGTATGTGGAGCCTCTACCGGTGAGTCAAATATATTGGAAATATCTCTTTTTCTGTCACCATAGAGTTAGATTTAACATTTTATATAATGGTAAAAATGATGGATTGAACCTCAAAAAACACCTCGTGGAGTAAACCCACATGTAAAAAAAAAAGATTAATAGGAGATATGAAGACTTATATATGTATATTTAAGCATTTAAAGGGAATGTTCACCCCAAAATGAGAATCATTAACTCATTTAAACAATCATTAGTCATTTACTACATTTATACTATAATTTCTTAATCTATTGTCAGCAAAAAAAAGTCTGTGCTTATTTAAAAAAAAGTAAGTTATATGATTTAATGTTTGAAAGCAAAGAAATGAAGACAGCCAAACGCATTAGCAATGCAATTTTACTTTTGTACTGCAAAATAATAATAATAATAATAATAATATTAAATACTATTTTGTTTTACTCTGCAGCTCAATAGTATTATAGTAATAATGTTTGTTTTCCTTTTTGTTATTTAATAAAATAAAATGAAATATTTTAAAAACAACAAAAGCAATAATAATTGGTATTTTTTGCTGTTAATAATAATAATAATAATAAATTATATAATTGTTATATTATATAAATTATTATAATAAATTATAATAAATAAATAATAAATTAATTACTATTGGTTGTAGTTGTATTGTGTAGTCATATTAAATCAGTTCCAGAACTGAAGTGGTGATTTAAAAGAGTTGTTCCCCCTTTATCTTCGTGTAAAACTGACTGTAAACAAAGTCCAATGTTGCATAATGTAAGTTTTTGAGTTTGGAAATGTATTGGTGAATGTTTAATGTCTCAAAGAGTTGATCACATGACTAAG
This sequence comes from Cyprinella venusta, assembly GCA_038021265.1. Lineage (NCBI taxonomy): Eukaryota > Metazoa > Chordata > Actinopteri > Cypriniformes > Leuciscidae > Cyprinella > Cyprinella venusta. The sequence goes on along the minus strand of CM075865.1, from coordinate 33,891,851 downwards.
GTTAACTAATCAGAAATTGCATGCATGTGTTGTTGTGTTGCTCTCCCTGTGGAAGGAATGGGCCGAATATTTTTTTTTTGTATGTAGCCATCTGATAATATAGGCTTTTTGATTCAAAAGAGTGCCATGGTGATCCTAACGTTTTCTTTGATAAAATGGACTGCAACTGCACATTTTAAAGCTGGGATATGCCCCCCGGGTCACCTCTTTGGCAACCGTTTCACACCTGATGAGATTGCATCCCTGCATGTTATGTTTCTCATTTTGTCTTATCTTGTGTTTCCCAGCTGATCTTCCAGGTAACTCCACTGAATTATTCCCAATGGATTGTAGTCCTCAAGATCTCTATTCCTGTTATCCTATTGGATGAGGCACTCAAGTATATCTCCCGCCACCACTTAGAAGGTACAGCCTGTTTACAGGAACATACTTCCCTCCTCTTGTGTGGCCAAAGTGTTGTTGCTGTCCTTGATATAACTGTTCATAATATTCCAGTCAATGCTTCTGTCTCTTTTATATTGACTCTGTCATTTATTGTTTGTTTCTTCTGATCTCCGGCAGTTTAACTTTCTCCTCTCATCTTTAAAAAGGTATTCTCTTTAACTATGGGCTGTCCATTTCAAAATCCCATTTATTTTTTTTGGTCTTCATTTCCTGAAGACACTATAAAAACCTCTCTCGCTCTCTCTCTCTCTCTCTCTCTCTCTCTCTCTCTCATATTTTGGCCTTTTGCAGGTGAAGAGGAGGAAAGGTACAGGAAGAGTCGGCAGCTGAAATTCTAGGACAACTTCCTCCAGACACACATGAACACACGCGCCCACCTGCCTATTTCCTCTGATCTTTTAAAGACTGCACCCCATGCTCACACATTCACACACACGTCATCAGACTCCTCATCATCAGTCCTCTCGTGTCTCCGCTGCATGTTCAGCCACCACTAAAACAAGCAGGGCTTGTAGTTTGTTAGTGTGTGTGTGTGTGTGTGTGTGTGTGTGTGTGTGTGTTTGTAAGAGAGCGAGACATTAGGTCTGTGTGTGTTGTGTGCTAGCATGTGCATGGGCCTATTTCAATCATGTCAGTTGTGTGACTGTTTTCTTCAACTTGCTTTTTAGCTTTTAACACTTTCTGTACATAGTATAGCAGTTACTGGTGCTCTTGAGGGAGAAGGGGGTTTGAGGGTAAACATTTGGGTATTACGGGTTAAATTCACAGGGGGGCGATGAATCATAATTTGGCCATAGAAAAACACGCGTCACTATAAAAAATTGAAAAAGAGAGGATGAAGATGGCACCATGGGCGTATTTTAACGTGTGAATTTTTGTTTGGACAGAATGGCCAGTTTCTCTTTTTCTCTCTCCTTTACATACGGGGTTTCCACCTTCAGTACTGAGAGGTCCTTCTCTTAGCTATACATTTCCTTTTAGATAACTGTTTACACAAGGCCAAACCTGGCAGCAGATTTTTTGTATTGCACTTGAATGTGTAATAGGCCCAGGAATTAATTTTAGCCGTAAAACGTTTTCTTATTATTTTCATATTGTAAACAATATTCATGTTCTTTCATTTGTAAACACAAAGTGAGCATGTGAATGGATGTATCCCAGAGTTCTCCTCCTCTTCACCTCCACTGTTGTGTAGAGTGAACTCCAGTTGAACACTAGTAACTATCTGCTGCAAGTAAATCGATCCAAACGTGGAGCAGCCTGTCATATGCTTTAAGTATTAATACCAATGGCAGGTTTTGAATATTCTGAAAGAGAAAAGGAGGAAAGAAAGGGATTTGTTCATTGACGTGAAGGGCAGACGAGGTCCACAGCATTGCTTGTTTAACATTATCTGACTCACTCCTACACACAAACACAAACACATTGCCCCCTCATTACGGAGTGAAGGGCTCTCACTTGAATGTACTTTCACTCGCTTCTTCCCTGTACCGTTTTATCCAGCTTTTTAAGATCTGCAGTCCTTAGCAGCACCTTTTCATCCTTTAATACTGCATGCTGCCAAATGGCTTTTTTCATTTGCTCTTGTTTTTCATTCTCCATATTCTACATTTTGGTTGAGTCGTCAAAATGAACACACAAACATCCTTTACGCAGTGGGTCTTAATGCTTGCCGTACATGTCCGCAGAGGGAGGACTCTTTACCGCTAGTGCTTTTCTTGCAATCTTGATGAATTCTGCTACTTTTTCTTTCTTTTTTTGTTTTTGTTTTTAATAAAGTAATAATAATGTATTTGACTGAAAGAACCCAGGTGGTTTAGTTTGTCAGTTTTGCTGTTAAGGGTATGATATGCCTTCATTGCTCTGTTGGGAAATGCTGGTGTGCTGTTTTCAGACAAATTGGCAAACCAACTACGCCTGTGCCTGGTGTCATTATGCTTGCCGTGGTAAAACCGCAGTGTGAAGAGTCTTTGTCCGCTTGTTAGCTATGAGCATCCTTTCGTCACAGTCTAGAATCATCCCTTTTTCCAATAATAAATGTGAGTGATGTAAATGCTATTTAAAACAGGCAAGCTCTCTGTCTCACACCTTTAGCTATTCCAATGGCAACGTATTACCATGTATCTTTAGGGTCAGCGTACTGACACGAGGCAGCAAGGCCGCTCATATTCATCACACTAGCATCCGTGCCAATAGAACGTGTTGGCTTGTACAGCCTTGCTAATAACTACTGATCTCTTGAACTCTGTACAGAAGAAAAACATTGAAATACCTGATTGCATGGAATCTTGTTACTGTAATTAATAACCTATACAGTATATTTAATTTTTTAATAACGACTTAAATGAAACATCACCACCCGGAAGAAAACAGTCCAAAACTACTTCTTTTTTTCTCTGCATTCAAGTAACTGAAGATGGAGAATATTTTGTAGAATAGTAGAGTTTGTTACCGTTGCCGTTATTGTTACCGTTTGTTTTTAAAGGTTGCAGGGGTTTCTGTGTCTTTTCAATTTAGCTTAAGAGTTGTAAAATAAAAATAAGAATTGTGCTAATGATCATTTTTGCAACTATAAATGGGTTTGAATGTCCGAGGACTTGGTTTTTCCTTTTTTTTCGTCCGTTTTGTTTGTTTGATTGTTCTGGTAAAGGAACATCGTGTGGTTTACACAGTGACGTCCAGTAGTCAATACTGGCTTATGAAGGGCTTGGTGTGGGTACATGTGCCTCCAGAGATATGAAATGTCTGTGTGTTATGCAGAAAGTTGGACGTCCACTTTGTAAATCTTTTTCAATTCCATTTACAAGTTACTTTTGTTGGTGCTTCTGCTTCATACCGTTTTCATCAAACAATACTGAATGTTTTCATTCTGAAACGTGCTTGACTGTTTGTAACGAACACTTTCGAAAGGCTTACAATCAAAAAAGCAAACAAAAGATTGTGGTGACGTTTCCCTCCATTCGCTCTCGAGCACAGTGGTCCTGAGATGATCCGTTCGTTGTGGACAGCTGTCTTGTCTTTCTGCCTGCGCACAAACCGGCTGGAGCTTTGCATCCACTACTGAGAAAGAATTCTCTGTAAACGCCTTGGTAATATTAATTGTGGATACATAATTTTATATATATGAAAAGACATGTCAAATAAAGATTATTTATCTTATAATTTATTTCAACGCTGTTGTTCTGCTTTCTTTTTCTTTCTTTCTTTTTGCGCTTCAAGATCCCTTTACTGTATCTGCAGTCTGGATTTGTGGCTGCAATGAACACTAGCTACCACCAGGTGACACTGTAATGTAACTAACCTGTCTTACACAGGCACAGTGAGATTCTGAATGATATTATGTAATTATAATTAGTCATTTTTACCATTTATTGAAATATTTTCAACTTGATTTCAACATTATATGGTTCAGTTATAAGTACATTACAGTTTTGGGGTCAGTAAGATGGCTCTTTTGCTTTTTTATTTTATTTTTATTATGCAAAACTGTTTGTCTTTACCATCAGCAGAACTTCTCTAAAAAAGAGTGTTTGTTCAAATGCCACTCAAACCAGCAACAGCTAAAGGAGCAAACAATCATTTCAATTAGAATGTAATTTGCTGTCTGGTGATTGTGCAGCATCAAACCACATCAGACTGATGTGTCAGAGGTTATTATACGCAGGTTATAAAGTGTCTTAGGTTTCCATTCATCACACTCTAAACAATGCTGGGTTGTTTTAACCCAAATTTGGGTCAAATATGGACAAATCCAAATGTTGGGTTAAAAATAAAACCCAAATTTCACTTTCGACTGTACATTTTTAAACCAACATTTGGGTTTGTCCATATTTGACCCAAATTTGGGTTAAAATAACCCAGCATTTTTTTGAGTGCGTGTAAGCGCATGTTATCCATTCAAGAAAACCGATGATTAAAAAACAGAAAAATAAAATATTTACAGATGACTACTATGTACCAAATATAAGGCTGAAAATATTGCATGTACAGGGATGTTTGGAAATTTTAAATGGAAAATGTCTAGGAACCCTGACCCCTGTCTTTCATGGGTTTATTAGTTTAAATCGCAAGACGTCTGTCTAACTTGAGTATAGTTTTATTAAACCATTATTTAATTAGCTTGTTCCCATTGAGATTTAAATGTCTTTTAAGACCTGACTGATAAGGGCAGAAACCAGATCCAGACAGCATAAAAATAGACAGCAAGCAACAGACTTTGGAATTCAGTGAACAACATCATCTAACATCAAGCAAAATACATGCATTGTTCCTGAAATACTACAAATTCAGATGTGCATCAAATGCAATTGAAGAATTAAATGACAGTTTGTTGTCAATTGCAGTAGTCAATTGTTAACTTCGCATAGCAATACTTTAAATCCACCCAGCATTCATAGAATTAAAATATCCATAGTCCTTTTAAATAACTTATGGACTTATGGTTTGGACATAAGGGCTCCAGGTTTCAGGAGCAGACAGCAGCAAAAAAAAAAAGTTATCCTTAGGGCCTATGCGAGGCACACAAAATAAGTTATTTTAAAGGAAAAAAACCATGAAATTCAATGAGTTCTGTTGTTTGGACTGTACCAACATGCTTATAAATATCTTATTTTTTTTGCTCTGAAGAAGAAAGAAAACCATACAGGTTTGGAACAACATGAGGGTGAGTAAATGATTACAATATTTAGCATTCTTGGTGAAATGTTCTTTTAATGTTGCTGTAAAATTTAGCGAAAAGGATCTTGCATGGGTAGAATGCACATTTAATGTCTAATATTGGGATTAGATAACAGTATGCCAGAACCACATTATGAATTATCCGGGTTTTTTTTGTTTTGTTTTTTAGATACTTGCTTTATTCTTTTTCCCACGCTAGCTATGATCCTTTAATAGGCATGAAACTACCTTATTCAATATAAATGACTGCACATTTTTAATATTCCTCTGTTTTTCCATCTCTGACCCTATTCAGATGTAATATATTTGGAACCATACCTTTAAAGTCATTATCAATATCACTAATCCCATCTAAACAAAGATTTTACATGCTCAGTCAGAGAAGGTGTGAGTGATTCAGTGGCATAATTTGTTTTGCGTTAATAATGAGCTTATAATTCATCTGAATGTTAATGTTATCTGTGCCACCTAGTCTAACTAAACACCGCCTTTAAGAGTATATTTATTCGGTAGTATATCTACAATCATTGTCTTTAGACCACTTTTTAGATAACTGCACAATATATGAGTGCTTTATGAGTGAGTGAGTCTAATTTGCATATTCATAGAACAGCTTATTTTAAATAAAGCAAGGGTGTAGAGTACATTCAAGCTATTTTAAAAGGGGTGGTTCAGGATTTTGGACATCGGGCCTCATTTCCAAGTTAGCCTTAGTGTTATTTATCAGTGGAGATAGTTTTCTAAAATTTTCACCCAGTCGTTCCAGTTGCATAGTTCGCCGGTGCTAGGCTAGCACGAGTCAATGGTAACTGCTAGCCTGCCATTAAAAACAGATTTACCCACTCACACAGTACACCAAAAGCAAATAAATTAAAAATAAAAAAAGCCAGACTATCGATGTAAATGTCTGTTAAGAGAATGTTAAAAATCAAACTATTTTTGCATCTCAATTATGACTGCAATAAATTTACAGGAACTAATTTTCTCAACAGAGACTTTTTACTTTGCTCCGGTTAGTAGTACTACACCAAAAAGTAAACACAGAACAGAAGCACACTACAGTCGGGACTACCTGTTCTACCTCTCTCAACCACTCTCTCTCTCACTACCTCTTTCGGTTGTCAAGGTAACTATATCACTCTGCCGCTACAGCGCTAATAAATACAGGGAACAAAGTATAACTATTGCAATGCAATGAAAGGTTAGTTTGATTTCTAACATTATTCTCTCACCGGACATTTACATCGATAGTCTGGCATTATAATTTACTAGCTTTTGGTGTACTGTGGAGTGGGTAAAACTGTTTTTAATGGCAGGCTAGCAGTTACCGTTGACTCGCGCTAGCCTAGCACCTGCGAACTATGCAATTGGAATTACTGGATGAAAATTTTTGAAAACTGTCTCCACTGATAAATAACACTAAGGCTAACTAGAGAGACCTCACAGCGAAAATGACTCCATTACAAGTTAGAAGTCATCGATTCCAATACTGCTTAAGTGAAAGTCTTAAAGTATCCTTTTGAACAATACTTAAGCATTTTACTTATACTGAATGTAGCCTACGATGCAGTAATCCTCAATACCTAAGAGACATGCCAGTAAAAAACAAGAAGCAGTTGTTATGTGATGCAACAAGGTTGACACAGCCTCTTAAACATCAACAAACAAAAAGTCTTCTTAAACTCAAATACTCAAAAAGGGCATAAGTAAGCCATTATCCTTCAAAAGGGTCTCTTAAATATAATGGATAAATGAAATAGTCAAAACCGCTGGCTGTGGCCATGTCCTCTCACATCTCACTTATGATTCAGTAACCTGCTAGTGCTAAGGCACTCACATTCACCTGAGTGAAGTATAGCCTTGTTGACATGTTTGAATGTGCAAGGGCAAAATGAACAAAACAGTTGCTTCAATACTCTGTAGATGGCGAAAAAAATTAGGTTCCATGCAAAATGTAATGAGTAATTTGCATTACTCATCACAAATGTTGCATATTGAAGTACGATCCATATTCTAAAATCTAGTCAAGTAAAGAGTAAAAGTGGCTAATATCTATATTTGATAGTCAGCCAAATTACAAAGTAGCCAAAAAGATACTGTAACTAGGCCTACTACATTTACACAAATTGCCTTTACACCACTGCCTTTTAGATTTGAAACATTCAGCAAGACTATGGTTTGATTCCCAAACGAGTGACTTATGAGTCGGTTCTTTTTAGTGAATCAAAAACACACAGTGCAACCAGTGTCGTCCGATTCATAGTTACTTTATGAACTGGTTCTTCAAAAATATTCAGTGCAACCATTGAAGTCTGAGTCCTAAACTAATGTATTATATGTGCTGGTTCTTTTTATTGAATCAAAACCATTGTAACCAGTCTGATTCCCGAACGAATGACTCTTATACGAGCTGGTTCTTTTTAGGGATTTGAAAACGCATACAGATACAGTACGACCAGTGTGTGATTTCTGAAGGAACGCTGCATGGTTCCATTAATTAAAAATTCAAAAAGACGAGTTACTGATTTGGGAATTGGTGCTTTCACTGAACTGAACAGAGCATTTACAGAATCAACATATTATTAACTCACTGAACTGCATATTCACTTACTGAAATTAAGCTTTCTTTTTCAAAATTTCTGTTTTGTTTGTTTTTCTTCTGAAATTTTGTGCCGATATCATTGACTGATTGTCCATTTGTGGAAACCATAATGTGTATTTGATCATACGGATCTCACTGTCATTCTTGGCTTCATGCAGATAAAAATAAAAGGGCCACATATACTAATCTGTGAGGCTGCACTGAGAAATGATGCAATAATCCCATCATATTGCCTTTTCTTCTACTCTCTCGCGATGTTCAGACATGCATGCATAGATTTCTAAAGCTGCCTGTTTGTCACTGTTGTGCTCGTGGCTTTTCTGATTTCTTCTTCCTTCAGCTTGTTAAATCACTCTGCCACCCAATCCCTCTTTCCCTTGCTCTTCCATCTTTTTTTGACCTCCTTATCTTCTGTCTATTACCCCCCTCACTCCCCTCGATTTAGTGGCAATAAGAGTATATTAAAAGCATTTGTGTAAATTATTGGTATGAGTCATAGCAAACTCAACAGCAGACATTTAGAGTATTTTATGAAAAGAATGAATGGAGCTCGCAAGGATACAGTCATAGATGGTAAAAGGTGAGAGAGAAATGGCAGGAAAAAAGAAAATTGCACAGTACAATGAGTCCTTGTGTGTCTAAAAGTGAATTCGTTTTGTGTGTGTGTGTGTGTGAGAGAGAGAGGGAGAGATACATAAAAGCAGTTGTGCATTTGATTATATGTCCTCTTTGCACCTTGAGCACCATGGCAAGTGTTGTGATGATGATCTCCAAACTCTCCCTCAAGACAAAGGTTTTTTTCTTTTTAAAGCTTTTTGCTCAGCATGGGTACCTAGATGCAACACAGCCTCTATTGCTGCTGGCATATGCACACGCTTACTTCACCGCTCATTACTTATATCAGACCATCTTGTAGACTCAGATTAGTCTGTAATAGGGAAAAGTAAAAGGAACAGATGGGTTTGACCTTTGAATAAATGAACTCACTTGTCATTACCCATGGGGCATGATGGCTTTGCCTCTGAAATTTATAGACACTCAAACATAATGTTGTTTGTTTAGCTACCTAGCCTTCCACAAGGTTCAAATCGCTGTATTACAGCTTTAGATCAGGTTTTCTTTCATGTAATTTTACAGTCTAATAGGAGTGGGAGATTATTCCTGATATGTTCAGACTTTGTGTGCCCATTTTGTGTGTAAATATGCTGATGACCACTATAGCGCTAAATATAGTCCATTATACTGCAATGTAGGATGTGTGTGTGTGTGTGTGTGTGTGTGTGTGTGTGTGTGTGTTTATGAACTTTTATCATCTATGAGATTCTGAAATATTATTACAGTTTAAAACAGCCGTTTTCTATGTGAATATATGGTAAAGTGTAATTTATTCCTGTGATCAAAGCTAGTTTTTCAGCATCATTACTCCAGTCATGAGTGTCACATGATCATTCAGAAATCATTCTGATATGATAAGTTGATGCTCAAACATTTATGATTATTATCAGTTGAAAACAGTTTTTTTAATTTTTATTTCAGGGTTCTTTGATGAATAGAAAGTTCAAAAGAACAGCATTTATCTGAAATAGAAAGCTTTTGTAACATTAAACATTAAATACTCTTCAAAAGTTTGGGTTTTTTTTATTGTGGGGGAAAGAAATAAAATAAATAAATACTTTTATTTGTCAAGGATGAGTTACAGTGATCAAAAGTTACAGTAAAGACATTTATAATGTTAGAAAATATTATATTTTAAATAGATGCTGTTTTGAACTTTCTATTCATCGAAGAATTTTGAAAAAAAAAATGTACACAACTGTTTACAACATTGAAAATAATAATGAATGTTTTTTTGAGCATAAAATTAGCCTGAGTGGGTGCCTGAGCCCATGGCGATGCTAATTTCAGCCTTTTTTAAAGGCAGGGGCATCATTCACGCCATCTCCAGTCTGAAAGTGAGATGTGAGGAAGGGACAGAGTGAAGGATAAAGGTTAGTGGATACTCATGGGCTTTTCACACAACACTAAACATTTGCTAAGCCCTAAGCCCCACTTATAAACCATGACTGACCTCACCAAATCATATCAGAATGATTTCTGAAGGGTCGTGTGACACTGATGGCTGGAGTAATGATGCTGAATTAGCTGTCATCAGAGGAATAAATTACATTTTAAGATTATATTAAATAGAAAACAGTCATTTTAAATTATCCCAATATTTCACAATAGTACTTTTTTATTTATTTATTTATTTTTATCAAATGAATGCAGTCTTGGTTAGCAGAAAGAGACTTCTTTCTGCTTTTAAAAATCTTACAGATCTAAGAATTTTTACTGGTAGTGTATATACAGTACATATACACAGTTTGCATATATGGACAAGAACAGTTTACATATCGCATTTGTTTGACAGGAGGTGAAACTTCCATGGTGGCTCCAACACGTTTGGCTAGCGTTCGCGGACATTAGCTGCAACGTACATGTAGCCTAAATATAAATGGTAAAATGACTACAAACGTTTTCCTTTTTGTGTTTCCTTTTTTCCTTTCTCTCTGAACAGAAAACAAAATCACAGTTGACAAATGTATTGTCAACCATGTTGCATTGTATAACCAGTTTTAACCGGTTTGGCACAGACTACCCAACATTAGGTTACATTGACCCATCAATGTGAGGTGGTTCATCATTTTGTATTTACAGCAAAAAGAAAAAGCAAAAAAAAAAAACAGCAGCTGAGTTACAGAAAAACTACCGGTGAGGAAATGTTAAAAAAGTAATTAATGTTTTAATCAAAACATAAAAAATAACCCAATACAATGACCCAAAAGGCTGAACCAGCATTTGGGTTAAAAAATAACCCAGCCTTTTTTTCTTACAACTTCAAAAGTGTACTAATCCAGTACCAACCTAGTTTCCATGGTGACATAAAAAACACCTGTATGCCCTGGACCTTGTGTAATGCTCACCAGTTAGATTTGATCAGAAAGAGTTTTTTCAGTTTTGTGTGCAGTATGAAAAAGAACATTAGAGAGCAGGCTGTGGGCGTGTCGTCTGAAGCTGAGACTAGTGTGCCATGAACCCGGCGGGCTTTAGGATCCGCCCATAGTAAAATACAGGGAAATGTTTGATGGATCGTGAAGTTCATTCAAGCTTTCAACCAGCGTGGTAATGTTACACATGAAGAGACGCAAATGAATTCCCCGTAATTCACATACTGATCTTTAGCGTTGCTCGTAAACGGGAGCCGATGACCGTGACCATGTGTGACGGGCTGTAGTGTTTGTTTGCAGTTGCTCTGGCTCACTCGCTCGGTCGGGGATCTGTCAGCAGTGCGGAAGAGAGGGAGAAAGAGGGATGGGGCAGATATATGCCATCAAACTGACTCACAAGAGACTGAAATGATGCGGAGATTCCGTCGCGCCATAAAGCTCGAACAAAATTCAACAAAATAAGAGGCAGAACCATGCTTGCTCGGATAGACCCGTGAGCGACAGCAGTCAATGACATTGATGAAGCCAGCTGTCACTCACACGCTCCCGAAGCCTCGACACACGCCGAGGGTCTTTGGAAGCTCGATTTTGGAACTGAAACTTTTTTTTTAAAACATCAAAACAGATTTATTGGAGTGTCTTCTGCGAGAGCCAAATCGAAAGCAACTTCAAAATGCAAGAGCTGTGATCGGGAGATTGTTGAACAAAGACACGCGACCAAGTTGATAGGTGAGTGCAGTTATATCAATCAGCATGCATGGAGACAGTGACAGTGTTTTGTTTCGGTCATCTACAGCGGTGGCCGAGCGAGCCACTTGGCAGGAAGACAGTGGAGGAGAAGCTGTTGCAGTGTTCTGTTTTTAACAATGCGGTTACTTTAGTGTGGAGAGACTGAGCCGAAGGGGCGGGTTCAGAGTCCCCTTCTGTCACCCTAACTGCACTGTATTCATGGTACAGAGCAGTTAGTGCAGCCAGAAACAACGCTTTGTGTGTTGCCATATACTGTAGGACACAGGGTGTGCAAGAACGGAAGTCCAATAAACTGACATGAACCATTAACCATTACATTTGTTTTTTGTATAGCTGTGTCAATTCTTTTAATACCGTTTTGCGTTTCGACTTCGATAAACAAATCGACGTCAAAACGTTGGTAACTGTGAGATAAAACATATTTTTTAAAAAACATATTTTATTAACATAATTACATTTGTCAGGAAAGGTTTAAAGACAAAGTAGCTCAGAAAAAAAGGCAAATATTTATTAAATAAAGTACGAAATTTATTAAAAAGTACGATAAGTTACTTAGTGGTGACACGCAGCATTGCAACACTGCATAGGCTACTATAGTTGTAATGTAGGGTGTGGGCGACAAATCGCGGTCACTATTGATTTCTATGGGAAGGGTGATTTTTTTTTTTTTCCCCCAGTAAAAAGAGAAATCTCCAGCCACCATAAAACAAGACTGCAGTCATTGCAAGCAATTCAGAAAGAAAATATGAGGGGAGTCAATAGATGCCTGCAGCATAGTAATTTCATTGCTGATTTTATTACAGGTAAATTCAGTCTGAATGTCTCACTCAAAGGTTAAACTGATAGCTGTGGAGCTTGGTAGCTGTTACTCTATGCTCTGAAATAGCTGACCACCATATGTTTTATTCATTTATTGCTTAGTCTATATTCTGATTGGGGCAGTCTACTTAAACAGGGAGCCGTTTTCTTTTAAAGGGGTCATATAATGTCATTTTTAAGTTAATATGAATGTTTAGGGTCTAAATGAAAACTTTGTGATATACTGCTGTTTTTAGCTGCTGCTGATTTAAATTTGTATATATTTTTTTTAATTATTACATAGGCCTATAATTGTATAATATGAAAACCCCCATTATGTCTTTGTGTTTGCAAAACGATTGCTTTTGCACACCCTGATTTATGTCACTTGTATAGAAGGGTATATGAAATAATAATTTCAGTACAGATAATGTAAGATAATATAGGGTTTGGTCTGAATTATTTGGGGCTATAAAACAATTTTAGGATACATTACATGCCATTGACTTGTTGGATTGGTTCTGTAACACACACCAGATTGCTGTCCCTACTCCCTTCTGCCTCTGTAAATCTAATCCTCATTGACTGTATTGATTCTACTTTGCTTGAAGAATTTCTCAGTTTCGCCAAACAGGAATGAAACATGCAGGGGAATAGAACAATGTGGTTAAATACAGCTGCTTTGGTCTTACTGAATAGCTCTATTCTGAGTGTAGACATTTCTTATCTGCTTTAATTGCCAATTAGGTGGCTGTTCTCCAAATGTAAGCTGATAGATCCAGTATTTATGATTTTTAGTGCACCATAGCCAGCCAGTCGCAGGGGCCACTGAGAGCTGGATATGAGAGAATAATTCAGAGGTTGTACATCTATTGGCGGGACTTCAGCAGTGCTCAGTCGCTCCTGGTGAGTGTGAGAGAAGATGCAGTGAGCTTCCTGTGTGTCTGTGAGTTTGTTAAACTGATAACACATAATCCGCCTTTATTAAAATGCGAGCAAGGATCAGACTGATCTGTCAGTCAGTATGTTGTCAAATATATGCTAACCAAAGACAGTTGAGCTGTGACTGCAGACAGTTTGTGGTAGTCTTTGTGTGAATATTTTACTAGCTCTTTCAGAACAGTGTCTTGCAGACAGCTAGCCTATATGAATATTAATTTGACACCATCATTCTTGCTAAATATGACAACATTGACAGATTCATTTTGTACTTAATTTTGTCACGTCAACACTACTACACCGCCTTTTATCATGAGTCTGAAAATTGTTTATAGGCTGATCAGATATGAAAAACTTGCCCTCTCAATGTCGACGTTAAATATGCATCTGTGACCATTTTTTATTTAATAATTTTAACTTTATTGTTCTGATTAAAAGTGCTTTTCAAGTTTGCTCAATGCTATGGTAGTAGTCTGTTAAATTGCTAACCAAAGAATGACTGAACAGAAAACACAAAGAAAAAATGAAAGGTTTAATTTTCAATTTAAAATTCATTGTGACTTTAAATGAGGACCAGCAAATCCTGCAATGAAAGTTTTTATTTATTTATTTATTTTTTAAAGAGCAGCACAATATGGAGCACTGTTGCGTGCAGACTTGTCTCATTACCTGGGCGAAAATGCAGCAATGTCACCTCTGCTTTGGGTTAACACTGATTCAGCAATAAAAGACACTGGAGAATACTGTGCTCTAGCGTCCTCCTCCTCCTCTGTGCATGCACAAACACACATCTCACCTCTAGTTCCTCTTCTCTGCTTGTGGAGCGTGAGTGAGCGAAGCCATAGTGTTTACTACTATCAGAGACGCGAGAGAGGGTGGGGCGGGGGCACAACAAGAGAGTTGATGAACCTTTGTTGTGCTGCTGTCACACATTTCGGAGGGTGGGAGAGAAGCACAGAGAACTGGAGTGTAACAACGTGTCAGGAGGTAAGACATTTGAAGAGGCTGTGTGAAAGACAGAGAAAAAGCTTTGAAAGTAAGTGTAGTTGGGACATTTTAAAACATTACAAACCCAAAGAAACATTAAAAAATGATCTATAATACAATTAGGTTGAATGACCTAACAGTGAATTCTATTTTGAAAGTATTTTTGAGCGTTATTGTCATTTTCTACATAGGCCTATACATTTATAAATTAACATTGAAAGAAACTGAATTAACAATAGAACATTTCTGAATTTACAATAACAGTAATAGATTCTGTAAACAATTGCTGCTCATTGTATATGATACCTAATGAATTAACTAATGTTAACAAACTGAACTTTATTGTAAAGTGTTATTCCATTACGATTTAATATACACCCATATGAAATTAATTCAGATCTATTCAGCATGCTTGTTATAGACATTTGTTTTGCTAGATTTTTGCTCTGCACATTATTTCTAGCAAGATTTGATTCTCATCAGCGATGAACTAGAACAAAGCTTGTAATCACCACCCTGGTATTTTGCATAAACAAGAATTGTGTGATTGCGCACGTACTGAAGCATAAGTCTTTTATTCTTGCTTACTTTTTGCCGAGATTACTGTGCATTTGTGAGGTAAATTAGTCCGCTTAAAGACTCCACATCATGCATCCTTTGTAATCCTTGTGTTAATTCTATAGCTCAGGCTTTGTCATCTCTCTGTGTATTGAGATAAAGACGGGTCTTTTGTCATCACGGGGATCTGCATCAGAACTCATGCAGCCTATGACATGCCTCAGTCATACACGTCCCTCTTATCCCCAGTAATTGTGTTCAGTAAGACCAGGATTTATGCGTGGGTTTCTGACATTGTATTTAAAAAATGTACATCATTTCCTTTTGTACTATTATGTCCTGACAATGTCAAATGTACATAATGGAACACCTTTTTAGGATTATATAATGCGTAATGTCTATTCTGACAATGTGATTGGTCATTTCTAATGGTGCAAATACAATACACAGCAGTACAAAACAGCTATATTTAATGAATGAACCGTTATTTTTGTTATCCATATCCTGTTATGTCAAGTTCTATACTTCTTCTTTTGTCTGGCATTTGATATTTAAATGTTTTGACCCATATTAAGATAAAGAGCACTATTCCTTTAAGAGCGCAGTAAATTGCTTTTACTGTTGGTTGTAATGTCACAATGAAATGTGTGCAGTAAACCATATCAGAGCTCTCGAGTATAATCGCTAATTAATCACTCAGACCTATTGGTTATTAGTCTCTGAGGTTGATTCTCTTACCTTTTAAGGGATCTAACCTGCAATCCAGGGGGCTCTTTTCTATTACTGAGGACTGTTTTGTCTTTTTCTGTTACTGAATATACTTTTTTTTTAAATGTATGTCAAAAGAATTAGTTAGCCTTCTTTTGAACTTTACATCGTCATGTGGTGGTGACTAATTTAAATTATAACTTTTTTTTAGAAAGTACTATAGATTTTTGTTATCAGCCATAACATAATAACTATTTGCCTGAAATAACTGAAATGATGCTGGCTATTTTTATTTATTTATTATTGCCAGCCTCATTTCAATAAATTGATGTTATAAAACTGTTGAGATGATCTCCTGTTTTTAGTCAGTCCTTGTACTGTCAAAACAGTGTGAACAACAGGCACTTCTGTGGAATAAGGGATTCCAGAAACCCAGAGGTTTGTTGACACGTCTTCCACTGTATTTGGTTTAGAGACGCTTGAGTGTGTTTCCCCAGTATACACATGAGAATAAAGCAGTCATCTAGGACAGGCCTCATCAACTGCAGCATGTGTGTTTGTGCCTGGCTGTGCCTAATTGTCCATGACTTTCCTGTATTTTGCTTTCATATAAGGCTTGTTTGTATATCCTTTGGAAAGTTTGAAAGATAAGCTAACTACTCTTTCTGCTTTCTTAAAATTACCACCAGTTATCATCTTGATTGTGCAATGCAAAGATACAAGGAAATGTAAACCTCCCTAAGCATTCATGTAAAAATCAGTCTGTAATTGTACCTGCATGGAGCCAGAGCCTTTTCAACCTGATGCTTATCAGTTAGCAGTGAGACTGTAACTCATGCCCTTGACAAGGCCACAGATATACCGTTTGTGTTCCTACCCCCTGCTGCATGTGTCAAAGGGGACAATCACATTGTCTGTCTGTCTAAAGCCCCTTTACACCTGGGATAAACATGCATTCCATGTCCAGATAACATCTGAATGTTCTTTAGCTGGATTGTATTTATCTCCACCTACCTGTTAAAAAATGGCTCATAATGCATCAGAGGCTGCGCTAACAAAATGTTACATCATTTACCAGATTTTAAAAGCATTGGCTGATGATTCACAAGGCTATTCATAATTTTGTCAGATAAAATATATATCTATTGCTATGGCCAGTCACACTCCTGTTCTGAGACCAAACACAAGCTCAAGCGAATTTAGCTGTGATCCAAATTTGCGAGGGACCTGCAATTTCATATCACATGAGTACATGTGAGCAACAGATCTCTACATCGTGACGAAGAAAAAATCTCTTTAAATGCTGAATTTATGCATCACGTAAAAAATAATTGATGACGGTCTGTTGGATTATTAGAAAATAATGCACACCCAAGGTGCTAATACACGTTGTTTTGGAATGGGCAATGGAGGCGTGGTATAAAATGCTAAAGAATTAGCTAAATATGTGCATCTCTCAACAGTGTTACGCAGCAGCGTCTCTACTAATAGCGAAACTCTTACCTGTAGTTTATCCACTTTAAGAACAGCGCTGTTATTACCTCAATCGTGAGAAGTGTCATGTAGGCCGACTGTAGCTTTTGAGTTGTTAAATGGTTTGTTCACACAAAAATTCTGTCAATAATTAATTACTCACGGTCAGGTTTTTCCAACCCGGGTAAGACTTGCGTTCATCTTCGGAACACAAATTAAGATATTTTTGATTAAATATGAGAGCTGGATCACTCCTCTATAGGCTTCTTAAGGGATCTAAACTTGTCCGGCCCAAAAGTTATGAAAGACATCGTTAAAATAATCCGAGTGACTACAGTGGCTCAATCTTAAGTTTATCAAGCAACAAGACTTTTTGTGCGCAAAAAAATAAAATAAAAAAATAACGACTTTATTTAACTATTCGTTTCCTCCTCTGTTGGCCTCGAAATTTCCTTGGATAGGGCCCCTCGAGACCAATGAATGACCCGAGTTTGAAATTTTTTCGCCTTGTGGTTTTCGAGATAATGGCGAAAAACAGAATTTCCCATTCGTTCAGTGGGTGTGGATGCCACCCATGTCTCTGGGGGGACTTCCGGGACTTCCACCTGGCCGCGCCCGAGGACAGTGCACCTTCCTGGGCGTGCCGTTAGAGCCTCTGGGGCCCTGGAAGTCCCGACCCACTGCACGTTTTTGGACTTTTGAGGAATTTTCAGACCTAGAAAAGGGCCCCGAGTTAAACTACGCAAAGCTTCTAGGTTTTAAATAAGAAAATCCCCAAAAAAATCATATTAAGTGTGCTTTTTTACAACTGAGTGTTTGTTTTGGAACCTTGTGAACACTTTTGAAAGGCAGATGTGAACACTGCAATCGCACTCAGATCCGGACCAAAACAATCACTCCGAGACCGCCTGAACAGGGGCCGATTCCAAACGAACTCTGGGGCGGTTCACTTGAGATGTGAAAGCAATTCGACCCAGTGGACCAACGAACCAATTCATTACAGAAAATGTTCTATATATATAGCAGTAGTGTCTGATTCTGTGAGTGAGAACGTTAGTTATCACAGTTGAAAACCAAATGAGCACCTCTTCATCTGGGTGTAAGCTATTCACACCTGTGTTGTTTGGTTCAATTGAATTGAACTCAAATTCGTTTCCCCCCTTAGTGCGGATCTTTTAGGCAGGTGTTAATTCAGCTAGCACACTCGAGTACGTATCAAACAACCGTACCGAGACCCAGCTGAAGAGGTGTTCTCGGTCCAGTTTCAAACGAACACTGGAACGGTTTGAATTTCTGTCCAATGAATGGATGACCTTAGCACATGCGGTTTTGTTTACAAAAACCACACCAAGCAAACAAACTAATTGTATTTGGTCCGGACCAAAGCAAGTGAACTAGTTGAACTAATTTCCTGGTATGAATAGAGAATATTTCTGTCCCAATGAAGCTGGTTCCTGCTCTAGCTTTATAACATAGTGTTTGTGTGTTTCTTGACCTTGGTCTTGACACAGTAATCCTCTAGACAGCGCTGGCAGATCCAGAGAGAGAGAGAGAGCGCATATGAATTTGCTGCAATATTAATATGAATGTATTATATAATTTAACAATGGGTACATTCGTATAGTGTTTGCGTGTGTCTCGACAGTTACAAACAAAGCCGCAATAGGCTCATGGACCGAACCTGTCAATTATCTTGATGGATGACACAGAGGAAACGTTGACCATAAGAGGACAGTTACTCGCATGTGACTTTCGTGAACACATTTTAAAAGGTTGCGTTGTGAAAGCGAACCGAACCAAGAAGAAAATGCCACATTGTAACAAATTAAGTCACGGTTTCAGAACAAAACAAATAACCTGTAGGTGTGAAAACGTTATACTAAGTGTAAAGCGGGGCCTATCAGTCTTTGTCAGGTTAAAAAATAATAGAAATACCATTTCTGGATGGCGCCGTGTAGTGCAAAAACAGCGTATCAAAACAAAAAGCAGGGTTTGTTTCTCTGATGCAAGCCAGAAAACGGTTTCATGTGAGCTCAGTGGCACTGTATTTTTTGTCTGTGTGTGGAGTTAAGAACCCAGCATGCGCCCCACTAGTCACTGTCTCCAGGCTCTTCTGAGCTTCCTTTATAGAGAGAGAGAGAGAGAGAGAGAGAGAGAAGAGGATCAGAGGTCTGTGGAAACACTCTGAATATAACACATTGCTAATGATAATCCCTCAGCCTGAGGATTCCCCCAAATATTTATCCCCATTATGCATGCAAAAGAGAAAAAGAGAGGGGGAACGGGAAAGGAAGAGGAAGGATAGGATATGTGAGTTAGACATTCAGTATGCTAATGAGATTTAGACCACTCAGTTGCAGTTATCAGCCAGATAAGTTTCAATATATAAAGGCAATGTTAAAAATTCAATATTTAAAGTTTTCAGGGAATGTCAATGAATCAAATTAGTTTTCCAAATCCCTGTTTTTTATATTTCACATATTAACCTGTTTCTGTTTCTCTTTAAAAAAATCACACCGGTAGTAGTAGGTCATCCTGGTACTTTTCGCCAACTGTTTTATGCACTGTATAGTACTACTCCGCTCACACACTGTACTGTTTTTTGCTTATATATAGTATGAATGTAAGTAGGCATATTCAGATGCAGGGAGTTACTTTTGTCACCACAATGTAACCTGCGGAAAGAGTCACAAATTCTCCAACACAGACTGGTGTCACGCGATCAGTGGCTGGAATGAAGCGCATGATGACGAAAGGAATAGGGAACTATAACAGTCTTTAATGAATCTACAAAGAATACTCGACATAAATGTGAATACAACCACCTTAAATATTGGCGATACTGGACAAAGGAACCAAATGATACTCAGGTGAATAGAAACAAGTGTGTGGTGGAAACTACGTAATTAACAGCCTGGGAAACTAACTAGGAACTCAAACAGGCAAAACAGGAACAGAACACAGTGAAAACAAAACCAAAACAGAACATACTTGTTACACAACTAGACAGTCTGTCTGGAACCTGTAAACATGTATGAGTGGAGTAAACTAAACTCCTAGTGCTGGTGGGCTGTAGATCAGCACTCAGCCAATCAAATTCAAGTACTGGAATTAACAAAAGTTTGGAGTTAGTATTTTATTTTTTTTAAAGAAATTATACTTTTATTCAGCCTTACATTGATCAGCATACAGTGAAGACTTTTTGAAATTTACTTTCTATGTATGAAAAAAATCTGGAAAAAATGTTAATCTCAGTTTCCACAAAAATATTTAACAGCACAACTCCTTTTGCCATACATAATACAAAAAAATGTATGAAATGAGCATATTAAAATGATTTCTGAACTTGGATCTTGTGATGCTGAAGACTGGAGTAATGATTCAGCTTTGCGTCACAGGAATAAATAATTTTTTTTTTAAATACAGAATACATTTAATTTAAATTGTGATAATATTTCACAATATTATACATTTTAGTCAAATAAAAAACTTTTTTTTTTTTACCTATACAAGACTTTTGAGTGATAGTTTAATGCATAATTCTTAGGACATAATTACATAACAGTCCTCATTCTTTGTTTTTGAAATAAATGTATAGTCATAGTACACACATTTGCAGGTGTATATGTAACAGCAGGAGCCTCCTGTACACTGATTGAATCATAGGTTTCAGGTTTCTCTGCTCAGACACGATTGATTTGCTGATCTACAGATTGTGGGACTGTTGTTTTGTTGTTATGTTCAGTGACAGGTGAAGCAACGGAAGGAGCAGATGGCTCATGCCCATGTCCCATTCTTATTGCTCAGTGTGAAAATCTGTCATTAGATCATCTCCGGTCCATAAAGCCCTCTGTATCTTATTTCTTTTTAGTCGTGTTGTCATACGACCACATTGAAAGTCTTGTATTCAAAATTTGAGCCTAGAAAAACTTAAACACATTTATAAATTGAATATATGTGAAATAATAATTTAATTTACGTAATAAAAAAAATCTATTCAACATTCACTCTAATTGTTGTGAGAACTTAGAGAACTTGTGAATCCTACTGTATATAAACAAATTTGAACGGCAGATCTTTTTCTATCCATCACGTGAAGTTTTTATTTAGCTTGACCTTTTCTCTTTGATGATCTAAAAGGCTTCACTCTGTTTCTTGAGTATTTTGTGTCAGAAAGCACAGGTAAGAGAGGAAACTCAAGCCTCTCTGTGGGGGCTGCTTCTCGCTGCTAAATGAGATGGCCAGCTGAAATAGCGAAACTTCATTACTTTAGTGCTCTGTACTCAAAACTATTAGAGCGGTCAGTGTTCAGTGGCTTTTCTATTAGACTTCAGATTAATTCTACTTAAATTGCCTTGGTCATCTCGCCGTGTACACAGGCCAGGCTTCACCGCAGGAGTTATGGAGAGGGAGATGTTTTCACCAACCAATTAATCACATCTCTAGAGTACAAGGTTTGGAAATAAACAACCCCCAAAGCCCTCAATCTGGAGACTAATTCTTTCCTCAACAGATGGCAGGAGCTCGTAAACACATTTTGAGGGAAGCTTTGAGCAAACCTTTGCATTGAGGAAAGGAAAGCTGCTGAACTTTGAAATAGATAGCATAGATGTACAGATGCGATGGCTGGGAGTATAGCTAAGAATGTGTTTTTCTTCACACTTTCGCTCGTTGACTGATGGAAAAAAATATCATTTTAGAAAGGGAAGGAGCATTTTTGGCAACAAAAATCTTTGGGTTTGCAGTAAATCAATTCAGAAGTGATTTTTGCAAAATGTAAAGGTCCTATGACATGCTGTTTTAAATTTAATAAATAATAAATAAATTGTGCCATAGTGGTCCCCTAATACTGTATCTGAAGTCTTTTTCCCGAAATTAATGGCTGGTTTCCACTGAGCGGTACGGTACAGGTACGGTACAGAGTCGGTAAACCATGAGTAACCACCAACAGTACCCTCACTTGATAGGCGTGGTGTTTGCCCCGGAAAGAAGCAAATTTATTTTGAATTTATTTATTCATTTTGAATTTATTCCACAACAATCTTCTCCATAATTTTACTTAACGCTGGCAACAGACTAATCGTTCTATAGATGGGTCCACAGAAAGTTGAAGATGTATTTTTTGGTAAATGGTACAATTTTGTCTTTTTTTTCCAAGCCTGAGAATAAACCCTTTTATTTAAGCTCAAATTTAAAATATGAAAATTAGGGACAGCAATTAAACTAGCAACAAATTTAAATAACTTAGAATCAATATTGTCCATACCAGATGGTTTTTCCTTACATTCCAATAGTACTAATTTTACCTTTTGCACTGTAACATTACCAAACTGAAAATTGGAGAATGTTGCAGAATGCTGTTCCTTATTAAGACCTCTGCTTTTATATTTCCAGTTTGTTCCATATCACCCCTTAATTTATTGATTGTATCTCGAAAATAATTATTTAAATGATTGGCCATTTCCATTGGCTTTGTAAGAAAATAACCCTCTGATTCAATTATGCTGGGATGGATTTAGCTTTCCTTCCCAACATATTAAGACATTCCAAAGTTTCTTATTGTCAATTTCCAATCTATATTAAGGTCTCCCATAATATATACTTCATTTAGACTATCACACACATTGTCTATCATAGCGCACACATTCTCTAAATATGCTGAATTAGCATTGGGTGGACGGTAACAACAGCAAACTAATATGGGCCTTAAATGTGGAATATGAACTTAAGCCATAAAGCTTCAATCTCAGATGTCATTAAATCCACTCTCAGTTTAACTGGTATATGCTCCTGTATGTATATAGCAACTCCGCCACCCCATACATTTCTGTCTTTCCTATATGCTGTACCCTTGGATATGCAATAACAAATCTTCAAATGTGGAATCTAAATGAGTCTCAGTAATTCCTAATATGTGTAAATGACTCTCTAATAGAATGTTTGATATGTCAATTACTTTATTTCTGAGGCTACGAATATTTAAATGTCCCAACTTTAATCCCTTTCCTAGGCAATTTTGCGAACAGAACCATTGTCATTTATCCATGTTGTATATTATTTCAGCCATTAAGTAATCATGATCTCCACATTCATAGAAACCAAGTCTTAATATATAAACTTCTAAATGTTGAAACTTCATCCACACACATTCATTCCACCCATTCACACCCCCAATGTCTGTGTCCATTATCAATTGAGTACAGTAATTTCCCTCTCATAGTCCTGCTGAGAAGTTTATTTTAGTCCATCTTATAAATAGATTCAGTGCACTCCCTCTCGTACTATATATCGTGAAAAAGTACAAAACGGCACTGCTTACTGGCTTCCCTGTTTACTGCGTACTGTAGAACACTCACCCAGTGATCAGCGTCTATGAATTCATCACGTGGCCAACAATGAATAAGCAAAACAGTTCTTGTTGTCACAAGGAACTAACATTGATTCTTTAAGCGACTGAGCCAATATCGTTTTCCAATACACTCTAGTCAGCATTCTCCTGATCGTACGTCTTGAGGAACAGCTCCGCCTTCGCTGCATCCTCAAAGAAACTGGGCAAATGGCCTCTGGATATTTTTAGAGTTGCTGGGTAGAGTAGAAAAACCTGCAAACCATCATGCCGAGCCTTTTCCATGACAGGATAACACAACCTATGCTGGACCCGTGTTGTCAGGCATGTATGACATGTATATTTTGTGACAGTACTTAATGAATATCCAAAACAATTCTGATTTTAGATTTCTAAATGCTGTTTAAGTATTGTTAATTGTTAGTTCGTCATACCCAATGCATTTATTATTTATTACTTATTGTAAAGTAGAACCAATCACTCAATCATACTTTTATGCTGTAAACTATTATGGCTTTAAAAAGTCATGAAGTGGTGTTAGTATTGGTGTGAATATATTCTTATCTAGATAACTAACAATTAATGAGTTTATTTGCTCCTTAATGAGCTTGTCAATTTAACGGTCTATGATAATGAATGGTAGATATCAGCGTTGTCTAATTAAACCTGCTCGCTCAGGTTCTAGACCTCATTTGAAAAACATGACAAATGTTGGCAATATGTAAACCAAGCCTTGGCTAAAACTATTCTAATATGGTGATTAGAAATGAACCATTAAAACAGATTGCATTTCCCATCTGCATGGATTGGCCTGATTTGGCAGACAGCTGGATGCAGAGAGAGAACACAACTCTAGATTTACTTTTATCCTGAAGCAATGCTCCCATTGCAGGGATAATTTTCTCATCTTTAGATGATAGTTTTGGCAAAAGCTTAATTTTGTTTCTATATTATGTTTTGTACTGCCTAGTGAAGTTCATGAAAGTGAGTGAATGCAGTACAATTAAGTTGCAACTGGTTTGCAATTTGATTTGTGTAAGGGAAGTTTGCTTAATACATTTGAATTGAAAATTAGACTATAACTAGACATATGGAAATCCCGATCTTGACTGACACCAGTGTTATTTTAGTATCATTTATACTATTATACTGTACTTTACATACTACTGTATATTTTGTGTTTCGCAACGTTTGCTTCTTCAGTTGTTGTGGTTTTGTTGATTCACATTGCTTCTATATTGTGCAGAGTAATCAGAATGCAAATGATGCATTGTAAAAAAATGTTTGGCCTTGGCACAAAATGACCTGCTAACATCATTTCACGAATCATATCATAAGCTAGGAAAGTGTGAACTAGTATTAGTCAAGAAAAATCACTCTATCATTCTGATTGGATTATAAGAGTAGGCTGATTGATTTTAAAAGGAGAGATGTGCTTCAAATCATTGTGTTCTTGTGCTAGCATTGGTTACATGCGTATTATGTGTTTAGTCTATAGGTATGTGCTTTTGAATCTAGACGTTTGCAGGCGTGTTTTCTTTCTTTACCAATTGACCTCAACAAATTAAGGCCTTAAAGGGATAGCTCACCCAAAAATGAAAATTTTATCATCGTTTACTCACCCTCAAGTTGTTCCAAACCTCTATGTGTTTATTTGTTCTGCTGAACACAAAGGAAGATATATTTTGGAAGAATGTTTTAATCAAAGAGATCTCAATCCCCATTGACTACCATAGTATGTATTTTTTCCTATGGAAGTCAATGGGGCAATCGAGTGAAGTCGCTGCTTTGTGATAAACTCCAAACTCTAATAAGGCAATAATGGATCATCATTAGTCAGAATATAGCCCAGAAGCTGATATTTTTTTTTCAAATTAAAATCCATTAAAACTTATGAAATGCTTATCGTTGCTTTGCAGTAATCCTCTGAAACGTGAAAAAATTATTACAAATCCCGAAGCAGCGAACTTTGTTTATGTCAATGCCAGAACTTTTTGGTTACATCTTGTATTACTATTATTAATATTTAATAAATTGGTGAAAAACTGAAATTATAAAATATTCGTAAAGAATCAAACTCAAAATATTAATAATACTTTTTTTAAATACTTTTTAGTAATATTGTTTATAAATATAGAGTTTGATTCTTTAAAACTTTTGATTCATTTACATTTTTAAGTTATAGTAACTGGGATTTTAATATATATATATATTATTTTTTATTGTTATTTATTTCAGTTTCTGAAAGTTACTTAACAACAACAACAAAATTTAGCATATAGCGAGTAACATTTTCCTGCACATCCATTCATATTTCGTATTTTCATTTTACAGATTTTCCAGCATTTAAATCCGTTGCTCGATGTTTCTGCTTAGCCTTATTTCAGTGGAGCTGTTTTTAGTGTCTAGTGCTTGTATCTCCTAATATGGCTAGCATCATGTTTGTCTTTTGGCATAATGACCTTTCGCCACACATAGTGTTACACAGGGAGCTGTCATCTCACCATTATATTGGTATCCAGTGAGGTCTAGAGAAGAGACAGAGGACATTAGATAAAATCTAGACAGTGTGTCCATGGTCGGACAGACTATATGTTATATATGAGTTTAGGCTTAATTATTGACAAAGCAATGCTGTTTTATGTCAAGATACAGCATGTCTTACAGCCAAAGCTCATGCTACAGTATGTACTGTGAAACTAGTCAATAAAACAGCCCAGCCCTGTTCATTTATTACATGTGAGATAAAGTAATACAGCGTCATTAAAAGGGTTAAGTTTGAAATGTAAATGGGATGTTAGTGTTGCATTTACGGGTTTGCAGTAGCACATACAAATCTTTGTAATCCTCAAAGTACTCATAATTCTGTAATTCATATTTCATGTAAAGAGGCCTGACTACATATTCACTACCATCCATCCAAAGAGCCACAACTGTAAGTGAAATTTAGATTAAAATGCCTTAAAATTATCCAGATTATGTTTAGCCATTTTTAATGGACATGGTCAGTAATCTCTCAATTTTATTTACCCAGATGTCATTCCAATGCTATGTGACTTTTAAATTGAAATGAGAGTATTTTTTGTATTATTATTGAAGAAATCTGATCCATATCTAGTAAACTGCAGTCATGTCATTCATGGGAATCATCAACAATTCAATCACAAATTGCAACATTTTGAGACACAAAATCATTGTTTCATTGTTGAAGATATGAATTGGGTTGACTGTCAAAATAAAGATGTTAACAGCTTAAAAAGCCAACAAACAGTGTCAGAATCCCACCCGATGCTCAGACTTTACTGTTCTAACTTAAAAAAGGTCATTTCCTTTGTTCCTTTATTTTCCCAACTGAATTTACATATCACCCCTTTACTTTAATAGCGTTTCTAGACTTGTCGGAAGGTTTCATCCCTTTTTTGTATGTTGTGTTTGCGGTTTGTTTTGTTGCTTTTATGTTCTTCATTGCCACGAACACCGCTTTTATCTACAGTATTTACAGCCTTTTCTGTTGGATTCATGTTGTGCTTTTGCATAGTAGCATTTATACAGAATGTCATGGACTGAATTCCCAGAACTTCTTTTGAGTGGGTATTATTTGATTATCAGCAACATGGTTATGTCTTCTCCCTGGTTTTGCTGCTAAGAAAACCATTAAAAATGCCATTTTTTTATCTGAGTCAAAGCCATTTCTCTGTGCACAGAGCTTGTAAACTCTCTCTCTTTGCGCATCACAGTCAGTCCAAGTCAGGTTGTTTTCCAGCTCCTCTCTATTCAGCTTCCAGTGCTCTTAATTGGATTTGCCAAGATGAAGGGTGACACAATTACACAGGCAATGGTAAATTTCACAACATTTGCTCAAAGAAGCACACCATTTTTTTCCCAATTACAAGATCTTGTTTAATGTGGTAGTTTATGCATCCATGTTAGTTATTTTCCATGAAGAAAATAGTGGACTATTTGCATTTATGCATTTAAATGGACAATCCATCTCACTGATCATTCATTCATTGTTCATACACCGTACATTAAGGTTAGTTTGTTCAGACAGGTTAAACTAACAAGGAATAATACTTTTAAAGAATCCTGAAGACATTTTTTATGGTTTCCACAAAAATATCAAGCAATATATTTTCAGCACCAAATTACTAATTATGAACAATAGCAAAATAAACATTAATGATTAAATGCTGTACAATGAAATGTTTGTCTATTATTAATGTGTTATCTAATGCATCTAACTAATATTAGCAGATTTAACATTTTACTGTATGGTAATGTGTTACTGATTCAGCTGATAGCTGTCCAAACACAGGTCTGTCTTCTTCACCCACACTGTCAAGCTTTGAGACATCTAAATCCTTTGTGGATTTGTGAGAGTAAGTCTCCTCATTAAAACGTCCTTTTGTATCCGATAGAGCAGCCAAGAAGCCAAATTACCACGATGACGAATGTGCAAGACCCCATGATTGTTGCATCTTCTACTTTTAACTTTTTCATTGTTTCTTTAAATGCCAGACCACAGAGAACATGGCAATTTCTTACGTCTCAGTAAGTTATGTAAAGAAGGGACATTCAGCAGCTTGAAGGAATTTTAATGGGGTAGGAAGAGCCGTGTTTGTTTGTGTGTGTGTAGGAACCGTCCTCGTTGGGCTGTTTTTAGAGGCACACAGTTTGAGTTGGGAGAGGTCTCCTAATTTCAACCATTCATCATTTATGAATGATGATTACCATCAGCTAAATTTAGTGTGTGTGTGTGTGTTTTCTCTCTAATGCATCCTCACTGTTTCTAGAGCTTTTTTCAGTTCCCCAGATGGATCTTATCCCCACAGCTTGCATGCTTCAACTCCTGTGAGCTGGTTATGCAGGTCCGCAAGTTTTATTTGGATAGGGGTAATGGGAAAACACCAGAAGCTCCTCCTCTTATGCCCCACCCGCACTGGTTGCCCTATTCCTAGACAGGCGGTGACCTGTACAAAGGGACGCACTGGAGGTTTTAGCAACGTCTTATGCAGTGCAGGGAGGACCCTGGATGTCCCATGTCATGAACAATGGGTTCTTCTTCATCTGGGTCTCCTCCCTATAGAACGGATCATGCCTCCATCCAGCAGTCCATGTGAGTAAATGAAAGGGGCGCTTCTACCTCTCTCCCTCCGCTAATCCCAAACTCACTAGCTGGATCTATCCCCCAGCTCATAGAGGTCGGCTCAGAATTTGGCAGGGAAGATGCCTGCTGCTATTTTTTTCTTAAATATGTCTCTGACTCGTCTTTTTACAGTCTGTGGAAGGACAATGTTTCGTATGTCTTCTCTCGATGATAACGGTGATATAGAGTGAGTGACTGCGGCTATAGTAGCTTCACTGAGATAATCTGGTTTATTCAATTAAAGTGACCCAGATTACAGTTTGACACACTAAAACCTGACACTCTCTTGTAAGTTGCTTTGGATAAGTGTCTGCTAAATGCAAATATAAATGTAAATGAAAATGTGTATTGAGCGTTCCAGAGATGCTGTATATAAATGTTGCAGGATAGAATAATTTAAGATTTGACAATGTGAACGCCAACTGTTTCTTGATAGGAGTAGCAATACAGTACACCCTGTTCAACTGATTAAAAGTGTCAGAGGGCTTTGGTGAGTTTCTAGATGAAATAATGTGGTTATGTAGAACAAAATTATGTGGTCTTTGTGTGTCCTTTCTGCTTGTAAATTAATCTATATCTCAAGCTTGATTGATTCCCAAGTGTGAAATCCAATTTTACCCCTGACCTCAACTAAGACTTTCATTTAATTTACCATGGTTCATTTCAGATTTAACTTCATTAATGTACCTGGCACTGAACATGTAAGGACCATTTGATAAAAACTTTGTCACATGTCTATCAAACAGAAATCCACAGCATAAAACATAATACAAGCTTTATAATAAATAATATAAACAGTTTTTAATGTTTTTTATTGATACTTGTGAAATGTGTAGTTTTTTAAAATATATTTTATAATTTAAAAATTACGGTTATATATTTTATTATATAATTATATTTTAAAATGTAATTTATTCCTGTGATTCAGAGGATTACTGGAAAACAACGATAAGCATTTCATAAGTTTTTATGGATTTTAATTTGAAAAAACATTCAATATATTCAAAGAGTCAATATTTAGTGTTGACCCGTCTTCTTCACAAAGCTGAATTTGCAGCAGTGTCACATGAACAGAAATCATTTTATTCTGCTGATTTACATTTCCTATTATAAAAGTTGAAAACAGTTGAATATGGATTATTTTTTAATGATAAAAATGTCTTTAAAATGTTTTGAATTGAAATATTCACAGCTTAAATATTAAACAAAGCTGAAGCCCATAAAAATGCAAGCCCTAAAAATACTAAAAATCATGAATAAATAAATAAATGTGCTGCTGTCAGTCGCCGCGCTGGTGTGGATATTGTCATTCAGAATCACAGATTCAAAGATATTTCACTGGAAACAAGTCTTATCATAAAGGAGAAAAAAAACTTTTGCTGAAAATTTACTCACCCCCATGTCATCCAAGATGTGCATGTCTTTCTTTCTTCAGTCGAAAAGAAACTAAGATTTTTGATGAAAACATTCCATTCCATATGGATTTTTCTCCATATAATTTCTCCATACAATTCGTTCAAATGACTCGGAAAAAGATTAGTTCACTTTGATGAACGAGTTCAAACAGGAGAGTCACGAACGTGCATCACAGTACAGAGCAAGGCGACCCTTTGAGCTTATAAAACTTACACTTTATTATTATTTTTTTTTTTAAATGTGTGATCGTTTCGCTTGAGACCCTTATTCATCGCCTGGAATCGTAGCTTATTTAGCCAAGACTCCTCCTTTATGTGTACTGTACAAATATATGTGTACAGATATGACGTAATGATGCAAAGACATGTTCGAATCTCCCACAGAAATCCACCAGTACTGCTGGAATTAAAAACATCATTACAAGCTTACCGCTTTGAATCGAGATAGTAGCAGATTCAGATAGTTTTGAACAAAGGCTGGTTATTTATTTTCTCAAATATGTATTTTGGATAAATTTTAACCCAAAAAAAGCTATGGACTGCAGCTTTAAAATAGCTTAATAGGGGCACTTAAAGCATTTACAATGAGTCAGTAAGGAGGCAAGATGAGATGCTCCAGATAAAGAGAAGGATTGCATGTTAGTAGAATTAGTAGGGAGGAGAATGAATGTCCACTGCATGTGAACTGCACTGACATTAGCGTGTGTGTGTGTGTGTGGTTTGAAATGGATCCTCCTTAATGGCTTGATGCATGCAATATAAAACTAATGTTGATTGTAGAAGTAGATGCTGAGACCACTTCCTATGATTTTCCCATCACATCTCGTAATTTTCTTGTCAGTTTTTAAAAACTGACCTTTAAAACATAAATTGTTTTTTACAATGGCTGTAACAAGCAATTTGACAACATCTTTAAAATGTGGTGTAGTTGAGATGAGACACAACACAAAAGTAAAGTGAAGCAGTCTACTTGCAAATAGCATGTGCGATTATCTATGAAAAATGTCTATGCAATGTGACATTTTCTTCATCACCAAATCCATCAAATGATAGAAAAAGATTCTCATTTCTTGCAATAATAGAACGTAAGATTAATGATCAAATAAGGATAATGATTTGAATACTGCCACAGTATAATCTATTCATTGCTGTCATCTGCCACAGTGATGTCTTTAAAATGATCCTTATTTGTGGTATTTTCTCAGAAAATATTAATAGGCCTATATGTGGTTACAGTTATTGTGATCAATATCATGTAGTTTGAGGAACAATTTTAAATTATTTACAGCCTTTATTTTTCCTATTCCCCGTAGCACTGTTTTTCCTATTGTCATCAACTTACTGTTGTCACTCCATCCTCTATCCTCTCTATCCTCACATTGTGTCCGTTCTTAGTGTGGGATTAATAGTGATTAATGAATCAGTCTGATCACATCACATCAGCAGTGAGGATTAGTCTCTGCTGTCCATTACTGTATGAAATGAATGAAGCTTTCCCTAATTCACTGTACTGGCTCGATATGTAGATCAAGTGTCCACCATTATGCGAATTAACCAGATTATAGTGTTACATACATTAAAAACATTCCCTCATAATGAATGATTAACATGCTACATGTCCTTTAAAATCATGGTTTGTTCTTTTAGCTACATTATACATGTACAGTGTAAAAAAGATGCTTGGGTTTAACAGTTGGCTGTGAATACTATACATGCGCAATGGATATACACACATCCAATGCTAGTTAAAGCTGTTATGTCTGGCCATAACAAGCAGCAATGCTGTCTGTAGGTCAGAGCACATGCCCAAGGGCTTCAGACATTAAAGCTGTTAGCTGGATGTGTGATACTGTGAACTTCACTATCTTGTATAAGTCTTACGAAAATTCATGCTCAGTTTTAATGGTGTTATTTTACAGGTAGAAACAGCCACACCAACCCGAACTCACGGGAATTCGTACGAATTTTATGAGGTGGCTAATTCGTAACAATTCGTATGACCTCACTCGTACGATTTTTGCTAAATCGAACATATTTTCCGAATTGGCCAATTCGGATGAATTCGTACGAATGACCTACCCCTGACCCCGCCCCTAAACCTACCCATCATGTGGGTTTGGACAAATCGTAAGAATTCGTACGAGGGAGGTCTTTTGAATTAGTTCGAATTAGCCACTTTTTAATCACTTGTACGAATTCGTACAAATTGGTCGTGAGATAGCGTAGGCCACACACAAGATTTTCTTATCCAGCCATTAGTGCTTTTAAGTATTTTATTTATCATTGTGTTAATATTATTTAGCCATTAGTTATATTAATTAATGAGGAATTAACCAAAAAAAGGTTGTCAATTCAGATCTACAACACAAAAAAATTCGAAAATTTGGGGTCAGCAGGGTATTTTTTCATAGAAATTCTTACTTTTATTCAGGAATGTATTAAAATGATCAAACGGGACTGTACAATTGTAATGTTACAAAATATTTAAAATATTTTGAACTTTCTATTCATTAAAGAATCCTGAGGGGGAAAATCCACGAAAATGTTAAGCAGCTGTTTTTAACAATGATAATATGAAATGTTTCTTGAGCAGTATTATAATGATTTCTAAAGGATCATGTGACACTGAAGACTGGAGTAATGACTCGCTGTAATTATCACATGAAAAAAAATACATTTGAAATGATATTTTAATAGAAAGCAGTTCTTTTAAATTGTAAAAATGGTTCACAATATTATGTTTTTCACTGCATTTTTGATCAAATAAATGCAGCATTTATCTTGTTACTCACTTTTTAATGCCCAGAAGGGGTATCAATGTACAGTACTTGCCCAGTATAACAAAGAAATGATATATTGTTGTGACAAAATCATTAATTTCATTTGTTTTATTTAATATATGTTCTAACAATAATTAAGCAATTTAATCTCTGAACTTTAGTACAAAATATCTCTTCATGTCGGTTGATGATATGAGCATGTCAGACTGTGTAAGCTATAAAGGGTATTGTTGTCACTTATAAGTGTCCACTAAATTCACATTTCATGTTACATGGGGCCTTTAAGTAGATGGATACCAGTGAGGCCCTGGACCATTTGCTGAGGGGGACCCTGCAGTCTTCAAGCACAGTAATGTGTTTAAATTAATGTCTGGTTTGAGACCATCTCTAAGCTGTTGCCTTTGTTGTACCTGCCTGATATTCAATAGGCCATCTCTCTTTTTCGTCCTCTCTCTGTTGTATAGCTGATGGTTCAATTCTTTCTTTCATCACTGCAGAGCGTACAATTGAAGTTTCTCTCCGAGAATAGTCATCATTTGTCCGTTCACCCTCTCACGCTGGCATTCTCTGACAGCCTCCTCTGAAATCCCCATCCCACTTAAGTCGGCTGGCTGCTCTGTTTTGTTCTCGTGTTGACTTGAATGGGTATTAATGGTGCTGCTTCATGTTTGAAATTAAGACTTCTGGCTTAAGACGGCAAACCAGACTCAAGAGCCCTGTGACAATCGCCATATGCAACATTTGCTCTGAAATCCAGGCCTAGCCAACATAAATCTGAGATATCTGCAGTCAACAGACCCAAACATCTTTTCTGGAAGAGGCAGACAAGTAGTGTTGGCTGGTTCTCTTGCATGTGGAGTCTGAGTGCTTGACCTTTTTGTGGTCTTTTTGTCCACATCATACTTTTGAGAAGATGGCAGTCTGGATTCCTTCTGGAAAAGAGGGCTGTAATTCTTCTTTTATTGAGTGAAGGCATTTGCGCTTGTCTGTTGCTCGCCTCTGTTTACTAAGATTAGAAATTCTCCGTTAACCATCTGTCTCGAGTTCCGCATGTAATAATTGTTATTAGGAAA
Source organism: Cyprinella venusta (assembly GCA_038021265.1). Taxonomy (NCBI): domain Eukaryota; kingdom Metazoa; phylum Chordata; class Actinopteri; order Cypriniformes; family Leuciscidae; genus Cyprinella; species Cyprinella venusta. Next base: position 33,858,168 of record CM075865.1, on the reverse strand, counting down.
ACTTAGTTAGAATGAGCATTGCCATACAGTGGGCAAAAGTGATGGTCGGAGGGGATATTTAAAAATGAAGAATACACTAAACATGGTTACAGTATTAAAATGACAAAATTTTTTGATAAGACCAGCTTTTATTTTAAATAGATTTTTTTGTAACATTAACATCTTTACTGACATTTTTGATTAATTTTATGCGTCCTTGGTGATTACAAGTATTTTCTTTCAAGAAAACAAAAGAAAAATCTTGTTGACCCCAATTTTTTTTAACAGTATATAATAGCACAGTGCTGTGTTTTTTTGTTGTTTGTTTGTTTTTTTAACTTAATTAAATTAATTTATTGCTAAACTTGCGCTTATTATACAGTGCTGCACACACAATGCCAAACTGAAACTGAGAAAGATGGCTTCAGAGTTTCTGGGTTGATTTTTTTTTTTTTTTTTTTTTTTTTTTTAATATCAAAATTGATTTTATCAGTTTTCACACAACGCTTTCCCTGAACATAGATGAGTAAATGTCCTGTCTTGTCTCAAGAAAGATCATAATCTAAGAGTCTTGATTTTTAGTCATAAAGCTATTTTGATAAAACGAGTTACTGGGGTTTGCCACTGTAAATGATCCTATTCACAATACTCAGTGCTATTTATCAAGTGTTATTAATGTAGCAAAATAAGGTAAATATTTTTTTTACCCTGTTATTATTAATTTCCCATCATACAAATTATAAATGCACCTATTGATAACCTTCAAAATATTCTAACATATAATATTTTGATGTATACTTTCAGTCAGATTACTTGTATATCTTCCCAGCTGTGATAACATCTATGCACTTCTAGAAGGAAGTAAAGCTCATGTTTCAGGATGGGTACACAATATTTATTTATTTTTAATAACGGGTTTTCAAGCACATACTGTTATCCTTGTGTTGACATAAACTCATACTTGGTTAAGAGGCTATTTTTGTATCACTCACAGGTTGCTTTATGCTGTAGGGAGACTGGTGGAAGAAACTTTGAATGCTGCAATACTAAGGTGAGTCCTACTTCATCTACTTGTTAAGATTCACTTCATTAACACTGCCTTAGTTTTACAATTATTTTTGACGGGTCCTTTTATATGATCACACTTTACACCTGATTACATCAAGTTGTTTGTGTATCGGTCTAAAGGGGCAACTGCTACTTCTATTAAACGTCTATTAAACACTCATACTGTAATGTGTCTAGCTGTTCATCATTCGTGTGAAATCCCACTTCGTATTCATCTGCATGTACATTGCCCGTGTCCTCAATCACCGTACGCTCCAGCAGTTCAAAGCCTGTCAATATTCATCTCATCAGTGCTCCCACTCTCCCTAAGCGCTTACCAGCCTCTTAAAGGGAAAGTAATAGCTGTTTATGAAGACGGTAAAACTGTACTCTAGTGCTTAATGTTTTGTAGCAATATAGTAGCATCTGAATGCTTCAATAGAAATCGAGACTCGTCAGACCAGGCAACATTTTTTTCAGTCTTCAACTGTTCCGATTTTGGTGAGCTCTTGCAAATTGTAGCCTCTTTTTCCTATCTGAAGTGGAGATGAATAGTACCCGGTGGGGTCTTCTGCTGTTGAAGCCCATCCGCCTCAAGGCTGTGCGTGTTGTGGCTTCACAAATGCTTTGCTGGATACCTTGGTTGTAATGGTTATTTCAGTCAAAGTTGCTCTTCTATCAGCTTGCATCAGTCGGCCCATTCTCCTCTGACCTCTAGCAATCCCGGAAATCTCGGTAACTGAGCAGATTGTGAAATACTCAGACCAGCCCGTCTGGTACCAACAAACATGCCACGCTCAAAATTGCTTGAATCTCTTTTTTTTCCCCAATCTGACATTCATTTTGGAGTTCAGGAAATTGTCTTGACCAGGACAATAATGCATTGAAGTGCACCTAAATGCATTGAAGCAACTGCCATGTGATTGGTTGATTAGATAATTGCATTAATGAGAAATTGAACAGGTGTTCCTAATAATCCTTTAGGTGAGTGTATAATTATTAACGCGGCGAAGGCGTTTTTGAGGCTTAAAAACGCAAAAAAGTGAAACCACCCTCCAGAGTGGAAATCTTAAAAACGCTCCACCGTCGCGTTCCCGTGTAAACGGTAAAAACGCAAAAGTCTGCTTGACTGTGAAGTTTGTACGCAGGCGCGTGCACTTGGTGTTGCTGTAGTATGCACTCCTAGCTGCCTGAAGTGCATACTACATTAAATTTCACATACTTTTGCGTCACCGTTTGCACGCGGAATTCCCACACAAAACGCTCGTCTAAACGCAGAATAAAAAAGATGCCGCAACGCCATTTTTGCGTTTTCTCTTCAGAATCGTTTCCGTGTAAACATAGCCAAATATAATTCACAGTAATTTATCAAGACAAACAAGACTTAATATCTTTGTCATTGTGTTGCTCTAGTTGAATTTATTTTTTGTATCATATTTTTTTTTCCTTGGAAAACAAGATTTTTTGAAGTGTAGTTTTGTTCATGGTTTATGAGCACAAGGGCATGCTGTGCATCCTGTCCATGTTGGCATCTGCGTTACTTTTACCAAGTGACATAAGGATGTGACAGGATTTTTCCCGCTTTTAAAAATTAAACATGTATTGTGTTGTCCTAAATATGGACGATCATACAGTTAGTTGTATTTTCAATAATTGCTTTAGCATTTTTATATGACTCAATAAGAGCACTGACTAGTTGAGAACCACTGTTGTAGACTGCAGAAAGATTTTAAAGTTTATGGTGACACACCATTTATTATGTTCTATTTCAAAGCACATCTTTCTCCCTGTGTTTAGTCAAGCGATAGTTTGCTGTTTATCTTGTCTAATAGCACATGGTTCCCGCTCTAGATCACCACCCACTGACTGATACAGCGCTAGAACCGTTTGGGCGCTGTTCCCTCACAGTTTGCATCAAAGCTTTGGTGTTGAATTGAAGTGAGAGGAGGCAGAACGTGGGCATGTAGCGTTGCAGCCGTTCACCTCTCCTCCTCCTGTTTTCCCTCTTCACATATCCTTCACTCTGCTCTATGAATTCCTCCTCATCCAGAGGGACTCTCTTTAACAGCCGCATAAATGCACTTTGCTTCTACAGGGACGCCTGCTTGAGCTCAGCTCTGCCAGTGCAGGAAGAAAGAGTGTGTGTTTGTGTGTGTGTGTGCGCACTAAAGTCTGCACACTGCATAAAGATGTCATGGATTGAAATGGATATCCAGCACCTGGGAGTGAAGCAACTGAAGCATCTGTGAATGCAAAGTTACACTCGCATACAGAAAAACATGAAGTGAGTTATATTCTCTTTAGTATGAGCTGTGACAGGCCTGTCTTGAAGAGTTTTGAAAGTCAGTTGGTCTCGGGCCATCTTAACCGTTATATTTCATCAGAAACGATCTGAAAACAGGAGTGTAAAATACAGAACTTGCCCTTTAAGCTAAAAAAGCTACATTTATTATACAATTGTACATATAGATTGTGTTAAATGGTTTGATGTTAGCATGTTGCTTACTTTTAAAAGTAATGCGTTGCAATATTGCATTACTCCCTAAAAAAGTAACTAATTGTGTTACTTTGTTACTGTTTATCGAAAGTAATTCGATACATTACTTTTGTGTTACTTTTTTCACACCTGGGCTTTGCTTGCTTGTATGTGTTTTAATAACAACCAAAAAGTTTGATTTTTGGCAAATGTAAAGGCCCTTTCGCACTAATAGTGAAATGAATAAGCCTCGGGCTGAAAGAAATGCAAATTCATGCCTGTACAGAGTGTGCAGTTAAAAATAAACCTTTCATTGGTTCTGCCATTCTGGATTGGAGAAGAATAGGATACAGGAGTAGAAAGTTCAACCCACTTATGTCAGAATTACATGTAATAAAATGCCTAACTTTATCATTATTAATATGAACAACTAACATGGCTGGTAGTGCTCGCTATCAAGCTAGCATATCGATAATGGTAATGGTAAAGTTTAAAATACATTAAGTTTGATTTGGTAACGAGTTAATAACATCAAAACTAAAAACAGGTTGCATTGATACATGTTTTCCCGTTACCATCAGTTACACTGTGACAAAGTCCTTTCAGGCAAGTCATGCCACTCGCCGCCATCTTGGCAACGCCTCCGGGCAGCTATTTCGGACTTAACAAGACCAGGCTCCTATCTAAATGAATGGGCAGAGAGTCAGAACTGCACTTTCACTGGTCACTGGGAAATAAAAACTGCATGTATAGAAACAGCAGTAAAAAATGATAAAAATCGCTGAAAAAGTTTGATGACTTTGCCCCAAAATAAGGTTTAAAACGCCGTTTTCCCACAGGTTATACTTTTACTGTGCATGCGCAAGGGTTGTCTCACTCTGTCGCGTGCGCTGCACAGTTTGAAACGACTCTTGCTCGGTCGCTCTAGATTCCGAGAGATTTGAACTAATTTGCGGGCATCGACAAGCCTCTATCAATCTGCGGGAGACACCCGGAACTTCTGGGAGACTTGGGATGTCTGATATTTACACAACGCACACATACACTGCTTATCAAATCTGCCGCCTATTCAAACAGTAACGTATTTAAATGTTTCCCAGCTTGACCGTTAAAAGCAGATGATTGGCTGTTCAGTGGGAGGGGCGGGGCATTTGCATACAACCGCCATCTTTGGTGTTACGGGTTTTCCCTATACATTTGTATTAAGGATTGAGGAAGTGACATGTCTCTATAATAGTCTCTGACTGTGATGAAGGCGAATTTCGTGTAAGATTCATAACATTTACGGTGTTTTACATGTAGAGCTTCCACAAAAGCATTGTTGGTGTCACTTTTCAGCCCCTGGTTGTCAGTTGTCGCCACGACTGGAAAGCCCCGCCGATATTGACTCTTGTCTGACTTCTTGCTTTATCCAAAGACTTTTTGGTCATAGCCTTTTCAAATACCGTCTTCCTTTTTTGCCTGGTTTTCCTTCGCTGACTGTATATGCAGGTATCTGGGAATTTTGACTGATTCCGAGATTGCATTTCACTGTTGTTTTTATTCATGTTGAGGAATACTGAATCTGTTTTTGTGCAAGTGAGATGAGTAAATGAAGAGTTCAGATGCAAAAGCCTCTAAATGCCATTTGAAATTTTCTTCTAAAATGACCATTTTTATCAAGCTTGTATATTTAAGTTCAGTAATTTCACTTAAATGACAATTAATAGGTAATCTTCGTTGCCATTTAAGTGAAATTACTGAACTTAAATATTCAAGCTTGATAAAAATGATCATTTTAGAAGAAAATTTCAAATGGCACTTAGAGGCTTTTGCCTTTCGTCTAGAACTACAATAACCATCATGTTCACACAGCGCACACAACGCCTCTGCACTTACTCACGATTTCTCTCAAGATTGGGACAGTAGAGCTGTCAGTCAATAAATGGAAAAACGAAGTAACTTAAGTTACTTATTTGAAAAAGTAACTCAGATGTTTTGATGTAAATTTAAAAGTAATGCGTTACTTTACTAGTTACTTGAAAAAAGTAATCTGATTACGTAACTCAAGTTACTTGTAATGCGTTACACCCAACACTGGTTATACACTAAGCCGGCCTCCTCTCTAGAATTAGCATGATGCCCTCACACAATAGCATAAAAATATCATTAGATTTCAGTATTGAATTAATAAGTATAGTCAACCATAATTTTGCTTTATCTACCATCTTAAATGTTCTTTGGTTCATTCTGATATTGCATTTCATGGATTCGTGTTATCCTCCGTTAGAATTGGGCCAAAAGATTTTCTAAAAAAGTTAGAATGTGTGCACTTTATTGCAAAATTTCTGTGAAATTATGATAATTCTGTGAATATACAGAATTATCCAATCTCATTATCGCATCAACACACTTCAGCATACAGGAACTAAAAGGTTTTCCAAATTAGCCAAATTAAATGTAATCAGATTTGCCCTCCTAACTCTTAAGTTCCAATTATAAGAGGAAAAAACACACAACAAGAAAACCTTCATAGATGAGATAATTGGAGGTGCAGGTTCCATATATCGCAGGCCTAGTGATTTATCTCTTGTTACAGAGATCTGCGTGAGCGATTAGAGTGATTGCATGAGAAGATTTTGGGGCATTTAAGGCTTGTAGCATGTAACATTAGTCTCTCACTTTCCGTGGTTGTGAAAGAATGTGTCTGGATGAGTCAAAATATCTATTTTTAAAGATGAACCAACAATTGTCTTATGGTGCTTCACTTGTATTATTATAAGCTGCCCATCTGTCCATGAGGAAGTGTAGTCTCCGGATCAAAATTGATTTTTTTTTTCTGTTCAACACCTGGCATTAAGTGGGACAAAGAGAATTTTATATATTAACTGATGTATTTACAGTACATTTAGAAATTTAGAAAATCAGCCGTGTTTGTTTGCCTCTACTCACTATCATGTTGTTTCCAGTGAATGTAATTGTCAGTGTAACGCTCCAGCACATGATTTCGCTGAGCGCACTGGATTTTGACAAGCCAAGGGTGTGTGTCTGCCTCCTGGATGTAATATGCTGTGTTTGCTACATTGCGCTCTCGTAACGATTAATTTCAGATGCTTGTAGATAGTGTTGGAACAATTAGTAAACACATTTATGCTGAAAGTGACATGATATATAGTGTTTGTTCCAATTTGACTGATAGCTACACTAAAGAAAAGTAAAGACCTTTATAATGTTAGAATACCATTTCAAATAAATGGTGTTTTTTTAACCTTCTATTCATCAAAGAATCCTGAAAAAATATATTACAGATTCCACAAAAATATTAAGCAACACATTGCTAATAATGAAAAATGTTTCTTGAGCAGGTGTGTGTTTGTTCATTGTAAACAGGCCTGAATCCACTGATGACATTGAGATGAAACTGCCCCAGTGCTGTGCCTGACAGAAGGATAATGCTTTGACCGAGAGCTCAAACAGTCAGTGATGCCAGAACGAGTTTTAGATCGAACGTTTGCTAATACAGTATGTTAGTTTGAAGGCCTCACTCATGAATATTTATTAGTTTGTGTTGATGTTGCCAGACTGTCCAGTCACGTAACTAATTAAAATTTATGAGTCACCTTGTTATTTATTCATGAATTAATGTGCAGATACACTTGAGCTGTACATAGATGTTCTATGCTGGCTTAATATTGAGATCAATATTACATATTACATCAGCGTTAGATGTTTTCTTGTTTTGATAAACTGTCAAAGCATTGTAAATCCAGAAATCAGGTCTGTAACTTACAATGTCATATTTATGTCAAGTTTAATTCATTTCTTATTTATCACTCTTTCGGGTTCAGATCAGTGATTATTTGCGCAGACCAGACACCTGTTTTTATTTTTTATATACTGTACTTTCTTTGTTCAGTCCAGGCCAACAAAACATTTTAATATCAATTAACTAAATTCAGTTAAGTTGTTGGGCCAGGCTCACCTGGGGCAGTTTTACAAGGCATTTGGGAATTGTAGAAGAAAAACCTTTCATGTTTGGTGCCTTTATATTTTGAATAACCTCGGGCAATAGAATAAGGTAACATGTCCTAAATACGTCAAATCGAGAATGGCTCCCTTGACATTTGCGTTACAGGATTTTGCTCTGTTTCTGGAGCCTGTCTCATTGCTCAGTGTCTCCAGCTCACTTTTGGACAGAAAGGATTTAGTTGTGATGTCATTTCTATTGTTCATCTGCTTTTCCTATGGCAATTCTCCATTCCCCGTCATAGAGGATTCTCTGAAATGGTTTGCATTGGAATGAGACAATAACAGTAAGAGATGAAGGGAGAGGAGTGGAACGATATTATGAGAGTGGATGAAGAAATTCATTCCTACGTCTTTCTCTGATGCTTTCTGTTGCTCTATATTTCCACGTAGAGAGCTACATTTTGTATTTCCACCTCTTTTATCTATAAAACAAAGACTCAAGCAGATTTCCAGGTCTGCTTTGATTCTCTCTCTATGAAGCGAACAATGTCTGATCATAAGAGAGACATTGATGTTAGAGAAGCGAACAGTGCCCTTGCTACCAGCAGATGGACAGACAGGTCCTGCTCAGTCTTTGCAAATTCTGGACACTTCAGTCAATGTGTGAACTATTTGCATATTCACTCAGTTCTGAATATCAGACATACATTTATTGATTTCTGTTGTTCTATTATTTTTTAATGGGATTATGGATTTGATAATATGTACTGTGAATGATCTGAGGAGATTTTGGAAGTGGACTACAACAGCTTGGCAGATTTGCATATATATATATATATATATATATATATATACATACACTATATAACTAAAAAAAACTATTTTTTAGACTATAACTATTTTAAAGTTTAGTAATATATACTAAACTTTAAAATAGTGTATATATATATATATATATATATATATATATATATATGTACTGTATATATACTGTATATATATATATACGGTATATATACGGTAGTCTGTATAACGTTTGCCGTTTGCACAAATGTGAATACTTCCGACTACTTTAATTCTCTGTGATATTTCTCTACATTTCTTTGTTTTGTTATAGATTTAAAGTGGTTTAATTTACTGTTATATTATTTGACGTAACATGCAGTTTGGGTTCAGGGTCCTGTAAGGTTCCTAATGATTTGTTAGCTCTCTAAAGCTCTGTTGCAGTGGGGTTGAGTCTGGCCCTGCAGTGTGTTGTTAATCATTTGGCCTCAGGCCCCCTGTCTCACACGTAGCCTGTGATAGAGGAAAAGACTCTGTCACTGTCTCAATCAGCCACAAACAAACAGATAGATCGATTATTTGAGTTTAAATGCTCTGAGGCAAATAGAACGCAAAGTCGCACGCACACATCAACACACAAGTCAGTGAGTACAAAGCAGTTCTTGTTCACAGTGGTGGCTCCTAATTATCTTCCGTCTGAGGAAATTGGGCTCCGTTAGAGAAACACTTTTTTTTCAATTAGCTGGTCATGTATGGATGACTTCATTGGCACCTTGCTGCCAGTAATATTCACACCCTCCACAGAGTTAATGCCAGAAAAATGCCATCGAGAGCATGATCAAGACATAACTGACCCTCATTAGAGCCCAAAATGAAGTTGAGGACTGATAATGTTCACACAGAGCCTTTCATTTTTCTGCTTGTTTGAAAAGGAGTAGAAATAAGAGCAATGAAATTTGATTGAATGAGGATACAAAATCAGCTATATTACCATTCCTTCATGTATCTTTTACAAAATAGATCTAAAAATCAGCATGCTTAGAAACGCTTTGAACAACTTTAAACATCAGTGGAGATAAATAGTTATCATAACATCATAATATACATCAGTTACATAATTCACCTGCTACAGTATATTGCTAAATGTACCTGATTTTTCATATCAACAGAAACATTTACAGAGATAACCTGGCTTCTTTTTAGACTCGGAGCAGTTAATAGCATGTTCCCCGGCACATTGATGTGATTGGATACAAGGAGGTCTGTGACATCAGAAACACCTGCGATTTCAAACTTTTTTTTTTTGAGACTGTGTCTTTGGTTCACTGGAATTTTAAGGAGAAAATACTCAGCTATGGTGTTGACTTATGAATTTGCATATGGTTTGCCTTAAACCACATTAAAAACAGCACATAGACATATCAACAACATTAAAAAATTGATTTTCACCACAAGGGGTCTTTAAGGGAAGTCAGTCCATTCGGTGGCCATCTTGGAAGCATTCAGCTCCTGCCTACTTGAATGGGAGAAGTTGGTTTCAGTAACATACTCTTATTGTTTCTTTTTGTCTCTTCCTTCTGTCTATATTGCCACAGCTTCCTGTAACTGCAAACCAACATTGGAGGTTTAACAGTTAACGTAAAAAAAACCCCACACACCACTCCTCCCTGCCTCAAAGCTCCTCATACTGCATTGTCATGGCGATGAGCAGTGATCCTGGTTGCTTGGGGTTGGACCTTGACCCAGACTCTTCCCCGACTGCTGAAATGACTGACAAGATGTCCGCAATGTCCCTAAGGTCTGACCCTACCTCTGGTGTATTGAAGAATGGGACAGGTGTGAAGAAAGCTCTGCCCAAGAGGCCACACCTGTCAGGCAGGAAGATGTCATTGCAGGAGAGAGGGACATACGTATCTTCTGGCGGCGGGGCTGAGCGCTACTCCCGAATAGCCAGACAGCCAACCATCGAGTCCAGACGAGTGTCCATCTCAGACTCGCAGGTGAGAGGCATTTAAATATCGCTATGGTTTTGTATGAAATATTTTTCATCTGATCGTTACATTTGCTTTTTTAGGACTTGATAAATTGTTTTGATGACCGTTTAATTCATAAACATTACAATTTTTACTTTAGATAACAACTATTGTAGTGTGTTTTACAAATAAAGAAATTGTTAAAACAAAAAAAAAGGTAAAAGAAATGGCAAATGGTGGAAAGTATAGATAGTAATATGGTAAGCCTGCACAGTGAAATCATATTTACAAAAACATAACAAATGACAATAATCATTTAACAAAAAAAATCCTAGGTAATGCTGTTTTTGCATACAAAACATAGTGAGTATGACATAGCGGTCAACTTTTAACTGCCATAAAACCTGGTGAACATGTGGCTCATTTGAATTTACGCAAATGCAAATGAGATCTGAAAGCAAGATTTTGTGTAGAATTAATTAAAGCTCAACCTGTTCTTCAAACAAAGTTATCATATGGCTTAAGGTTTGGTGCTCGTGTTTCTTCAGTGACAGCAGATTTGTGCATGGATGGAACAGATTTATTAAAGTTTGTGCGGTTCTTTGAATTATATATTTGCTAGATAATCAAAGACATGTTTAAATGATATTAATGTCTATTTGCTGAATTCTGATGGTTTATTAGAAATCTGGTTACTTCTCTTTCATAGCATGAAGTATGTGTGTATGTGTGTGTGTGTGTGCGTGTGTGTGTGTGTGTTTGAAGCAAAATTAATTTCCTGTGATTAGTGTCCAGGACAGGTCATGTGGTGACCCATACAGCCATTCTTTAATAAGGCTATTTTCATTCATACACAGCCTCAGCAAACCCTCCCGCCCACACACACACACCCTTCATGGATATATATATATATGTGTGTGTGTCTGTGTGTTTGGGTGAGTGTGCGCGTGTTAATTTGGCTTAAGCCTGTCTGAAGAATGAGACACTGGTCTGAGAGGATCATCAGCTGGTCTGATTCTCCTCATCTGCTCTCACACTTCTCCATTGATAACCGTAGAGTGGAAACACTTGTAACTCAAGCTATTTAGTTTGAATCATTTTAATGTTCATACTGGTGTATTTGCGGTATTTTATTTACTAAAACTCTTTCAATATTTATCAATATTTACAAATCAAACTCATTCAGTTGAGTCAGTAGCCTAAGTGAGTCCTACAGTATAATTTTTTATGAGACATTACATTTATGCTCTAGTACTAGGCCTTCATTTCTGTGTAAATAGTTTCAGATTTATGGCAGATTTTTTTTTTTTTTGACACATGAAGGAAATATATTTAGTTTTTTTCACATTTCCCATTCATTCCCATTCACATTTCCCATTCACCCTGAAGACCAAAAGTGTAAATATTTTTTTGCGTACCTTCAGAACAACCGAATCAAGCCCTTTTTTTTTTTTTTTTTAAAAAAAGGGGGAATAGATAGTATGAAAAGTCATAAAATCTTATTCCTCTGAGATGAAGGGAACCTTTTTTTATTAAGTAAAAGTCTATTGGTGTTGTATAGACCACATGACCTGATTGGGGGCTACCCTGAGTCTGTTTATCATGTGATGCTGAGGCTCTCAACCTCTCATTCTTTTTATCCTCCTCTCTTTTCCCCTTTCTCTCTCTCTCCCTCCCCATCCCAGGAGATTTTCACATCTTTGGAACTCTACTGTTTTCTTTGACTTAAAGGACAAACAAAAACAAGTCTGGAGTATTCTCTGAAGTGTGAGAAGTAATGTGAGGCTGTTTTATGGAGCACAGAGCAATCAAAATAATTGACTGTCAGGTTTCATTTGGCTGGATATTTCTTTTTTCTTTTCTCTTTGCTTTTGCACTTTCTCTGTCTCTGTTTGGTTTCCCTTTTGCCCTTTTCCAGTTTGTTCTCTTGTTCTATTTTCTTCACTAACCTTTGTCCATGATGCTCTCATGCCCTTTCTGTAAAATGCTTTGCTCCCTCCATCAACCCCAAACACATGCACACAAACCTACACTACTTTCACCCTGTGATGCCAGATGTTATAGTACAACATTTGAATCAACAATATGGTAATACCTTACTTAAACTCAAGATTATCCGGTTTAAAAAGAAAAAAAGACCAACCTGGAAGAGGACCAAACTGAAAATTGAGCCTGTCCGCTAATCCTTGTCTCTTCCCTCTGTGGAAACCCCAGCTCTCTCTTTTTATACTTTCTCTAATATGACATACAGTAGACAACAATAAATGTCCCACATCACTATTCCTCTTTTTTGTGTGTGTGGATATTTCTACTCTCGTCTTCCTCTAGTATGAAATTACATATGGTAAAAGTGTAGACTGCTATGAAAAATGTATGCAATTTGCTTCAAGTAAGGGCTCTATTGTTCTTATTGTACTTCTAAGCCATGACAATATGAATAATTGATGAATGATTTGAATTAATAATGTGATGAGTAATGTTATTAATATTGTTCAATTTCAAGGCATGCACAATGTATTGGTTCCGGTCGGATTTGGTTATAGAAAATGGAAAAAAAAAAAAATGTGGATAGATATCATCTGATATTACAGTTAATTGTGAATGCTCATTTTCTCTATTTTTACATTTTGATTTCATTTGCAGTTATCTAACACTCACTTAAAATTAATCTTTGTAATCTTTATCAAATCTTAAAATGAATATCCATGTTTCATAACGTACCTATTAATGTTGCTTATAGCATTTAAAGCTTTTGATTTTATTTTTTATTTTATTTTCGTCCATTTACAAATTATAGTATTGACCATAATTTTAGTATTAATGCATCCCTATTATTTATGTAACAAATTTAAAGGGATACTCCACTTTTATTTGGAAATAAGCTCATTTTACAACTCCCCCAGAGTTAAACAGTTGGTTTTTACAGTTTTAAAATGTATTCATCCGATTTTCGGATATTTAGAAGAATATCAGTAACCAGAGAGTTTCTGGTCTCATTGACTTCCACAGTAGGAAAAAAATATACTAAAGTCAGTGAGACCAGAAATGGTCTGGTTACTGATATTCTTCTAAACATCAGAAAATCGGCTGAATCATGGATTCAAAAACAGTAAAAGCCAACTGTTTAACTCTGGGGGAGTGGTAAAATTATCCTATTTCCAAAAAAAGTGGAGTATCTCTTTAAATTTGTTACATTAATAATAGGGATCCCTTTAAGGTCTTGTCTAAACTAGTCGCCTCTTGTCTATAGTCATTCTTCAAGTGTTTTCCTATAAATAAATTTGAAATTCAGACATTAAGTATTGTTCTCTGCTCTTGTTCTTGGTGAGTTTTGACCATCTGCTTGTGTGTGCAGGTGCGGGTTTACTGCAATGCCAAACTCGCTGAGTGTGTGCCAGTAATAGTCTGGACTCAGCCAGGAGTCCAACTTTCCTCTCTTCTGCCCCCACTCCATCTCTCTCTCTCTACCTCTTCATCTCACTTCCCCATTCTCTGTAAATAAACTCAAAAATTATTACAGCTTATCAAATTATACTTTTATCTGAAATCTTTTTTTAAATATATATTTCTTTTCACACTCATCTTTCATTACATTCTCAGTGTTGTTCCTCCCCCAGTGAAGTTCTTCCTCTCTCAGCTTCTCATTTTTGCTTTTACCACTACAGTCTTTCTTCCTCTTTCTTCCTGTTCTTCTCAGTCTTTGCTTTGTTTTGTTAGAAATTGCTTAAATGTTAGCAGATATGTAACCATTGTGAATCCATCTTTCGGTATCAGTTTTAGGAGCACTTTTTCAGTATAGCACAACAGAACAAGGAACCACAGTTTGTTGATGTTTTTAATCATTTAAACTAAATTGAATGCTTTTAAAAATAGCATAGGTCTCTGTTCTGTCTCTTTATAATACCACAACATTTGCAGTACATTCTAGCTAGTAGAAAGCGACAATGTCACATTTCTGTTATTAGGGCAGAATTATTTGCAGTCGCAATGTTCCCTGCTGTGATAAACTCTGTAGTTCACAATGCAGGAAGTTGCTGATCCAGATAGTAATTGTTTTGCCAACTTGGCTACTTGCAAGTCTTTTTGCACTTGCCAGCTGATTCACATGAAACGATCTGTTTTTGTTTTTGTTTTTAGGTGCCTTTTCTTCTTCAAATCTAACCCTAGTTGTCTTGTTCTGACCCTGGTTGTAGAACAGTTTAGTCAAAATTTCATGATTGATAATCCAGAGATAATCTTTAGAGCTTGCTGACTCGAGGCTGGTCACCAGAGGCATCATGCTCATATTATTTTTCTAACGTTATTGGTGTGATCAGTGCGTTGTGTGATTAGTCTCTTGTTAATGCTGATTTGCATTTTGCAGTTGATGCGCTCACTTTTCATGTATCATATGACAACTGTTTAGTGTTTTCAGCCAGATAATTGGTTTATTTTAGGTTCCTGAAATTTTAATACATGTATTGCTAGGGAAAAAAAAACATTTAGAGTTTGAAAAATTCACACTGTCAATGGAAGCAGCAATAATAATCATTTCATAATTTGATGACATGTTTTATTGATATCACACATTGTGTAGGTTCCCAGTTTAAAGGTGGTAAACTGACAAAATATATTAACTTGCATGTATTTGAGAATCTAAATATCAGATATTTAATTATGTAGTTAATAAAAAAGTCAAATTGAAATAAAACCAATACATCAGTCAAACAGCGCTATTTTTTTTTTACGTGACAATACATAAAAATGCTAAGTGATCACACATAGTATTTGCTGTCATAGTCAACCGGGATGCAATTTTTTTTTAAATCTTTTCTTTTACAGTTTCCATTCTTCCCTTGTGGAATAGGTTATGAAACAAATGTAGAGATTTGTTGTTTCTGCCTGTAACTGGCTTACATGTTCCCTCTGATGTGCAATATATTAATATAGTATCACAGCTAATTTGTGTGTGCGGCTGACATTGATTCGATTCTCTCTCTGCCTCTGTTCTTTTCTCTCTTTCTTTCTCGCTCTCTCACAATTTCAGGATTGCATCCAGCTTAACCAATACAAGTTAAAGAGTGAGATTGGGAAGGTAAGCCCCCTTACATTATTGTCATATTGCAATCGATGTGCATATATAAATCACAATTGTGTTTCATAGCAGACATTCAGATTCAGACACTGATTCTTTCTGACCCTCAGCACAGTCTCATAGTCTGAATCATCATAATCTGTTTTGTTTGTCTTATTTCCTCTATCTATTTCTTCTATCTTAAAGGGCTCATATGGTGTTGTCAAGTTGGCATACAACGAGGATGATGACAAATATTATGTAAGTACCTTATGAAAATAACTATTATTTTACATTTGGATGTCCTTGTTGCATCTAGAGCAGTGCTGTAGGCTGGTGAGGTGGCCTATGGCCAAAACTGAATTTGGTGATGCTAGTAGTGCCTTAAATTCAGTCGCAAGGTGTATATTGTGAGTGAGTGAGGATGCAAAATAAAGGTAAGGAACAAAATACTGAGGAAAAGAGAGGATGTGGAAAATGCAGGATAAATTGAATGGTAATGAAAATTAGAGCAGATGGGGGAGGGTTGTGATATAACAGTGATGGCAAGAATGTGCAGCAGTCCTTAATTTTATTTGGAGCTGTTCATATCATCCCACAAACACAATATGATCAGAGTACAGACAAACAGAGATAGACAGACAAATATTTTCATCATTTTCTTCTGATACATATAATTTCAATGGCTGGACAGCAAAGAGCACACAAGCAGAACATGGTCTGTTCAAATTATGTTTAAAATATTAACTAAAATATTGAAATTGTCCTGCGGTGTAACAATACTCATCTTGAACTGAAATACAGATGCATACCTGTAATGAACAAAATGGAAATAAAATATAAAAAAAGAAGTCCACTTTAAAAGATTAGTTCGCCCAAAAAATGAAAATTGAGTCATTAATGACTCACCTTCATGTCGTTCCAAGCCCGTAAGACCTCCGTTCATCTTCGGAACACAGTTTAAGATATTTTAGGTTTAGTCCAAGAGCTTTCTGTCCCTCCATTGAAAATGTATACACGGTATACTGCCCTTATCCAGAAAGATAATAAAGACAGCATCAAATCAAAATTCATGAATCCATCATCACATCATGTATGATGTATGGTCTTATTTGGTTTTAGGTATGATCTTTTTGCAGGTCTACTGATCATACCTGATTATTTTCTTGTCCTCCTCATAGTAATCTGTCATAATTGACGGTGTGTCTGAAAGCGAGATATAGCTCCTGTTTTACAGCTACATTCATTAATTCATGCTGTTTGGATAGCAAGGATGAAAAGAGGACGGAGATCAAATCCCTTCATAAAGGCTTCTTTAGAGTGTGAGTGCCCCCGTCTCTGGCCTTTACACTCCACTGACCTCAGAAACTTATGAGCAGGGTATTACCGGTCTTACAATTTCCACACATTCTCTTTTTTCTTTACCGGTAGAATGAATCCTGAAATTAAAACTAATCCTTTATTTAACTTGATGTGTTTTTTTTCCTGCTCCACATTTTCAGTCTTTCTCATGCTTGTGTTTAAGTTTCAAGAAACTGTTGAACATTTAGCTTTTCCATCAAAAGAATAAATGATATTTTTAAATATATTAAAATAACTATCATTTTTGTAATAATCATTTACAATATTACTGTTTTTACTGTATGTATTAATTTTTTTTTTATCAAATAAATGCAGATTTATTGAGCATAAGCGACTTCTTCAAAAACATTTAAAAAATCTTACCAACCCCATACTTTTGAATGGTAGTGTGTTTATGTATCAATTATAAATAATAATAATAATAATAATAATAATAATAATAATAATAATATTTAAAAAATAATGATATATATAATATATATATATATATGGTGGCCTTTTCACTTATGTGCTACTGTATTTTTTATAGTATACAATAAATACAGTTCCATCACCACCTGTAACTAAATTTATTTATGTATTGCTTCCCTAGTGGTAAAAAAAAATTATACAAAAATATATTTAAAATACATTTATTTCATGCTAAGTATACCACAAATCCATACATCCAACATATTACTGACATATCGCTTGAGACTTACTGCATAAATATAATTAAACTTTATTTGGAGTACTTCTGTATTGCACAATGCACATTTCTTATTATTACTCCTTAAAATGTCTTTAATATCACCAAGGATAGTATGATCTCTGTTTAATATCAGTACCTAAAGTATACTTGCAATGGTTCCACATTAGCACAATATGAAGAGTTCAGATGCAAAAGCCTCTAAATGCCATTTGAAATTTTCTTCTAAAATGACCATTTTTATCAAACTTGTATATTTAAGTTCAGTAATTTCACTTACATGACAATTAATAGGTAATCTTCATTGCCATTTAAGTGAAATTACTGAACTTAAATATACAAGTTTGATAAAAATGGTCATTTTAGAAGAAAATTTCAAATGGCATTTAGAGGCTTTTGCATCTGAACTCTTCATATATACTTAAGTATATCTTTAGTTGGACCTCAGCACTATTTCCCGACAACTTCCTGACAGCAAAAAGTGCATTAAGTTCAAAATTTGCTGTTCTAATTTACCAGAGTTTAAGTGTATCAGTTTAGTGCACTAAAAATACAATTACTGGGTATTTTTATTAAAGGAGAACTCCAGCGCGAAATTAACCTTTGGTCTAATAACACATACCTAGTCAACCGTTCTCTGAGATTTGTTTTTCATGATAATCGAATTTAAAGAGTTTTTTTCTCTAAAAACAGTTCTGCTCACTTGGCACGTCGTTCGTGGTTCGACTTATCGAGACTGTTTTCCAAAGATGGCTTCTGCCTTTATACATGAAGTGAACTGTCTTTATAAAATATCTTCTTATTAAACTGTCTGTTCACTTACAATCTTCTCAATCCTTCATTTTGAATGTATAAAATATCTTTTTAGGGACCCTCATTATGTTACTGTGTTAGTGTGGGGCTATTTTGAGCCTTGTTAGTGGTATTAATTAGCAATTTCTTTTTACCTATTATATACCCCCATACTGGCGTTATTATCTAAAGAGTTTTTACAGATAAGACTCTCTACATTTGATTTATCATGAAAAGAAATCTTAGAGAATGGTTGACTAGGTACCAATGTTTTATTAGACCAAAGGTTCATTTTGCGCCGGAGTTCTCCTTTAAGTTCATAAATATGTAAATGTATTTGTAGTAGTATTTCAATTTATTTTGCAATAGGGTTACTTGCTGATTCATCTCATCGTTTCTCAGTCATTTATATTCAGACGATTCAGTTCTTTCCATCCCTGCTGCATTCTAACTAGCAATTTTGTTTCATCGTGCTCACATCTGACATGTTCATAAAACATTTATGTTTTCACCTTCATTCTTTTTGAACCGAGTTATTTAAACTCTTCAGCAATACAGATGTAGATCTCCAACCTCCAGCTGTCCTTGAGACTTTTTCCTGTTGCTAACTGTTATTGATTCACGCCAGAAGTTGCTTTCAGTTTTAAGATAAATGGGTCCTTTTTGTTGGTGCTGTATGTGGTACAGCATTTATTATTCTGAGACATTGGATTTTATAGCATGAAAAATTAAGGGAAAAGACCACAGAGTTTCAACATGTACTTCAGTAAAATATTTGATTCTTTCCATGACAATATGTGAAAGTGTCTCATGAGAAACTCAAGGATGAATTTTGTAATGGTCAGGCACTCACTCATTAAGAAACCTCGTGTTTTCTGCAGGTGCTAGAAGCCCAGTTGAAAAGTAGACAAGACACAGGTGCACAATTCTTCTGTAATGGACATCTTCCATTATAAAAATGACAAAGATGACTCAGTATGTGTTACCCAGGAAGTACATGTTTTAAAAGCCCAGTACTGTGTGCCAAAAGCAATTTATTTGATTAACATTTCAATTGCTTACAAAGACATCTGATCCAAGCATCAGCGGTTGAATATTGTTCAAGCTTTTGTTTTTCTTTCCCTCAAGATAAAAAGGGATATAAACGAGTTGATTTACAAAGCACAAGCACTTTGGTCTGCATGCTTCTTTTTCTGTCACTCACTGTTTGTGACCAAATTTCCACATTCACTTTAGCAATCACTTGCACAGAAACACTGCTGTGTGGGGAATTTTGAGTGTCCCATCAAGGCCAGAAGCAAACGAGATAACTGCAGTTGATTGAACTCTGTGAAAGCTGTTTGATTAGTGTGTAAATGAAAAAAATACAGTTATGTCACCCACTTTATAGGCTCAGGCAGACCTCTATGTATAATAGTTCGGATATCTATATAGTCTTTGCAAGATTGTCTGTTTGTCTCATTGTATCTATGTCTTTGTTTTGCAGGCAATGAAAGTGGTATCTAAGAAGAAGCTGATGAAACAGTATGGTTTTCCTCGTATGTATGGCATTTCAATTAAGTTCGAACTTGAAACCTTAAAAATGCAGATGTAAAGCACAGCAGATGTTGTTCTTTGTGGCAGATGTGAAAGTAGCCTGTGGAATCCTATAGCAGCATCCTAAGTTCCTTTTATTTTCAATCATTCTTGCAGGCCGGCCTCCTCCCCGAGGTCCTAAAGCAGTCCAGGGGGAGCAGCCCAAGGTGCTTGGTCCTCTGGAGAGAGTTTACCAGGAGATAGCCATCCTGAAAAAACTGGACCACCTCAACATTGTTAAACTGGTTGAGGTAAGGATTACAAATAAATCCATTCATTCATATAATCCACTGTTAATGAACTTGTGCTAATCAATAGTACTTTAATAGAGACAATAATAACAAGCAAACTGCTATCCATGCTTGACGAACTGAACTGAATTTCTGAGTTCTCTGTTCAAGCTGAAGACGTTTTTACACCATATATTGTAAAACACGTTATACCCAAATGTCAATGAAATAACAGCATATCTCGACTATTCACACTGTTCAACGACAATGGCGTTTTGGTCCCTGAAAACGCAGTCATTTGAAAACGGGTTTCAATGTGCATGTTTTTGAAAATAGTCTCCATGTAAACAACAAAAATGTGAATCTTTGAAAACGATGATGTCATGCACATGCATATTACATCTTCAGTCTATAGTGTTTCATCGCCATCTTATGGCCTGGCAGCAGAATACAGCGTTTTTAGTCGTTTTCGCCAATCAGTTTGAATGGGGATCGTTTTGACCAGGGTGTCATCTGTCCGAGTAAGAGTAAAACTAAAACGAAAAACGTCTCCATTTTAAGCATATTGTTGTCGTGTAAACTTACCGTAAAGTTCATCCACGCTTTCTTAATCTTAAGATCACAAGAAAGGCAAAGACAAATTTTTTGCACAACATGGCAATGCAAAATGTCTTGTAATCCTCAGAGGAATCTCTATAGTTTTGTTGCTGAAGTAATCCTTTTTGTGTCTCTCTTGTATTTACTACTAAATGACATGCTGGAGTCAGTGGGTGGGGCTAAAGATACAATGATGTAGAAGTAGGTGTTGATTTTCTTCTGCAGAGCATGTCTTTCATCGCATGATTACATCATAATGTGACAAAATCCGAAACTAGTAATTTTAGGAACTTTCAATAAAAGCTGTTTTTCGACTAACAGGGAAGTGCTTCCATCTAAAATTTCTTTCAGACTTTCTTTCAGACCTTTCCTTTATTAATATTTTCTGAATTAATGAGCTTCTTTTCTTTCTGAGCAAGTTATTTCCTTTTGAACAAACATCATTTCAAACTTCCTCAAAGAATGAAAAGAACAACTAAACAAAGAATCCCTCTGAACTATCTTTCCTTCCTTCCAAACTTCCTTCCAAACTTCATTCCTTCTTTCCAAACGTCCTGCTCTCTGTTCCTCCTTTCTTCCAAACCAACAAATTATTTGATTGATTCATTATTTGACGACCACTTGGAAAAAATGTTGTTTGACACTGGGTCTCTGGCAGTCAGTGTAAACCTCAAGTTAAAATAGGAAATACAATAAAAACAGAGAGATGAAATTTGGAAGGAAATGGACTTCTGCACAAACTACTCAATAACACACCCAGACAACCTAATCATGTGCCATTATGTCATCTGCGCTAAAGAGGGCCAAAATAATAGCAACACAATGAAAATCAGCCCATAATGTCCTGAGAATAGGGTGTGGAGATGAGTGCAATCGATCGAAGGAAGGTAGAATGGAGGGATGCTGAAGGAGAAAAGCGCCTTTCCTTCTCTCCCCCTATGGTTCCGTCTGAGTGCTCTTCAATCACAGCAGCACCCACGTACGTCAGCAAAATTAGAAAAGAGGGCTGAGAGAGTACGTGCGAGAGAAAATTGAAATAGAGCATGAAAATTGTTTAACCCTCTGAGGTCTGAGGTGTTTTCCGGGTCCTGGAGGTGTTCTGATATGCTCTGACATTTGTGCTTATTTCTGTTACTTGTGACATTTTCATGGCTAAAGACTTATTACAATGTATTCAGCACAAACTCTGCTACAATAATATGTCAGCAGCATGTATGTAAAAGTTTTTAGGTTTGAGACTGATGTTTATGCGTGGTTTGTGAAAAAAAAAAAATCACTGAAATAAGGTGATGAAACCCATACATATTATTTCTTCATGAAATTCGATGTTATGAAATGTGATTGAAGTAAAAATGTGAACCCTAATGTTTGGTGTGTTTGTTTTTATTCAAACGCACAGCACGACTGACTCAATCTCGTTTACGTTTACTGAAGTAATCGAGCCCTCCAAACTATGAAATATTATTGTTACATTATATATACATTCACATACATATCTACGTTTGAGCAGATATCCGCAAACTCAGTATTTAATAGTAAACACGGGCCTAAAAATTATAATATTCACCATAGAAGAATAAACACCCATACTAACCTACTGTATATCATTCTGTGATTCATTTTTGAACATAAAAATATTCTTGTGTGTACATGTGTAGTCATTTAGCATTAAGTTTCATGTTTTCACTCCAATCTTATTTCATAACATTTTAGTCTGACACCAGTTTAGCTAGTAGCTACTGTAGTGTTTATTTATGCCAAAATGTTTAATTTAGAAGATTTCCAGTACTATAGTAATACTGCATTTTGTAACTATGGTAAATGTCACAAACCTGCAGCTACCTACTGCTCATGTTTCTCAATAAAGAATCCTGCTGAAGATACAACTAAGTCTCCTGGTCTTTGCTTCTGAGTTCCTAAACTTTAGAGGAAAAAAGTTCACAACACTACAATGTAAAGTTTATGCAACCCTAAGACGCTTATTATGTGTCTTACCTTAAAAATCATTCTGATAATCAAATCGTGTTCTTCTAATTCTTCAGAGGTAAATCCAAGGTAAACAGCACAGCACAAACAGTCTTCCACACCCGATGAAAAGAAATATTGAAGTTGCTGATTCTTTGTTTAGAGGTGATGTTTTCAAATTAAGTGTAGCTTTTGCATATAGCTTTTCCAGTATCAGGGAAGTTTTCCAAGCAGTGGCATAGAATGAAATATGCTTTTTCCGTCATATAGTATTTGCACACACAGCTTTATAGCCAAGCGAGCTGAGGCAACAATCAAACACGCTCGTCTAAAATGTTGTCTTTCATATGTAGTGTTGGACAGTCTGATGTTTTTTCTGCGTAATAGTGTAGTTTTAAAGCGTTGCTGAAGCGAATTTTTCCCACACAGCTCCCCTGTAATGTTTGGATGGGCTGTAGATGCACTTATTTAAGTTGAAATCATATATGCTGTGTCCTCATGTGCAGACTCGCACTGAATCTGTGCCTGCAAAACTCAGCAGATTTCTGAAAAATGTTACTCACAAACTACTACACAAGTTCTACAATAGCTTTCAGCTATTCATAACAGTATTGTTCCATTGAACACATTTGAGTTGTTTAATTCCACAACTTTTTCCAACATTATCAATGAAGAAAAAAAAGTCATAATTTGCTTGGAACCTACTAATCAATGTCTCAGAGTTTCCTAGACCCCAAGAATGCTGGAAATCATACACTGCATGCAGCAAGTGGTGTTTTTAATAATATTTCTGTTTCAGGTGCTGGATGATCCAGCGGAGGACAACCTTCACATGGGTATGTTCCTTTTTGTTGACATATAATCTAGTGGTGGCACTTCAGTAAAAGATTCAGCACATTATGGTGTTTTATGGTAGCTAATGTTTGATCAGTTGTCATTTCATCAAAGTTAAGCATGGTCATACTAAAACATCCATTAGACCAATTGTAATTACACTACAGTTCAAAGATTTGGGGTCGGCAAGATTTATATTTAAAGAAATTAATACTTTTAATCAAGTTACAGTCTAAATATTTACAATATTGCAAAAGATTTATATATCAAATAAATGGTGTTCTTTTGAAATGTGTATTCATCAAATAATCCTGAGGGGGGGATATATTGCGGTTTCCACAAAGGTTATTTTCAACATTGATAAGTAGTGTTTCTTGTGCACGAAATCCTGAAGGATCATGTGATACTGAAGACTGGAGTAATGACTGCAGAAAATTCAGCTTTGATATCACAGGCATAAATTACATTTTAAAATATATTAAAATAGAAATCATTTTAAATTGGAATCATATTTCACCCTATAACTGCTGTACTGTATTTTGGGTCCAATGAATGCTACCTTAGTGAGCATAAGAGACTTCTTTAAAAAATATAAAAAGCATCATACCAAGCCGAACCGACGCTTGTTAATGGCATTGCAAATATATTCCAATCATCAAAATTAACCCCATATTTACAGATAATGCATGCGTAACTCTTTCTTTTAAAGGTATGTTCATTGGTTGTAGTATTAAGCTGTTTGCTCTCATTGCTAGTCATCACATCGCTTCACAGCTCATTGACTGACATGAGATTCTGCAGAATAAGTGTCTCATACATAAGACTATGACACATTTAGTTGTCTGCTCTGACTCATACTGTAAGAATGAAAATAAGTTGTTTGTGCGGATGGACTGCTACAAACTTCCACTGAGCAATGCTGCGAATAAAAGCACATATCATACTTTTATGCGGAAAAGGCTCTGACATGCTATATGAGGACTGTGACCATTACATTTCATAAAGTGCACTGATGGATTTCTCAATAACAGAATGTCTTTTTCACTCTCACTCTGCTTTAATGACTCCCTTTCTCCTGTTCGGATCTGTCCGCAGTGTTTGAGCTGATGCAGAAGGGGTGAGTATTCCGTTTGTCCACTTATTATCTTCCATCCTCTGTCCTTCCATTATTCCTCCATTCCTTATTACTCCATTCATCCTTCGTCAACTACTCTGTTTTGCATGTCTGTTATTACTTACAGTAGATCTGACTCAATTTTCCCTGTTTTCCTCCCTTGTTCCAAAGGGATTAATTAAACGCTTATGTTATCACTTTCTCACTCGGACTCTTATTCATATCTTTTTATGTTTTTTTGTCATTGAATATACTTTATTTCTCTCCCCAAATATTAAAATAAAATGCATTGTTAGCATACAAATCACCTTGTAGCCCAAGACCGGTTGCCCACTGAAGCTAAGAATGGCTGAGCCCGGTCAGTACCTGGATGGGAGACCTCCTGAGAAAACCAGGTTGCTGCTGGAAGAGGTGTTAGTGAGGCTAGCAGGGGGTGCTCCCCCTGTCTATGATGGGGATACTATACTGTCAAAGAGCACCACCCTTCAGATGAGATATTAAACTGAGGTCCTGACTCTCTGTGGTCATTAAAATTCCCAGGATGTCTTTCGAAAGAGTAGGGGTGGCATCCTGGCCAAATTTGCCCCTTGGCCTCTGTCCATCATGGCCTCCTAATCATCCCTATTTACTGATTAGCTTCATGACTGTCTCCTCTCCACCAGTAAGCTGGTGGGTGTTCAGGTGCAATATGGCTGCCATCACATCACCCAGGTGGATGCTGCACACTGGTGGTGGTTGAGGAGATTCCTCCTTCCATGTAAAGTGCTTTGAGTACCCAGAAAAGCGTTACATAAGTGTAATGCATTATTATTATTATTGTTAATCTTTTCTGTATTACTTTTGTTACTTGTAGCGTTTATTTATTCGGTTGCTTTCTCTACGTTTCTAAATCCATAAAAAAGCTAATTTAAAGGGTAGCAGTCTTCCAGTTTATTATAAGACCTTTTTTTCATTTATTTTATTTTTTTTTTTCCCAAATGTGACATTTTACTTTGGTTGAATATGAGTTTCTGCCAAGTGGCCTGGCTTTGTTTTGGAGAGAAATGTGTTGTTCAGTATCTCTGGTGTTTGTGGGCTCATGCCTTGAAAAGAGCAGATTAAAACTTACTTTGCATAATTACAGAATGGTCTATTTTCACTAGACCTGGCTGAATAATTTGGCCTTTCTGATCAAACGTGATTCACTGCCTGTGGGTAATGAATGAAATGGCCTTTGAGGACCCTGTTTTGTGCTAAGTGGTTTGTGTGATTGGTTTTTATGTAAATCTCACAGTCACAGTTCATTTTGAAGGATTCCAACCACTCTGTGTTCACACTCATGCAGTTTCACAGCATCTTCTGTTCTCTCACTGATGTCTTGTTGAAACTTACACTATGTCACTTTTTTTGGTTCAAAATTAACAAAATTTAAATATAGTGAGTAAATACCTCATCCGAACATGGTCAGAAACAATGCTCTGGTGCCCAATTGGCAATAAAGGGCCTAAAGTGTGCCAAGAAAACATCCCCCACACCATTACACCACCACCACTAGCCTGCACAGTGGTAACAAGGCATGATGGATCCATGTTCTCATTCTGTTTACATCAAATTCTGCAAATTCTGACTCTACCATCTGTTTTCAACAGAAATCGAAACTCATCAGACCAGGCAACATTTTTTCAGTTTCAGTTTATTTATAAAGCACATTTAAAAACGGCCACTGGCCGACCAAAGTGCTGTGCACATAGAGATAGAAACTAATTTAAAGCAGTTCAGAGCAGAATACTCATTCTAAGCTAAAAGCGACAGAAAATAAATAGGTTTTAATACTAGACTTGAACTCAGACAGAGAGGAAGTTGTTCTAATATAAAGTGGGAGCTTGTTCCAGAGTGTGGGATACGCCACTTCAAAGGCACAATCTCCTCTTGATTTTAGCTGGGTTTTAGGTATCTGAAGAAGTTGTTTATTTTCAGATCTAAGACTTCTCGTGGGGGAGTGGTAGTGAAGTAAATCAGATAGATAAGCAGGTGCTAAATTATTCAAAGAATAATACACCAGTATTAAAATTTTATATTCAATTTTAAAATTTATCGGTTGCCAGTGAAGGGATCTTTGCAGGTGGGTGACATGGTCAAATTTCCTTTTTCCCATAAGGAATCTCACCGCAGCATTCTGAACAATCTGTAGGCGGGCTGTTTGGGATTTTGATGCACCGAATAAGAGCATGGATAGCCAACTTTGGCGATCATTTAGAGAGATATGATTTTATTTCCGCTAAAAAAGATAAAAAAAAAAATAGATCTGATGACAGCACTAATTTGTTTATCGAATTTAAGGGAGCTATCTAAAATAACACCTAAGTTCTGTACCTGGGGAGCAATAGATTGATCTAAAGATCCCAGGTCAAAATCATAAGATTTCCAGTCTTCAAGTGTCTAATTTTGGTGAGCTTTTGCAAATTGTAGCCCTTTTTTTCCCTATTTGTTGTGAGATGAGTGGCACCCGGTGGATATATGTCTATAATGAAATGTATATCAGTAATAAAATGTAAATAGATTTATATTGTTTCTAATTGACAAATAGTTAACTTTTTATTTAATTTAAAAAAGTTAATTAATAAATGGGTGAATGGGTGAATGTAACATTTATTTAATTAAGTTTTAAAAAGCAGAATTGCTTTTCTTTTTCCACATTCCTTTTCTTTATAATTTAATTATTTTAATTTATAATTTCCAGCTATTCATTTTTGTAAAGAACACTGTAATGAACATTGGTATTGAAAATGGAATTATTATTAAATATATACGAGGAATTCTGCTGCATGTAAAAATAGATTGCTAAAAATAAGATCTTTGCTCGCTGTTACTGTATTTTATTTGTACCTTATCAGTTAACTTACAATAAAGTGTCTCCATTTGGTCACCAGCCCTGTAATGGAGGTTCCCAGCGACAGTCCCTTCAGTGAGGACCAGGCCCGCCACTACTTCAGAGACATTGTTCTGGGCATCGAGTACTGTGAGTCATTTCCTTCATTTTTAAAAGCCTTTTTCAAATTGCTGGGTCGACCTCACTGCATGTCTTCCATCCTCAGTTTCTAAGGAGACCACCTTGTATATGGTTTTAGTAATAGAGCATCTGAAGTTAAATAAATCCCAGGATAGAAGAGCGAAGCAAACTCCTACAGATGAGCGGCTGACATTAATCATTACTCGTGTATAAATAAAGACCCAAGAGAGCTCTGTCCCAAGGAACATCTCTGTGTTTGTTGTTCTAACTCATCATGGCATCCTGTTAGGCTAATGAAGTGAGCGAATGTGGCAGTGCACTCGTGTATGTGTGTGGGGGGAAGGTCATCGTTGCCTGATTAAAACAAGTCTCTGCTATTTCTTAAGGCCGTTCTGATCTGTCATTTGTCAAAAGAAGAACAGTATATGTACAACAGTTATATTATATTATAATTTGAGCCTTTAAATAAGATGGCAGCACAAAAAAGGAGAATGAGCTAAGCTGAGTAGATTGCCAAGTGTCTGTTCTGCTCGAGTGGAAACTCGGCTTTCATCAATTCATTTGAATCCTACTAAACAGGCAACACTCGCTGTGGCAACCGTCTGGATGGCAACAGACCATTTGCATGATTTGCTACAAATCAGTCTGTGTTCACAATGAACTCTTTTGTGTGTCTTTAATTTGTGGACTGCAATCTGTATGTGTCCATATTTTGTTTATTTCATTAGCATTATGCTATAGTTCATTAGCCATGCCAATATAATTAATAAATAGTTATCTAAAAAATCTGTGCTTGGGGGTTTTATGATATGTAAACTGCTTGAGAGACAGTTTACATAAGCTGTGGCATACTCCATGTGTTACATTGCCCTTGCTTTGCTGACTTTGATCAAATAATTATATGCAACAATCCGCTAATGCTTTGAACAGATCTCTTTGTTCCTTAATGGATTTTCTTTTTTCATTACCATGCTTGTCATCTGACGACATCTTAGACATGGCTCTTGTTGTCGCGTATAACCAGTAATGACACATGACTGAAAGATGATAATTGGTGGGCAGGTTATCTTTGATTGACCACTTGAGACAAGGAGGCGACTCTTAACCAATCAAATTCAGCTTCTGTGTGCTCCGGGTGACCTTCTTGATCCTTTCTGCTGTTCTTCAGTTAAGCTGAGACCTCCTGCAGTCAGACACACTTGATGTTGTACCTCCTCTTTTCTTGCTTTGCTCAACCTAGTAGCTTTATTAAGCTAGTTTCGAGTTATAAAAACTGACATTTTGGTCAAAATTCTGTAACTTGTACAGTACAAGTATGGATTAGAATTACATGGTATGTTAATGTTTAATTTTTTCTAATCACAATTAGGCATGGATGGATTAGTCTAGAATTTTAAATACTTTTTGATGTTGCATTGAGAAGATTGATCCTCACACAATATAATAATAATAATTGTAAAAGTGTTATATGTTGTATAATATGTTTTATGATAATTTGCAGGACTAAAAAATGTAAAAAATTAAATAAAAAATATGACTTAAATATAACAAAATAATTAATGAAATTATTTGACCCTCATAACTTTACATTTTAATTATCAGTTTTAGTGATATTGACCATGATAGCTTGTTGTGTCACCCATTTCTGGTAATAATAATAATCATATTTTTATAAAAACTATTACTATATAGTACTATAGTTACTATATTTATTTCAAAATTAAGCTTTGAAGACCAATGAGTTATTTTTGTTTTGTGGAGTCTAATAGAATTCTGAGATTTGAAACTAATCGTCGATAAAATGATCTCTTTTCGTATGACTCCTTTTTCTTGTTCTTCTTTTAGATGATATACTCAAATGATCATATTCCTTCTCTGATATTCTTTCTCTTTTTGCTCAGTGCACTTTCAGAAGATCGTTCACAGGGATATCAAACCATCTAATTTATTACTTGGAGATGACGGCCATGTGAAAATCGCCGATTTTGGGGTCAGTAACCAGTTCGAGGGTAACGATGCCTGTCTCTCCAGCACTGCTGGTACTCCTGCATTCATGGCCCCAGAGACACTGTCAGACAACCGCCAGAGCTTTAGTGGAAAGGTAATGCGTTTCTGTAGTGGTTTTGCTGGTATATGTTGTGATAGGCCAATCTGACTGATTTTGTGAACCATATCATTGAAAAAATATGCTCAATAGAATTTTTTTGTTGTTGTTGTTTATGAATGAGACATTGCTAATTATTTCATAAATGTGTCAAAGAGCTATGCTAATGTTGTATTTGTAAAATAATGTTATAATATGTCTGATATTTTTGTTAATTGTTTTTATTTTTTATTTTAATATACAGCATTTCACATCATTACTCCTGCCCTCAGTATCACATGATATTTTAGAAGTCATTTTAATATGCTAATTTAATGCTTAAGAAACATTTTTTATAAGTATCCACATTGAAAACAGTATTCCTCTTAATATTTTTGTGGAAACCATTTTTTTTTAGAATGTTTTGATAAATAGAAAGTTCAGAAGAACAGAAATTATTTGAATTAGAATTTTTTGTAATTTTAGAAATGTCTTTACTGCCACTTTTGATAAATTTATTGCATCTTTGAGCAATGAAATGACTATTATTTTCTTTAAAAAAATCAAACTGACCCTAATTAAGTACACATTAGTCCATTCTTTAAGATATTTTGTTTTGCATTCCTTGGAAGAAAGTCATAGAGCTTTGGCACGACATGATAGTAAATAGATGACAACAGAATTTAAAATTTGAATGTACTCTCTCTTCAAGAAATGACATTGATCTCAATAGCTCCTGCATCAATATAACAGAAGTTTTGTCTTGTTCAGGCTCTGGATGTGTGGGCTATGGGAGTGACTCTCTACTGTTTCGTGTATGGGAAGGTGAGTCGGCTCATATACTGATATGATCAGAATGATAGCAGTAATTCTTCACTGTGGAATTATCTATCAGGAAGATCAATGGACGGGCCAGTGTGCTACTGCAGTGACATTTGTGTGATTGATCATTTTGATCACTCATCTGTCTAACCTCCTCCCCCTCTCCTCTATTTTTCTTCCCTGTCCTCTAGTGCCCATTTATTGATGAGTACATTCTGGCTCTTCACAATAAGATCAAGTGTAAGCCGGTGGAGTTCCCCGAGACGTAAGTCGCCCCTCGCTGCGTGTGACGCATCTGTCGTCCCATAGAAACAGAAACAGAGAGAGGAAATGTCAGGGATGTTTGAGTGTATGACGATGTGAGATGAATGCTATTTTGAGGCGTGTTGGTTTATGTAAGATATTTGTCTATGCATGTGAAGGTCTATGATATGTTGATGAAGTCTGTCATCTGTGTGTGGAAGGCCAGAGGCCGTCCGGATGCCTGGTGCATGTGTTTGGACTAATCGTCAGCAAATAAAAGCGTGTCTCTCTCACACACACACACACACACACACGGTCCCTGATGTCATGCTGCAGTTTTCTCACTGGCTAAACTAACTACAAAATATCACAATGTCATCACTGTGAATCAAAAAGGGGCTTCACGCAATTTTTGGTTTTATTTTCTATGCGTAACCCATTTTTTTTTTAAATTGATTTTACAATTTTTATTCTATGCTTACAACAAGCCAAAAATTAAGGTAATTAGGAAAATTTTTTGAGAGGTTTTACCCCATTTAAAAGTACCCCCGTTGTGATGTGTTCATATTAACACATAATAAGATATTTGCTAAAAAAAAAAAAAAAAAAAACAGTAAAAGTGAAAGGACATTTATTTTTTGGCTGAGTACCGGTTGTTGTTTTCATGTTTGTAGAGCTGCTTTTGTGTTTTGTACAGTTGAGCTCTTTAGCCCTTATGATTGTTACAGAGGCAGTGTGACAGTCAGTGGGGGTTTGAAGCAGTGTTTCTTTTGTCTGCAGTGTGTCTCTCCTCTTGTAAAAGCATACTGTCATTGTCTGGTTTATTGGGTTTGTGTTTTCAGCTGTTTTCGCTGTGTTTCTGTAATATCTCAGGCCAGCTATCAGCGAAGGGCTAAAGGACCTGGTCACACGAATGCTGGACAAAAACCCAGATACCAGGATCACTGTTCCTGAGATCAAAGTAAGTATGATGGAAAGGAGCACTTCTTAGATTGAAAGTGTAGAACCTTCCACCTTCATCTTCGCCACTCTGTATTGTGAGATATTGAGTTACTATTCACTGAGGAGTGCATCTATTTACACGGAAATGAATGTGCATATTTGACCTTTTCGGCTGGGCCAGTGTTATTAATCAATACCATCCTTCAGAAATCACCTCAATTTTCCTTCCTGCATATCGGCGAGAGAGTGCGACCTCACTTAATATTAAAATTATAGTCATTTTCTCAAAAATAAATTCATCATTAGTCTTCACTCAAAATAGCTCCAGTGTTTCTATCAATGACCATTCCTGAGCCACATACAGGGATACTGTAAATATGACACAATATCTCTTGAGAGCTTCTGCAGCATCTACTGTAGCAGACTTGCTGTTTGGACAGAAACGCATCAGCTAATCCCTATGGAGAAGGATTTTGGTTCAGTTCTGGAAACTTCCATCTGTTGTCTCAGTGTTTGACAGTGAGTGTGAATAATTAGCACACACACATACACTCGGCCATTAGAGACTCTTGCCTGCATGTCATTACCCAGAAAATGTTCCATCAAAGCAGCGATCCCCAGAGCACACTCGGCCTACATTCACTCAACAGCTCTACTCTCAAACCCTTCTGACCAACTTTGTTATTAGGAAAAATATTTTATTACTTTAATCATTTTCTGATTGGATTGATGAAATGATTGATGGATGGAAATGATTGATGGATGAACAGATAAATGTAACGGAGGATAGAAGATTAGATGGATGGATGGATGGATGGATGGATGGATGGATGGATGGATGGATGGATGGATGGATGGATGGATGGATGGATGGATGGATGGAAGAAACTATAGATGGTGGCTTGATGGATGAAACACTATATAGAGGGACAGATGGATTGATGAATAGATGGATATAACAGCTGGATGGATGAACAAATGGTTGGATGTATGGACTAATCTACAGACATGGATGGATGGATGGATGGACAGACTAATGGATTGATGAATAGATGGATATATAACCTGGATGGATGGATGTATGGACTGATCTACAGACTATATCTACATATTAGATGGATGGATGGATGGATGGATGGATGGATGGATGGATGGATGGATGGATGGATGGATGGATGGATGGATGGACAGACAGGCGGGTGGATAAATTGATGGATAGAAGATGGCTAAATGGATGAGAATGGATGGATGGATGTAGAGAAGAAAATGTATGGTCTGATCTATGGACAATTGGATGGATATGCAGATGATGGATGGATGAATGGAAGGACAGATGAATAAATGCATTGATGGCTCTACAGACATGTAATTGGTTGGGTAGATCAATGGATGAACAGATGGAAGGATAGAGATTGCCGTAATGAATGCATGGATGGATGGAAGGAAGGAAAGATGATCAATGCAGGGTATAGATGGATGAATATATGAAATGATAGGCCAGATGGATGGATGGAATGACGTGTACACAGCATGTTATAAATGTGTGAGTGTGTGTATTTTCAGGTGGACCCATGGGTTACTCAGGATGGTACAGACCCATTGCCTTTAGAAGAGGAGCACTGTACTGCGGTAGAAGTCACTGAAGAGGAGGTACAGAACTCAGTGAAGTTTGTCCCCAGTCTGTCTGCTGTGGTAAGTGAAACAGAGAAAGAATAAGAGTTTCTTTGTGTAAGCGTTCATGAGTTGCTCAACTATAGTTACATGAACACACCAACCAAACAACTGAAACCTCATCACATGTCAAACTGACCCTGCTTCTGAACTGTCTGCTTTTCCTTGATTACTTTCCTGGAATTAGTCCTTCTTTCCATCATCATCATCATCATTTCACTATATGCAAAGTGTATTTTTCACTGTCCCCTGTTTTTCTCTACTTTGTATTGGTAAATGTTGTATTTCTGTATGCCCTAATCTGTATTATTTTAATATGTACAGTTAGTTAAATCTAGTTATCCCCTCTCTCCTGTAATGCTGTAGATATTGGTGAAAGCCATGTTAAGGAAGCGTTCCTTTGGGAATCCATTTGAGTGTCCCAGCAGGAGAGAAGAGAGGTCCATGTCTGCTCCCAGCAGTCTTCTCATGTAAGTGTTCCAACCGATGACCAACTGGAAACCTGAGTAATATAGCTGCTCAAATACAAATGACTCTCCTTTTGCTCGCAAGCCTTTTGTATGAGGTTGAAGTCTTTTCAGCATTGCATTTCTTTTATTTTTCACTCTCATATTCAAGGTCACAGCATGATATTTCAGACGTCATGTCTATCTATTTGAACAGGAAGGTGTGCTAATAGTCACCCATTACTTCTCCTGCCGCCAACATACGTTTCCATAGTAGCATGATTCAGACGTTTTTTCTCTTGCAGTAGCATTCAAAGCTCTGGGACTTGTTTTCAATATTTCTGTCTGGAACCTTCTTCTCTGCATTGCACTGAGACTGCTGACACCCTCATTAATATTTTTTTTTTTTACATATTATATATATATATATATATATATATATATATATATATATATATATATATATATATATAATATTCCTGGCCATAAATTAGGGCAGAATCTTGGTCTTAGCGCTAGTTTACAATAAACATTTTGTAAGCTTTATATTCTAACGTCTAAATGTGTCACACCTTGTCTTATTCAGGGCTGCTCTAATGAGGGTGGCGCTCTAATGATGATTTACAGACTTTAGTGTACATGACAAATGCATAGAATGGGTTTTTTGAATTGCCTTAAAGGGATAGTTCACCCAAAAATGGTGAAAATTCTGTCATCAGTTACTCACCCTCATGCCTTTCCAAACCCATAAGACCTTTGTTCATCTTCGGAAGACAAATTGAGATCCTTTTGATGAAATCCGAGACCTTTCTGTCCCTCCATTGGGAGCAACGCAACTTATTCAAGGTCCAGAACGATAGGAAAGACATCATTAAAGTAATCCATGTGACTCCAGTGGTATAACCTCAATTTTATGAAGCAATGCGAGTACTTTGTTTGCACAAAAAAAGTGTGCAATATAGTTCTAAATGTATATTTCATTTTTTTATATTCATATATATATATATATATATATATATATATATATATTCAGTACGGTATATACAAGTTCTTAAAAGGTCACAACAATAATTCAGTTTCTTTTTATTCCTCTGGATGTCTGCACCATCCATCCTTTGACAGTAATTCTCAGAGGCCTTTTGCTAGTAATGTATCTGCCCACTAGCCTGACAGTAAGTGTCTCCATGAAGTCATCTCTGTCCCCACTCTGCTGCTTTTCCCACATTGGTTTGTTCAAGGACAGCAGCATGTTCTCTCACTCTTCCTCTCTGTGTGCTGTCTGTTAGATGCCTGTCAGAATCAGCAGAGGGTTGCTCCCTGTC
The DNA here is from genome assembly GCA_038021265.1 of Cyprinella venusta. Taxonomy (NCBI): domain Eukaryota; kingdom Metazoa; phylum Chordata; class Actinopteri; order Cypriniformes; family Leuciscidae; genus Cyprinella; species Cyprinella venusta. Next base: position 33,823,234 of record CM075865.1, on the reverse strand, counting down.
TTCTGAATGCTCTGGATCAATACAAACAATCTGGTTATCTCTGTATGCATCCCTGATAGACCAAAGTCAGCCTCGAAAACATTTTAATGCAGTACTGAATGCTCTCAGTTATAGGTTGTATTTTATTTTTTTTTCAGGTGTTCCATATGCAGTTATTGTTCGTACAATCAAAACTGAAAGGTCATTTGATTATCTGTAAACAAATTACAGGCTTATTTGGTGTGAATGCTCTCTGTTGATCTGATTGGGAAATGAGGTGGATCAATACAGTGACTCAGCAGACTGCTGACTTCATTTGCAAGAGGCAGTTGATTGTACTTTTATTTACCTCTATCATTTTTTTATGAGCCATTTGTCAGTTAGTTGTTGCTTTTTGAATAAAAGCATTTCTGAATAAATGGATTAAAAAACAGCAGCGCCCCCGGTTGGTAGAAAGCTATCATCGTAATTTTGAAAATCCCTCCGTCCCTTTAAATCTCTCCTACTGTCAAGGGTGACCATTTGCATGTTATCCATAATTCAGTGTCAGTTTGAATACACTACCTCCCGCACCGTTAATAACCTTTTTCATCTAAACACACACTGTACTGAACACACACTCTCCCTTCCTTTTCTCAAGCATCCATGCATACTCACTCGACTGCAATTGGTACTCTGTGATGGCAGAAAGTCATTTCTTGTGATACTCATGATTGAATTATTTATGAGTGGATTATTTTCTACATCTCTCCTCAATATTCATTTTGTCGGAACATTGACACTTTAAAAACCTGTTTTAGCTCAGCCACAATATCAATTAACTATCTTCCGTTTATCGTTAACATCAGAATAATTATAGGCTTATTTTTATCAGCCTATTTTTCTCTGTTTGTGCTGGATAGCACCGCTCCTCTACTCCACAGCTGTATATGAAACAAAATAATTTCTAATTGGTTGTCATTTTGTTGCACCGTGCCACGTTTTTCTTTCTGTGTAAAAGCTGTCGCTTCAGGCCTGGTTAGGACACGCTATACACAATTACACATCACTGAACCAACCCTGTCTGGGAGCATGGGGAAACAAATTGCCGTATTACTACACATTTGTTGGATGTGATGAAAATGTGGCTGCCGCTGCACATTATTAGCCTACATATCGTCTCGGTTACGTATGGTAACCCTCAGGGAATGGAGACGTCTCGTTGGACCAATTGCCTTTGAGTGAATTAAAACGAGCCAATGAATATTGGCATGCAGGAGTTGCATTCCGCGCCCCGCCTGCCAGAGTGCAGGTATTAGGGATGTGCATCTCCATAGCTGAGGCCGATGCGGTCCGCATCTCGATGCATAGCCAACGATACGATACATTAAAGATACATAAGCAGCTACCAATGCAATGCAATACGATTCATTACTATTACGATGTGGTGTGATCCCATTTCGATTTGATTCAACGCGATGCTAAATTGTTCACAAACAGGTCTTTCATAACTGTATCAAATGTCCTACTTAAAGGTTTAAAGGTAGGTGACTCTCAGGACACGTAGTGTAGATACGTCATATTCATGTAGCAGCTGCAGCAGTCATGATGAGAGAACGCGATTGTCCAGCAGTTCAGAAAGGATAAATGTATCTAGTCGACCTGGAGGTGCAAATGAGGCAAAATCGTGTCCATCACACCACGCTAAATGCGTCTTGTGCCGCAGGACTTCCAGACCAACGGGCAACTGGCAATGGGTTATGTCCGAAGAGGTAAACAGATCTATCTGAGCGGCTCTGAAGATTTCCCATATCAGCTGAACCGCCTGGGGATGGAGTCGCCATTCTCCCGGAAGGGGCGGCTGCCATGAGAGCTCGTCTGCTGCACGGTTGAGCACACCAGGGATGTGAATGGCCCAAAGCGACCTCAGATGCTTCTGACTCCATTGGAGGAGAGGCGTGCGAGTCACGACATAGATTGGGAGCGTAGACCACGTTGATGGTTGATGTACTCCACGGTCGCAGTGCTGTCCGTACGTACCAGTACATGCCTGTGCAGAAGCAGCCCCTTGAGGCGGCACAAGACTAAGTGTTCTGCTTGCAACTCTAGGCAATTATTGTGCCTATGCAGTTGAGGCCCCGTCCACAGACCTGAGACTGCATGCCCGTTGTACGTGACCCCCCATCCATTGGCAGAGGCATCCATGAAAACCAGAGCATAGTACCTGGACACCTGGACTAAGGGCACTCCGGCCCGTAGAAAGGCAGGGTCTGACCAAGGACTGAAGGTTTGGCAACAGTTGCGGTCGACCCGGAACGTGCCGCTCTGCCACGCTAATCTCGGGACTCGATTGTGAAGCCAGCGCTGAAGCGGTCTCATATGCAGCAGACGAGCGGCATTATTGCGACTGTGGCTGCCAAATGCCCCAGGAGCCCCTCTGGAACTGTTTCAGTGGGACCGCTGACCTGCCTTGAAAAGACCTGAGGCTGTTGAGCTCTGCCTGGATGCACTCCTCTGTGAGGAGGCGCACAGTCTGACTGACTGAGTCCAACTCCATACTGAGATAAGATCCTTTGTGTGGGGCAGAATTTGCTCGTCCCAGTTGACCTGAAGCCCCAAACGGCTGAGGAGCTGAAGCACCAAGTCCCTGTGATCTGTCCCTGAACAGATCTTGCGAGTGAGCTATTTTCAGTGAGTCGTCAAAATAGTTGAGAACGGAACGCCATGTTCTCTCATGAGAACAATGGCCGCCTCCATGACTTTAGTGAAGACGCATTTCAAACAATCAAATCTTCTTATAGTTATCTTATTATATTATTGATACCTTATAGACTCAAGAATACATCCATTCCCGACACGGAAGACGCTCTTATTTGAATTTACAACATACTTATTTTACCAACATTGCAAACATGTTAGAAGTAGCCTACACACATGATGAAATTATGGTTTTTTCATGGTAAATTTATGGGTTAGTTACGTATAAAACCCGGGAAGTATCTCGGGAAGTATTCGAGTCGTTTTTGTAGGCATTAAACTTCCTGATTTTTAAAAGACGAAATCTCTGCTTATGTTGAACTTTCAATGCAGCAACTTTGCAGATACTGTTCATGCACCAAAAGCAAAATTACACACTATTTAAAATTAAAATAGTGAAATCGCAATCAACCACCCCTTTAAATGTAGTCTAATGTTGACTGTTAATGTAATTTCCATTCTGACCAGCAAAAACTCACTATGGTCTCTATAATGACCTGGTTCCTGTTGCTTTTTCTTCACATGAAACTGCTGATGCTCTCCTTCCTTTCCTCCACTCTCTCTCTCTCTCTCTGCTGCAGGGACTCTTGGCCATTCCGGCCCTCTTTTAAACTCCAGCCCTCGTTAAGGTAACTCATTGTGACAGGTGGTCATTGTCATTTGTCACTCAAGCCCTGTGTCAGATTCCCTGTCCTTCTCCATGTATTCCCACGGGTCAGTAAAAGTCATATCAGCCTCCACCTTATCCTTCTGTGGCATTTCTTTAGCTTTATGGCAGTGAACATATTTGGTAACGCTGTCAAAAAAGTCCAAGCCTGTGAAACATGTCATGTTGTGGTCTTTCATTCAGTCCCACCATATACATTCTGAGATCTCTGTGTGCAGTTGTCTGTTGCAGAGAACTTTCCCATGTTCATCTGTGTTTCCTCCAAGATTGTTTGTCAATGTGCTAGTTTTCTATTTTACATTGTTTAATAGCGGATAGTTTCAACTACAGATGTTCTACAGATGCGTCACACCTGTTTAATGCATGTTGCATTTTTTTTTATGTTATAAAGCGACAGAAATGTTTTACAATCATATAGTCATAATGTAGTAATGTTCTTAAATGTGCAATAAATTTGGCAACAGCTGGCTGAACTCACCAGTCCTGTTCTGATCAAACAAATCTTTTAAAATAATGGTTTCCTTTCCAGTCATTTCCAGTCGGCAGAAATCGCGGCACCAATCAGAAACATTGGGGCGGGCTTTACACGATGACGACAGCGCTGGGATTTTGAAGCAGATTATGTAGCCTACATTACAAAGATGGATGTCGCCGTCAAACATCACTCGCTCGAATTCGCTATGGCATCTGTTTTTAAGCGATTTGAACGTTTCGTTTTTGTTAAAAACCGAACAAAGAACAACATTCAGAGATGTTTCTCCGCCGGCCGCCGCTCTGCATACGTCATTTTCTTCATCGCTATGATTGGTTTTAGGTCTACCCGCGACGTCCGCTGGTGACGCCCCTCTGGAAATGATTCGTCTATGATGCTTTGCTAGACCATATCTCAGTTACAACTGAGAATGGTCTGGTTTTAACCAGGCTAGTTCTCAGTGCATTGTTTTATTGATTTTGTATATTGTGGTATCATTGATTTAGGATGTGTTTGCCCAAAATGAAATGCAAATGTAGGTCGATTGATTTGCAGCCTCTCTATGTCAATTTTGGGGGGTGGGCGGGTTACGTGAATGATTCTTGGCCTGAATAATCTGTATAGTAGACCAGACCTTATAGAATACAGTCAAAATCTGCCTTTTCGAAATCAACTACTGGATCAAAGCATGGCTCATTTAGAAAGATAATGATTCATTTCTCTCTCTGTTTTTCTTTCTCTCTCAGAAAGGGGAGCAGTGGAGAGGCTGGTAGAGAAGTTGAGCTCGAGGACTTGCATGAGGATGAACCACCCACCTTTTGAGTGTCTCCATAGATTCTGAAGCATTCCTCATTGTCTGCGCTTCTTTATTCAGACACTTCCAACCCTTCGAGTAGATGACCATCATGACCCATACCGCTACACTACACTCTATTTCCACCAACTTGAGGCTTATCTTGACATTGAACTGGATTCTGCTATTGCTTGTCATCATTCAGGCTTTTACTTTTTTCAGTCTTGCACAAGAATCACTTTCCTTGCTTTTTATTTTTTTTTAAGACCACCGTAATGGCTTTTAGAAAACCTGGCCTTGGTAATCTGGCGAAAATCCATACTTTCTTCTTCATGCAGTTTGGATCTTTTAGTCTTTGTTCTCTTATCCTGACTAAACAAGAAGATTTTGGATGGAATCTTGGCTAGGTTTGTTTGAAAACCAAACCATGTCATTTCCTTACTCAGCAAGACTACAACATTTACAAAAGAAGCTAATATTAAAATGGTACGGCACCTCATAAAGCTAAAAAACAGTGATGCGTTGAGGCAGTGTGCTGCCATCATAACGTTTGTACATGTGTAAAATAATAGCTATGGTGTCTTGCCTTTTTGTATAATGTTAATGTGCAATTCTTAACCCTATCCGCATCATTGCATGCCTGAAATATGGCCTTTTCCATATTATGGTGTTTCCATATCTCTGTTGCTTTCCATTTCTTTCATACTATAAAAGGTTCTCATTTCATTCAGATACAATGTATAAACAGACACACACACAGTGTTGTAGTGTGAATCAAAGGGGCTTATGTAACTACTAGACACTAAAAGAGCTCTTGATGTATAAATGACTGCACATTCAGTCAATTCCAACGAACAGGGCTTTCTCACGAAATATACTGCTTTTGGTATAAGCATTAACTAGAACAGGGCTTTTTATCCATGTTTGTGAATGTCAGAAACCCCACATTTGGAGCGCACCGGATGCAGGGCTCTCATGTCGCAGTGCTTTGTCTCTACATGAACAGAAATGTGTCATTGTTTACCGAGTCTTCACATTCCAAAAGGCTTTATCAGTCAGCAGTGCTAACGGGTGCTCGAACGCACAAACAAATATGCTACCAAGGCATGCAAGTGTGTACTGATGCGGGAGGAAAAGGAGTCACTTTCACTCAAAACAGACAAGTCAATTGAGGGAAGGATCTGAATATGGTGTTTAGCTGTGGAACAAAAGTGAACCGCTATTCAGTGTCATCACGGTCCCTCTTGGCCTGTATTAACTCAGTCCAAAACAATACTCCCTTGTTTACATCGGAGCGTCTGCCAGGCGAACCCATTATCCCCTGTTATTGAAACTTTTTTTGAATGTGAGTGAACGACTATTGTAAATACGCATTGGCGATCAAAATATTTAATTATGAGCACATATTAATTATATTTTTATTGTGAAATCCCCACTGAGTATGCTTGTTTTAAAAGGACAGTTCACACAAAAATGTAATACTGTTATCATTTTCCAAAAGGTCTGTTTATGCCAATACGAATGTTCGGCACAAAATTCTGACCAATATTTGCATGCAATTTGTCTGTTCAGAAAAAAAAAAGGAAAATGGCAAATTCATGCTTTTAAATTTGCTTATGCTATTTATTATGCTACTGTATATTGATTAGTTTTCCGTAGCCAGACCATCAGACTGACAGAAGACTGGGAGAAAGTCTAGAGTCCATAGCAGCTGTCATTGGCCTAGGACCACCCAAGAGGACGTCTGACTGACATGTAAAGCAACCAATCACAGTTCACTTGTTTCAGCTTTCCAGTTTAGTTTCACCACCCCTGACAATCCGTTTGAAATTTCAAAATTGGCCTATTCATTCCAATTGACATGGTTACATGTGACTTTTTTTATTCGGACTGTGCTACTAGTCAGATTACAAACATATTATCAGGGCCCATGTAAATGTATTACATCTGAAAGGAGTAGCTTGGACTATTTTGAGGTGAACTGTCCCTTTAAGTCATTTCAAGACAATAAAGCAGGACTCAATTAGGTCAGCTGCCAATTATTTCTAATAAGCAGCAAGTGGTTAGAGGAAACCTTTAACCGATGTCAGTCATTTAGATGAGTCATTATTGCTTATGAAGACGGATTGATAAACTGCAGTGAAGCGCTTTCATTATATTCTCACTGATATCCTGTGCAGATGGTGGTCCATTTTTCACTCCTACACATTCTTCCCCTGTTCTCTCTCTTTCCCCATCTCTGTCTGACCCTCTCTTATGGACAAACTCCTTCTAGATTGGTTCTTGCCCATACCATTTTCTCTTTCACAGAAAAAAAAAACATTTTCAGTGCCAAACGACTAGTCTTTTTTTTTTTTTTTTTTTTGGTCTGTTTGTATGGAGTATTTGATTTAGGCATTAAATGGAGTCTCATTTCTGTTGTGTATTAGGATTCTGTATGCGGTACTCAGGGTCTGGATACTGTTGTTCTGGAAATACAGAGAGAATGGAGTAGCATATTCTGTGTTCAGGAGCTCTAAGGTGTGTTAATTGTATGTGTAAAAAAAATCCATTGAATGTTTTTAAATGACCTCCCTTCTCTTATATGTGCAGTCGCATTTGTCCATTCTGTCTTAAATGTGCAGTTGTCTTGTCTGTTACTTATTGATGTATGCTACTGTATGCACCTGTTAGTGTCTTGACGTACGGCATGTCCCTTAACTTGCTATAACCTTTAGAAACCTCTCTCTGGGTACCCTGTTCCTTTTGATATCTATGAGACAAAACAAATAACGTCTAAAACCCCTTTAAATGGTTTCCTTCAGGACTTTTGTATAAGCTAAACATATGCAGCAAAATGCCACACTCTGTCTGAGCAATCAACTCGAGTGCAATGGCTTTATTTTATTTTCCGGGTTTCAGCGCATGTGCAATAGATGAGGTTTGATCATTTGTCTACCCACATTTCTAAAGGTTTCTGCTGTTTGACATGAGTCTCTGAAGGAAGTGAGAGAAAAGTGGCCATTTCTTGCTTTCAAACGTTCTTGCTATCAAAGCTTTATGCTTTTTTTTTCTTTTCTTACAAATGTTGTTTCAAAAGTATATCAGAATTGATTCATGTATATAGATCGTAGAACACTGTCTCGCTCACAAACCTGCAGTTTGAACTGCCCAGTTATTCGTGTCAGAGTGCCTGATATCGCTGGTTATTTATAGACGTCTGTATTCTGCTGCATTGAGCTGAATGTACCTATTATAAAAATCAAAGACAATAGACAAAAAAGAGCATGGCCCGAGAAAGCACTGAATGCAACTCTTACTATGTAAATATGTACCAAACCATATAAAGATGCTATTTTTTGCATGCTTTTTGTACACTAGACATAATCAAAGACAATAAAGATATCACAGGTGACTGGTTCCTTCTTTATATTTTGTCATTTAGGGTTTTATTATCATTGTTTATGGTAAAAATGAGAATCAATCGATGGAAAAAAAATAATAATACGTATTACAGTATTAATTTTGTACACAACAAAACCAATTCCTGGTGGAATCTGGTTTTCAAATTGTTCAAGAATATAAATTCATTAAAAAAAAGGTTAGATAAACTAAAATCTAGGTAGACGCAAACAAAGAAGAACTAAGCCATTGTAAATAAATGTAAAATCAATCCAGACGGAGTTGAATATACTGGTACAAAGCAGGGGGGTTTTGTATCATCCTGAAAGGGTTTGGTTTTGATTTGAGTGTAAAGTATTTCATTATGTCAGAAGAAAGAGACTGAGTGTCTATCTGTTTTTAGCAGCAACCACTTTACAAACAAATAAATATATGGGAATAAAATATTGATACTTTTAGAGACAGAAAATGAGCTACACAACAGATAAGAGGTTGGGATGAGTAATCATTATTCAGCAATATTTGACCATTGAATGCAGCCATTGACCATTTAATACCAAGTAGTCCAGAGAGCTGTGTATAATAACAAAATAATAGACTTTAGACGTTGAGTGCCCTCTGTGCGCCCAAAGTAAAAAAAACTAAAGGCATAAACCATCATCATGTTGTCTTTTTAGAGCAGGATAGTTTCAGCGTTGGATGGTTCATTTACCTCCTAAAGCTTATTTCACACAAAAATCAGTGTCACAGTTTGCATCACAGTTTGACTTGCTACAAAAATAAAAACCTGTAAAATCACCTATCAGTAAAGTAATAACTGTTTTAAGGTGATTCAATATCAAGATTTGTATATAGGTTACCCTGTTTGTAAAAAAAAAATTAAACCCTGTAAAGACATCACAAAATTGTTCCTTTACAGTCCTGAGCCTCTCAATATTAACACACCTAGTGGAGATGTGTCTTGAATCAAAACAGTGATTGGATATGTTTTCTCAGTAGTTTGGGAAGGAAATGTCCATTAGAAAGGAAAAGTGATGCTAGACAGTTGTCTGGTCATCTTGCTTATGCTCCAGTGTTGGGGTGTTGTTTTGTTTTCAGTGCAGGAATGTTATTCAGTCATCATGGCAGCCGTCTTGACTTCACTCCTGTGCACAGCAAAGATCTGAATTACTGTGACAACAACTCAAATTGAAGTTGTTTATGGAGATATGCTATCATTCTTCAGGGATCTGAGGTTGAATGGTATGTTACCTTCGGTAGTTCTTTTTCTTTCTGTGACGGGGGCAAGGTCGGCTTCTGTGAATGGAAAAATGCATATCTGAAATTATCAGTAAGGGTCTAAACATTTTATCGATTGTTATTAAGGATGTAGCAGTGTCTGATCATTCCTGCATTTTCTTTGATATATTGATCTCCACTGAAGCTAGATCTGTGTCTGTCAAGAAGAGATCCTTAAATGAGAACACTAGTGTGCTATTTATGAAGGCTTTAACACCAAGCATATCTACTGACTCTGTAGATTTTCTCCTTGATTCTTTTAACGCAAAGTTAAAAGTGTAATTGATGATATTGCTCCCGTGAAAGTCAGGAAGAAGAAAAAAGCACCTTGGAGAAACCCAACAGCAGTGCAAAATATGAAAAGACAATGCAGAAAAGCAGAGTGCATGTGGTGAAAGACAAAACTTGTAGTCCATTATAGCGTCAACAAAGACAGCATCCATGCTTTTTGTCCTCAGGTCTTTACACTGGCCCCCAGTTACATTTAGGATTGATTTTAAAGTATTATTACTGGTATATAAATCATTCAATGGGCTAGGACCTCAATACATTGCCGATATGCTCACTGCATATAAACCCAACAGATCACTCAGATCAGGATCGATCACATCAGCTATAAATAAAGCATGGAGAGTCTGCTTTTTGCTATTATGCCAGCTGCAGCTGGAACTAGCTTCCAGAGGAGATCAGATGTGCTCCTACAGTAGTCACATTCAAATCTAGCGAAATCTAGACGGTCCCTAGTGGCAGTAAAAATGATTTTCCAGCCAGTGTGGTCTAGCAACTTTCCGTTGGCTTGCGAGCTGGAAAAAAACAAACTCTGGTCAGACCAATCACATTGTGTATACACTCTAAAAAATACTGGGTTGTTTTAACCCAACTTTGGGTCAAATATGGACTAACCCAGCCATTGGGTTAAATTTTTACATTACATTTTTAACCCAACATTTCGGGTTTGTCCATATTTGACCCAAAATTGGTTTAAAACAACCCAGCATTTTTTAGAGTGTAGAGTTGATGTGTTCGGAGTTTTGACGACCGGGTGCGGATGGAGAGGGATTTTGGAAGACAACTGTTTATCTGCCCTTCCGATTAAGCATGCTAATGAGTTCCCAGACCTAACATCTTGTGTCTGGCTTGCCAGGCTAATTCAAATCCACACTCAAAACACATCTGTTTAGCTGTGCATTTAATCAATTAGCAATGTGCCACTGTTCGTCCGACTGTCTGTATTTTATTTCATTTTTTATTCTGAACTGTTTTAATTATTCTTTCTTTTGATTATTTAAACGTCTTTTATGTTTAGCACTTTGAATTACCATTGTGTATGAAATGTGCTATATAAATACACTTGCTTTGCCTTTCTCCGAGAGCTGCTAGAGTGGGAGTCCTGCTGGTTAAGATGTGCCCTTGCTTTCTTTTCTCAATAAGAGAAAAGTTTTGTCAATTTGCTGCGTTGCTACGGTAACTATCCCTGCAGAGATTTCTTCAGGAAGACGTGGTGGTGCTGCATAGACTTGAATGCAATAGTTTCCCTTACTGCCCACATGCATACAAAAGTAAGATATTTGCTGACGCATGGGTACGATATTTGCTGACGCATGCTATAGGACTAATTTTCCTCTCTCACAACACACTCCATCAGTTCAAGTGAGGCGAGCTTTGTGCACCATATTAGGGCATTTCAATTATGCTGGATGTTTTCTTAAAGGTACTCCAAGAATTTTGCTTGATGTAAATGTTTGGAAACAGCACTGCATCTGCAACCGCTCAAGTAACAATTTTCTTGCATGCCATCTAACTACTGTATGTATCTCTGCTGCCATCTAGTCTAGGCTATGGGTAGTGAACCAGCATAAATAACTAGCAACTACTGTATATACTGTAGGCTATCAAACCATGAAACGCATTAAGTTACACACCATCAAACGTAAAAGCAGGATACTGTTTATTTATTCAAAAGTCAACACTCACCGCTTCCTGGACTTCTGTATGCTTGAATTTCATACTTTTGTAGAAATCTCTCTTTGGAAGTAAATACAGAAGGAGCAAATCGCACACGACGGTCGCCTTTAATGAATTAGAACAAATATTAATTCACTTCATATTAACTCACTTATTAACTACACTCACCTAAAGGAATATTAGGAACACCATAATACTGTGTTTGACCCCCTTTCTCCTTCAAAACTGCCTTAATTTGACATGGCATTGATTCAACAAGGTGCTGAAAGCATTCTTTAGAAATGTTGGCCCATATTGATAGGATAGCATTTTGTGTTTGATGGAGATTTGTGGGATGCACATCCAGGGCATGAAGCTCCCGTTCCACCACATCCCAAAGATGCTCTATTGGGTTGAGATCTGGAGACTTTGGGGGCCATTTTAGTACAGTCAACTCATTGTCATGTTCAAGAAACCAATGTGAAATGATTCAAGCTTTGTGACATGGTGCATTAGGCCGTGTGTCCACCAAAGCGTTTTTCCACGCGCCTGGCGTATGTTTTCAATTGTTTCCAATAGGAACGCCGCGTTTTTTAAACGCCATGAGCGTGACGAGGCGCTGAGCGTTTTTTTCACGCTGAAGCGCCGAGCGCCCGGCGTTTTTTACTGGTCGCCGAGAGTTGAAAAATGTTCAACTTTGGAAAAAACGCAGCGCTCATCACTGTCAGTTCTTGCCCAGCCGTCCAATCACAGTGGAGGAGGGGCGGGACTAAACCACACCGACCAACAGTCACAACGTTTAAACTGCTGATATTCTGTATCATAGCAACGAAACGCCTCAACGGAAAAAACGCTGCGCTGCCAAAACGCTCTCAAGCGCCCATAAGGCCGTGTGTCCACCAAAGCGTTTTTCCACGCGCCTGGCGTATGTTTTCAATTGTTTCCAATGGCAGCGCTGCGTTTTTTAAACGCTATGAGCGTGACGAGGCGCTGAGCGTTTTTTTCACGCTGAAGCGCCGAGCGCCCGGCGTTTTTTACTGGTCGCCGAGAGTTGAAAAATGTTCAACTTTGGAAAAAACGCAGCGCTCATCACTGTCAGTTCTTGCCCAGCCGTCCAATCACAGTGGAGGAGGGGCGGGACTAAACCACACCGACCAACAGTCACAACGTTTAAACTGCTGCGGATATTCTGTATCATAGCAACGAAACGCCTCAACGGAAAAAACGCTGCGCTGCCAAAACGCTCTCAAGCGCCCAAAGCACGGCGTCTTCAGCAGAGCGTGTAGCGTTTTCAGCTGGCAAAAAACGCTTTGGTGGACACACGGCCTAAGCACGGCGTCTTCTGCAGAGCGTGTAGCGTGTAGCGCAGCGTTTTTTCCGTTGAGGCGTTTCGTTGCTATGATACAGAATATCCGCAGCAGTTTAAACGTTGTGACTGTTGGTCGGTGTGGTTTAGTCCCGCCCCTCCTCCACTGTGATTGGACGGCTGGGCAAGAACTGACAGTGATGAGCGCTGCGTTTTTTCCAAAGTTGAACATTTTTCAACTCTCGGCGACCAGTAAAAAACGCCGGGCGCTCGGCGCTTCAGCGTGAAAAAAACGCTCAGCGCCTCGTCACGCTCATGGCGTTTAAAAAACGCGGCGCTCCCATTGGAAACAATTGAAAACATACGCCAGGCGCGTGGAAAAACGCTTTGGTGGACACACGGCCTTAGCTCTTGCAAATTGTAGCCTCTTTTTCCTATTTGTAGTGGAGAGAGTGGTACCCGGTGGGGTCTTCTGCTGTTGTAGCCCATCTGTCTCAAGGTTGTGCATGTTGTGGCTTCACAAATGCTTTGCTGCACCTCGGTTGTAACGAGTGGTTATTTCAGTCAAAGTTGCTCTTCTATCAGCTTGAATCAGTCGGCCCATTCTCCTCTGACCTCTAGCATCAACAAGGCATTTTTGCCCACAGGACTGCCGCATACAGGATGTTTTTCCCTTTTCACACTATAGTGATATTCTTATATCCTATAGTGATAACTTATATCCTATAGTGATAAGAATATATTCTTTGTAAACCCTAGAAATGGTTGTGTGTGAAAATCCCAGTAACTGAGCTAATTCTCAGACCGGTCCGTCTGGCACCAACAACCATGCCACGCTCAAAATTAATTAAATCACCTTTCTTTCTCATTCTGATATTCAGTTTGGAGTTCAGGAAATTGTCTTGACCAGGACCACACCCCTAAATGCATTGAAACAACTGCCATGTGATTGGTTGATTAGATAATTGCATTAATGAGAAATTGAACAGGTGTTCCTAATAATCCTTTAGGTGAGTGAGTGTGTGTGTGTGTGTGTATTTATTTATATATATATATATATATATATATATATATATATATATATATATATATATATATATATATATATATTAACCACAAAACAATTGTAATCATTTTTCGCAATATTACTGCATTTACTGTATTTTTGATCAAATAAAATTAACCTTGATGAGGATAAGAGATGACTTTTAACAATTCAAATATTTAATTCAAGTTATTTGACCACAGTGGACCAATCAGAATCAAGTATTTCATAGAGCTGTGCAATATAGTTCCACATTAATGCATATTTAACATGGAGAATAGAACACAATTGATTTTTTTCATCTGGTATCTTCACCTTGATTACTTTAAACAATAGAATCAAAAAGTGGAATCTGTGGTTAAATGTAATTAAGGAAATTAAACCAGGTTTATCTCGTTATGATAGTGTATTCTCTGTTAAACTCACCACTCCAAAGATTCCTACTCCTGAGCCTATGGCTGTCAGCGTTGGAATGATATCAAATTTTCCTGCCTACAAGAAAAAGTGTAAACAAAAATTGAAATGTGCATGCACCGTAATTTCTTTGTATATGATCCACAAGAAAATTATGCTTACCCGTCCATGAACAATGATGTCTATCCGTACACCAAACACCTTCATTAGTGTTCTCTTCTCCACGTTATTCTCCATATAATATTTAGCATATCTGAAAGAGTCAGTAGCACATAATAGTTCAAGTGAATCCAGAAGATATGAATGAATTATTTTGGAGATCTCATTGAAGGTCACATGCTTATGAACAGTACAGTACAGCAGGTTTGACCTTTTCTCAGTTTAGCTGTAATTTTATGTAATGCAGTAATGATTTGTGGGAAATAATCTATGATTATGCAGTGAAAATTCTAAAATATTTCATCTCATAACCGTGTTTGTCTCTTTACCAGTTCTGCTTGAGGTGATTAAAAGGTGATTAAAAAAGGGAATAAACTTTCTTACCCACCTAAAATTGTATCCCAATGATGGCTTCTCCACTTTTTCATTTCTCCCTGTTCCATAAAGACCATAGAATTCATACTTTGGTTTGCAATGTCTGATACTTAGATCCAGATTGCAGTCCCAGTCAACAAGGATGCCTATAGCACCACCCTAAAACATCACTTATATCATGAGGATTATCATCTTAATCAGTCTTCTCCATTCACTACAACAATAATATTCTTGTAAACCTTTAATAAATAATGTCATAGTAAAATGTAAGATTGGATGTGTTGAAATAGATGTGTTTGCAGCAGGAGGAAATTAGCATTTTTAAGGCATAGGTTCTTTGGGAATTTCCTACGTTTTAAAAAAATATTATTATTAGGGCCCGGGCACCGGTGCCATGAAACTGTACTGACAAGACGCCGACCAACGACAACAGTACTTTGTCAGGTTTTGTCAGATCTGTGTAATATTAATAATGTCGGCGTCGCTGTTGGTGTTGTTTTCGCTGATTGAACATTTTGTAATCTGGTGATTGTCCTTGTTAAACGTCAGTGCAGTGTGAACTGGCTTGCTGTGTTGCAAAAATTGCTGTGTGTGTATTTAAAATCATCAGTGACAAAAAAACCCTACCACACGAGCTATGTCAGAGAAATTGAACCCTGAACGCTCAACAATGTCTCCTAATCTGAAGATAGGACACAGTGGATCAGTCTTGGGGTGATACAAACAGCTATTGATGTAAGTCTGGTCCACACTCTCCACCAAGTTACTCCTAGAGAAAGAAAAATGTATGAGGAGAACCTTTATCTAGTAGCCAAAACTGATAGATTTACCCCTATATCTACCCCTGCTAATATGATCAAAGATGGCTATAAAATTAAATCTGCATTGTTTCCCCCTTTTTATTGTTTATTACATTTTTTTTTTTTTTTGCAAAAATCTAACCTTTCTTTGAAGTAAAAGAATTTAAGTGTGAAAGTCACATAATAAATTAATTGCTTTTCTCCCAAACACATTGGCCATAATTGTTGGCATCATTTTGTTAAATACTTTTTGCAAGTCACTTTCTATTTTGTGAAGCTCATTAATCTTTTGCTGCACATTTAGAACTGTTTTCTTTCGTTTTACGCATTGATGCATGATTAAGGGAATCTGGCCTTTGTGTGTCCTCATAATTATATTCCTGTTGTGAAACAAGAAGTCATAGCAATATCTTGTTTAGGAGAAAAACATTTATTTCATAATGTGACTATTTTGTTTAATGTGTATTTTCTTTGTTTTCAACAAAAGTTCATTTGATAAATGCAGGCTTCCTACAGTACCTCCATTTATTGGAGGAGACACCTGGTTTATAGGAAAGGCACTTTTAAAATAGTCTTTTCTAAGTTAAAATTTTCCTTTTGCTTTCATATAAGATTTAAAAAACACTTTATATGCTTTCAATTTATGTGTTAGGAGTTGCCATTATACCACAAGGAACAACAAACAAATTGGAAACGAAAGCATTTACCTTACTACATTAAACTGGCGAAAAGTAATGGAATTTTTGATGAACAGTGTGTAGTTTTCTGCTGTCTGCAGGATTGGAGGGCTACATGAGGGAGAAGTTAAATGGATCAGACTGTGATTTAAAACCATTTTAAATACAATTTGTCACATGCTCCAGGTATAAACAAACATACATTTATGCTTAGGGCAACTGTCACATGTAGTTTGATTCACTTGTTTCCAAGATTTCAACAGACATGAAGTTCAAGCTACTCAGAAATGGTGTTTGCTGTTTAATAAGCAGTAACAAAATGCATTATAGTCAAACTATAATACATTGCTGGAAAACACAATGCTGCTGTGCTAACAAAAAATGAACATGCCATATCAGAGTATAAGCAAGAGTTTGTTGTTAGTCGTAGCAGCACACACTCAATACCAATGTTACTCACACCAGAAACAATGCAATCTTGATGTACGTCTCAGCACTGGAAAGCTTTTCTAATATTAACGCGGGTCCTAAAGCTCTTGCTTGATGACAACATTTTCCAGATATTCCTCTGAACGTTCCTCTTTTGTTGATGTCATAATTTGACAATGACAGAAATCTTAAAATCTCCCTCTTACTCTCTCTTCTCCCCTGTCATGAGTGTATACACCCCCTACTGCTGTTTGTTTACAAGTTTGTTGTGGTGCTCTGTCCAATCCTTTTTTTTCTTTTTTTTTCCAGAAATCGATTACTGCGCCTTCAAGAAAACTAACTAAAGACCAGTTCTGTCAAAGTCATGCCACAATGATTCTAACAAGTTACTGTTTGACACCCCAATGCGATTGAACATATTAATCAACAATAATAATAAAATAAGCAGACATACTCTGGTATTTGACGGTCGTCTTCAACAGGACACCAGGAGTAGATCTCACAAGTACTGGTGCTGTTGTTACACTTGCCTGTCATGTACCCTGAGAGAGAAGATAATGTTGTAAGGGAAGTAGGAGTACAAGAGGTTTAGAGTGGATCAGAACAGACTAAAACAAAAGCTTGATCAAAACATAATCGCGAGGGATGATCAGTGGATCCAAAAATCTGACCTCCCTTGTGAAAATGCTTTGATTTATATTTTTCTAATTTGGATGTATGGATGGATGGATTCAGTTAGAAAAATACTCCTCTTTAAAGCACATGATTTTGTTTTGACCAAGCTCTTTTTTCAGTCTGTTCCAACCCTCATAGCTGTAATATATATATATATATATATATATATATATATATATATATATTAAATCATTGATTCCATCAGTCTATATGGTTTCATCAGATTACAGTTGGTCATATCATATGTTTGTAATTTCAGTCGGACTCTTTTTACATTGCCAGGAACATTTACATTCAAACACTGAACTTGCTTTGGTGGTAGCATGGCATTGACAGACCTTGTGTCAAGGATTAAATACACATAACATCAAATACACAAAGACATAATTATTCAATTAGCATGAAATAAAATGCAGTCCACAGCATGGCATAAACAGTTGTGTGTTTTCACAGAAAACGACAGTGATTTTTTGTCAGTATGAAACAGGATTAGTAGCACGTGTTGTATTAAAGTTTGGTGGAAGTTTTTGCCTGTCATCCATGACTGAAAGTCAGGAAACTATGATGTGAAACGTACTCGGTTACACTCTAAAAAAATGGTGCTAAATAGCACTAAAAGTGGTTCATTGGCTTGTAATCATAGGGAACCACTTTAAGTGCCATATAGCACTTATCTTTGTCATATGGTGCTATGTAGAACCATAAGAGGTGCCATAGAGCATGTTAACCACCCCAGAGAACCACTGAAGAACCGCTGAAGAACCAAACTGGGCTTAGTGGTGCTATATATAGCACCATGGCCACTGTAAAGAACCCCTGAAGAACCTTTTTTTTAGAGTGTATCTAATGTAAGCACCAATGAGGGGCGTGGGTGTCCATGCGCGGCACGTCCCACCAGAAGGGGCGTGGCTTACGTCTATATAAGCAGAGTCCAGATAGGGTTTTCTTTGGTTTTTCACACTGAAGCGAAACCAGAGTGCAGCACACAGTTTTATGCAACACTCGTTACCTCATTTAGAGAGAACCGAGGTTACATTAGTAACCGTCTTACGAGAATACTCTCGTGTCTACAGGAATTAAAACACTGTGCGTGCTAAGGTCGTCCACACATGGCCCCAACGGCATGTGGCCAGGGTGCACATGATAGTGGGTAATGTCTAGGCCAATGTGACATGGGTTTAAGTTATTTATGTTTGGGTAGCAGTGGGATACTTTAGCATAGCTCGCGTTGTAAATGACAAGGTAGAATTTGGCTACTGAGAATGTTTGAAAACTGGAACCTGAATTCCTTTCTTTGTATCTCAAACATGTTTTTTTTCTGCTAGTGCTATTAAATTACACTTGGCAATTGAACTGAAACTGGATTAGAGCCCTGTGGAACTCTGGGAATTACAGACATCAGTGAGCAAAGTGTAAAATCCATCAAAGACGTGGAAAGCTAAGGAAAAAACATCAGAGCAAGAGAGCAAAGCATGGTTGTCATGAATTTTAGTGACTTACAGAGACGATGGCATGGCCGATGTGGAGTTAGAAGAGCGAAAGTTCATTGGGCCCCCAGCAATTCTGAGTGGAACTGAAACCAAATGCTTACGTGCAAGCAATTTTCTTACCCCATGATTTATTTGAATTTTGTGGTACATATCTTAGACCGCTGGTAGACTGATTTAGTTGCCAGTCAAGGTCAAAGGGATTATAGAATGGTCATGAGAAGACACTCAATAGCTGATTTCCACTGGCCCCACAGCTGCTGTTAGTGATGGGAAGTTAGTCTGTTGTGCTGGTGCCTTCTGTTGGGACAATGAAATGGATAGAACTTTACCATTTCCCGTACGTTTGTATTTGCTCTCATCACAGTCTGTGTCCGAGGTGCACTTGTTGTTGTTCTTCCCATCTGGTAGCTAAAACAAACAAGATGGGAAATGCACTTTAATGTCTATTAGTGTTTAATTAAGCCCGATCTTTGCTTGCTTGAAAATATACAAATGTGAGATCCAAATGAGAGAGGATGCACAGAAGGGGCAGAATCACCACGAAACCTAATTATTTGTTTAAGCAAAGCTTTTCAGGTAGGGCAATAAAGTCAAATAGAGATTCAAGTGAAAGACAAATATGACTGAGGTAAACCGAGAGTATGAATATGAATAAATAGATAGTAGACAGGATGTCCATGTATGAAAATAAATTAGATGGAAAGTAACAGATTAGATAGTGGTTGCCAAGGTCAGACAGCAGGTGAAATACTTTTGTTTTGTTCAATCGACCACACTGTAGCAAAAAAAAGAGTCTTTGTCTCATGTGTATTAGAGGCTGAATTAAGTGCTAACATACATTTGAGATTCAGTCACTCAAAGGTAGGCTATCTGTTTTTAAAAAAATCATCCTATCGCACTTGTCATGATTAGCCACGCACTTTCTAAGTTGACTTGGACTACATTTCCCATCATACACCTCCCTGGGCTGATTGCACCAAACACCATACACCTGCACTGCACTGACTGCACACTCACCTGCACTTCATTTACACACAAGCCACTTCCACACACCACTTCTCTGCGAAGTATTGCGTTACTGTTGTGAGTATTACCGAGCTTTTCCCCCGTCTGATATCTTTATGGTTTTACCCTATCCTGATCTCTGTTGCCTAGTGGGGGCCAGATCAAGGCTTTGTGAAGCAATGAAACAGTTGAACCAAATGTGCCATATTGTGTCGAGGCTTCGAATCAATTCGAAACGCCATCTCAATGGCGACAATTAGTGGTCGCTTGCAGGTGTATTTTATTTTAAAATCTTAAAAATATTTTATTTTACTATTATTGTTTTCCAATATGTGTGGCTTGTAACCTGTTGGCTCCTCACTGAGCAGAATGTTATTTTGGTCCTGAAAATGAGTATTAATAAAATAAATCAAGCCACAATGTCTCACTTTTTAGAGATTCACATAAAAAATATTAATCTATCTTCTTTGGAAGGACTTAGTCTACTTTTTTAACAGATAATTTATCCAGTCTTTGAAAAAAAAAAAACAGAACAGAATGACCAAATGTGCAAGTTGGCATGCCATGAGTGCGTTTCAAAAGCAATAACTTCAGTGTTTTCAACTGTATTTCAGGTGATACAAAAATATTGGACAAACTGCATTACAAATGGCTTTTATATGGAAAATTATTCTGTTCTCTTAAAAACAATTCCATGTTGTGTGGGAAACTTTCCATTTGCATGCTGCATGACATCTGATGTCAGGAAATTAGTCAAATGAGATATTAATCTGAGCTAAAAAACAAACATACCACAAGAACCACAATAATGAAAGACAACAGAGATGACAAAATGAGAGAGATATGTCTTTACTTACCTCGGGACATGTGCCCTGTTTCTGTCCCACAGAGGAAATGTAGTTGGTCATCACAACAAAAGACGAATCGCCCTAGAAAATAGAACAGAAATTACTTGAAGGAATGGAATTTAAATCCATATAATCTCAAACCAGCATAAAGAACAGAGTCAGAGTGCCACGTTGAATTAACATCCTTTCTCATCGTATTTGGTGTTGATGCAGTAGAGTGTTTGAAGCTGACTGTGCATACATGACATCATGATACTGTTTTTGACACCCCTGCGTGACATGATTTTGAAACCAAATACTAAATCCAGAACAAACTGCAAATAACAAAAAACTTTACATTGGTTCAGTATTAAAAGCTTGTTTACACTTTTTGTGTAAATAGGCATGGCTATATTTTCAGTTTATATCAGTGTCGGAGAGGCAGATGCATTTATTTGTCTGGGGCTGAATGTAATGTTTAACCTCAGCCTCAAATAGCCAAACTGTCACTCCATATCTCAGGTCTCAGCTCTGCTTGTGCTTTTAGCTTATAGTGTAACTACAGCAACTTGTAATCAAAATCAACAGTGCCTTCCTCTCTTACTCATACATGTGTCAGGTTTTCTGAGTTCAAATAGTCAGATTAGTTTATTTGAGTAGTGACAATTGTTCTGGATCTTAGTATGTAGTACACATATAGAATATAGTGAATATATAATACATTTGGGGTTGATACATTACATAGTTTATGAAATATCATCACAATTTTAGATGAGTTTTCTATTTGAATAAATTAAAAAAAAATAATTGATTCCTGTCATAAAATTGTGCAGAATCGTGTGTGTGTGTGTGTGTGTGTGTGTGTGATGGCAGAGCTGAATTTTCTGCAATCATTATTCCAGTCTTCAGTGTGACATGATCATTCAGAAGATCAGTCAATTTAAAGGGATAGTTTACCCAAAAATAAAAAGGAATTCTGTCATCATTTACTCACTCTCAAGTTTTTCCAAACCTGTATGAATTTCTCTCTGCTGCTGAACACAAAAGAAGATTTTTTGAAGTCGGTAACCAAACAGTTGATGGTCCCCATTGACTTATTTTTAAATGAGGACCATCGACTGTTTAGTAACTCATATTCTATAAAATATTTCCTTTTATGTTCAGCAGAAGAAAGAATCTCATTCAAATTTGGAACAACTTGGAGGTGAGCAGCCTAAATGGTGCCAGAATTTAAATTTTTGGGTTAACAAGCCCTTTAATGCATCATTGCTGAAAAAAAGTATTTTAAAGAGTAGTATGTACACATAAAGGATGATATTTGTTATCGCAATGGACAATCTGATGTTTACTTTTTTGGACATGATATTATCTGACTATCAAGAAGCTCCTGGAGCCACTCCTTTAATTGCTAAGTGATGACGCGTTTACTTTTATGTCAACAGTTGGTCTGTTTCTTATTGCCCTATGTGATTTCTACGAAATAACAAAACTTTCTGAAAACGCTGGAGGCTGTTGGCATTAAGTAAATAATTTCAGGCATTTTTAGTTATTTGTTTAAAAAGTATATCTTTATGATCAACTATGGTGTCATGTTTCTGTGTTTACCTTCTATGCTCATATTGATTCATATGAGATGTTTTCGCCTTGACAATGTTAGCACTTTGAGTGAGAAGAACCTGAAGCTATGACTGCAAATGTCAAAAAGAGTACTTTGATCTATGATTTGGCCCAATTCACACCTATAATAACACTTTGCTGGATGGGCAATTACCCAGTGAGTTACCTATCTGCATTCAAATACATGTAGTGATAAAACTAAAAATAGATATAAGTTGTACATAAATCAAGGCCCTCTGAAATTTTCAAAAATGAAGAGGCACAACCCACCTGTTCAGGAAAAACATAATCGGCTGCATCCCATATCCTCTCCACATTACTGATATTTGTGTAGGACACACCCTTCATCTTGGTGAAGACAGAGCTTATGGCAGTATCCACTGTCTGGTAGCCTTTCTCATACATAAACACCCAACTAATAAAAGGGAAAAAACGAACATTACTGATCTGCCATAATCAACCTGCATTCTGAAGACTACAGATTGTATTCACATTCACAATAATTCACAATTATTCTAAGCCATACATTATATTGTATTTCAAAATGATGAATTATAGTTCATGTACTCTGAATGGCAATTTCAGTATTTTACTAAAGATTTTTATGAAGCCATGAAATAATATACAACCTTTTTACAGAATATATATGACCAAAAGATCACATTCTTCACATAAAGGGTTACACAAAGGTGTAATTTTGATATATTTTGTTGATTGTGGATTAATATATTCTTGTTTTTGACAATGTAGAAAATATTTTACATTTCTTTTATCTATATTTAATTCTGATTCTGAAAAGGCATTCTTTCTTTTTTTTCATGAATTCTCACAACATGTCACGGTTCATGAATTCACTGTCTCTCTCTCGTCTCGCGTGCTGTTGTGTGTGTGTGTGTAAGGATCCTGCACGTGGGGGATGTTCAAGAACAGTCTTATCCAGCCTTGCTGTGGCTGATGTCACTAACTTACATTTGTTTTGAAAGCTTTTAGGTATTAGGAAGAATGCATTTATTTATTCAGATGATTCATCCTTTGCCCTGACCTAATATCATGTTACCGTTGTCTGTTACACAACACACATTTTGTCAATATTGAACTTTTGTCTCACTTTTTGATTCATAACAGTAATTTATAATTGCATTATTTTATTTGGGTAAAAAGCATATAGTGTATCACTGTTAAACTTGCCCAGCAGTTGGAGGAAAACTTTTAAATGACATGAGGCTGTTGCTGTTCTATAGTTTGCGTTTCAGAATGTGTGTGTATGTTCACGCATAGTTCAGCCATCTTGTGTCATAAAAGTAGGATGAAGCAATAAGATGTTGGCCTCACGCCCCAATGAGACGCAGAAAACGTTATTCTTCCGTTTGAAGCATGACGGTGTCTTGTTGTCTGACACACCTAAAGATGGCAACGGCATAGCCTACTTCTCCAGACAGATCAAACAAATGCTATACGTGCAGGGATTATCGACCTTTATCAGTTTGTAGTCAGGTAATCTGAATGAAACAAAGACAAACACCTTCTACATGACAGATAACAGAAGCAACCAAGTTCAAGCATGAAATCCAGCTATTGTTTTTGATGCTTTTAGCTCCAAACAAATACTTCAGCCTGCTGTTTTTTGGACTAGAACTGCATTTGATTCATTTAGAGTGGATGTTCACCGATTAATTAAAGGGAGTAACAAAGGGATGCGATAGCAGCAAACTTCATTTGATCAATGATCACTGACATTAAAGGGATAATTCACCCAAAAAAAAAAATGGAAAATTCTGTCATCATTTACTCACCCTTAACTCATACTGGTTTGGAACAACTTGAGGGTGAGTACATGATGACAAAATTTTAATTTTTGGGTGGACTTTCCCTTTAAAGGGATAGTTGACCCAAAAATTAAAAGTAGCCCAGGATTTACTCACTATCAAGTCATACTACATAGGTGTACTGTATATGACATTCTTCTTTCAGAATAATACAATTAGAAATATGTTTAAAAAAAATGTCCGGGCTCTTTCAAGCTTTATAATGGCTGTGAAGCTCTGTTTTGAAGTCCATAAAAGTTCATCTGCCCATCATAAAAGTACTCTAACATGGCTCTGCAGGGGTTAATAAAGGCCTTCTGAAGTGAAGTGATGAGTTTGTGGAAGAATAATATCCATATTTTAAAACTTTATAAAGTATAGTCACTTTGTTACAGTAAAATAAGTTAAAATTTGCTCTTTAATAGCCTAATAATTGTAAAATTTAGTAAAAACATTTTACAGTGAGATGTACCACAGTGTAAAATTTTTTTTTCAAGATTTGTTATTACAACATCTTTTCTTTTGTTAAATCAACTTAAATAATTTATTTAGTTGAGATAACTTATTATTTTGCGTTTCTGATGATTAAATTAATCTCCTTCATTGTATTAACTCACTTTTTCCAGTTCAATCAACGTATCATTTTAAGGCAACCAGGTTACTTACTTTTTTAAGTTAAACCAACAATATTTTTTTACAGTGCAAAGAGGAAACAGAGAAGTATTGCTATGTATCATGCACTTTTCCAAATGATTTATTGCTCCAAAATACAGTAGTCATTTATTTGAAAACACTTATTCAACATTTATTTTGTTACTGTAAATGCAAATTGTATCGCTTAGAGCAGGGGGTTTCAGATTGTTCCGGGAAAAATCTTGAGTAAAAATGTAAATAATAATTGTAATAAATTAATTAAAGGGTGTGATTAAAATAATATTACTTGTTATTTAAAATCAAATAAATGTTTGCTTTTATAAACAAGTCTTTATGCGACACTCATATAATCAGCATCACATATAGCCTATCTTTTACACACATGCTGGATAGTTATCTAATTAATACATATTGAGGCCCAGCTGTTAGCTCTAAGACTGGAATTGAGCTGTTGGAATGGTGTAAGCCATTAAAACTAAATCAGACACAATGAAAAGCATGTGGACATAGGCCTGCTTTTTAGCAAATCAAGCTGACAACATAAATCTCTCCTTATTCTAATTTTCTTCAGAAACATGTCTGTCTATTTTGAGACAATAACAGTTTGATTGTGTACTGTTAGTCACACCAAGCAATGCATTATCCTAAATGATACATCATGACTTAGCTGTTCAGGTCATTACAAGGCTTGAGCCGTTAGTTGTTTACATTCTGTACATTTTTTTGCTGTTGTTGAAGCATGTTCTGTTTCGACAGTCATGCTCGGTTGCCTCTGCTTTTCTTTTTCAGTTTTTTAAGAGTAAAAGAAATCTCTTACCCAATTATGTAGGATAGAACGCCCAGCTGAATGATACGGCAGACAATTGCAACTCTTCTGTTCCTGACCAGAACCTGCCGAGGAGTTTCGTATTCAAAGAAGAAGTTTGAAAAAGATCTCTGTATTATGGATTTCATTTTTCTCATTGGAAGGAAAGGGAAGAAAAATATGATAAATCCTCCTCTCTGTGTTCTTGAGATGTCCTAGAATATGCAAGATGTGTGTAGAGTGCTGATCTCTGACTTCCTTCCCCTCAGCTTTATCTCTCTCTCTCTCTCTCTCTCTCTCTCTCTCCTTTACTCTTTTAAACTAAACACTTCTTTGAGTAAACCACAGACTTTGTGTTGTCTTGATCCCCCTCCTCGTGAGACTGTAATACAAATTCATGTACATGTGGATAAACTTCTTAAGGGTGGAGTAAGAACTCCAATTGCAAATAAAGGCTTAATGTCCACCACACATCTGTGACGTCCCTGAAACATCCCTCCCTCTCTCTCTCTCTCTCTCTCTCTCTCTCTCTCTCTCTCTCTCTCTCTCTCTCTCTCTCTCTCTTTCTCGCTCTCTCGCTCTCTATCAGCACTCTTACCTTCAGTCACTTCCTTTCCTGAATGACTGCTAAAGATTAAACCCAGACAAAAAACATGTTATATATGTACACTGTACACACAGATTAATGTTAAGCATAATGAAGCATCTCGGTTAAAATTGCTATATGGTTGACCACCATCAGACATTAAACAAGACTTAGAACTTTTGAAAGAGTATATAGGATCAATTAGCAGCCAAAAATGCCTGCAGTGAAATGAAATTTCTTGATTCAAGGAATGAATATCATCAAGTGCACACAGGCTTCTCCAGTGCACACATTGACACATGTCATTTTGTAAATTGCTTAAAAATGCATACAGACAGTGGCTTTGTAGTGCATATTTAGGGGAGCTGGGGGCACAACGTACTGTAACAGAGCTTGTTTTGTTACAATGTGCCTCTCACATGTTACACCTATGGGGTATGTTGTCACATTCAAGAAAAAAAGTATACACTGTAATAAAACAAAACCACGGAATTGTACTAGACATGTGGGAAATAAATGTGGGAAAAATAAAAACTCTAAACCCTAAGTAGATTTACACAAACTGAGAAATTATTCATTTCTCTATTATTAATACTATTATTAATCCAAATTAATTAATATTAATATACTAATGAATATACTATTATTTAATATATTAATATTCTAGATTAGATTATAGTATAGATTACTAGATTATACTAGATTAATAGATTAATATACTATTATTCATCCTAATTGTTGTTGAAATACTAGTAGAAAAATGAATTTTGCTCAGAGCCTCGCTATCAGTTGTTGAACAACTTTGACAACTGACAGCGTGTTCTTTACCACTCTGTAAAAAATATTGTTGATTTAACTTAAAAAAAATTAACCTGGTTGCCTTAAAATTTTAATTTTATTGAAATTGAAAAAGTGAGTAATGCAATGAAGGAGAATGATTTAATCATCAGAAACTCAAAATTATATGTTATCTGAACTAAGTAAAGTATTTAAGTTGCTTTGACAAAAGAAAAAATGTTGTGATTACTAATCATGAAAAGATTTTTTTTTACAGTGACAATTTATATTGTCTTTACTCATGGTGCGTCACCACTAGAGGACGCAATTACTCTGTTAGTGTAGGTGACTTTTATTCTGCGTCTTTCTTGTGGCTTTTGGGGATTTTTTTTTCCATTAACTTAGTTTAAATTACACATCAATAACCAAGCCATTAAGATTGGAGTTATTCACGATAGCCTACAGCACTTGCCTCGAGGACCTTGTTTTTATAAAACGGTTACCACACAATACAAATATTAAAGTAAATAAAAAAAGATATAATATTAAGCTTTTAGTGATTTTACTTCATGAAAG
Organism: Cyprinella venusta; assembly: GCA_038021265.1. Taxonomy (NCBI): domain Eukaryota; kingdom Metazoa; phylum Chordata; class Actinopteri; order Cypriniformes; family Leuciscidae; genus Cyprinella; species Cyprinella venusta. Next base: position 33,795,962 of record CM075865.1, on the reverse strand, counting down.
TTATTAGTAGCTATTAGTAAAATAACTAAAAACCTTACTTCATTCCGCTAGAAAAAAGTCCTGACCTTGACCGTAAACGAGCAACAACCAATGTGTAATATGCTCAAATAAAAACAACATAGGAACTGCAGTGTTTCCCAGTGATAAAATAGAGCCGTTGGGTGACGCGGTCATAGCCGTTTTATAATGAATAAAGCACAGAAGCACAGTTTAGAATCAATGATTGGAACTACCAGTTTTAGCCTATTTTAGGCCATAAGGTGAAGACGTTTTACGTTTAATCCCGTTCCCATATATGGGGCACTAAATTGTTTTAGTTGTAATAAAATTATCTAGTGTTTCTGGACGAGAAAATAAAAGTTCTCCATTTGTAATCCTGCAGTTTATTTTTTATTACTGTTTAAAGTCGGCAATAGTTCTTTCCTTGCGTAGTCATATTTTGATCATCAGTGATGAGGCTTCGCGGAAGAATCATCACGTGCTTCCGGCTAGACCAATGAGGTGGCTGCTTTTTTGGGATGACAGGTAAACATTAGTTAATATGTCTGCGCCCCTTAGGCCATAAGGTGAAGACGTTTTACGTTTAATCCCGTTCCCATATATGGGGCACTAAATTGTTTTAGTTGTAATACAATTATCTAGTGTTTCTGGACGAGAAAATAAAAGTTCTCCATTTGTAATCCTGCAGTTTATTTTTTATTACTGTTTAAAGTCGGCAATAGTTCTTTCCTTGCGTAGTCATATTTTGATCATCAGTGATGAGGCTTCGCGGAAGAATCATCACGTGCTTCCGGCTAGACCAATGAGGTGGCTGCTTTTTTGGGACGACAGGTAAACATTAGTTAATATGTCTGCGCCCCTTAGGCCATAAGGTGAAGACGTTTTACGTTTAATCCCGTTCCCATATATGGGGCACTAAATTGTTTTAGTTGTAATAAAATTAGTTAGTGTTTCTGGACGAGAAAATAAAAGTTCTCCATTTGTAATCCTGCAGTTTATTTTTTATTACTGTTTAAAGTCGGCAATAGTTCTTTCCTTGCGTAGTCATATTTTGATCATCAGTGATGAGGCTTCGCGGAAGAATCATCACGTGCTTCCGGCTAGACCAATGAGGTGGCTGCTTTTTTGGGACGACAGGTAAACATTAGTTAATATGTCTGCGCCCCTTGTTTCTTGATGTTTTTTGTGTTAAATTGTTCAGATGAAAATTCTGTCTAAACAATAATGCGTCAGTACACAATCATCATTCATTTTGTTAATAGTGTAAATTTCAAATAGAATATCCATTTTTATAGATATTAGATAATAGCCTACATGTTTTGCATTGGAACTTCCCGTAGTTTTCTTTGAGAAGGTTTCATTCTCACTGCAGGCTTTTGGTAGTAGGGTATCTCGCAATATTTGAGCTGTTTTCTTTCTTTTGTCACTTTCCATTTCCAAGACAGCTCATTGAGTTGTAATTTTTGTGGCTCCTCCTCACAGTCGTTTGATCGGTGCAGTGTTACGTCAATCTTCATGAAGCCTGCGCTCTGATTGGTTGAAGGCGTGGCCGTTGCCGTAGTAGGCGGGGTTTACAACTGTCAGTCTCGCTGGAGTGCAGCCGTGCAGTTCACAACGCGAGTGTGGAGTGGACAAGTGGAGACAATTGGATGAAACACAGATTCGATAGGAAGTAACTGTCTATAAAACTAAAGGATACAATTGAAACGTTTCACATGGGGAGTTATATAACAAAATGACGTGTATGCGTTACACTATGTTACTGTTCTCAGTTTTGGAGTTATTGTTGTTTGGATACACCGCTGGTTTGTCGCGTACTGTACGTAGCCTGAGCGATGAGAACGCGTCTTCAGGCGCGAGACTACCGCGTGCTGTGTTGGATGATACATTGGAGGCGACCGCCATCCCCAACCACTTACAAGAGGACGACAGGGACTCCAGGTTTACACCTTTTACTTCCACAATGACCATCACAACCAGGGATTTCAAAACCACTGGCAAAACTAACCAGCTACAGCCCTTCTGGCTGGCCACCACGGCATCGTTTCTTACCAAAACAATGAACCCAACCTCCAAAGACAGTCAAGTCAAAGAAAACTCGACAACTCTAAACATTACAGTAAAACCCACTTCTTCCTCTCCACTTACTGGCACAGAAAACACAACCCCACCTGAACTGGATACTGCAAAGAGTTCATGGACAGTGAAAAGCACCTCAAAGCCTCTTGTCGTGACCACTGAGAAAGGTAGGTTCGGTTCTCACTAGTTATCCGTTTTCGGTGACATGAAAATTTAAGTTTTGGAGCTTGTTATACCATAAAAAGCAGCCCCATGGTGTGTCCTTGAATTTCTTTCCCAGCCTCTGCAAAACAGATTTTGAGGGATTTGCAAGAGGTCTACACCTGCACAAGCTGTTCTTGTGCTACATTTATTATTTTGTCTACATTACACCATTCTGACAGAATTTCACACTATTTCTTCTTTATAGTCACTGGTTCACAGAGTTGTTTATTGCTTCCAGAGGATCAGTTACAACAAACCAGTACCATCTTTGTTCAGAGACACTCCTTTGTCTCAATTCTCTCTTCTGGTTTTTTGGTAATGCTGATTATCAGCTGTTACAAAAATAAATTGGCAGATGAATACTTTCCACAAACCTTTAGTGCTTTACAGGCACCTGTGAAGGACATTCGAGATAAGGCCAGTTGTGCAGAGACAACGTTCTTAATTGCTTTAATGTGATTAATTGCTACCCCACTGCCAAAAGGAGAAAACAGTCATAAATCTTATACCTTCCACTCGTTTATCTCGAGTTACATGATGTCAAGCTAGCTTTGAGAATAAGGATGATTAATTTTCATTAAGGTCATCCAGTGTAGTATCAGCACCTTTATGTTTGCTTTATCTCTTTAGTTGTATGGCACATGTTTTTGTCTAATTCATAATCTTTTCATCTTGTCAGTTTTTGAAAAAGGGTGAAATTCCTCTTTTTAGTATCATTAAATTCTCTTAAAGTCTATCCAAAAGTTGGATATAGAACTTGGATATATTCAGTGACAACAGTTAAAAGAAAAGTGAACCAGCCATATGAGGTATACTCAAAGGTTCAGTTTAGATGTGATCTGCTGCCCCTCGACTTCATTGGAAGTGATTGTACTGCAGGCAGTCAGGTGTTTGAGATATTAGTTAAAGGCACAATATAAAGTTTTTTTTTTTTCTCGAAACCAAGTGGGCGCAGTTTCTAACAATAACAAAGGCGTAGGTTTATGACGCAGTGATGAGCTGAATGATGGGACTAGCTGTCAAGCTGATGGATCTAATAATGTTTATGGATGGGTGCAAACTTTCATGTTTTTTAACATTACAGTGTTATGACAGACATTTAATTTTACCGAACTACCCGCAAGTGCTGGGTTACTCACACAGGTCAGTTTTATTAGACTAATTAAATTTGTGAAGCAACGCAGCGCTGCTTCACTTGGTCTATTGTTACACTTTCACACTAAACAGCATTTAAATATGTAATGTCAGGGGAAACAAGAGCACTAAACCTACCACTGGAAGAACAAAAGTCAAGACATTGTGATGATGTTAAGTAAATATTTAGTTGATAATTGCATGAACATCCATGGGATTTTATTCTGGCAACTGTTTTTTTTTAATAGCAGTGGTATGCGGAACCTTAAAACTTTCACCTCATTCTGTCACAAGATGATTTCAGTCTCAGACTCAAATAAAACACAAGTTATTGTAAAACCAAGAAACAGATCGAGACACCTTAACTTAAGCTACATTTCCTTAAACCTAATTCACCCCACACTACAGACCAAAATACAATTTGACTTTATTATTACAAATGTTAGTATTGTCTTTTTTATTGTGTTAGTACAGAGCATAGTGATCATTAATCAGTCTTGTAGATGCACTAATGCAGCATTATAGCTCTTGGACACACTGGTAATTGTCTAATTTAAGCTCCTTCTATTTTATTCTCTTCTTTGCTCTGTACTGTCTTCCGCACTAGTATGTAATAGACAAGCAATAAAAAAAGAAATATGATTGGGGTGAAATGCGTTTGTGGATGGACACATTACATGTACTGTATGTTGTACAGAAATTAAGGTCAACAGAATTAAGAATAGTTTACAAAATTGCATACTTATTATTATTAATTATTTATTCCAGAGACTTAGATCCATATCACAAAGTCAAAGAAACAGAAAGAAAAAAATAACAAACATTTAGAACATACAGACTTGAGTGCTTCCAGAACCAGGAAAAATACCTTGTATCACTTAATATAGGATCATTTAAGACTATTATGATTATATTTCTCAAGTCACCCAATTGACACATGAAATTATATAATTCATTAACACAGAATGCAATGCAATTTGTCCAAGAAGTTTAGCCTAGAGAAGTCTGAAGTTTAACCTAGAAAGACATAACAAAAACAGGGTTAAAATATTTAAAACTCTTATCATACAGCCTAGTGTTATTTTCTTAGTAGCCAAGTGTGTGCATAGCCTAGTACAGCTACAGTCATTTCAGACATTTTCCTTCATTTCAGACATTTTCATGTTTAAATGTCAACCCCCTATTAAAGATAATTAAAGATTTACGAGAATGCACTTGGTAGATATCAGGATTAAATAATGCTTAACGGACACTTGTGTTCTATTTTGGCACATTTATTAACAAGTGCACGATTAGCCTGTAAACAAAACAAGAATATGAGCCAGTCTGACACAATCTTTGATTTGCCCTTTCCCTTCAGTGGCTCATGTAATGTGTTGTTTTTATTGGAATGCAATCAGGAAAAATAATTTTCCAGGGATACTTGTTTATGATGTGGTGGTGGCAACATCACACTTTATTTCATCAAGAGTACATATCATAAACATTAAAAGGAATGAAAACAAACAATACACTGAAATACCTTGAGGAGATGAGGTTGGTTTATTGCTGAACTGGCATTGTGGTGAGCTTAATGGCTTTTTGTTTCATTCTTTTTATAATTCCAACAGAACATTTGTTAAGGGCAATGCATTCTGTTTTCGCACCACCACCTGTGATTCAGAGTTCTACTGTAGCGCCTCATATTGCATTTCGTATTGTGCTCTACGTGTGAGCAGCGTGTGGCTTATTAAAACACATTTCAGCAAGGACAGTGAATGTCATTTTGTAAATCCCCAGGACTGCAGGACACAGAGAAGCTTGTATGATGGCTGTTTTTCAGCTACTGTGCTGTCCTTGCTCGGCAATTTTATGAACGGCTTTGAAGTAACATGACATGAGCTACCGTACACACGTTGTAGACCTTAAAGTCTTCAACTGTGTTACTATCCCTACGTTTCAATACCGATTTTTTAATGATTTTTTTGTAAGACCTGCTACTGTATTATTAAGTTAGATCAGATGTGCTGCATTTTCAAGACAAAACTGATGCTGTGAGCTGTCTTTTAACATTCAAAGCATCCACATCGTGCTCTGAATAGAACAAACTACTGTGTGTTTGCTTGGGTTTGTCTGTTTGAACATTTATAAGTCTATTGACATTAAATTAAAAACGTCTGTTTGATGTATTGTACGCCAAACTAATACTATCTAGCTGAAATGAATTGTAATGCTACAGAATGGCCAAGTCAAGTTACCTTTATTCATATAACACTTTATACCATGCAAAATGCTTCAAAGCAGCTTTACTGTGATAAAAAATAGTGATCAATGATGCAAGTTCAATTCTGTTTTGTTATTATAATGGTGGTCTAAAGCTATTCTTTGAAAATGCAAATGAGCTGTAAGAGCAATTAATTTAGTTTTCTAATGTGCTTTGTAGCACATTTTGATTTGTACCTTATTTGTGTATTCCCATTTGGGAGTTTTATGAAAGCACTGCTCTGCTATTGCTTAGACTGCCATTTTCAATACACAGCTCCAGGCCTACAAACATCCTAAATCCAGTTCTTTTGTGAGGAGTAGGCGCTTCCAGACTTAGCACAGATTTATTTTTCTGTTTGATTAGAAACTCTCAGGAGTCCTAGAGCCGTACACAGATAACTGCCCTTCTGCCTCTGCTTGATAGCCAAGCTCGTCTTTCTATCCTCTCCCTCAAACATTTGAAAGTCAATTTCTTAATGAATATAAAACGTACTGGCATATCAGGTATACAGTGTGAGTCTGTGTCAAGAAAACCTCATTGCAAAAACACAAAGGATATAATCCTTATAATTATGTCCCTGTGCAATTCCGTATATGCAAACAGTATGCCAAAGTTTATTTTGTACGGTATTTGGCCAGTGATTGAGCCTTTCTCTCTCGCTCTCTCTCTCTCTCTCTCTCTCTCTCTCTCTCTCTCTCTCTCTCTCTCTCTCTCTCTCTCTCTCTCTCTCTCTCTCTCTCTCTCTCTCTCTCTCACTCACTCACTCACTAAGTGTTCTGATGAAAATGAAGAGTGTCAGTTTGTGGACTGAGCATGCAACAAAGAGCATGAGCAAAAATTTCAGCACATGCTTAACTTGGTGTGCATTTACAGAGCTTATGTTTTTAAGACTAAACAGATACCACACCCAGGCAATTTGAAACGAGTATAAACCTGTCCTAAAATTTATTTTCTGAAGGAGTGGACGTTCGTTTTATAAGTAATTCTAAATAGTGTTGTTATTTAGGTTTTATCTGACCGCCATGTGCCTTGTTTAGAGACTCAAAAGGATGAAGTTTGAAACTACAATTCATTTAGTTACAAGCTAGGACGTTACCACTAATGCCGCCCTCACTCTGGCAGTTGAAATCAGCTCCGATACGGCTTTGAAACGACCAGAAGTCATTAATTTTGTATGGAGATTTGCAGGCTGCATGCGAATTGGTCCAAAGAAAGTGGTGCGAAAAAAAGAAAAAAAAACGTCAGTTGGTCATCCGGATGCGTTTGCGAAACTCTTGCGAATGGCTACGGACGGTTCCTATCCGACAATTCCAGCGTAAGTTAGCGTTGCTATGGTACTGATAAACAAACCTGAACTTTTAATAAAATAAATAATGATTTTATAATGATAAGTTGTACTTAATTTGATTAATTGTGATTAATTTTCATGATTTTCTAATGTTATTAGGGCAGTTACATATATAATTAAAATGTAGAATTAAATATTGTGGGCGTTTTCTCTCTACGCTTTTGGCTATGCTTCGGTTTTCATTTATACCTTTGCGTCGTTTTCCGCGTCGATGGGCAATTACACTTGCAGACCGCTAGGCTGTGTCCACAGGCATGTTGATGGTGTAACCCACAGTATCAAGGCATAAGCTGAAGAAAAAGCAGTTTGTGGTGTACGTTGTTGAAGCATTAGCAGTGATGGCGGCAAATATACAGTGTCTGTTGTTGCACCTTTAGTTGTTAAATATCGAACAGATCAATTATAATCCTCAAGCAGAAATGCGACACTATCGAAAATTGAAATGCGGCACTAATGCACAGGATTTTTGTTGACCTGACGGAAGGGTTCTAGCAGACAAATCACAACGAATTGCATTGAATTGACGCATTGTTACATTTTTGGAGAGGTGCACGTCAAGCTACCCTACAGCATAGGTTTTGACGCAGAAGTATAAATCAGCCTTAAGCTGGACATATTTTATTGATTTGTTTAATTTGCTTGAAAGTTAGAGTATTAATTCTGAGCCATGCTACTTCAACAAATATTTGACACTGATGTATCATTTACCACACCTGTTTGTGGTCTTTCGCTTATAAGTTTCTCCTGTCAGTTAGGCAGGTTTACAGTTTTTCTTGATCGTTTACACACATTTCCTGCAAGTATACCTCATACTCTCAGAACTCTACACACAAACCGAAAAACACACACACAATCGGCAAACACCCTCAATTCTAGCGCAAAATGAAACTTTACATTCAAAACAATGTTATATATTCTCAAAATGTTATTTTGTTTTCAAATGACACACAAAAACCATTATATGAATAGACATTTATAAGAACCAGTTGAACACCGATGTGCTCTATGTAAAAGACAATGATCAATGGAAAACACTTTTTCTCCATTCATCATAATGCCTTGGGCCTTTTTTGTTCAGTGTTACACTTACTACAGACATTACATAAGTGTGTTGTTGTAAAATATTTGAGAATATTGTTTTTATACCCAGAACACACAAATACACGGTAACAAATATATATATATATATATATATATATATATATATATATATACAGTATATATATATATATATATTTTCCCACAAAAACAATGGGAGATAGATTGCACATTTCGCACACCCCAGCAACACAAATTTGCACAAGCATGGGGTCTACATGCAAAACAACAGAAAAAAAAATTATGCTGTTACAGTAAATAAATAAATATCTATGCTGCATCCTCTCTTCGGTTTTGTTATTTTATGCTAAAGCTCTGATTGCTAATTGTTAAACTGTGTGACGTGTTTGCCAATGTGACGAGTCAGTGTGAATATTTGAATGGCAGTGTGTTCCTCGTGAAAACCAGATTTTCTGCATGAAAATTGTACCAAATGCAGAGAATTTGTGTGTAGTGTTTTGAAAAGTGTGTTTTAGAACTGCAATTTGAGTGTAAAGCAGGAGTTGTGCTAGTAGTTCAGCAGAATTGGTTCAGGGGGTTGGTTAATGAGTTGCATGTTGTGGTCATTGTGTCTCAAGTACCAGAATTTGTGTGTAAACAATTGAGAAAAACTCTCATTGAGCATTATGATTACGTTTTAACACTGAACGTGACTGTTTTACAGTGCTGCTCATGTATTCTGCTTCTCTTAGCTGTACCACACGATTTGTCATGTGGGTGGCAATGCAGGGTGACAGCGGCCCCATTACCCATGACACCATGCTGATCACCCCTGAGGGTCAGTATGTCGCTGAACGGGCCTGTGTCAGGCTACGGTTATATAAGTGTCCTGTAGATTTCTTACATCATAACGGCAAAGCTACTGAATCTAATCACAGTCATTTGCCCAAACATGTTACGATGATGCGTGACATCCTTGCTCATCACAAACAAGGCATACCTGTTTGGAAACATGCATCTGATGACAAATATGGTTACTGTCCGCTTATCATCAAGTGTTTTGAAACCACATTCAAGACTAATCATGTAGTGATTACAGTAATGAAACACAATCTAGGCACATGTCTAGGCTGTATTTACCACATTTTGCAGCTGAAATGAACATTAGATTAGACCACTTTGATTTAATGTTTATTTTTAAATGCCATAGAGCATTGACCTTTTTAGCGCTACTCACTAGAGCCGCACGATACATGCTGGATACATTTCTTTCTGGATATTTTTTTGAGAGACCACGGTTCTCCCACGATTCCAAATCGACAACTAAACAAATGAACATGTAATTTACTCGAGATTGTGACAAAATGTTAATTTAATTTCTGCAGTCTATTCAGTGAGTGTGAGAGTATTCATGAGTGTGAATGAGTGTTTCAGTGACTCGAATTCAGACACTTCATCATAAGAGGAATCAGGGTGTTTGAATGAACGATTCAATGACCAATACATTTTTTAACAGTTACATGTCAGTCACCACCTACTGGTGTAATGTAGTTGATCTATATTTGAATCGTCAAGTTACATCCAAAAGGTGATTTACTCTGTTTTGATTGATACCGTAGACATCAGTGTTTTTATAACTATAAAATTGTATCCCAGTTCTTGTGTTTCATACCTATACATATGACAACAGCTCTCTCTGGATCAGTGGCAGCTCGAATGATCACATGGATATTTAAATCCCTCTACCACTCACTCGACATTTCATTCACTAACTTCCACTATTTGTACAGCAATCTAACGTAATAAAACCTTGCCAGATTCATGTTCATCTGTTTCGGATAAAACTGAATGTGCGTTTCACGTATCACTTTGAAACGTCCAAAAAAACAATGTGAAATTATTTTGTAGAAATATCGCCTCAGGCTGGGTTGAATAGTGCTAAAATATTTGTTAGTTTTAGAGAATGTCTCAACATTTATTTGATAGATATATTTCTATGTGCATGACATGTATCGATGTACTGATTTCTCTTACTGGGAGCAATGTGTGAATTAGCACAGCTGAGAGGTTCATTCACCCTCTTCATTCAGGAGTCTTTAGCTGTTTTCACTGACAACCTTCAACCATTTTAAAGTCTGGCTTTAAAGATGGTAACTTAATGTCTATTTGCATTGCAACAGTGATACCCTCATGCAGACATTTGATCCTACTCATTTGTAGGTTTGTAGGTTTTATTGCGAGGGATGAGTACAAAAAAAGAAAAAAAGATTTGGAGCAGGAATTTCCAAGAATGTGACAAAAGTGAATTTAGGTCAATGCGCTCAACCCTGTAGCTGTCAAATGAAAGTTTTAAGTCTTATTCAAACAGAACAAAGCTTTGACCTTTACATGTTTGTGTAAAGAAAGCCGATACCTCATTGTCAGGTGTCTTGAGCTGGCTGACTTTTTTTGCATTCTCTATTGATACTCAATAAGGGGGATCATTTTGCCAATGCCCTTCGACAAACACTCATGTCTCAGCATGTTTGTGATTGTGTAAAAACAGAAGAAGGACTTTCCGTCCTTGCGTCCATAAAAACCATCACATTCACTAATCTACTGTACGACACACTAACAAAACTCTAACGTTTTAATTTTTAATTTGTAAGTTAAAATGTTTTTGAAAGAAGGCTCTTTTGATCAACAGGGCTGCATTTATTTTTATCAAAAATACAATAACAATAATTGTTAAATAGTATTACAATGTGAACAAATAGCAGTTATTAAAATTAATTTGATTACTTCTGAATTTTCAGCATCATTCTTCCAGTTTTCAGTGTCACATGATCCAAATCATTCTCAATTGATGAGTTGGTGCTCAAGAAACATTTCTTATTATCAGTGTTAAATACGGTTGTTGTACTTAATATTAATAATATACATTAAGAGACAATCATTTTTTTTTTTTTTTACTTTTTCTGGCAGAGCTCTCCCATTGTGTAATCTGCAAGGTCACCTCTGATTCAGATCAGATTGCCCTCAGTCAGCAATGGGGAACTGTACACGCTCAGAGCTTCTCCTAAATATATCACAGCGCTCCATTTCTCTCACTGCATCAGTGCACATGTGTATATGTGTGTTTTTTTCACGTGTTCACACTCGCGGGTCCTTTGGGAGGTCACTGTAAAACAATGACACACTGCTGGAAAGGTCTCCTTTGGATTTATGCATGCAATGTTAGACAGTTAGAAGAAAGGGAGTATTTTCTGAATTTAGTACTACCCACCAGATGTGTTCCCTTATGGAACGGTGTTATTTCAACCCATCAAAATGTGGTTCTTTAGATATTTTTTTAGTGATCCAGGGATTACCTTTGGCATTTTGTCAGGTAGAAAGACCAAAGAGATCCTAAAATGAATATATTTTCCATCATTCTTTTTGCTTACTCTGCCTTTTTCCTCACACATCTTGCTGAAACTATCATCATCGCAAATTACAGCTACTGTGCTTTTCTTCTGGGAGAAAGCACCTGCTCCCCTTTTACCCAGAAAAAAAAAACATTGAAGCACTATATTTGAACACTGCATGTATGCGATATAGTTTCTCATCAGATAAGCTCAGGGTTGCTACACAGCACGCTAATTTTGCAGCACAGTCAGACGAAGGGTGCTTTAATAATGAGATTTGTTCTGCTCAGTTTTTCGACTTCTGGGAGCAAATAATTTTGCTGACAGCCTCTCTGTGACCTCCGTAATATTGCTGATTATATTAGATGTGTAAGGTTATAGTGCTGCTGCTAGAAGCTACTGAGAGTTACTGAGCAGGCTGTTTTTATAACAAAAAACTGTTTACTGAGGTGTTGACGTGTACTGGAAGAACAGACTGTACTGCGAGAACTGATAACAGGACGGGCCAGGCTCCTCTCTAAATCCTACAAAACATTTCTTGAAACATTGCTTGAAGGCAGTAGCCAAGTACAGGCTGTTTTCATCAAGCCGGTGTATTTCAAAATCTAGACCACCGGTTCATTGCACCCCTGGAGGTACAGTCGCCCCACTGGCTATGAAACGTGTACTTTCCATATCATTTCCATTTGCTGCTTGAATCGTAATGTTGTAGTTTTGCTTATACAGTTTCATTTAGAGAGATTTCAGCACCATATTTTCTGTGACGGCACTGGAACGTGACAACCTGCAGCTTTAAATAAATTCACACTTTTTTGTGCCATTTTCCAATGAAAAAAAGAAATCTCTCAATGTGTAAAGGCCAAATGAGATTGTGCTTTACCACAACCACTCCGCACTCACTGATTAAATCTCTCGCCAAAAGTCATACTGTTAAGCATTATTGAATGTTAAAGGTGCAGTGTCAAGCAACTTAGAGTTTCTAATAGCAACAATAATGTTTACTCTATATTGTGTTTTAACCAGTGCTAAAATCGTTTTTGCAAATGAGTACATCTAAAAAAAAAAATTACATTTAAAAAAGTCACAACAAGCCATCATTTTTTACTCACCCTTATGTCTTTTGAAACACGTATGACTTTCGTTCATCCATGAAACAAAAAAAGGACTTGACCTCATCTGTCAAGTAAGATAGGGACTACTTTTAAGACTCATCTTTACTGTATAAAGCAAATCCTTTTGAATTCCACTGAAGAAAGAATGTCTTACTGGTTTGGAACCACACCAGAATGATGAGAGAAAAATTAACATTTTTGGTTGAACTATCCTATTTTTAACCAACTTTATACATCCTTGCTGGAAAAAACTCATACTGACTACACTTTTAAAGGGGTCATGAACTGCATTGTTTTACAATGTTTCCTGTCTGTACTTATAATGTTAGTATATTTTTTAAATCAAAAATAGCCATAATTTACATATAAAAACAAAAGCATTTTCCTACCCTGATTAGCCCTTTGAAATGAACGCTCTTTATTTAAGGGGTGTGTCTACTGTGAGACTTTGTAAACGCCCACTGCTGTGATTGGCTAACATCTTTGAATATGAAATAAGTATTACATGAGGAACTTTCTCAAAAACTTTTGAGAAAGCATGTTTTTACTATTACACCTCTCAAGGTCAGATTGTGGCATGAAAAGTTGTTGCTGATCATACACATGTTGGGCGCATGAATTCTCGAAAACTCAATTTTGCCACTCTAACGAATGCTTTCAACATTAAGCTTTTCACCTATTCATGTCATAGATAGGCTCATTCCACTACGAGTTGTTTTCTGGGCTTGATTTTTACAATAAAATATGTTTTTGGACTAACAAGGAAGTTTTCAGTTCTGAAACTAACATGCTAACATGATATGCTTATATAGTATGATGTCCTCTGTCAAAATCTCAAGGAAAATGTGATTCCTGACCCCTTTAAACACCGATGTTGCAAAAATATTCTCTCACATGACTCATTTCGGAATCTAAGAAACATTGTCACCAAGATGTTAGATAGTTAGGGATAGTTCACCCAAAAATGAAAATTAGCTCATGGTTTATTCACCCTGAAGCCATTCTAGGTGTGTATGGCATTCTTCTTTCAGGTGAATACAATCAGAGTTATATATATATATATATAAAAAAATAAATGTCTTGGCTCTTCCAAGCTTTATAATGGTAGTCTATGGATATATGTCTTTGGAAGTCCATCAATGAACATTCATCCATGATTAAAGTGTTCTCTGGGGGGTTAATAAAGGCCTTCTGAATTGAAGCGATGCATTCGTGTAGGTAAAATATCCATATTTAAAACTTTATCGACTAAAATAACTAGCTTCCGCCAGACGGCTGTACGCATCAATTCACGGTGAAAGGCAAATCCTTGATCTTGATGCACAATGTGATGATGAATGCAGTTGACCAGCCCTGTTTGTTTGAACCGCAAGATGCATCAAAACTTATGCTGCTCATACATACATCGTCAAGTTTTAATCTTTTGGCGTTAGCCGACTGCTGTAAGGCCGTCTGCCATAAGCTAGCTATTTTAGTCCATAAAGTTTTAAATATGGATTTCTTTCTTACACAAATGCATCACTTCACTTCAGAAGGCCTTTATTAACCCCCGGAGACGAGTGGAGCACTTTAATCATGGATGGATGTGCTTTGATAGACTTACAAAGACATACACAAATTCACTCCCATTATAAAGCTTATTATAAAGTGAGTAAATCATGAGCTAATTTTAATTTTTGGGTTAACAATCCCTTTAAAATCATAATTTCTTCTTTTTTTTTTTTAACGGTGACAACATAGTTTCCAATCTCTTTTCTCTCCTCTTTTGCACACAGGACCTCAGTGCAACTGTAGTGCTGAGGGCTCAGAGGACCCAAATACCTGTGATTCTGTCACAGGTCAGTGTGTGTGTATACCTGGATACACAGGTCAACTTTGTGATGAATGTGAGAATGGGTATTTCACCAACGGTACTAGCGGCTGCCAGGCCTGTGACTGTGACTCCTATGGAGCCGTAAGCCGACTCTGCAATAGGTGAGTGTTCTTCTTACACCAATCACAACATGTTTGAGTCAGTACTATAGATTTCATGATGATTGCATGGAAAACTTCAACACATGTTTCACACGAATGTAGGATTTTAATAGCAGTGTTTATCAGGACTGTGTGTTCCCAGACTTATAATTTGTTCTTTAAATGTCCCCTGACATGAAATTTCAACATTTTTCAACAATTTTAACATTAATATGATTTCCTCTAGCCTGTATATGGTCCTCCCAGTGGCTAGAAATTTGGCTAGTGGCTAGGACCTTTAAATGTCACATGCAATTTGAAAGTTTATTGGTCAAATACAGTACTTTGGAAAAACTTGCTCTGCACTTGCTGCGCCTGCGTGATGTTAAGCAGTTATGTGTCTTTGTATTCTAGTATTATTTTATGTTTCATTTCCTGTGACTGTCTGATTCTGTCTCAGAGTCTAAAGCTGTATTTACTGTATGGCTCATGTTTGACCTTAATTTGACATCTGCATGAATGCAGTTAGCAGGCATGGAGAGATCGCTCTCTGCACTGCAGTAGAGTTGCTGCTGGATTTTCCACACTCTTCAACTTTGTCAGTTTCCTGCCAAATTGTTGCAATCATATCATTTATTGCATCACCGTAACAGGATGTCACCTGTCAACCTTTTGTGGTTTTTCCCAGTGAGCCTCTTGATGATATCAGTCTCTGTGTAACCTTTCCCGATTACATTCCCCTGCATGTATCCTGTCTGCATGTCATATCTTGTCATTGACGAAGTCATTTTCTACACCTGTTGTCCGTATTACACTGCAGGAATTCAGAAAGCTCATATTGACATAGCAAGCCACCACATTTTCTTAAAAATATAGCACCTAATTCACAACTTTCACAGCAATTAATCTCATTATATAACCATCAAGACAGGGTAGCATAATATTTATATTAATACTATTATAATGTCAAGTTAGTCTGTTTTATTTATATATATGGCAATATAGCAATTTTCACATTGGACATTGTTCCAGAGCAGCTTTACAGAAAAAAAATATATGCATCTCTATCATGGTGTTGTTATATAACAATGAAACAATGAACAAGAAGGTAATATCAAGTAAAATATACCTTATACAAAATTGGCAGCTATAGTTCAAATAGAAATGTAATAAAATCAAAAGAATATATCAAAGCATCCATAGTGAACTTTATGTTGGCTTTTCTTACACTTTAATAAGTCAAACACTCATTCATGTCTTCTCAGGCATCTGTATGCATGTGTGCATGCAGTGTACAAGCATGTTGACAGTGTCTTTCTGTGTAGAAAGATCTGCAAAGCAGACATGAGAGTGCAAGGGTAAAGTTAATGGCTCCACACGCTGAGTAATTATAGCTTTCCCACAGCAGACGGTAGGGCTGCAACGATTCGTCGACGTTGTCGATAAAAATCGATAATAGAAATAGTCGACAATGAATTTCATTGTCGAATTGTCGCCAGACATGTTTTTGTTTTTTTTTCCGACCGAGCACATTCGCTTCTCTGCTGAGCGATAACATACAGAAATGGCAGTGTCCAACGCAGCAGCTGCACATACCAAAACATCTAAAGTTTGAGAGCATTTTAGCCTGGATACGGTGAATAAAAAGATTACCTGTATCATGCAAAGCAGTCCTTGCTATCACGGCAGCACCTCGGTGATGCACGAACATTTAAAGAGAAAGCACGTCGGACAGTTGAATAAAACGGAGTTTGACTCGCCTCGGTAAGATTTACCTTATTTTACGCACTATAAGGCGAATTTTCTTTCCAAACCGCGACAAACGCCAGTCTCCCTTTTCTGCAAAATGCAACATATCCGCTTAACCGATCACAACGCACCATTCACGCAATGTAAACAGTAACGGAAATGCCGGCTGTTGCTTGTTCTCACGCGACAGCATCAAACTTCTGTCACGCTGACACACTGACCCCAGGGATCTTTTGAAAAACTTTCAGTTGTTTTATTCAAAGTCAACGAAAACCGAGCAGGACCGAGCCATTTTACAGCTGATCGCCGTCAAAAAAAGCTCAGCGACGACATCCCAAGGTTGACAACAGCGATATGCAGTTAGATCATGCTTAATAAATCAGAATTCATGATGATGTGCTCATCTTAGTTAATGTTTTAATTAAGGAGTTGTTCATCCATGAAGTCATGAATGAAAAACGTTGAACTGTTAAAAAAAATGTTGTTAGTTCCTGATGAAAATAATGAATGAATGAATGCATAATTCATGCATGATTCATTTTATCCGTGAATGCATGATAATTCATGACCTGTGCCCTTAAAGTGTTACAGAATATTGTTATATTAAAGCAATGGATTTATAGGATTACACAAGAAAGTCAATGTGTATAAAAGTTTTTTGATTAATTGCATTTTGAAAAAAATAAGTTAATGGATTTATTGCATTTTGGAGAAAAAAATAATCTGTTTTTATAATAAATCTTTGAAAATCAAAACATGGATTTAATTTTTTATTGATATTATAACCTACAAATGCTATGTGAAAATTTGAAACTGAAAATAGTGGTTTTCATCTTCCCATTTTCTTGCTAAAGAAAACACAGTTTTACTCAAATTCATCAAAATGGATTTATAGCGTTTTGGAACCAAACTCTTCATATAATTATGTCTATACTGACCAAAACCTAATTGGTTTTAGACAGGGCATTTTTTATTTACTTTTAGTATGAATCAGCCTATCAGCAGCAAAGTTCAATAAAATATGCATTTTTTATTGAAGTACCCCCTTCTTTCTTGTGTTTACGATCATTTTCCACAGAATTAAAGCAATTCATGCTAAATTTTAGAAAAATGTAATAATTATCCGATTAGTCGACTAATCGTTTCAATAGTCGGTGACTAGTCGACTATTAAAATAGTCGTTAGTTGCAGCCCTAGCAGACGGCTACCGATGGAAACGGAATAGCCGCAGTCGTGCGAGAGTCAGCCATCCGCTTGTGTTTGATTTGGAGTGAACTCAAAGACTGCAGCCCCCCTCTGCTCCCCCTGACATGGAGAAAGACATCATAATTCACAGCATTGACTCTCTCTCTCTTTCTCAGATCACTGGCTGGAGACAGCTTCCATTGCAGTACCCTATCCGTCATTCATAAAGTGCTGCTGTACTCGTTTTGTTTGAGTAGTATATGCTTTTTAGGGAAAGAAACATGCTGTCTAATTTAATACCTGTTTAGTTTGTATTCCGTATTTAAGGCATGTATTGATATTTAGAAATTAGACTCTACAGCTCTGCGTGATTACTGTGTGTGTGAATGATTGTGTCATACATAGTGATGACCATGGTGGGAAGGACATTTCCACACTTAATCGCAGATCACGACATCTTTCAAAATAAAGAATAAGAGTGACAGGTCATTAGCACAGGGTGCTATAGATGTATATTTCATGCTGTAGGCTTTCATGCTAAAGACATGGTGAGGGGGGCCCCTGGCTCCAAATGTTAGGGGGTTACTCACAGCATTATAAGCCAGTTTTATTATATAGAGCTATTCTGGTCTGCACAGAATCCACTTAAAAGCATCATGTACACAGTTTGCGGCCTAAATGTGTTTACAGTAGCAATCAATGCATCACACATTTGAATGTTTATTATTGATTCAGACAGAAAATGTGAGCAGTGTTGATTGACATGACTGAGAGGCAGTGTGAAGACAGCCTTTGTCAGTCCAACTGCTCCCCTGTGAAGTAAAAGAAAGATTAAAGGGTTAGTTCACTCAAAAATGACAATTATGTCATTAATGACTCACCCTCATGTCGTCCCAAGCCCGTAAGACCTGCGTTCATCTTCGGAACACAGTTTAATATATTTCAATGGAGGGACAGAAAGCTCTCGGACTAAATCTAAAATATCTTAAACTGTGTTCTGAAGATGAACGAAGGACTTGGAACGACATGAGGGTGAGTCATTAATGACATAATTTTCATTTTTGGGTGAACTAAGCCTTTAAATAACAGTGCTCCATTCATGTGTCCCTCTTGTTTGTATCATGGTTTGACTGATTTAATGTTTGCATTGTTTGTGCACAACGTCACTACTTGTGGACAGGGCCCCATCTCATGGTTTGTGCGGGAGGGAAATCCCAAGATTTGTGGCACACCCCTAAGTCTGGATGTTACCATTTGACAAAGAAGCTAGTCTAGTTGAAGCAGACTCTCTGCAAACAGTGCATTATTGACCAGTAGCTCCTGGAAATGTTTCTCTTAGTCTAAACATGCCACTTCACTGGCCACTTCCTATCTTGACTCAAATTTGATTCAATATAGGTTCATTTGGATTTATCGATCCAAATGAATTTCTTTGATCATGGCAAGCCAATGCATATATTTAGCAAAAAGCTCTCCCCTAGAATTATATTTTTTAGTTGACTAGCAAGCTATGGACATTGAATGACTTTCTGGTAAAATGTAACATTTCAATGTTACAATTCGTTTTATTGACATCTTTCAACAGTGAGAACGCTGATTGAGCCTTTACATGAGGTATGATAGTAAAGAGGAAGATATGATCAAATTATGTGCATTGTGATAAAATTGACAGAATTTGAAAGCTGAGACTTGTTTCATATCAGAAGTTAAAAAGCACAAAGCTTATTATGAAAATTGGATGGCAGGAGTGTTACAACACATCTTTTAAGAATTGATATCAGTTAAAAAAAATACGATATTGTCAAACCAGCCCTGATTATTATTATTAATAATAATACATATGGCCATGATTAGGAAAAATTGGTCGGACAGCCGTGGCTCAATACAATTTTCTTTCTACATGTAGTGTATGCTTTTTCTGCATTGGTCATTTGTTGTTGCAATGACTGAAGGCCGTATAGCCTTAGAGAGCTCTGCTCTGGTCATGGTCCAAACCTCAAGCCATTTCCTGAGCTGTAAGACCAAAGGCAAGCTGAAACATAATAAAGAAAAACTGCCCACCCTGATTTGGTTGTGGAAGTCTGATCCTGTGGAAATTGATAGTTTTCACATTCCTGGCTGCCCCGAAATGTTTGGGGAATGCTGATTGAACCAGAGCTCATGCTTTACTGCCTCTTACTCCGACTCTGGACCGATGTCCTCATCTCACTATGTGATTTCCACCATTGTAAGAGAAACCACAAAACTGGTCTCTAATCAGACAGTTTTCAAGAGACCACTTATAATGTGTTGTTGCTTCTTGACAGCGCTCCACTTTCTGACACGCACTGCTGCCATTAGGTTATAAGGAACATTTTTAACCGCAAGTATTTAAAGTGAGCCTCAAATCATTATACTGATAAAGTACTGACACACACTATAATTAGAAGTAGCCTATATGGAGCACAGACAGAGGAAAATCTGTTGTCTGAAGGTGCTGCGGTACATGCTGTTTGCCAGACAGATTTCCATAATTTGGTCACTTTGACAGCTGTAAAGCTGTGTTGTCTGCAAAATGTCTCCAGACTGAAAATGGTTGTTGTTCAATACAGTTGTTTTCAACAGTCTTCTCTGCAGACTTCAATTTTTCAATTGATTTTTTTTTCTTCACTGTTCTTTGAAATGTATAACATATCTAGGTCTGTTGTGGGAAAAAAAAAAACTTTTTTTGTGTGGCCTGCTTTTTACTGCTGCTGCAGTTGTAAAAGTAAAAACAGCATTAAAAGCTAAAAAAAAAAACTAAACTAAAAAGTTCAGATATTTAGTAACAGCAAGACTTTGCAATTTTGCTTCACTGAAAAGTACTCCAGTGTAGTCTGTGTGGCTCATGTCAGTGTTTTTCTGATGCCGACGACCCTTGTTTTTCTTTGATGAAGGTCCTTTGGGGCATTTTTAATGCCAATCCCACTCTTGGTGCTATTGCAACAACAAAAGCCTTCAAGCCCAAATAACTCTATGCTGCTCATTCCTCCCAGATGTTTACAACCACTGAATTAGTTTCCAAGGTTCACTCTTCATTGATGACAGAGCATACATTGACCATCATTGTTTCTGCTTGGCTGTTTCTGTAAATAGCAATGAGAAAAAATAGGAAGGCAACGCTCTTAGAAAATCAACAGCACACATACTAATACTATTCACATACTGTTACTGTGGCCTTTACTGTACATATGCACCTATTTAAATGTATATGAGAAAAAGGAAATTTTGTGAATTGTCTTTTGTGCTGTCTCTGTAAAAGCCTCCTTCCGGGGACAATAAAGTGTATATCAATATCAATCAAAATCAATATTCACTTACTCATCAGATTTATATGTAAACTAATTCAGGAACAGATTCATAAATCATCATTACACATTACAAGAAACACACTGACCAGACGTTAGCTGAACGTAGCACAATTCAGTGTGTTTAAAAAGATTATAGAGTGATTTATATAAATTACATGCTCAATTAAGTCTCATCTAAGCATGGAGTGAGTAAATGAGATGAGCCCTGCTCAATATCACCTCTGGCATGCAGAAAGACTTCCTCGGTCTGCTATGTATACAGCTTACCTGAAGCCAGACATCAGCGGAAAAAAACACCATACAAGGCAATTGTAATGGAGTGTTTGTGTTCCGCTTTAGTACTTGTCAAAAGAGGTAGTTGGAGAGACAGAGAGAAAGATCAGTCATTGTAGTGCAGATTATCCCCCAATGGGAACTAGGGTATTAAGATTATCCTGAGCTTCCCAGTTGTAAAATATGACTTCAGTGGATGTTCATGTCCAATTTTTAACTAGGAAACTAATATTTACTATAATTCCGATTGCATGTGAAAACCGCATTAATGTAGGTGAACCTTCAAATGTAAATGTAAATTCAAAATGAATGTAAGGCATAAACCTTCAAAAACGTGTTAATGTGTGGCTGGGACACTTTATACAGAGGCCTGTTAGTGTTTGATTTACACTGACTCAAACATGCAGTAGGGTGTAAAACTTGCAACTGCAATCGCTCATTACTTGGACTGGGCAAATGTCCATTGTCCATTGACCGTTTATGTGTAAATTGTTTGTATTTACTGTGTAATCGTCGAGTGTGACGATTACTGCCATCTTCAAATATGCATAAGAGACTTTTGTTAACTCACCTATATTTATTGCTTGTTTCATCAAACAACAGAATTAGGAGGGAAATCAAACTGTCAGAAGACAGAAAGTCTTCAGTCATTCTCCCTCTATACTTCTTTTTTTTTTTTTTTTTTTTGATAAATGAGCTCATTTTTGTTTAAGGCCCACTTCCCATTTTTCTACACACGCATATACACACACCACACACTACATTTGAAAACATCACTGTGGGTAATCCACACCTCTTTCTCTGCCTACATGTTCCTGAATTCCGGGTTAGTCTTCGCCTTCACTTCCTAACCTTAATAGAAATGTTTCTTCTGAAAATAAGAAGCCAATTACAGGAGCCCCACTCACTCTTAGCTCACATGTCAATCACCTCGCCCACCCTAGTGGGCTAAAGTAATAACACTAAGCCACACCTGCCCTGTCTTAATTTAGGAAATGGTTAATGCAGGTTTCAAACTGTCTATGTAAACTGCATTGTGGACCACAGAATATTGCGGTCAAGAACTGATAACTTAGACAGGAAGAATCTGGCTGGCTGACATCAAGCACTCAATCATTGCATTTATTCACTATATTCATTCAGTTAGCAGAAGTTTTATTTCAGAGTTGGAACCTGGCTGGTAGGACTGAACGCACATGAGATATGATCTAGCTAGGCTATTGTGTGACAGACCATAGTGCAGCTAATTATGCTAAGTTGTGGGTTGCAACATGGACATGCACTTCCTTTTTCAATGTCATATGAGTGTATCTTAGTGTGTGTTCATGTGAAAAAGGAAGCATATTCTATTTTAGTTTATTTCTCCGTAGAGCTGAGTTGCGTAGCAAACCAAGACACAGCTCATGGTTTCAATACATTTTAATAAGGTTATTTAAGAGACAACTATATGTGACACAATCTTGTTCGGTTAAGAGGCAATAAAAAAACATAATCTTTGAAATACTTCAATGCTCAAAACAGCAGCTAGTCCCCAAGCTGCACATCAAGCTGATGGATGCTAAAGTATGACTGATTAGCCATAAACAGGATTACACATCTAATAGTCTCAATGTAGGATGGCTGTTCAGAGGGCTTTTTAGAAATTACTATGGCTATTAGTCTTCTTTTCTGATTTCCACTTGCCCTTTTAGGCTTGCCTTTAACATAATGATGATTTATTAATACAATTTATGACATTTTCAATTGAAACTGGGGGTAACCTTTTACTGTTTTTATTAAGAATAATGTTTTCATTGAACTTTGAGATAAAAGAGCTTTCCCAAATTTAGGAAAGCTGAAGTTTATTTTTCAAGGACCCTGATCATTCCAGTCTGACCTTGATTGCTTGTATGATTCATTTTAGCATAGATTGTTTTGTAAACCCGTTGAGTTTACCATAAGCCATTGAAGGATTGGGAAGTTCAAAAGAATTCTTGATACAACTGCAAACCTACAAGCAGAATTGGAGAAAACTCTAGCTTATTCCATTCAAAGGGGCGTTTCTTAAAAGTAGCCATGAAAAAAATTAGGTGTCAGAATGAGGATAGAAAATGATTATGTAAAATTAAAACTTTCGTAAATTTAGAGACAAGCTGCGTTGACTCAGGTGGAAAAATATTTTTAAAATGTATGATATGACCCCTTTAAAAAGGGAAGTCTTCTCTTTTCTTATTCTATAAAAGCTGAAAATTTCTCCAAATTAGTGTGGAGAAGTTCAGGTGGGAGAAAAAATAACAAATAAATGAGCTGGAAATTGCTGTTTGTGACTCCAGTCACAAAACGGATCATAAATTGGTTTAATTTTATTGTTGTTGTTGCTTCTGTATGTGTGCGTGTGGTGAAGGCTGAAAATAAGAAAGAATGTGAGGCAGTGCTGTGGTGAGTTTTTGTGACTCTGTGCATCCAGTGTCGCTCTGGTATTTATAGAAGAGGTCAAGACTCTGTTCCGTGATAGCATGGTGTCACTTCTCAAATGACAACTTGAAAAGTTTACTTCAGAACAATACCACATATTCCCCTTTTTATAACTTACCACTTGTTTCACACTAAACAGCATTTCCGATGCTGTGCAACGAGATTGGTTTGCTGTTTTGTCCAGTTATGCTGTCCCATCATGCAGTCACATACATTTTTTTATGCACATCAAGGAATTTATGTGGTAAATGTGTTTCTATCTTAATTTAAACTTTATGCACATTTTCTTATTGGACTTAATTGAGTACACACATGTTTTATTCACATTTTTTAGAATGTATGCCCATCTTGGCGTTTCCATGCAACTTTTTTGATAAACCAAACAAAAAACATAAAAATAGGTTGATGGAAGCATAGCTTATGAAACCTTAGAATACAGCCTTTGTCGGTTTGTGTAGACTGTGTATGTTTGTGACCAAATCATGGTATTCCATATTTTAAAGGGCACATTAGTAGATTAGTAGACAAATTACAAGAGGTAATTTAAAGCCAAGTTCACACTACAGGATTAAGCCCGATTTATGCCCGATTTGCAAATCGTTGAGGTCGCCGACAGGTCAGGGTGTTATCGCGTGCAAATCGCGGGGGATTAGCGGACGATGAACGCTTGCCAATCTGTTAGTATGAAAGAGCCAACAACGCAGCGAAAACGCTCTCAGACGCCTCGACGAGACCAGAAAAATATCTAGCCTGCTAGATATTCAGAGCTGTCGTGCGACTCAACCGCAGTGATGTCATGAGAACAGCCAATCATAGCAACGCATGGGTTGAGGACACCAGGTAAATCTTAGTTTTTCTTTTTTTTTGCTTTTTTTTTTTCTCAGATCAAATCATCGTGCTAACAGTGTGCAGCACAAGATCTGTCTGACGTACATTTTCGTGTGTTGTGTTCTCTTCTTCGCTGGGTATTGGAGCATGTGCTGTTTCGCATCATTTCTGCTTCGTTTTATTGCATGGTTTTTCGTGACAAAACGTGGTTTGTGGACAAGATAGAATCGTTGGGTGACAGAGTTGTTGTCAACTCGTTATTTATTTGATTGTTTTCAGGATTTAGACCGTACCATAGTACTGAAACAGCTCTCAAAAATTATTTGCTCTTATCATTCGATCGTGGTTGTATCTCTATGTAGTGCGTTGTCAACTCGTGTAGTGAGTTACCTCCTGTTGTGGATCAATCACGTTGTGTTGTGTGGTGTGAACAGCTCAACAACTTGAACACTCCTGATTTCACTGAAAGCAAGTCATGTAGTGTGAACCACACAGTTCAGCCCGCCGTTTTAAAATCATGTAGTGTGAACAAGGCATTAGTCACAGTTGTCCCAGAATGTGTCTGTGACGTTTTAGCTTAAAATACCTCACAGATCATTTATAAATGTTGTGAATCCCTATTTCTGACAAGTCCAAAACAGGCTGTTTTTGTGCATTTGCCTTTAAATGCAAATTAGCTGCTGCATGCCTCCCCCTCTCCACACAGTTCCTGCCTCAATTGGCTCAGTTGATTATTATGTGACTTTTGGACATATGTTCAATGTTACAAATGTACTAGTAATATTAATTAGTGACTTAGAAATAGTTCAGAATCTGAAATTGTTCTTTTCTGCTTTGTATTTAACTTGTTTGTTTTTACTGGTTTAAAAGTAAAAGTTGGAGAATGTATTTGTAGCTTGTAACTGCTGATTTGAGAGAATATTGAAGTACACAGGTTGTAGACTTTTACACTGAGGACTAATATGCCAATCAGCCCTCCCTGCTGTTCCCCTGCAAATGCAGCCATCAACACAACATTCCACATCTTTTTTTTTCTGTTTCTCCAGCCTTGGGCTTTAGGCACTGCAGAAAAATCAGAGAATGAGATGTAGCTTTGTGCGGATCAGTTACCTGGGGTTCATGTTAGAGATACATTAATCTGTGATAAATCAATCCGACTCTGTAAAGCCCAATGAGAGTGCACTTATTTTGTGCCGGAAGCAGAGCAGATGTCGACACACTAGACTGGAGGTAATTGGGTTGCGATTATCTGTGACAGCAAAGATCAAGTACCGGGGTTGATGCAGAAGTGGATTGTGGGATAGAGAGACCACTTTGCCTCAGCCTTATAGCCATTACAAGACACTCAATAAATATGGTAAGAAAGTCTCCTTTTAATTTGGTTCCTAATAAAACAGATGCAAGATATACAACCGTTCCAAAGTTTGGAGGCAATAAGATTTCTAAATAAATGAATGATAGTTTTATTAAGAAAGGAGGAATCGCATTGATCAAAAGTGAAGGCAGGTTGCAAAATTTTTTTTTAATAAATGTTTTTGAACAATCTATTCATCAAAGAATCCTGAATGGGACACAGAAATATTAAGCAGCCACTGTTATCAATCTGGGAAATAATAGGAAATGTCTCTTGAGCACCAAATCAGCATTTTAGAATGATTTGTGACACTGAAGACTGGAGCAAAAGCAGGTATTTTAAATTGTAATAATATTTCACAATAATGTAGTTTTGCCTGTATTTTGATCAAATAAAGTCTGATTTGATGAGCATAAGAGAACAGAGAAAAATCGTACCAATCCCAAACTTTTGAATGGTTTGCTTATTGTGTCAAATGAATTAATTAATAACACTCAGTGTGTATAATCTAGTGGTCATGTTTGGTTTGCTTTTTTTCCCTCCTTTATAATTGTCGTGCTAGAAGCCTCTTTTTGTTGATACTGTATATTGGGCTATGGCGAATTCATTGTGGTGGAGTACATTGATTATGAGTTTTGAGGGGGTGACGTGGGGATAAAAACAATGACCATAGTGCAGGCTTGCCTAATATGAGTCCGTAGTGGTTTAACCACTGCCCAGTGCCCACAGTGTTGCAACTGTCTGTCAGATAGCAGTGCATAGGTCTACTGTCTGCTTAAGCACTATATTCAGACATGCATTTCACAGAGTGTATTTAGAGTGAACGTTTTGGAGCTTAGTCATAAGATGTTTTTCAACACATATATAGTCTGAGCCTTGAAAAATTTGACTGCTTAAAGATACTAATGTGTCTGCCGCCAGGGATTATGAAAATATTGTGACAGGTTTTGGATGCAAGCCTTTTTTCATTTACAGTGATGTCATATTTTGGCATTTTTCTGTTCTGTTGCGGTTTAAGTGACATAAAGTGTGTCATCGTGAGAACATTTGTTTGTTTACGAGCTGTTGCACGTGCTGGTAGAGTAAATTGCATGGTTTGAAGATAGCTGGCCCTCTTACACAAATGTGCTATCATGTACACACAATCATGTAAAATGTGTAAAAGCACAAAAAAGAAATGTGAAACCTCTTCATTATAAAAGAATGTATTAATCTCTCATAAAATGTGGACTGATGCATAAAAAGATAAGATGTCAAAAATATATATATTGCTAAGTTTTAAGGGATAGTTCAAGGTATTTTTAAAACATTTTTCAAAATCAAATATATAATGCTTTATCACTTTGCTAATGCTTTATCACAGTGCCTTACGGGTGGGAATCTCTTGGCACCTTTCGATTCGATTACGATCCAGAGGGCTGCGATTCGATGCTAAATCAATCATCTGAATCTTTTTGTGAGTGTGTGTGTGTGACTATAAATACTTTGCTTTAAAAGTACAAAGTAATGACCCATAAAGAATTAACGTACAATAAATTTTATTAACATTACAAAGAACCAACAGGAAAATAAATGTGTGCCTGAACTAGCAGCATAAGTTACTTGTAGTAAATTAATAATATAACAATGACCGAGTGTTATTCCTCCTTTTTCCTCCTGTTTTCTGGGTGGAAACTTGTCATATGGCTTCTCATATTTGTCGTGTTTGCGAAATATTTTAGTTTTATCCTACAAAGCTTACAAATAGTGTGGCTCTTTTCCAGCTCCTGTCCCCCCTCAACTTCGTAGAAGCCAACATATTTATACACGTCAGCTTTTAACGAGGAGGGTGTTTGGGTTTAGCGCTCAGCCATCGCGTCTCTGTTATGTGCACGCCACAGACGGACCGGCCACTGCACTTCCGCTCTTCAGTGTTCTGTCTTTTGCGTTCCGTCAATATTACGTTTTTATGAATGTAGTTTATAAAAGTTTATTTTATTTTTTTTGAAAATCGATTTTTGACATTTGTGAATCGATTCAGAATCGTCCACATCCGCATCGCGATGCATCTAAGAATCGATTTTTTTTATTTATTTTTTTTTTTCCACCTACCCCTACAGTGCCTTGAGTGTTTTTGAAGCATCCACAGATCAAATCACTCCCTGCCTTTATGATACTTAACCATCACGCTTGAGTATGACAGCACAGTGATTGACCTCGACACATTTGAGAGCTTGGATGAAGTGTCCTCCATCTTGTCCTGTGAGCCTCATCCTTGAACTGCATCATTTATCTGGCTCCATTGCCCCGGCAAAATCACCTTTGATGGTTTCTGTGGTTTTGAGGGGCCATTTTAGCAAGCAATGAAACCGTGGTGGTTAAAGTGTATCATCATGGGCTGGTTTCCATAGCCAGCTACTGACAAAAACCTGTCTTAAAACATCTTGTCTTAAATCGTCTGTGCACTCTCTGTTGTACCTTTTTTTTTTATCTCTGTTTATTTAAGTAGATGTGATTAAATCGGTTTGCTTTGATCTCATTTATAGATGTTTGATTCCTAGCACAAATAATCTGATAATCATGATTATAGGGATTATATCTGCAAAAAATGGAATAATTTTGATTTAATCATCTGCCGCAGCATCTGAAGGCTTGGCTTGTGGATAACAGAGGGTTTAATGGAGCTCTTAACGCAAAGACTGGCACAGCAGAGAAGACTGATAAATCCCTCCCAGGCTCCCACATAATGCCCATTCAGCAATCTGTCCCCATTCTTCTGCAGCATTGGCTAGTAATGCTCCAAACAGTATCTTGTTTTTTAGAAAAGAGGAAAAGCAAACAGAAAATTGAGGAGGAGAATGACCATTAAAAAGCTATTCAACACCATCTATGTGTCTCCTGGCAGGATCTAGTGCTGGTCCTTCACACCCGAACAATTTTCTTTTGGAGCATAATGAAGTCTTTGAAAACAACACAATACCGCACATATGCACAAAAATACTTAATTGCACAATTCTGAAATATTCATATATATATATATATATATATTGTTTTAAACAGTGCATTTAATTTTTGATCACCCATAAACTTGTTAACATACGTGCAACAAATGGGGTATTTCCAGAATGATTGAAATGAATTGAAATTTGTATTTAATTTATACGTTTCCAGTTCCTGGAATGTACCTCACATTCTTTATTAAAATTCATATATTGTACTCTTTGCTGCAATATTATGATTGTTAAGTAGGGTATATCAGCTTTTCATTGGTCCTGACTAACTAACTAACATAGTCCTAACCCCAACTATTATTTCCTAGACCATCAAGGAAATTGGGAGTAGATTAAGAAGAATGTTATTATTGAATCAAATATAACCTTACTGATGCTGACTGAGAAATTTGATTGTAGGAATGTTTTTCTAGGACCAAAAAGGATGTTGATCCAGGAATACGTCCTGCTTGGTAAAATCCCAATAAGGAAATAAAGAGGAATATGCCCAGTAAAGAGATTACAGGGTTTTTCCTGGATAGACAATTATGAGGCGGCCGCCTCTGTCAAATTTTGGGCCGCCTCCGCCTCTCGACAAAACTCAAGTCAGGGAATCACATGATCATAGCTGTCAACCCTCCCGTTTTTTCCGGGTTTCTCACGTATTTTATCTCTGTTCACGCTGTCTTCCCATTTTAGTGTTTTCCCGTAAAATATCCCGTATTTTTACCCTCTGATTTTGTGAGACGTACAAGCTCGGACCAATTCGACTTGAAGTCGTTCATACTCGGATGCAGCGCCGTGCGCACAGGCCGGAGACACACTGGCTGCGTGCGTCTCAGCTGCGTGGCGTGACAATTTTGGCGCCAGTGTCTATTGCCTGCGCTTCGGCTAGGTGCTTCCCGTGTGCGTGGTCCCTCCCCTGAGCGACCCCACATGTGTATTTCCTCTGTAAGCCTCTCTGAGCATGTCTTTCCCTTGGCAAGCCACATTGCCACCCCTGGGCCCATATGCATTCCTTCTGGTCATGTGTATTCTCTAAGTCCTTATGAGTTTTTTCCATCATCTCTGTTGTTCCTGAAAAGATGCAGGGAATAAATTTAGTGAGAATAATCTCTTTCAGTAGATATTTATCTCCCAGTTCTTCATACTTTTTCTCACAGACATCAAGGGTCTTTTTGCACATTAACCCAAAAAGCAAAAATATATGTATTTTTAGATATATTTAAAATATAGCATACACAAAAATTATACACACTCACTCACGCATGCATGCATGAATTTTGAAAAATGTATTCCCTTGCCCCTTGAAGTACATTTTGTAATATATTTGGCATTTGAAGATTTTAGCAAAAATATTTTCAATTAGACAAAATATATGTCTGCTTCACTGTTTACAAAATAATTATTTAATTAGAATATATTTAAAATATGGCAAAAAATATGGTATATGGGAGTTATTGTTTCCAGGGTGAAAATTTGTTGTTATAATGCCAAAATAATTGGTTCTGCAGTGGAGTTTAAAGGCTCTATTCATGAGCCATGGAGAGGTAATGGTGTGAAGTTGTCTGTATGATTGCAGCTCCAACCCCTCGTCCTACAGCCTGGCCTCTTGCCCACGGCAGCTCTCTGTTCCCTCGGCACAGCCACGGCTTGTTCATATCAAACTATGAACAAGCTCTGTTTGATATAATCTGAAAAGGCTTTATTCATGCCAGAGGACAAAGAGAAAGGACTGGTCAAGACATGACCTTCCAGGGATTGTCATCCAATCAGAGGACTCTGTGTGCATTCCTTCAGAGGATCTGATCGAGGCAAGACGTCCATGGCCCTGGTGGGACGTTGCACTATTATGCCTCAGTAATTGTCGAGAGAGTTCCAGAAGAATGAATCATAATGTATGACATTTATTCATAATTAAACCCATTATTTTCTGTTTTATACACGATTTAATAGACATTTGTTTCTTGACATTTTCCTCAATTCTATTTTACATAATGTGGAGAAAGAGTTCTACCTTTCATTGAGCCCTCATTAGAATTGCCCCTCTCAGAAAATCAATATATGAAACAGCCAGACATTCAAGAGCTTTAACCCCAAGAGCAGCATGTTGTTTAACTCCTTATAAATGGAGCAAGTTAATTACTGATTACATGGAGCATGTACTTCTGTTAATACAGAGAAGTCAGTTTGTGTCCTTACTACACTCTGACATAAGACAGACCTTACATTTAGGAGATTTGTTGTGGCCTCTAGCTACACTCTTAAAAAAATGGTTCTAAACAGTACCAAATTAGGGTTCTTCGGCTTGTAACAATAGCAGAAACCTTTTAGAAAATGCCATAATGAACCATGCTTTGAAAGTGCTATATAGAACCTTAATGGTGGTATAAATAACCTTTTCAACAATATATTTGCATTAAAATGAGTGTCTTCTTGTACTTCTATTATTAATAGTATTTTTATATATTATTTATTAATATAGTTTTTTCAGTCATCTGCCTGGTCTTATTATATCGTGTTGCCTCTATTTGAGTTTTACATAAAAAACAGCATGTTGTGTCAATTAGGTACATTTATTTTTTACTGACACTGCAGATTGCACATACTAGCAAACATGACAGTGCTCTAACAACAGTTGTTAGCTGTATACATTAATGTAGCAAAGTATGTTGTTGTGGGAAGGAGAAGGCGGGAACTGGAAAACGTGTAACACACTTTAATAATCATAAAATAATTAAAAACAAAATGAAGGTAAAGGGGGCAGCCCCTCACTGACTATGGATGACTGTCGCCACATATAAAAACAAAACATAACATAACATAGGCCTAACATAAATTGTCCAGGCCTGGTCCTCGTCTTTCACCGTCGTCGCTCCTTCTTTTACTCTTCCAAAGCTCCTCCGTGAGAGATATGGGGTGTGGCGTGCACTCATCAGCAATCATGCCACCGGTTCTCTCACAGGCCTCTGCCTTGTCCTGCGTGCAACAATTAATAAATAACATTGACATTGAACATAATATGGATGTAATGAAGACCAGTAAAATATCTTCACAATCCCCTATGATGTCTTTACATCCTTCATTATGTGTATTCTGAGTGTCAGTTTCTCTCTGCAGATGATGAGGTTATGATACGTGACAGCATCTGAAATGCACAATCGAGTTTAGAGTTACATTGTGTCTCTTCCATTTGATTATGTAAAAATAATTACTGTATGTTCATGAAGGCCAAAATTAGAAAAAAAAATGGACCGTATGAGCCTTTTACCATGTTAAAAGGAAAAAGTGATAGGCCTATAAAGTCATGGGATAGTTTTGATGTTTTTTGTGACTGGGCATGTTTAGGCATAAAGTTAGGAAAAAATTGTATCATAAATTCCATATCTCTGTTACTTTGTGGAGAAGAGATGATGAGTATCCTTAGCTGAACAGAGTTACACTTACATGTTCTGTTAAACTAAATTGAAAAAAACATGACTGGTAGGAAACCAGTTACTATAAGTTATAATTTATAGACGTTTTAAGAAAGAAATAATTTACCTGTTGAGAGTATGTTTACAGTCTGTGTATTGTATAGCTGTGCTCCAGAAAATCAGTAATGAGGAGGCTTTGATAGTTACAGATTTGAAAAACAAAAAGGTGGTTAAAGAACCCTAAACTCTAACACAAAGAACCATTTCAGCATAAAAAGGGATGCTATGGTTCTAAATAGAACTGTACTTGTAAAGTACCTTTTAAAGAACAATCTTTAGGCCGTGTGTCCACCAAAGTATTTTTTTCAAGCGACTGGTGTATTTTTCAATTGTTTTCATAGGGAGCGCCACATTTTTTAAACGTCATGAACGTAACGAGACGCTGAGCCTTTTTTCCAAGCTGAAAGGGCTGAGCGCTCATTGTTTTTTACAGGTCGCCGAGAGTTGAAGAATGTTCAACTTTGGATAAAACGCAGTGCTCATCACTGTCATTTTTTAGCCAACCGTCCAATCACAGTGGTGGAGAGGGGTGGGACTAATACTATACTAATACTAATACCAAAAGCCCCCCCCCCCCCCCCCCCCCCCCTGCACCCATAGCTAGGCGTTTTCAGCAGAGCGCCTAGCATTTTCAGCTGGCTAAAACTACTTTGGTGGACACAAGGCCTTAGAGTGTATATAAAATGTAACTGTCTTAGGTGTTGGACTGATTAAACAATGATATTGTTGTGCCAAAGCCAGTGAAATTGACGCTGGTGTGAAATCAGCGGTACTAATATGATGGGGTGCTTGAGGCTTTCTGTTTCCTCACATTTGATATGCAGACCAGTATTTGATCTTGTGGGTGCATGAAATAAGATTGAATTATTCAAATGATATTGACACAGTTCCTGCTGGTCTGTCAATCATTTTGAAAGCCCTAAGGCTGGCTAACTATACGAGCATGCTCTGTTGTTGATATTGGTTTTGCTCCTGATCTGAGACCAGTCTGTGAAATAAGAGTTCTGATCAGGCCAAAATGAATCGGGCTTAGTGCAAAAAGGGCAGTATCTACCCAGAGTATGGGGAAAAAACCTGTGCTGACTCATCACAACCCACATCATATAATTTCCCCATAATTAAATAATCAATTAATGCCTGCTGTTCTATTTCACTGTATTTTGAAATAAATAAATATTATATAAAATGTTTTGGTGTAAATCATGGAAACGTGAGCTTAAATCACACTGGTCTATAAAGTATCTGCATTGGTTTTGAATATCTTTCCACCTTAAGGTGGCATGAGGTAAGTAAATGGTACTGCATTTATATGGTGCTTTCACAGACCCAATGGTCACCAAAGCACTTTACATATTGCCTCACATTCACCCATTCACTCACACATTCATGTGTGGACTAAACAACCATACCGAGACCCAGTTGACAAGGTGTTCTCAGTCCGGTTTCAAACGAACACTGTAACGTTTTTAAAATTCTGTCCAATTAATGGATGACCTTATTTAACGTATCCTTGAAAGGGGGGTTTGACTTGTTGTCAAACAGTGGAGGATTTTTTTTGTTCCTCGACGATTAAAATGTCATCTGGCATTTTGTGAGATCTTTAAATGTTTTATTGTTTATTGTCAGTGTTTTATTGTTCGACAGCTTGAAAAAAATCCTACTGAAAGATCATTATAGTTGTGAACTCTGTTATTCTTTAATATGGAGAATTTTTTTTAGAATTATAGATTTATCGTTATCTTTATAGTTATCATGCTTGGTGTGAATGGGCCTTAAAGGGATACTCCACTTTTTTTTTGGAAATAGGCTCATTTTACAACTCCCCCAGAGTTAAACAGTTGAGTTTTACCGTTTTTTAATCATTCAGATGATTTTCTGAAATTTAGAAGAATATCAGTAACCAGAGAGTTTCTGGTCTCATTGACTACCATAGTATATATTTTTTCCTACTATGGAAGTCAATGAGACCAGAAACTGTCTGGTTACTGATATTCTTCTAAATATCAGAAAATCGGCTGAATGGATTCGAAAACGGTAAAACTCTGGGGGAGTTGTAAAATGAGCCTATTTTCAAAAAAAAAGTGGAGTATCCCTTTAACACCCAGCAGCGTGAGCTTAACTAAACAAAAGCTATAACACACCCTTAGAGCACTCTTTACTATAGAGCATGGGATTACTAATTTCCTTTTTCCATTTGCCATTTTCCATTTCTGTTTTTATTTGGATAAGTTGAAATGACTTGGCTTCTGATATCTCTCGCCTGTGAGGAGGATTAATTTATCCTGCTGTGTGGCCTAATCAAAAGCCAGGCAAAACCGGAACGCTTGCCAAATGAAAAATAAGATATGCGCAATCGAAGGGTTTATTTTTGATAGGGAGGGAAGAGAATTGCTCATCAGACACTGTTAAATGCTTCGTCGGTTCACTTTTGAAGAAATCAGACTTAACATGACTATCTATGGGAGCAGAAGTGTTTAACTGCTCAAGTCTTGATGGTTCCTCGATGTGACAGGATTGAAGTTGCTCTGATGTCTCACCAGGTGTTAGAGAACTGTAAGGGAGTGTAAGCGCTAATCCCGCCTGTGGGGTTTGCACAGATAAATTGGCTCAGATCCAGCTCATTCACGTACTGTCCTGCTCCGCTTTATGAAGAGCTGCCACCTCTCGAATCAGCTTAAACTGTTGACCACTGTGGTATTAATGCAGAGCACCCAGCAGACTTTAATCTCACATAAATTAAACATTCAAATAAAGTTCTCCTCACGGAGTGTGCCTCCAGGTGAGGGCGAATATTAAAATGGAAATTTCACTACAAAATTTTTCAAGAAGAAATTTTAACATTGTCTTTACTGTGATCTTGCAATTTTTTTTGTGTGTGTGCCCTAGTGAAAAATAAATATACCAAAATGTATTTGAAATACAATAATTTAATGCTAAGTATACAACAAATACATTTACATATGATGTACTTAATGGTTAACTAAATTGATATATGAAAAGTCTATAAAAATTAGAACAAATAATTTGGTACTTAGAGCACTTTAGTTATCCGGAAATAGTGCTGAAGTTCAACTAAAGATATACTTAAAGGGTTAGTTCACCCAAAAAATGAAAATTATGTCATTAATGACTCACCCTCATGTCGTTCCAATCCTGTAAGACCTCCGTTCATCTTCGGAAAACAGTTGAAGATATTTAAATTTAGTCCGAGAGCTTTCTGTCCCTCCATTGAAAATGTATGTACGTTATGGTGTCCTTTTCCTGAAAAGAATAAAGACACCATCATGGTAGTACATGTGACACCAGTGGGTTAGTTAGAACGTTTTGAATTATCGAAAATATATTTTGGTCCAAAAATAACAAAAATTACGACTTTATTCAGCATTGTATTCTCTTCTGGTGCTGTTGTCAATCCGCGTTCAGTGACGCTGCAGACGTAAGATATTATTTTATCACAGGAGGTTGCTTTATGGTCTGTTTGGGGGAAAATAGTCCTAATTCATGTGTGCGTCCCCTAATGCTGCTGCTGTCCCCTGACTCTGCTCAATTCATGGTGCTCATGAATGGTCAGGAGACTCATCTGAACTGAAACATATTGCCACTAATTCATATTTCTTCATTAAGATTTCTAAGTATTTTAATTGTCTAATTCCATCTCTTGTCTTTTCACAAGAAGTTGCCAGGTATGGTTTGTTTTGAGGGAATAGTTCTGCTCTCCCAGTACTAAACTAATGCTACTGCTGTCCTCTGCTATTTCATGGTGCTCATGAAAGGTCCGAGGACTCCCTGAACAGAGCCAGACCACCAAATTTTCATGATCAACTTTAATTGCAATTTATTCAATATTATTTCCTAATAATTTTTATTGTCTTGTGTGTTCTTGACTTAATGGACCTGACAGAATTTGAGCGTCAGCATCAGTTCTGGCAGGCCAAGTAGTCATGATGCTGCTAACGCAATCGGCCAACAACACGGTCTCATCAGTGATTTGCTTAGCTGAGCTGCATCAGCGCCACTGCTGTTCATCTCCCCTCGCTGCTAATGACTACGCTCAAATCAGGACGCCCTATTTAAGCAGATTCAGTTCGCTCCTAACTGCTTGCTGCTCGCTCTCTGCAAACCACCACCTCCTCCTCAGCTCCTCGTCGTGTATAACGTGGTATTTGCTTTTCTGTCATCGTTGCTGCTCTATTCATATGAGGGAATAGTTCTGCTCTCCCAATACTAAACTGTGAGCGTTCTCTAATGCTGCTGCTCTCTGACTCTCTGCTATTTCATGGTGCTCATGAAAGGTCAGAGGACTCCCTAAACAGAGCCATACCGGCACATTTTAATTATCAACTTCAAATGCAATTAGTTTAATACAATTTCCTTATCATTTTTATTGTCTTATGTGCTCTTGAATTAATGGACCTGACAGAGTTACGTTTATCAATCGATTTTATACTCTTACTAATCACTTATCACTTCCTTTCTGTAATTTCCTTCTTTTTGGTCTTTCTTCTTGGTGTCTCCTCTGTGTTCACTCGCACCAGCTCTGTTCGGTAGGCTTAAGGGGATATTAACAGTCTCCAGCTCTGCTCCAAGCACAGTGTAGCTTTGTTCAGTCAGCCCTCCCACTGGCCTCCAATCAGATTTTTCACTGTGTAAACAGGCATTTTAAAATCTTATAGTATTTATCAGGATTGGGCTGGACTGGACTGGAATCCCTCACTTCAAATTACCTGGCATGCGTTTCTGCCGGTTAATATTTTTCCCTACTGTTGGACAAACAACCTTTGGTTCTTGGTTGTGGTTCAGAAGATTGGGCTAGTTGCTTCAGATCTGATGTTTAAAAGAGATAAAAGCTTCTTTCTTTGCATGAGAGGTAAAAGAGCATCCATTGTCAACACATCTCTTCAAAGAGAAACCATATGAATCAACTGTTTTGGTGCAGTGTTATGTTACTTTCAATGTTTTTCTTCTCCTGCTCCTTCTCCTTTTCATTTTCCTTCTTCTACTCCTAATCCTACTCCTTCTCCAACTCCTTCTTAGCCGAAATAAAAAATAAAAAAAAAACATCCAATTTGGGTCCTGTATTCTGTCACATTGGTTGTTATAGACATGCACAACAAAGGATATTGCTGGAGAATAACATAACAACAAACCACATTAAACACTGACAATACCGGACAAAGACCTGAACAAAACACAGGGCTTAACCCCTGAGGTCGAGTAACGCGCCACCGTGTTATGCTGTTTTTTTCCTCATAGCTGCAACATAGACTTAAAATACGCCGTCATTAATGGTCATATATAAATAAAATCAATACATGATTATAAACTATAGAGGGTCTTCTATTTTTGTGGACACTCTTATTAACGTCAAAACCTTGTGTTTTTGTTAAAATAACAAAAAAAAGGTGCGTTTTCAGCTCACTCTGTCTCCGCAAAAATCTTTCTGAAACGCGTCCGAAAAATGAACTGTAACCCAGTAAATACTTGTCACAGAGACACGAAAGATTTCTCTTTATAAAGCTGAAATTCTCTTCTTTTAAATGAAATAATTTATTTTAAAAAGCAACTATTCTCAGTTGATGTAATCTGTATGAAAAGAGAGAGATGTCAGTCTTTTTCTTTTCACCTAATCATAGCGTATGACGTGTTAACGTGACCATGCCATTGCTCCCATCTTCAGTGTCACATGATCCCTCAGAAATCATTCTAATATGTTAAAGCTGCATTCCATTACTTTTTTGGGTTTAAAAGTATCCAAAATCATTTTTTGAGCAAGTACATAACCAGCCAGTGTTCAAAAATATGCTTGCCTTAGCAGTGAACCAGTGAACACTGGAGATTCATCCATTGTAAAATGCAAAAGACTTCGGAGCTACAGAAAAAAAGAGACTGCAACTGGCCCAGTTGAAAACAAGGATAAATATTGGAATGGCATTAAATGTAGTCATGCAATACTGATGTTTACATTTAAC
Source organism: Cyprinella venusta (assembly GCA_038021265.1). Taxonomy (NCBI): domain Eukaryota; kingdom Metazoa; phylum Chordata; class Actinopteri; order Cypriniformes; family Leuciscidae; genus Cyprinella; species Cyprinella venusta. Next base: position 33,757,877 of record CM075865.1, on the reverse strand, counting down.
AATTTAAGAACAAAGTATAATTTCCACAGTTTGATGTGATATAAGCAATTATTAGATTTAATCAGCACAATTTACTGCAATGTTTTTTTTCTCCTTAGTTGGTCAGAACAAAACTGGATGTTACTTACTTGTTCAGATGAAATTTCCTGGTGAAAATTCATATATTGGTCATACTTCCAAAAAGTAGAATCTGTGATTCCGAATGACAATATCCATTCCACACCGGCGCGGCGACTGACAGCCGCACATTCTCTTCAAAACATTTGATTCATCTGCGCTGTACCATGTGTAATTTGATAATTGCAGAATAACTGCAATTTCAGATTTCTTTTCACACACAAAATAGTCTAACTCACCACAAACTTTTGAAATGTAGTGTACATTGATTACACTGTTAGCCACTTTGAATAAAAATGTAGATTTATGAAAATAACAACAAATGTAGAGGCTACCATTAAAACATACTGAGTAAGGCTTAAAAGGTTTTTCCTACATGGCATGCCTGACAAGGATGGACTCTCGTGTTCCTCAGCTGAACATGACAGTCTGCTTTAGCACCATTGAAGTGTAGCAGGTCAAGAGCTTTCAGAAGGTTGTTAAACTGCTCTGAAAACCTTTGGGTCTGACCATATAATTCTGAGATCCGCATAACTCACTGCCGCAATAAAACTGGGTTATACATTAGCGGTTCCAAACCGCCCAGGCCTCAAACCGCTCTGCCCTTAAATAGTCCGGAAGGAAGTTGGCAATTACTAAAGCAGTGACTGACAGATTTCCCTAGATAGTGTGCATTAATGCCAGCTACTAACTAACTGGGCCTTGCACAAATGAATTTCATTAAAACAGCACAGACCTAAATAACCCGACATGAGTGTTGCTATACACAATAATATAATCACAAAAGTGTGAGCATATCAGCATTTACAAATAATGTCACTGCTAGTGGGTATAAACCATGCTGTGCCATCAGCATTTCCACAAATTGCTAAAACGATTAATTAATTAATCTTGACAAGTGCATAGGCTGCATGATTTACTAAAGGTTGTAAATTTGCTTCCACAGCATATCCAATGCTTGTCTTTTGTGTGAGATTGTTGCCCTGGTAATTATACTGTAATAGACTTTCAGTTTAATCTCAGTGGGGTAGTTGTGATCTGAGGTGTTGTTGCCATGGAAACCTCACCATACTTACACCCTCAGCGCAAAGTCAGCTAGTGTATTCTCGAGTTTTTTAGAGCTTAACGTTTGCGACAAGTTGTTCTGGATTATTTGATTCTGCATTTTTTTTTTAATGTTTTCTTTTGTGGATCAGTAGGAACATCTCATTTATGTTGCTTTTAACCCCTTAAGCCCTGGGGGCATTTTTAGAGTTGTTATTTCAACTAAAGACTCATAACTCAAAACTATAGCAAGGAGATTCATAAGGTAGGTATTTTTTTGATAGAACACTTTTTAAATTTTTAGATAATACACATTATAACTCCCCCAGAGTTAAACAGTTGGCTTTACTATGGAAGTCAATGGGACCAGAAACTGTCTGTATTAGGTTTAAATGAAAGCCACAAAAACATACAAATATATTTTCCAAATATCTGCTTCTCTTACCTCCCTAAAAATGGTTTAGTCCGATCTAAACTATTTATTAATTATTCAGTCATAACATCAGATGAACCCAATCAAATTTGAAGTCCCACCCCAGCTCGTGAACAGAACCAATCAGAGTTGAGGCGGCAGCTGCCTGAAGTTAACAATGAACTTGGTGGAAGAGTAGGAGACTGACTGACTGACTGAAAAATGTTGGGGAAAAGAAAACATAAATCAGGGTACCAGAAACGCCATGAAAAGACGGAGAGGGAGACCATGAGAGTTGTTGTATCCCAGTCGATCAAGATGTTCTTAAAGACGGGTTGTATTGTTATTTCGCTGGAAATAAGAAAACTACCATCTACACTACAGCCTGCCGAGTACTGACACTGCGCACCACAGACTGCACATCACAATCTACCAAATGATTATGTGGTCAAAATTCCTGTCTTTTTACACTGTTGTAAAATAGAGTTAATATTGATTGACACAAGTCACGACTCCTGACCTGCCGGCTGAAGGTGTATTTATTACATCAAGAAAACACGAATAGGCCTACAACGCACTGCACTTGGATGAATAAATGTATTAGCTTTATTTAATAATATTACCAGGTCCATATTATTTTTATTTAAAAAAAGACAATAAATAATTTTATTCTTTTTAATTTGACTCGAATTCTTGTCAATTTCTACATAAAAACATTATTCACAACATTATTTTACTGTTACTTTTATAAATTGGTTTTATTATTATTTAACAAGTTCTTGCTTTTTGTTAGTTAGTTTTTGACATATTGACAGAGAGAATATTGACATATTTAAACATTTACTTAATGTATAGTACTTAATTCTGCAAATTAAGCTGGCATAGGAGAATATACTATTTTAAGCATTTAGCACTATTTTAAATGGTTACATCCATCATTAATCATCCATATAATAAAGGCTATATTATGCTCTAACATGTGATTGAAGAGCAAGATAACATACCTGCCCAGAGCTAGAGCTTTCTCTCTCTCTCTCTCTCTCTCTCTCTCTCTCTCTCTCTCTCTCTCTCTCTCTCTCTCTCTCTCTCTCTCTCTCTCTCTCTCTCTCTCTCTCTCTCTGTACTCTTCATAGACGGTGGATGGGATACAATCATTGCTCAGTTCTCTCTAGACGTGACTGTGAGGCCAAACATTAAAGTTATTGACTTGTGCAGTGGAGGATCATGGTGTCAGCTTATTGCTCAAACAGATCGACTGAAAGGTCTTTATGATGCTCTTCCTTAGCACAGTGAATGATGCTTGCTAAATCACACACGAGGGTTTCGTTCTTAAAGCATGTCCATGTTCAAGTTTGTTTTTACGAATGACTGCATTTGTGTGTTTCAGCAAACAATGGAAACCTGGTGTGATGAGGCAAGATTTGAGACATGTCGTGTGTGTGTGTGGGGGGGTTTGTGTGTAGGTGAGACTATAGTGAGTCAGACTTAAAGGTATATTCCATTAAGAAATGCAAATTCCCAGATCTTCCTTTCTTTCTTCTGTGGAACACAAACAAATATTAGTTCTCAAAGTTGACACTTCAAAAACTATTTTTAGTTTTATTTATTATTTAATTATTTTAATTGTTTATATATTCTGTATCCTATTGAAACAAGTGGAATACCGATTTAATTTGAGTGGTCGGGTTCAACTGACATCTCAGGGTTTTTTTCTCAGGTACCATGAGCTCAGCATATCAGTCAGAGTAAGTAGCCTCACTACTCTGTGCATAGGAGAGTATTGCGAGTGTGTGTGTGTGTGTGCGTACGTGTGTTCGTGTGAAAAAAATAAATGCAGAAATCTCATAGATTTCTCAAGCCTCTCCCAGAAGAAATCATCCTTCTGCGTTTCTCATTTGCTCTTCAAAAGACTGAAGTGTGTAATCAGAAGTTTTCTCATTTCTGCAGTTTCTCTTCCTTTTCATTCTAAGCACTCTGATATTATTACACTAATTTCTCTTGTAGAGCATATTTACCCCAATCTGTTTCTCTGCCAAGTAGTTCAAGGAAATTTCATTAGACGCAGAACCACTAATGACCTGTGTGTAATAATTGTTTTATGTAACCCAGGGCAGGAAAGAAACTGAAACAACCATGGTTTATCCTACCTGCTGCTAAATCCATTGCAAATGAAATGTATTTAAGTAGTACCTGTTGTTGGCAAACCTTGGTCATTTTATATTATTTATGACTGAATAATACTATAATTGTTTTTGATGCATATTAATGTATGATTACACCTCTACAGTAGTTTACAGCATTATCTCAAATACTGTACATGTTGCTTCAGTTTTATGGTGTGGTTCTGTTAACATGTGATGGATGGGAAAGAGCAGCGATTCTGGCAGTTCAGAGAAAACCTGGTGTTTGAGGGACAGAGGTTTTTAACCTCTTTATGTCTGGCTTTTGAAGGATTCTTTACTGTCCTGTAAGAACAATTGGTCTGTCATTTTGTGCCTCTATTACTGTAACTCCAAATATGTTTGTATTTACTTTTCTGGCAGTTCAGGCTCGTGCATCTGCAAGATGGGAGTGCATGGGGACAAGTGTGACGACTGCCGCCCAGGCTTCTCGAACTTCAGCAGCACGGGGTGCCAACCTTGTCAATGCAATAATCATAGCAGCTACTGCCACCCACAGTCAGGTGAGTAACCCACATGCACACAACATAAGTAGTAAAAGAACCTAGCTGAACCTCAGTCTCTAGAAAATTCATGTTAACTATCTAATTAGACATTTAGATGGTGCTTTCATCCAAGTATATTTATTATTACAGCAAGAAACCCCCAAACTCCTGGAGCAAATTGAGATTTAAGTGCAAGAGATTAATTGTAATAGTTCATAGATCGTCTCTTGCCGGGTTTGAACTAGTACAATGTATTGGCTAATCAATGGTATCAGCTGATTTAATCTTTGTAGTATCAGAAATACTAGTTAACCTACAATTTTCTTTTTCTTGACATTTTTGTGACTTTTTCTCATTTAGTATCATGAACATGCATGTATAGTGAAATATAAATCATGACAATCATGATACTCTGATGTGTTTTGAAATGTGCACACGGTTTTGATATTCGTCAGTCAATTTCACCCAGATATGTTTACGTTTAAGGGCAACTTTTCAGATTTTTGTGACTTTTCCACTTTTAGGGTAACAAACATGAATGCAATGTGAGGATACACTGATGTGTTGTGCAATGTGCATATATATTTTATATAAACTATGTATTATATGGAAAAAATCATATCAGACTTTAAAACTACAAGAAAATCACAGCCGTAAACCTCAACAAGTTTTAATTTTAAAACTTTAATTTTTCAATTTTACTTAAAAAATGAACTATCAGTAAGATTTTATTTGGGCACAGTACCAAAATTTTCCACTAGATGACATCTAGGCTCTTTTATGATTTGAGTGATGTGAAAACACACATCCTATTTAGAAGTAGCTCTAACACACACATAAAAACATACAGAGGGATCTGTACGTTATAGTTCAGCGATGCATCACAAATGGAGAATCTATTGCTATCTATCTATCAATTGCGCTGTCATTTTTATCGAATATTAGTCGCCAAATATGGAAAGGTTTAAACTAAGATATTATTGTAAAATAAAATGTAATGGCAAATGTCCCAAAGGTAACAGTTTAAAAAAATAGCGGTTAAAGCATTTTTATAAATCATAAGTTCTATTTATTTAAAAAAAAATTTTTGATGTGTGAAAAACATTAATATTACAAGTTTACTGTTTTTTACCTCCTTGTTTTTCATAGTGTGATTTATGGGAATTGTATTGAATCCTCAAAAAAATACAAAACTGGTGTGCATATCCCAAACACCCAAATTGGGCTCAGGTGCAGGACAACTGAGTGAAGTAAACAAAATAAAGAAGTGTGAAGTCCGCACAATGAAAAGTACTGCTCCAAAAATGTATTAAAAAGCAACGTTTCGACCCTCAGATCTTCATCAGGCACAATATACATGTAGTATGAAGTCAACTTTAAATAGATACAGATAATTGCCTTTAATTAGGCACACACAATATCACAAGTAGATCACAGATGATTACCTTAATTAGGCACACACAAAGGGTCACATGGCAAATGCAAGTCATGTGACAATTACAATTCATGTCATAAAAAATAAATAAATAAAAATAATAATTGTGTCATAAATCTTTCTCTGTCTGAGATAATTGCTCACTTAGCACTGCATTGGTCCCAAAATGTATTTGGATTTTGATGCCGCAATTAAAAATGTTTTTTTTATTTGCGCTTTCTCTCATGCTCAGAGAGGGAAATCATAACGCTTATCACTTACAACAGTTTTGGTCACTTTTTCAGCAATTAGAGATTTCTGCAATTATTATGCACTCACATTTCCTCTGTGAATTATGCAATAACTTGTTGGGGAAGTGTTCTGTTTTTCATTTCACTTTTGAATTCAACATTTCAAATCAATATAATGAAAGCAGTTCAAATCACTCAAACTTAAGTGTTAACTTCAATGTTATTGGTACACACAAAAAGATCTTATTCAAATTGTAACGCATTTCTTTGTTTTCACAACCCCCACCCCACCGTTAGCATTTTGTCGTTAGATTTGCACGTGCTCTTGCAGGGTCTAAGGAAGTTCCTTGTTTTCATGCACACTCCCTAGAAATGCGTTTGCTCAATCTCTCCATTTCTTTTTTTCCCTTCGTCTTCTAACTTCAGGTTTGTTATGTCTACCTTGTTTTGTTTCGTTGAACTCTGTTCCCCTCTCGTCCACCTCACTGGACCAAAGTCCTGTCAGTTACAGCTGTGGGTCTGTTTACTCAACCCTCTCTCCCTCCCCCTGTTCTCTCAGGCATCTGTGTGAACTGCCAAGGCAACACCGAAGGACCCAGTTGCGAGAACTGCAGGTATAATTTCTACAGAAGACCCAGGTTTCTTGTCACGGACCCCTGCATCCCGTGCCCCTGCTCCAGCGTCACCTCCACAGGCAGCTGTAAGCTTGGTGAGTCGTCCTCACACACGTCATGCTAGCGTAGCCCACATTAGCGTAGCCTGCTAACTTTATTATTGAGCTCCTATTGGCCACAGCTGTAGGAAATTCTGAGGAGATCTCCTCATCTGGGAAATGTGGAGTACCCCTCTCATCTGTTTTGGATTATGTGTCTTGCATCATTCTGGCCAACCGCCTACTGCCTGAATTTCCGGGTGGGTGGACTGAGACTTTTAAGAGAAGATAGATTTATTTTAAGTGAAAGTGAAACTGGACACTTTTTTCTCTCTTCTCTGGGCCTCCACTCTGAACAAAACCCTCACAGGATGTGTTTGTGAAATATACTGTAAAGGCGAGAAAGAAGGGTGGTGTTTCTTGTGTCTTATTCAGACAGTGTTTTGGTGAGTCCCACAGTGCTCCATCTCTGTAGGCTGATTTTATTCGCCATATGTTTGTGATGAATTGCGTGATATTGTTTTGCTGATCTGTGGATGGGTTTCTACGTTTGCTGACAGCAGCAATGTTCTTGTAGCCGTGCAAGCTGATTTAAGGTAGGATACCACACAGACCAGCAAAAGGGCAGGTGTGTGTTCAGTGTTGACAAATATAACCACACAGTGCAGCTGCTGTTTTGAGTAGTAGAAGAGTAACCTTATGATATCCACTAGAAGAATTACTCACACTCAGTATACACTCAGTAACTTTACCCTCATTAAGAAAATATATATATTTGAACATATTTTAAAATGTAATTTATTCCTGTTATGGCAAAGCTGAATTTTTTAGCAGTAATTACTCAAGTCTTTAGATGAAGACTGGAGTAATGACTGCTAAAAATTCAGATCCTTAAGAAATGATCCTACATGATCCTTTAGAAATAATATTAAAGGGACATTGAACCCAAAATTTTCCCATAATTTACTCACTCTCAATCCATCTTAGGTGTATATGACTTTCTTCTTTCTGCCAAACACAATTAAAACATATCAGTGAATGGTACCTTGTTTTTGTTTTGAAGCCCAAAAAAGCGCATCCATCCATCCATCCATCATGTAAGCAATCCATATGGCTCCAGGGAGTGTAATAAAGGCCATCTGAAGCCAATCGATGTGTTTTTGTGAGAAATAACGCCCAGCTTCTTGTGACGGCTGTACGTAAGTCAATTTCCAGCGGAAGAGTGACCTCTGACCCGACGCATGATGTATTGATGAACATGGAAGTGCAGAGCATAGAGCAAAATAAAACACCACGAATTAGAAGTCTAAAACAACATTTTTTTAAAGAGAAATGTTTATGGATTTCGATATTAGAGAAGCTTGAGTCTGTTGCCCAGCCCCATTTGTTTAAACTGCAAGAGTTGTCTACTCTCACCTAAGCTTACGCTACTCCTACAGCTTTTGTCATACGTGGGGTCAGAGATCACTCTTCTGCCAGAACTCGACTTGCGTGCGGCCGTTACTGGAAGCCAGTGATTTAAAAATAAACACTAGCACCATTCGCTCCCATTATAAAGCTTGGAAGAGCTAGGATTGTGTTTGGCTGAAAGAAGAAAGTCCCATACACCTTGTATGGCTTGAGTGTGAGTAAATCATGGGATAATTGACATTTTAGGGTGAACTAATCCTTTAATATGCTTATTTAGTGCACAAGATACATTTCTTATTATAAAACCGTTGTGCTGTTTTTGTGGAAACCGTCATACTTTTTTTCAGGATTATTTGATGAATAATTAATTAACAAGAATGGCATTTTTTATATTAAATTACATTTTTAATTTTTATTATATTTTTATTTTGTATAATTGTTTTTTTTAAATGTTTCTATAATATTATTATTTTTGGTATTATATCTTATATTAATTATAAAAAATGCATAAGTCTGTACTGTCACTTGATCAGCATTGCTGAATTAAAGTATTAATTTCTTAAAAAAAAAAAATCTTACTGATGTCACACAAAGAGTAGTTTTGAATTTTAGGAAATTATGGTGTACAGATTCATATTTGCATAAATACCATTGATCGTATTCCATTAAAAAGAAAGTACACCTATGTACACTTTTGTCTTAGTTGGTGTGTAATTAGTATTGCAACCATATTTACATTGTACCACTCTTTCATAGTTTCTGAGTAACTTTATTGTACTTTTACAGACACATACATTTTTCTTCTTTATATAGGCTTTCTTAAGTTATGCACTAGAAAATGCATATGTATTTTATAATTGTCATTTCCCAGTTATATCTATGCAAATGAGGCACATGAGTATAACTCGAGGCACATCCATATAATAGAGGCTATATTATGCTCTTTTCTGTTTCTCTCTCTCTCTCTCTCTCTCTCTCTCTCTCTCTCTCTCTCTCTCTCTCTCTCTCTCTCTCTCGCTCTCTCTCTCTCTCTCTTTCTATTTTCAATTTTTCCGCTGTTGATTTGGAGCAACTGATGAACAGAATTTTGCGATTATACATAGTCTGCCAAAACTTTTCTAATGGATAATTAACGTGGATTAAATCCTGATTTGAAAAGTATGGCTTTGTGTCATAGTATTTAATAAGAAATGTGTATGTGGAAGAATGAAGGGAGTGTTCTTCATCATGCCTGCATCCAAAAAGCCGCCCATACTTAAAAGGAACTACAGGTTTTGAGGATTAGTGATTATGGTAATGGAATGCTAATAACCAGCACAGTCAGGACAGCAGCTGATTAGCAGACAGACCTTATTTTCTTCTGCCTGATGAGGTAGAGGGGAGCACACCAGTGTTAAATGAATTCCCCGTTTATCCATCAACGCCACACTTTTATTAACAAAGCTCCCTGCAGAGCTGAATGTATTGTCTGCCGGTCTCTAGATTACACCTCAGATCCACTGGACATCTCTATAGAGCTTAATGGGAAATTGTTTTACTGGGACCTAAACAATGGAAATATACTCTAATTTCACCAACAGCACCAACAGAAGGATGGAAGTGATTAATTCACACATGTGCTGCTGTAAAGGTCACTACACACAAGAAAAGAGCAGAGCACATGGCTTAGATCATTAGTTTACATCCTGCACTGCACCATGGGCGGCTTTATCTCTGCCGCTGTGATTTGAAGGTGGTTCAAGGTTTAGAATCCAGAAATACACAGAAATACTGATGTAGCTCTAGGCATAGTCCTGCACTCAGGTGGGTACCTGCAGGTACCTTACTGGTGAACTGCTAATATTTGATTAACATTTGATGTAACGGGTGAATAATATTTACGTGGTCATTTGAGGTGCGGGTTGGGAATCAATAGGCATGTGCTGGCTGTGGTTCCAATAGCTAAGACTATTTCGATTCATTTCAGAACCCACTGATTGGCAGCTGCTTTCAAACAGTTTTGTACTTATTTATATTTCTCGCTCTGTAGTCTAATAAACGTCAAAGGTTTCTAATTAGAACGTGTTTTTTGCAACGTTGAGCACAGGGTTTGTTCGCTGCAACTGAAGTGATTCACAGCTTAAGTCATTAAGGGGGCACTCTTTACTCAATTTCTGTGTATAATCTATTCGCAATTCATATAAAAGTTTTATTTTTCATGCTGCCAACAGCAGCAACTGCCACATAATCTGCTAAAATATTCCCAATATTATAGTATAGTAAAGGCTTCTTTTAATTTATTGGCTTTTAAGTGTCTGTATTAAGGATGCACCAAAAACTGAAATGATTTTTGAATTATTATTTTTTTTTTTACAAATAAAGTAATAAAAAAATTAAGTAGTTTATTCTGGTAGACATGTAACAATTAGGCCGAAATGTAAAATAACTATAGTGTTGAGTTGACTGTTGATCTTTGTTAAAGTTGAGATTCACTTTTTTAACTTTAGTTAGTGTGTAATGTTGCTGTTTGAGCATAAACAACATCTTTAAAGTTACAACGCTCAAAGTTCAAAGCAAAGGAATATATTTGCTTTTAAAGAAATCATTTTTTAAGGACTACAACAAACGTAGTGGCTGGTAGGGGTTACATGACATTCCTCCTGGGTTGGCGACATCACTAACCCTAAAATTGACATAAACCCCGCCCCCGGGAACGTAGTCCATGTTGAGAAGAGGAAGAGTTGTAATAGAGCACATTTGTCAGTCTACTCAAGCTGTCGCATCCATCTTTTCACATGCAATACAGTCTATAGCACAAATGCAATAGCATGTCACTCTGTAAGCATCTTACTACAGTTCCCTCATGAGCGATTTATAGATTATCATGACAGTATATGCTAATCAGTGACTTGAAGATCAGCTACATAAATTCATCAACTAACCATTTAGAAACATCCCGTTGCATTCTACATGTTGCTCTTGAAGCTCTGCCCTCTGTGTCTGGAGCAGCAGTTCATTTGCATTTACAGGGACACACACGAAATGGCACGTTTTTACTGACAACTTTAACATGCACAAAATTATCTGTGGGGTATTTTGAGCTAAAACTTCACATATTTTAAAAAAAGGGGCGTTAGACTACTCCTTTAACATGAATGACAGCCAATATTTGTTGGTTGCTGTCACTTTAAGACTGAATACACAGAATACACATTCTTCCTCAGCTCTTTACATTTCCTTAAAACATGTGTTTAAGAGAATACTTAGTGATATTGACATAATTTTGTGTGTATGTGTCCGTTCAAGCTAAATAAGAAACTGGTACTGTATGTAATTCCTGAGTACCAATGCCATAAACCAAATAAAGGATAAACCTTTTAACCTGTCTTGGCGAGCCTTTTACAGCTCTTTAAAGATTTAAGTGTTGTGGATCAATGCCAGTATGGTTCCTTATCAAGTTCCCTTAGCATAAATGTCATTAGCACTACATATTTTAGCTCTGAGGTGGTGTGATATCACAGTTTCTAAGATCAGATTTAAAGTGACACATGAAACCAAACAACCTAATATTCAGTATTAGTGAGAGAGATGAAACAACATACAGCTCAAAACACAACTCCTGTTTGATTTATGTAGTCAAGCTTTAGTCACCGTCCGGCCTGTGCTCAGGGACTCTTTTTCTCTCTTCCTCTCATTGTGTCCATGGTCATCTACAGTCTGGATGCATCCCTCAGCACTCACAGCCAGAAGCTATTTGCTTAGATCTCATCACAGCTAACACTGATGTTGAGTGTTTAGTGTGATCATTTTCTTTGCTCTAGCCTTTATTCATACTATTTTTAGGCTTTTCATTCACCCCAGTGGAAAGCATAGTTACAATGTCTGAATTGAATTGTTCCCTGGCCCCTATTAGGAATGTACGAATTATCGACCACATATCGATATCGGATGATAAATGGCCTTTTTTAAGTTTCTAGAAGAAGAAAATTCTGTGCCCTTGTAAGTTGTAATATGTTTATTTTGGGTATATAAATATATTAGGGGTCTAACGATACACGTATTCGTATTGAACCGTTCGGTACGAAGCTTTCGGTTCGGTTTTCGGTACGCATTTTTGTACCGAACGGTTCGTTGGACCATTTTTCCTGCCGACCAAAACTAGTGATTTGACAGATTCTGTTGCACATTGTTAAATAAAAACTCATGATGTCTCCAAAAACACACACACAGGATTTGTTGGAGAATGAGACCCAAGTTAAACTCTCACATCTTCCATTATAAATTCTAGTCGCTTATTGTTTGATGAACTTGGTGGATGAGTTTTTAAAATATGAAATTATTAAACTCTCTTTTGACAGCTTAGGGATCTTGCAAGTCTTCATCTTTCAATACATATTAATATGTACAAAGTACATTTTTAACCATATTCATTAGGTCGTTCTCACTAGGTTTCTTTTACAGAAGGTTTCATAAATATTTAAATGCCATTGTCATTGTCTTTTCCAAACCAGCTGTCAGTCATTATTTGTAAGGTTTCAAAGACCTTATATGATCTGTCTGGTGTTTGGAGGGGCTTTATAAGGTAGATGCAGCAGAACATTAAATGAACAATTATTCTATCAATTATTGATGTATGTCAGTTAAAAAGAAACACATCTATTCATCATGGCTCTCTAAACATATTCTTGAATATCTAAAAAAAATAGCTATTAATGTTTTATATATTTTGTTGAATGTACTGTTTGTAGGTTTTAGGTTTTTCAGCAAAAACACATTTTAAATAAATTTATTTTAAATAAATGCTGTTCTTTTGAACTTTCTATTCATCCACGAATCCTGAAAAAAAAAATAATTATGGTTCACACAAAAATATTAAGCAACACAAAGTTTTCAACATTAATAATAATAAGAAATGTTACTTGAGCAGTAAACCATCATATTAGACTGGTTTCTGAAGGATCATGTGACCCTGAAGAGTGATGATGAAAATTCAGTTTTAATCAAAGAAATAAATTACATTTAAAAATATATTCAAATAGTCACCAGTTATTTTAAATTGTAATAATATTTCACAATATTACTGTTTTATGTTACTGTATTTTTGATCAAATAAATGCAGCCTTGGTGAGCATGAGAAACCTTTCAAAAATCTTATTGACCACAAACTTTTAAATGTGTAAGTATGTTATATTTATTTGTTGCAAGCATTTTACATCATCCAAGACTATTTCCCAGCTACTGTAAACATCTCACTTATTTTAATTAAAAGATGTACAGTCGCTGCATAATTTAGGTGGCATTTGCAGTTTAGATTTGAATTCAATCATTCCCAACTGAAAGTTCCTCAGCAAATTATAATTTTTTCTTTGATTTACAAGTGGCACAGATTTTAGCTCTCCTTTCTGGTGCTGATTTCCTTAGTGAAATGCATGTTTGATTTCCATATGCTGGCTGAATTTGCATTGGAAATGACCTAGCACTGGTTGGCTTGTTATCTGCCACACAGTGTCAGTTGCGATAATTTTGATGAAGTCGCCAGCTTTGTTCCACCAGAGCTTCAGCTTTGATTCGGCAGTTTGTGAAAAAGTTTGTTATTTGTCACTGCTGTTTTCTTTCTGTCCGCACCTTATGATAGACAGATGATGAGAGAGTGAATCATACACTGTGAGCTATTAAAATAAGAAGATATTTTAAACATGAAAATATAGGACAATAATATATGATATAGCCGAAGAGTAATTTGACTTTGTATATTGTTTACTGTATATTTAAAATGTATTTCTAAAACCATTATGTATATTATTACTCTTTACTCTTAACGATTTCTTCATTATGTGTGTGTTTTTTTTATTCTCACTTTGGTCAGGAAGTGTTAAAACTGTTGGAACGATTCTAGCCGTGAGCATGTCCGTACCTGTTGATGGTGCGTCATGTGTGCCTACGTTTGTGACGCTGGAAAAACTACTAGGTAAAAGTCACCACCACTCTAAAGAAGCTGCTGCTGGCGATGTAATTTTGAGATGGTTAAACATTGGCCAGCCTCATTTTACACATTATCGTCACGAGTCACATCATCATGAGGAAGCATATCTTGTGTAGCCGGAAAGTTTTGTATGCTGTAACATGTTGGGACATATGCTGTGCTGAGCAGTTTTTAATCTTTTGTCAAGTTTTTGCTGGTGCCGAAAGAAGCGGAAAAAAAGGTTAAGGAATAAACACATAAAGGTGAGACCAAACAAAAGGAGCCTGTGTATACATTGATTTCAGTCTGGTCACCAACAGCTCAAGTAGTCAGTTTCTTTTCTCTTTGTTCTTTCATTCTCTTGTGTGAACGCTTTTAATTGTGTAATGGGATAATAGTTTTAAGTTAAAAGAGCTCAGAGGAGCTTAAGCTCTTTGTCCCTACGGGGCTGTTTTACTGTCGTGATGATACATATCGGAATGGGCTGCTGTCTGCCTCAGTCTCTCTCCGTCCTTTGTGTCATTATCTTAACATGGTGGTGATTTCCCTCATGCTTGAGAAATGTAGAAAATTGGTCCTTTTAGTGTAGTAGTCCCTGGGTGTACATCACTGGCTGGAGATTTGGGTTTTATACCCTGCTGTCGACTGTTTGCAGGTGCTGAGTCTGGGCAAATGATGATAGGATTTAGGCTCATAGCACTCCCTGATTCACTGCCCTTCTCCTATGTAATGTAAAAACTGCCTCTCTGCTAGATATATTTGATTCACAGCAGGTACTGCATGCAGTCTGTCTTATTGCTTCTAGCTCGCTCTTTATGTATGGCTCAACTTGGTTTTTGCTTCAACTGTCCCTTTATTCTTTCTTCCTACTCCTTAGTTCTTCTCTCTCATGTTCCTTTTATTTTACCTCACCTTCATTGGCCCAGGGTATAAAATAGATTCTTTCTTCTAGTTTTGAAATTCTGGGAACGAGCACAGTGTTGTTGATTTTGTGTGTGTGTGTGTGTTTTATAGTGGTAAGAGGGATGCTTTTGATTACTTATCTATTCATTAATATTAAGGCTATCCTGTCATTCAAAATGCACTTTAAAATACTGTGGTCAGTACAGTTTTCTTTTAAAGAAATTGATCATTTTGTTCAGTAAGGATGTATTACTCTATTACTGTAAATTGATTAAATGTGTCAGTAAAAATATTTATACAGTTACAAAAGATAGCAAAAGAAAATTTTGGGGGTGTATATATATATACAGACAGACATACATACATACATACATACATATATGTGTGTTATTATATTTAACTGTTAATAACTGTTTTCAACATTGATAATAATAACAATAATGCTTCTTGAGCACTAAATCACATCATCTTATAATGATTTTTGAAGGATCATGTGACACTGAAGATGAGAGTAATGGCTGGTAATTACATTTTATAACATATTAATTAAAAAAGAAAACAATTATTTTAAATAATTATCATATTTCACAATATTATTGTTATTCTGTATTTTTGATCGAATAAATACAGCCTTGTTGAGCAGCATACGTGATATTTCAAAAACACAAAAAAATATATAATTGACCCCAAACCTTTGAGTAGTAATGTATACCCTATTACTTTATTTAGTTACTTTATTATTTAAGTGCTCCCCAGATCAGTGTAGAAAATGCAAAAAGCCAATTAGTTTTGCTTAAAGAAAGAGAGAGAAAAACATGTTTGGTTGAGGCTGTTGTTCTCATTAAATCGCCTCTTCTGGTTCATCTATTTATTTCTTCACAGAAAGTAATCACTTCAAATGAGCACTAGATGACAACTAATTCCCTTAGTGTAAGACACTGAAGTGTTTCACAATGTGATATTGCTCTTGAGAATAATCTGTCTCACCGTTTGCATTCAAGTACTTTTGAATAAACATATAGTACAGTACACTATAAATTTTTCAGTAGTTCCTCAGTACTTTATATATATATATATACTCATAGTTGTGTGATCAGACAAAAAGAAAGATGTTTATCTACAGAATGTGCCGTCCTGTAAAAGCATGTTTCAAAGTGGATGTTTGTATTGACTGTACAGGTTGTTTTTGTACTACTTTCTTTTAGTTGCAGATGTGCTGTTGAAGACTGTAGGCAGTACTTTTGCATGGGGATGGGTGTCTTTACATCATTTCACATAAGCTCAAATCATCGGACCTTTTCAAAGCCCGAATTTTGCCAGTTAGAAGATAACTTGGTCTTCGGTCAAATGCAAAGGAGATAACACTTATACAGAATGATTGGAGGTTGATAGGTTCATCTGACAACTCAATATAGGCTAATATAAACAAAGACCTCAGTTTCCCTTCATACTGCCTTCTGCGTCCTAATAAGATTCTGCCATCTGGTGGTCAAATGAACTCTGTGTCTCTAAATGTCTGTTTTTATAGCAGAAGACCTTTGGCAATTTCAGTAACAAATGTCTTGTCAAGTCAAGTCACATTTATTTATATAGCGCTTTTCACAATACAGATTGCATCAAAGCAGCTTCACAGTGTATTGTATATTGTATACTTGAACATTTTTTTTTACCAGCAGGTGTGTCTGGTTCCTCCAATTCACCCTAACATTTCTTTGTGTACACGTGTTTAGACTCAAACGGCCAGCCATACTGTATCCAGTGCAAGCCGGAGTACCAGGGTCCCAACTGTGAGCAGTGTAGTGATGGCTTCTACAACGCCGACAGCATCTGCCTTCCCTGTAACTGCAGCGGGAACGGAGACCCCCGCTTGTCCCCTCGGATCTGTCACCCGGACACGGGCCACTGCCTGAGCTGCATCAACAACACAACGGGCCCGCACTGCGAGCGCTGCGCAGAGGGCTTCACGGGAGACGCGCTCACCAGGAACTGCACTCGTACAGGTGAGAGCCAAAGACTATACATTTGGGCTACTATGTGTAAAACTCTAGTGCTAATAATGGATTGATTTTTGCTACAGGAAGGGATATTAGGGCTGTTCTGAATCAGTCATTGATTTATACATCGCAGGTTTCTTTTCTTTTTTGTTGGCAGAATTTCAGCTGTACTTAAAATTCTTTTTATTCTTTTCATATAATTTTCCACAATTCAATAAAGATGAAGCTGTGACTTTAAAACTATCATTTGTCAGTGCAGTAGTTAGAGCCACCTCTACGTGACTGTGTAATGAAGATAAGTGAAGTGAACCTGTTGAGAGAGTTTGAAACTGACTCTCTCTCTGCCACACTTTTTGGTGCGGTTTCAGTTGTAAACTGTATTGCAGTGTATTGAATATATCATGCATCATGAAGACCTTGATGTTAACCAGCCTTACAGTATATATTGTGTGAACAGGAAGGAACTAAACTTGAGATATTAATATTTTTATCACCTATTTCAAGGGTTGATTGAAAAGAGCTTGCATGTTAAGTGGTTTTCAGAGAGGGGAAAAGATGTGTTGTAGAATGACTAATCCCAGATCAGCATTCTGACTCACAACATCCGTCTGTGCGCACCTGATCCTATCAGTGGTGTACTGTAAAGAGGACAGACAGATCATACATTCCCATAGGCAGGCTGACTCGGGCTGCCAAACAGTAAACAAGGACAGCAGGGTGGATATATGAAAGAGAGAGGATGAAGAAAATAGTGATTCATCACTTCAGTAAGACAGCCAAATCCACACTCTCTTTTAGTCCATCTTTCCACTCAGCCAAAAATAATAAATCCTCCTTTTTTGGCCTGTCTGAGCTCCTTATCCAGATGTTCTGCTTATACAGAACAACCATGTTGCCATTCACTGCTGATAACGGTGATGTATGTGGAAATGTTGACTTTCAAACTATGGTTGAAAAATCTTTGAAATGGCATCTCCCATAATGGCACTGTTGTTATTGTTAACTAAACGAAACGTCTTTCCAGTTTTGGTGATTTAATATTATATGAAAAACGACTTAAAAAAAATCTTACCTTTGTAACTAACTGAACTAGTTGAAGTACTAAAATAACTAAAACAAAAACTTAAATAAATTAAAGCTACATCGAAATATATAAAATAAAAATAATCACAAAAACACAAGATTACTGAAACAAACTAAAATTAAAGCTCCAGTCCGTAACTTTTTGGGGTTAAAATTATCCAAAATCATTTTTTTGAGCGAGTACATAACCAGCCAGTGCTCAAAACTATCTGCTTGCCTTAGTTTGATTCAAAGCAGTAATCTTTTAATTGTGTTTTTACGGTGGATTTCTGTTGGAAAATCGAGCATGTCTTTGCGTCATTACGTCAGATCTGTACACATAAAGAAGGTCTCGGCTAGTATAAGCTATATTGCGTGTGAGGATGTTGGAGGTGGAGATTTATAGCCTTTTCTCACAGCACTTGATATAATTAAACTTATTAACTTGATGGCGGATCCAGAAAGGTTCAAATGACAATCACCAGTGACAACTGGAGATTCACCCGTTGTAAAATGGAAAAGACTTTAGACTGAGAGTTTGGAAAAAGAGACTGCAACCGGACCCATGCCGTAAACAAGGATAAATATCTGAAGGGCTTTAAATCTAGTCACGCAATGCTGATGTTGTTAACATTAACAATTTAAGGTACAAAGTATTATTTGAACGGTTTGACAAGGTATGATAAACGATTGTTATATTTAATCACAATGATTTACACCAATGCTTTTTTCAGTAATGGTCAAAGTAATTTATCTTAGTTGGTCAGAACAAAAGTGGATGTTACTTACTTGTTCAGATGAAATTTTAGGGTGACATTTCTTATGTTTGTCAGACGTCCAAAAAGTTGAATCTGTGATTGCGAATGCCAGTATCCACACCGGCGCGGCAACTGACAGATGCACATTCTCTTCAAAACACTGAATTCATCCGCGCTGTGCTGTGTCGAAACACAACTCACATAAAGTTGATAATTCCGCAAATGACTGCAATTGCAGATTTTGAACAGAGATGGCGACAAAGAGGAAAAACTGCAGACTGCAGCTTTAAAATGAAAAAAAAAAATAAGTGTACAAATGAAAGCAAATCCAAAATATTAATAAATACTATAATAGTACATAAATAGAAAAACTAACATGTTTTCTGAGGTGAATGGCTGAAGTACTGTATGTTTTCAGTCTTCATGTACACGGCATGCAGTCTGACATTGTTCTTCTGAACAGATGGAATCGCTCTTGCCTTTAGATCTTCTTCCAGTGTGCAGCATCTGTTCTCTACATTACACTAGATCAGGGCTCCACATGGGACTGTCTTGCTGCTCTCACCCTCCTTTATTCCCATCCTCTGACTTTCTTTCATCACTTCCTTTTATTTTCTTTTTTTGTTCTCTTAATCTTTCACGTATGACATATTGCAATTTTCTTAGTTTTCACTGAGAGTGATGTTAACTTTTAATGAGGGAAACTCTGAAAATACTATTTTTGGTAGCTGTTTTAAAAATGCACAAGTGAAAGATGTAAAAATGTAGAATTAAGTAGTGTGAATATATATATATATATATATATATATATATATTAGAGCTGTGCAAAAGTTAATTGCGATTAATCGCATCCAAAATAAAAGTCTGTGTTTACATAATATATTTGTGTGTGCTGTATATAATTATTTTGTATATATAAATACCTATGCATGCATGTATATATTTAAGAATTATTTGCGCTTAAATTATGTAAATATATATAAATACATAATCTATATTATATAAATATAAATATTTTCTATATTAATAATACATTTTCTTAAATATATACATGCATATGTGTGTATTTATATATACAAAATAATTATATACAGCACAGACAAATATATTGTGTAAACACAGACTTTTATTTTGGATGCGATTAATCGCAATTAATTTTTGCACAGCCCTAATATATATATATATATATATATATATATATATTTAAAAGCTTTTTAAAAGCTAATATATATATATATATATATATATATAAAAGCTTTTTATGTAATGACTTGTTTAACATACATGTAAAAAAATGGGGAAAATTAATTATTAATTTTAATTAGAATACAATTATAATATGATAATATAATTATTAATATTTTTGTGGAAGCTCAAATGTGCATGAACTTCCATGTTTACCAAATGTTATGTGCCTTATATATGATCATGGCAAGGCATGATCATATAAAGCGATCATATCTCTTCACAAGATTTGAATTAAAATGCTCAATTCATATGGATTTTTATTTTTTTACTTTATGACCTTTTGTATCCTTGAATTTATAAAAATCTTTTTTTTTTAATGACAGAATTACATTTTTTGGATGATATCTGTAAGTGATGTCCGTAAATCTGTACAAAAGTCAATTTTCTTCATTTCGAGATGAAAGTAAGGATAACCTGCAGTTCAGTGAGTGAGTCAGAAGATCAGTAAAGAGTCATTAAAAGAACCGTGAGAGACATTTATTTGTGAATAAGACTTATTTTTTTCTTTGACTTTTTTTTGTAGCCCACAAAGACTTGTTTTAGATGTGTTTTCTTGCCTTTACAGTACACCACCTTCTTATCTAATTACATTCAGCACAAGACTGCAAAATCATATTCACAAATAGTGGTGCAGGAAACACTGCTCTGTCCACCACACCACCAGAAAGTCACTGAAATACTGAAAGAGTATAAATAATTAACTTTTGTGCTTTGGATATTTAGTATTACATTAGATTTATATTTTCTCAAACTCTCCTTCTCTTTCTCTTGCCTTGTCCATAGTC
This sequence comes from Cyprinella venusta, assembly GCA_038021265.1. Taxonomy (NCBI): domain Eukaryota; kingdom Metazoa; phylum Chordata; class Actinopteri; order Cypriniformes; family Leuciscidae; genus Cyprinella; species Cyprinella venusta. The sequence continues at coordinate 33,737,221 of CM075865.1, read as the reverse complement.
ATCCACACTACTCCTTCAATCACTACTCACTGGTTTCACTACACCACCATGACCTCCAGCCCCAATGCTACTACACAATTCACCACCTCCTCCAGCAGCCTGCTGAGCAGCCTGGGAAGCTCCACCCCCAACACCACCACCACCACCACCACAGTGACTCCACTCCCATGGAACCAGTTCAACATCATCATCCTGGCCGTCATCATCATAGTTGTTCTAGCTCTCCTGGCGGTGGTGGGTGGCGTGTACACTTACAGGGAATACCAGAACCGCAAGCTGAACGCCCCTTTCTGGACCATCGAGCTGAAGGAGGACAACATTAGCTTCAGCAGCTATCACGACAGCATTCCGAATGCAGATGTATCAGGGCTTTTAGAGGATGAAATTAGTGACGTGGGCAACGGACAGCTTGCTTTAACTGGTCCTGGTAGTTTGTATAAGGTGTAACAGACCTTACTGTTTTTACGCAGAAACTGGACTTCTAAACCAGCACTGGATTGACACTGGCCAGGTTGTGGACCTAAGGATATGTGGACCCCCAATATATATATGATTCATTTTATGAAATGACATTGTTTTTCTCATCTGACTCCAAAGCTAGAAGAGCCATTAGTGAATAAAGAACATGAGCAGTATGTCTGACTGAAAAGCCAAGTTAAACATCCTGCCTTGTTGAGGACCTTGGCCCAACTCAGAGGGGAAATATGTTGTCTGGCTTTGAAGAAAGAGGAGAGATGCAGAGACTAATTCCCTAACAGAATACTTGACACTGACGCATGTCTGGTTCGATCAATCAAATGCACATTTACATACGTCCATTCCCTCGTTTCCTTTGTACGTGCTGTGGATATTTTAAATACACAGAGAAGACATTAGTTTTCAACAAACTCAGGATGGATATAAGTGTTTAAGTGTTGTTTCAGCACAAGGATACCATACATGCTATTACATGTGTATGACGTTAGTGGGCGCCATTACACTGGACCTGACATGCAGACCTGGCTTGTGTATGATCCAATGGAAATACAGAATACTGAATGGGAGATGCTGAATGACTTTCGTATTCATGTGCAATTATGCAGATGCTTTCTTCCCGAAGCGAAATACGAGAAAGGATTATTTGTTTTTATCAGGCCAAAGAGGATCTGTGTGTGCCAGTCTCATGCGGAGAGAGTGGCTAATTCTTGTCAAAGTTTTACAATGACAAAAAGGATTTAAAGGACTGTTTTACAATGTGGAATTTTACTTGTTTTATTTATTTTCAGCAATATCTCTGCAATACACTTTTCCCTTGTGACTTATCATCAGCCACCTGTTGAAAGGTGCCACTTGACACATCAATATGTCTGGTTGGGAGAGTTTAACAGTTTTATTTAATTTATTTGGACGAACCTCTCTCTCTGATTGATGGCTTGGGTCAGTTTGTGTGTCACAGAGGAGGAGAACACATATGATCAGATGCGCAATAATGGCTGTTGTGTCTTACTGGACAGTAATCAATCACTGCCATTTTAGTAGCTCAGGCTAAAACAAGTTGATCCAATGGTTCAGTGAATGAATAAGTGCACGTGTTTGCGTGTGTTGGTGTATGTGTAAGGGCTGAGTGTTAAGTTAGTGTCAGTTAGCAAAGACATATGAAAGGGTGTGTATGCACAAGGACGTTCTCTGTAGGAGATGGCCCGAACTTGAAGAAAAGAGCAATAGTTCATCTGTATGAATCTCAAATGACTCTTGGGATATCGTCTTTTACCCCCCCCCCCCCCCCCCACGCCCACTTCCACAGTCCTCCTGAAGCTGTTTTTTCTCGAGATGCATTGGTTCAAGACTATGTAAATATTAGATGTACAGAATGGTTGTCTTGAGGAGGCTGCTATTGTAGTGGTGGCAACAACTTTTGTTTCTGTGTACTTGTGCGCGCATATAGGGACTAATGTCTTAACGGTGTCTTAATCTTACATTGTATGCATTGTGCAGTATGCATGGTGCACCACATTCACAACTAGCTCTGTGAAAGATTTCAATAAAAGTAAGTTTTACTATAATTTGTGCTTTCATTATTATTATTATTTATGTATTATTATTATATTGTTGTATGTCATGCACTAGTTCCAGCCCCTGAACCGCACCAGTCTGTTTCCCAAACATCTGATTCGTACTGAGCACAAAAAGCACTTGTGAAATTCATGAGCTTTAACTTAATAAATAAATAAACAAATCCTGAATTTACTGGACTTTTGTGGATAAATGAAACCCTGAATTCAGTCAATTTTGTCAGGGCAGTGCTATCAAATCTTTGAAATATATTCATTGTTGTTTGAGGCACTGTAAATCTATTTTATGTTTAATGCTTAACACGTTTTATGTTTATTTGTTAAAATAGGAATTTGACACAGTAAGACATTTAAATGTGTACAGTAAAAAATATTTATTTTGAAATAAGGCTAAACACTCAACAGATTTGGGCAAAGGGCATGTTGTTGTTTTATTAATAATAATTATAACTCGAGTTATTTAATAATTCCATAAATTAGGTGTACATTTAAAAGATTATTACTCATAACCTAAAGTCCAGTTGCCCAAACTCATTTCATCTGAATTCATAGTCTGCTATAATAACATTCCTTCAACTAAAAAGGCCTGTATACAATTTGTGTTATTATATTGTGTAATTCAAATGTATTTCTTTGACTAATTCTGTTTAATATTCAGTTATTCATGTATACAAGTAACTTTTACAATAAAATTATTTATTGTTTATTTATTAGGGCTGTCAAAAGATTAATCACGATTAATCGCAACCAAAATAAAAGTTTGTGTTTACATAATATATGTGGGTGCACTGTGTATATAATTATTTTATATATATATATATATATTGTATTGTATATATTTAAATATTGTTTTCATGTATATACTGTAGACAGATTTATATATAATTTATATTATATATAAATATTTTATATAGAAATAATATTTTTTTCTTCGATATACATGCATGTGTGTATATTTTATATATATATATATATATATATATATATATATATATATATATATATATATATATATATAATTATACACAGTGCACCCACATATATTATGTAAACACAAACTTTTATTCTGGATGCGATTAATCTGACAGCCCTATTATTTATATTGTTAAGCGTTTTTTCAAACTAAACTAAATGCCATACATTTATCAAAAGTATTTAACGTTAATGAGATTAATCTGATATAATTTTAACCTGATATAACATCATTATTATGTAGTGTACATGCCAAAGTCATCTCTAAATATGTTACAATTTAGTAGCAAGTGCATACTTTTCTTATGTACTTACTGCACATCACTTTGCCATGTTCTTTTAGTGAGACCGCAAATATCAAAGGTTAAAACATGACTCCTCTTTACATGTACAGTAAACCATATTGCTCAGTTCAGTTTCTTTTTTTCTGTTCAGTATGATCATCACTTTCATCTACATACCATGTGTTTCTGATGCCATCATCTGTGTTCAAATCGTGATGTAGTGAGTGAGTGAGTGCCTGAGTACAGACATCTTGCATATTATAACACATTTCAAATACAGACCACCTCACTTACATGGCACATGAAGCTGCGTGAGGCAACTATTTTGTGCTGATATGTGGCATTTTCCATGGCTGACATAAGATGATCTATTATGTTCTTGTATGATCTTGTCCATTGCTTTTGAGCAAAGTGGTTGGTGATAAATCTCACAAAAGAATGTTTCTTTTGAAGCTAAAAGTATGTTATTAAATGTTGTCTTTTGTAGGACAACACTCTAAAAAATGCTGGGTTGTTTTAACCCAATTTTGGGTAAAATATGGACAAACCCACCCATTGGGTTAAAAATGTAAATGAAAAATGTAACCCAATGGCTGGGTTTGTCCATATTTTACCCAAAATTGCGTTAAAACAACCCAGCATTTTTTAGAGTAGCAAGTCAATATTTACTGAATAACAGTAAAAAAAACATTTTAACCCAAGCTTTGAGTTACACATATTGAGTTAAAATAACCCACAGTTGGGTAGGTGCTATACCAGACCATAGTTGGGTTATTTTTAACTCAACGTTATTAGGTTGTAAAATGAGCCTATTTCCAAAAAAAGTGGAGTATCCCTTTAAGAGCGATTACATGGAAATTTAGATTAATCGTGCAGCTCTAAGCCTAGTAATGGTTTCCCCTAGGTGTCATTGTGTGATATTGCAAAGTTCTTTGATAGTTTACCACACAGAGTGATTGTACTGGACGACACAATCTCCATATCGAGATGTTTCCTCTGGCTGTTGTTGATTGTAAGATTGTGAGGTGAATAATATGCTTTCATGCAATCCTAAAAAAGAAAACAATCCAGTGGAGAATAACTAAAAAAGCCCCCCCCCCCCCCCACCCCCCGCCCACACAAATGTTCTCATCTTTAATTTGTACACTCCTCAAAGGTCAGGGGTAGATAGCTTGGGGAGTATTCCTGCAATCGCCTACACCTTCTGGGTATCCATAAGGGGACACACATGCTAACAAATATCACAGAATCTGAATCACTTTTTTAAAAGTCATACTAAGTACTTTAATTAATTTTTCCTTTTATTCAGAGAAGATTTTAGATGTAAATACAAAGCATCCTCTTTATCTCCTCTTGGAGATATTTGCGAAAATGTGATTCAATCTTTGTCATCTTCCTATTACTTTTTTTTTTACTTTTGCCATTTAATTATGCAGAGACTAACATGCAAACAGTACGGCTCGTTGGCTAGTGCTCACCTTTCAACAAATCACTTTAGTGCAACAGAGCTGGTATCAATCTGCAATCTACCTAAGAGAGGACATGAGCAAAAAGACGTCATCTTTGATTATTGTAATGTAATTTGTGAATTACAAATTGATTTTACACTTTTTAGCGTGTTCTTAATCTCAGACCTTAATATGGTTAGTCCTTTTTCTCAGAAACCAGGTTTAATGGAGAAGTTATAGCCTTTGAAACTGTACACATTACTCCACCCCTACATTTGTCACCTGCTCCCTTGTGTAAGAAAGAGATTAAAGTGTCATATAGGAATTTGATGATAGTGTTGATTATATTTGTGATATTGTAAACGCAAAGCAGATTCGTTGTGGGAGTGATTCAAAACACGACTGATTTTCACTTATCTCCTTTCCCAGTTACCTCTGCATTTTTCCATTTAGCTAATGGAGAGCACTTGAAGTGGAAACTCGTGGTTCTAGTGAGAGTCTTTCCTGTGTCTACCTTGTCTTCCTAGAAATACATTTGCCGTGACACAGAGAGATATGTTGAGGTTCTTGTCAAGATCATCCCTCAATCCTTATTTATGAGAACATTTAGACTTCAGTTGGTAGAAATGTGGTCCAGATGTATAATCCAAAGCCAACACATCCTCCCTCCTTCACTTGTTTTAGCTTTATCATTCCCAGTAAACAAATAAAGATCATTGTCCTCATATTGTTCGTTAAAAACAAATAACAAGTCTGTTACTTCTCTAGGGCCAGTAATTAGTAAACACAAAACAGAAATGTGAATCATTATTTCACATCAAAAATCCCAGACATTTAAATCGATCTCAGTAAATGATGCCGGAAATCAACAGCGCTTAGCCAGTAGAGTGCTGACGAGTGGAATTTGATGTCATTGTGGCATAGAGTCATGTAGGCCTCCGAAATGGAAGACGTTTGCGGGCATTTTCTTTTACTAACTTTGATATAATCTGGGAAACTGCCCTCTTTTGGAAATGTAACTTGTTTGTGCTGTAAATAGAGTAACCGATAAAATGAGTCATATAAATATATATATATATTTATATATAAGACCGGAAAACATAATCTGTGTCTGAATCAACAGTGAGATGCTCTCAAACAGGTTGCATGTCCCTAAAGCGCCTAGCAAAACTTAAACATGCACAGTGCTCAAAGTCTTTTGCTGATGCTTCTGCTAACACCCACACCCAATGGGAGCACATGTATATTCGTGTGGTGACCTTGTTTGCGTGATTGATTACAGATATCTTCTGACTTCCAGTCAACATTGAGGGAAAATACCAAATGGGTGGTCTTGTGGTCTATATGTGCTCTTAAAGGGATAGCTCACCCAAAAATTCTAAATTTCATGGCATTCCAAACCTGTATGTCACACTTTATTCTGTAGAATACAAATGGAGATGACCTGATCAGTGGGGGTTGTTTGTTTTTTGGTCCTCTGAAGCCATATGATGGGGAATAGTTGAAACGGAAGTAGTTATTCACTGAAAATATCCTCAAGCTGTGAGCGGATCATTCAATATGTTGAATTTGAGAAATGGATTTGTTTTGTTTGTTTTGGACAATTTAGTTTAAACTGAGTTTGTTCACACGCCAGACATTGCATCTCTGAATATGTGAGATAGGACCAATATTTCAATGACTTTTAGTTCTCACACAATCCTCAAAAAACTTCAAATATATTGCATTTATAGGATATGTTATTTACAGTGATTGTTGCATCCTTTTGAGACTTAATATCTCCATTCATTGTCATTGAATAGAACAGATATTCGTAGCCCTCGATCGGGTCATGCGGACTAGACCTTATGTAGCCCCGCCCCTTTTCAGCGTTGCGTTCGTTGTCTTTTGACTCTCGGTCTGTATTTCCACAGCGATCTTGCATAGGTATGAATGAAATGCTCGTAAAAAAAATTCCCGTTCGACATTTGTTAAGACTGCTTATGATAAACATTACAATGCTCATGATAACTTTTGTTAACTCTACAATAAGTAAATCCACTTCACCAGCTAACAGCGATGCCATAGAAATATACAGAACCGGAAGTTCAAAGACAATTTTCTAAAGAGGACGGCGCCCACGTTTCTCTGGTGCATAAGGTCTATACGACCCCAATCAACTTTTACTTAATAAAAAAAAGGTTCCCTTCATTTCAGTGGAATGAGATTTTGTGACTTTTCATACATAATCTATCCATACACAAAAAACTGGCTTGATTCGGTTGTTCTGAAGATATGTAAAAAAAAATGTTTACACTTCTGGTATTCGGGGTCAATATGACCCCACATTGAAATGAATGGGAAATGGGAAAGAAACTATATTTTCTTTGTGTCAAAAAAAAAAAAAAAATCTGGCATAAATATAAAAATTTACATAGAAATGAAGGCCTAGTACTATGTATCATAAAAAAAAAATATTTCAAATGCAAGCTAATGGTGTATTTGAGGAATTGTGTGATATATGGATACAAAAGTAGCCTACTTTATATCTCCAAAACTCAGCATTAATGAATAGGTGAAGTAAACAAAAAATGATATATTATTTGTATGATTAAAAATGTATATTTTTTTTGTACAATTACTCAATCAATTGTTGGGGTCGTATAGACGCCGAAGCCCAGAAGTGTAACAGGAAACGAAGACCATTTGAAGGTTAAAAAAAAAAATCTCATTTTGAGTTCCATACAAGTTTGTAGAAGTAATTTCCTCCTTCCTCTGGAGGGAGTCTTTCCTGCTACTATCCAGCGCTCCTTATTTTCGTAGCATTCTTTTTGTTTTGTTTATTGACGACACTATGCAAGACAATTACCTGAATGAAATTACAAACAGTGCTAATAAAATGAAAAAGCTGTTGGCCTAGATTACAACAAGAAATTTTGCACATTCTTGACAAAGTGAAATGTACGCGTTTACTGTCACCAGGCAGGATCACATCCACCCTCATCTCACCCACAGGTGATGTGGAGTTAATAGCGCTTTTGAACGCGTGGGAGATTGGTATCTCATTACAGTCGTCAACTTCATCCGGGACTACAAGAGGCATTTCTGATGTGAAACTGCAGTTATTTCAGCATTTTGAGGAGCAGGCATGGGTACAGCGCGCGCAGCTAGAGCGCATATTATATGGACATCGATAGCTTTGGTCTTCATTATAATCGCATCGTGCTTGACGTATGTCTACATGTCGAAGGTAAATATAACTTGAACTACAATTTCATATTTTTTGGCCAGTAAATAGACGCGTTGTTTAAGATTCTGTTGCTGGACATTTTGAAGATTAACTTGACGAATGTTAAGTACTGAATTTACCATTCCAGCAAGCATGTTTTAAAATATGTATTTATGAAAAAAGAGAAACAGGTTATCCTATCTTCGGTTCATTTAGCTACAATGTCTCGTTGGCTGAGATGCACTTCCTTGTTTTCTCCAGTATTTGATGTGGACAATAATTCATGGGTCGAGTTGCAGAGGGCGTGTTTCTAAATAATTGCTTCTATGCAATATTGGCTACTCTTGAAATATGCATGATATAGAGAGTGACATGTCTTACTGTAACTTCGACAGGTGTCTGGATGCCAAAGAATTAGCATCGTGAATGGTAAGTTTATCCTACCATATTTTAATAACAAAGTTTTGTTTTCTTCTAAGGATGGACCACTAGCAAAGTTAGCAAAAAGCTGGTTGCATAGCTAAATTGTTAAGATTAATCTTTCAAGTCATCTATTTTTCTTCTTTTTTAAGACTGTTAAATATAAAATGTTATATAGGCTAAGTAAATTCGACTAATTGGATATCGAAAGTTATTGCCCTGGCTAGTCATTATATTTCTTCATCTAGATTTTGTCGCTACTAACGCGTTTAAAGCAACACCTAAAGCGCTATCTATAAATATACTTGACTTGACTATTTTAATATTAAAATATTTTACTTTTAAGCCAAACAGATTTCAACAAATCTCCTTAAAAAAAAAAAAGTAAAAAATAAATAACCAGCACAGAGCACCTAAACATTTTGTTGGCTACATGAAAACTTTAAATTTTCTGAGCAATTTAAACACAATTGATTATGATTTTCTGCGTTTTGTTTTCAATAAAATCTCAAGCTGTAGAATTTATTAAAAAAGAAAACCAAACAGCATAAAAGTTCAGAAAGCTCTTACTGTTTGAAGAATCTCCATTCCTATTTATCATAGCTGAACTATGTATGACATTGTACAATGTGTAACAGACAGCTGTGCTCTTTGTGGTAGTCTGCTGTTTGGGTGGGGATCGGAGCGCTGTGTGTTAGTGGAAATGCATTTTGTGGTTTGCTTCCGCGCATTTTCATGTTCAGCTGTCAATTGACAATTATTGCAACAATTAGTGCAGTTGTTTTCAGTTGTGGTAATCTTACGTTTGTTTTTCTTTCTGACAGTCTCCTCAATTGAGAGTATGTTGAGAGTCCCGCGAGAAAAATGGCTTCTAAAAGGTGATTTGTAACATTTCGTTAACATTTCTTTGTAAAAAAAAAATACGTGTATATGTAGAAAGGAAATGGTTTCACGTTGTCCTAAACATCACATTTCCTGTTTAAACTTTAGTTAGGCTATATTTAAAAAAAAATACACACTGTAGCTATAATTACATAAACCTCTCTGATTCCGTAATGAGAACGTTTGCTACATGTTTATCTTTTGTATTGGTTTCCTCTTTTAAGCTTGCAATCACACTGATAATCGTTTGGTTTGGGATGATGAGTGGGAGGACCACAGGAATCAGAGTGAGAGCATTCTGGACCATAACAAAACGTGGATGGTCATACGAGAGAAAGGTGTTTACCTGGTCTACATACAGGTGAACTTCGTTCTAAAGCCACAGAAGAATAGCAACTCTACTGTAGAACTCAAACTTCTAGTGGATCTCGATTATGGTGAGAAACCGGAGATATTTTCAGCTGCACATGGCACTCAGGTGGTGAATGTCAACACGTCTCCAGATGCAAATCTCAACACTTTCCTTCTGATGTACATGCAATCAACAAACCAGTTATCAGTGAGAGTATTTCCAAGTGATTTGGTGAACTACGATCCGCGACCTTTCTCCACATTTATCACTATCATAAAATTGGGAGACGACTGGTAGACTGTGGAGCATGAGCAATAAATACTGCATAAATGATTGGTCATATCCACTGACCATGTCCAATTTTTACAATGGCAGCTGTTCTTATATTCTTGTTAACTTTAATTGTGACGATTCGGTATGACGCAGATTCAAGATCAGCTGCTAGAACACCTGAGATTTTCCAGCTTTCGCAGGAAATGCTCGCTGACATTAACGTGGATTGCGTGGGGGGTTATGATACTTTCTTGGTGTTTTTTCTTCTTCCTTTCGAAATATGAAGATCACATCTCATGATCTTCTCAGAAGCATGACACATTTTCCTCTCAACCGATATACAAGTTAAGTTTGTTGTGTTTCAGTTTTTTTATGAGTCAAGATGAAAAAAGGCATGGTATGCTGAGCACTGACTTTGAAAATTCTCATACTGTAGGCTATTTAAAGTACATAACTGCCTGCAACAAACGTTGCTTTACCAAACAGTAGTAAGCTAATTCAGCGCAAGTGGGTATTATTCAATGAAAGTCTATAAATATAATCATGTAGTATTTAATTAATCGACAGCTGAATGTATAAACCTCCTAACAGCAACATATGTTTGATATAAATGCTTAGTGTGTCATACAAAAGCTATGAAGCAACACTTTATTCTGTAAATATGGACTTTGTTTTTTTTTTAAGACAAGCAATCACATTTTAATTTTTAATAACCACCAACCTCTTAGTATTTAATGAGCCAAAATGTTTTGATAGATGTTGTTCCGCGCAACAGAAGCACTTATTTGTTCATGAATGTCATGGAAATGTTTTCTGATGGGGGTGGTGGTTGGCTACGGGTGGTAATGGGGATATTTTTTCACATAAATCACCACTAGATACATTAATCCAGTCAAGCAAGTCATATAAAACTTAACAACATGAGCTGTTTTCATGAGACAGTGGAATGTTTTTTTTTTCTCTTTCTTGGCAAGTGAAGTAAACCAAATATTGTTTCAGTCAGGAAAATACCATTTATGATAACGCTTACTTTTTGTCTTCACATTTCTTTGTACTCTTGAGTTTTGTTTTCTTTAGATATGCTTCTGTTTATACTAACAATGTAATTGTTCACGCTGAGTGATTTAAATTGACTACGTTTTTTTACTGTTCTCAAATATGTAAACAATATTATATTTATATGCAATTTGTAATATTTTTATTTAAACTATTAATTATAAATAAAGCCATATGCTGTAGCTCCTTCATGCTTTTGTTATATTGTAAGCCATTTAATGTACATTAAGCACTTCAACAAACACCGAACATGTACTCAAGAAAGAAGTTGTTTGTGTTAGATGTTTAATGAATAGCTATGTGAATGGCACAGATAGACAATGTAACATCACAAAAAAATGTCATCTGAGCTTAAAGCTTTTTAGCCTATTCTGACCAGACTACACTGTTTTCTTGATTAGAAAATTATAGAGAGCAGCAGCAGCACCAAGCAGCTAGTTTTGTTTGTTTAAATCCATGCACTAACATTCTAGGTACCAAAAGCCTTTAGTTAAGTAATTTACAACCCAAAAAATCTGGGTCCTGAACAAGGAGGTCCAAAAAAAAAACAAAAAAAAACATTTTTTGAACAAGGAGGTCTATAACAGGTCCTGAATTAAAACAGTGAAGGACTGGTTTAGTTGAGGTAGGACTAGATGTAACGGTGCGTACTGCCCCCTTGTGGCAAAGACTTTAAAATTGACGCTGCTGAGAAGAGCTGAGTCAAGTCTGAAGTTAAAAGGGGTTTCAGTTGAGTCATGTTGTGAATTTAGGCTTCAACCTGTTGTTGAAGAAATTATGAATGAATAAGTCACTTTTTGTAAGTGCTCTGACTAAAAATAAATAAACGTATACATTTATTTGGTCACACATACACATGAAACCCTTCAGACAGAGGATAGCATATTATGGGATGGAAGAATAAATGGATATTTATACATTATGAAAAATGCATCTATCCTTTTTACCATACAAAATGAAAGGGCTCAGAAATAAATAAAGAACTAAATTACTGTAAATTCACTTTTTGTCATTTTTTGATGATTAGGCTATTTCCAGTGTATTTGGAATAGATGTAAATTTTGGAGAAGGCAGATGCTAAAATTGGAAGTAGACCTAATGTGAAATAGTTCTGTTATAGGCTACATCCGGGACATCTACAAAGATGTTGTGTGTGTGTGTGTGTGTGTGTGTGTGTGTGTGTGTGTGTGTGTGTGTGTGTGTGTTAGCTACTCATGCCATGGTGAATGAGACATTATAGATATATAATATATAATACATTGAAGAAAGTACTATTTTCATAGTGGGATAAAAAAAATTATAAAAATTTACTATTTTTATAGTGGGATAAATGCTACGTGGGAAAAAAAATTTTGGTTGATTTTCACCCCCACTTTATAGTTTATTTTATGATATTCTGACTGTTTTGGTTGATGTTTTTTTTCTGTTTTTATGTACAGCTCTTTGTTCAGCTGCTGCTGATGTGAAAGCGCTTTATAAATAAAGTGATGATGATGATGATGATGATTATGATGATCTCAATGTCTCAGCTCAGGAGGGGTCTATAGACTCCATTTTTTGCACTCAGGTCTAAGTCTCATGGCCCTCTATCAGAATCCAGAGTTTCAAGAGTCCCCCCCCACCCCCAGAACAAAAAAAGGGAGGTAACAATGTTGTTGTTTTTTTCGGGGGCAAAATTTTGAGTTTCTCCAATCTTCTCAAAACTCTGGATTCTGATTGAGGGCCATGAGATTTAGACCGGAGTGCAAAAATGGAGTCTCTAGACCCTTCCTGAGCTGAGATATCGAGATCTCACATAGCATTTATGCCATTATAAAAAAAAGGGTTATTGGACAAATAGTGGGTTAGTGGACACGTGGTTTTTAAGCTTAGCTTTCAAAATTTTGGGATAAAAAAAACATTTTACTGCACTCAAGGAGGCCCCCTGAGTCTGCGGCACCAAGGGCCGTCTCGAAATTCCACCGTCCGCGAACCCACTATTTTTATAATGGGATAAGTGCTACGTGGGATCTCAATATCTCAGCTCAGGAAGGGTCTAGAGCCTCCATTTTTCCATTTAGGTCTAAGTCTCATGGCCCTGTATCAGAATCCAGAGTTTCAAGATGATCAGAGAAACTCAAAATTTCGCCCCCCGAAAAAAAACAAAAGGGGTAACACTGTCGTTTTTTTCGGGGGTCGAAATTTTGAGTTGCTCCAATCTTCTCAAAACTTAGACCTGAGTGCAAAAATGGAGTCTCTAGACCCTTCCTGAGCTGTGACATTGAGATCCCAAGTAGCACTTATCCCATTTTAAAATAGTAGGTTCGCGGACGGGGGAATTTCGGGACGGCCCTTGGTGCCACAGACTCAGGGGGCCTCCCTGAGTGCAGTAAAATGGTTTTCATCCCAAAATTTTGAAAGATAAGCTTAAAAACCACGTGTCCACAAACCCACTATTTGTCCAATAACCCCATATTTTTATAATGACATAAATGCTATGTGGGATCTCAATATCTCAGCTCAGGAAGGGTCTAGAGACTCCATTTTTGCACTCAGGTCTCAGTGTCATGGCCCTCTATCAGAATCCAGAGTTTTAAGAAGATTGGAGAAACTCAAAATTTTGCCTCCCGAAAAAAAAAGACAGTTTTACCCCTTTTGTTTTGTTTTTTCGGGGGGCAAAATTTTGAATTTCTCTGATTTTCTTGAAAATCTGGGTTCAGGTAGAGGGCCATGAGACTTAGACCTGAGTGCAAAAATGGAGTCTCTAGACCCTTCCTGAGCTGGGATATCGACATCCCACGTAGCATTTATGCCATTATAAAAATAGTGGGTTATTGGACAAACAGTGGGTTTGTGGACACGTGGTTTTTAAGCTTAGCTTTCAAAATTTTGGGATGAAAACCATTTTACTGCACTCAGGGAGGCCCCCTAAGTCTGTGACACCAAGGGCCGTCCCGAAATTCCACAATCCGCTAACCCACTATTTTTATAATGGGATAAGTGCTACGTGGGATCTCAATATCTCAGCTCAGGAAAGGTCTAGAGACTCCATTTTTGCACTCAGGACTAAGTCTCATGACCCTCTACCAGAATCCAGAGTTTCAAGAAAATCAGAGAAACTCAAAATTTTGCCCCCCGAAAAAAAACAAAAGGGGTTACACTGTTGTTTTTTTCGTGAGGTGAAATTTTGAGTTTCTCCAATCTTCTTAAAACTCTGGATTCTGATAGAGGGCCATGAGACTTAGACCTGAGTGCAAAAATGGAGGCTCTAGACCCTTCCAGAGCTGAGATATCGAAACTCAAAATTTCGACTAGAAAAAAAAAACGACAGTGTTACCCCTTACGTTTTTTTGGGGGGGGGGCGAAAAATTAAGTATCCCCAATCTTCTCAAAACTCTAGATTCTGATAGAGGGCCATGAGACTTAAACCTGAGTGCAATAATGGAGGCTCTAGACCCTTGCAGAGCTGAGATATCAAAATTCAAAATTTCGACTAGAAAAAAAAACGATAGTGTTACCCCTTACGTTTTTTTTGGGGGGGGGGGAGAAAAATTAAGTATCCCCAATCTTCTCAAAACTCTGGATTCTGATAGAGGGCCACGAGACTTAGACCTGAGTGCAAAAATGGAGGCTCTAGATCCTTCCAGAGCTGAGATATCGAAACTCAAAATTTCGACCAGAAAAAAAAAACGACAGTGTTACCCCTTATTTATTTTTTTTTTGGCGAAAAATTAAGTTTCCCCAATCTTCTCAAAACTCTGGATTCTGATAGAGGGCCATTAGACTTAGACCTGAGTGCAAAAATGGAGGCTTTAGACCCTTCCAGAGCTGAGATATCGAAACTCAAAATTTCGACTAGAAAAAAAATGACAGTGTTACCCCTTACGTTTTTTTTTTTTTTTTTTTTTTTTGGGGGGGGGGGATTAAGTATCCCCAATCTTCTCAAAACTCTGGATTCTGATAGAGGGTCATGAGACTTAGACCTGAGTGCAAAAATGGAGGCTCTAGACCCTTCAGGAGCTGAGACATCGAAACTCAAAATTTCAATCAGAAAAAAAACGACAGTGTTACCCCTTACGTGATTTTTTTTTTTGGGGGGGTGGCGAAAAATGAAGTATCCCCAATCTTCTCAAAACTCTGGATTCTGATAGAGGGCCATGAGACTTAGACCCGAGTGCAAAAATGGAGGCTCTAGACCCTTCAGGAGCTGAGATATCGAAACTCAAAATTTCGATCAGAAAAAAAAAACGACAGTGTTACCCGTTACGTTTTTTTTGGGGGGGGGGGGGAATTAAGTATCCCCAATCTTCTCAAAACTCTGGATTCTGATAGAGGGCCATGAGACTTAGACCTGAGTGCAAAAATGGAGGCTCTAGACCCTTCAGGAGCTGAGATATCGAATCTCAAAATTTCGATCAGAAAAAAAAAACGACAGTGTTACCCCTTACGTTTTTTTTGGGGGGGGGGGCGAAAAATTAAGTATCCCCAATCTTCTCAAAACTCTGGATTCTGATAGAGGGCCATGAGACTTAGACCTGAGTGAAAAAAATGGAGGCTCTAGACCCTTCCAGAGCTGAGATATCGAAACTCAAAATTTCGACCTGAAAAAAAAACCGACAGTGTTACCCCTAACGGTTTTTTTTTTTTTGGGGGGGGGGGGGGGAATTAAGTTTCCCCAATCTTCTCAAAACTCTGGATTCGGATAGAGGACCATGAGACTTAGACCTGAGTGCAAAAATGGAGGCTCTAGACCCTTCCAGAGCTGAGGGATCGAAACTCAAAATTTCGACCAGGAATAAAAAAACGACAGTGTTACCCCTTATGGGTTTTTTTTTTGGGGGGGGGGGGCGAAAAATTAAGTTTCCCCAATCTTCTCAAAACTCTGGATTCTGACAGACGGCCATGAGACTTCGACCAGCGCGCAAAAATGGAGGCTCTAGACCCTTCCAGAGCCGAGATATCGAAGGTCAAAATTTCGACCCAAAAAAAAACATAAGGGGTAACACTGTTGTTGTTTTTTTGGGCCGAAATTTTGACCCCCTCCGATATTCTTGAAACTCTGGATTCTGACAGAGGGCCACGAGACTTCGACCAGCGCGCAAAAATGGAGGCTGTAGACCCTTCCAGAGCCAAGATATCGAAGGTAAAAATTTCGACCCAAAAAAAAAACATAAGGGGTAACACTGTCATTTTTTTTTTTTTGGCCGAAATTCTGACCCCCTCCGATCTTCTTGAAACTCTGGATTCTGACAGAGGGCCACGAGACTTCGACCAGCGCGCAAAAATGGAGGGTCTAGACCCTTCCAGAGCCGAGATATCGAAGGTCAAAATTTCGACCCGAAAAAAAAACATAAGGGGTAACACTGTCGTTTTTTTTTTTTTTGACTGAAATTTTGACCCCCTCCGATCTTCTTGAAACTCTGGATTCTGATAGAGGGCCACGAGACATCGACCAGCACGCAAAAATGGAGGCTCTAGACCCTTCCAGAGCCGAGATATCGAAGGTCAAAATTTCGACCCCAAAAAAAACATAAGGGGTAACACTGTTGTTGTTTTTTTTGGCCGAAATTTTGACCCCCTCCGATCTTCTTGAAACTCTGGATTCTGACAGAGGGCCACGAGACTTCGACCAGCGCGCAAAAATGGAGGCTCTAGACCCTTCCAGAGCCGAGATATCGAAGGTCAAAATTTGGACCTGAAAAAAAAACATAAGGGGTAACACTGTCATTTTTTTTTTTTGGCCGAAATTTTGACCCCCTCCGATTTTCTTGAAACTCTGGATTCTGACAGAGGGCCACGAGACTTCGACCAGCGCGCAAAAATGGAGGCTCTAGACCCTTCCAGAGCCGAGATATCGAAGGTCAAAATTTGGACCTGAAAAAAAAACATAAGGGGTAACACTGTCATTTTTTTTTTTTGGCCGAAATTTTGACCCCCTCCGATCTTCTTGAAACTCTGGATTCTGACAGAGGGCCACGAGACTTCGACCAGCGCGCAAAAATGGAGGCTCTAGACCCTTCCAGAGCCGAGATATCGAAGGTCAAAATTTGGACCTGAAAAAAAAACATAAGGGGTAACACTGTCATTTTTTTTTGGCCGAAATTTTGACCCCCTCCGATTTTCTTGAAACTCTGGATTCTGACAGAGGGCCACGAGACTTCGACCAGCGCGCAAAAATGGAGGCTCTAGACCCTTCCAGAGCCGAGATATCGAAGGTCAAAATTTGGACCTGAAAAAAAAACATAAGGGGTAACACTGTCATTTTTTTTTTTGGCCGAAATTTTGACCCCCTCCTATCTTCTTGAAACTCTGGATTCTGACAGAGGGCCACGAGACTTCGACCAGCGCGCAAAAATGGAGGCTCTAGACCCTTCCAGAGCCGAGATATCGAATGTCAAAATTTGGACCTGAAAAAAAAACATAAGGGGTAACACTGTCGTTTTTTTTTTTTGGCCGAAATTTTGACCCCCTCCGATTTTCTTGAAACTCTGGATTCTGACAGAGGGTCACGAGACTTCGACCAGCGCGCAAAAATGGAGGCTCTAGACCCTTCCAGAGCCGAGATATCGAAGGTCAAAATTTGGACCTGAAAAAAAAAACATAAGGGGTAACACTGTCATTTTTTTTTTTTTGGCCGAAATTTTGACCCCCTCCGATTTTCTTGAAACTCTGGATTCTGACAGAGGGCCACGAGACTTCAACCAGCGCGCAAAAATAGAGGCTCTAGACCCTTCCAGAGCCGAGATATCGAAGGTCAAAATTTGGACCTGAAAAAAAACATAAGGGGTAACACTGTCATTTTTTTTTTTTTGGCTGAAATTTTGACCCCCTCCGATTTTCTTGAAACTCTGGATTCTGACAGAGGGCCACGAGACTTCGACCAGCACGCAAAAATGGAGGCTCTAGACCCTTCCAGAGCCGAGATATCGAAGGTCAAAATTTGGACCTGAAAAAAAAACATAAGGGGTAACACTGTCATTTTTTTTTTTGGCCGAAATTTTGACCCCCTCCGATTTTCTTGAAACTCTGGATTCTGACAGAGGGCCACGAGACTTCGACCAGCGCGCAAAAATGGAGGCTCTAGACCCTTCCAGAGCCGAGATATCGAAGGTCAAAATTTGGACCTGAAAAAAAAAACATAAGGGGTAACACTGTCATTTTTTTTTTTTGGCCGAAATTTTGACCCCCTCCGATCTTCTTGAAACTCTGGATTCTGACAGAGGGCCACGAGACTTCGACCAGCGCGCAAAAATGGAGGCTCTAGACCCTTCCAGAGCCGAGATATCGAAGGTCAAAATTTGGACCTGAAAAAAAAAACATAAGGGGTAACACTGTCATTTTTTTTGGCCGAAATTTTGACCCCCTCCGATTTTCTTGAAACTCTGGATTCTGACAGAGGGCCACGAGACTTCGACCAGCGCGCAAAAATGGAGGCTCTAGACCCTTCCAGAGCCGAGATATCGAAGGTCAAAATTTGCACCTGAAAAAAAAACATAAGAGGTAACACTGTCATTTTTTTTTTTTTTGGCCGAAATTTTGACCCCCTCCGATCTTCTTGAAACTCTGGATTCTGACAGAGGGCCACGAGACTTCGACCAGCGCGCAAAAATGGAGGCTCTAGACCCTTCCAGAGCCGAGATAACGAAGGTCAAAATTTGGACCTGAAAAAAAAACATAAGGGGTAACACTGTCATTTTTTTTTTTGGCCGAAATTTTGACCCCCTCCGATCTTCTTGAAACTCTGGATTCTGACAGAGGGCCACGAGACTTCGACCAGCGCGCAAAAATGGAGGCTCTAGACCCTTCCAGAGCCGAGATATCGAAGGTCAAAATTTGGACCTGAAAAAAAAACATAAGGGGTAACACTGTCATTTTTTTTTTGGCCGAAATTTTGACCCCCTCCGATTTTCTTGAAACTCTGGATTCTGACAGAGGGCCACGAGACTTCGACCAGCGCGCAAAAATGGAGGCTCTAGACCCTTCCAGAGCCGAGATATCGAAGGTCAAAATTTGGACCTGAAAAAAAAACATAAGGGGTAACACTGTCATTTTTTTTTTGGCCGAAATTTTGACCCCCTCCGATTTTCTTGAAACTCTGGATTCTGACAGAGGGCCACGAGACTTCGACCAGCGCGCAAAAATGGAGGCTCTAGACCCTTCCAGAGCCGAGATATCGAAGATCAAAATTTGGACCTGAAAAAAAAACATAAGGGGTAACACTGTCATTTTTTTTTTTTTGGCCGAAATTTTGACCCCCTCCGATCTTCTTGAAACTCTGGATTCTGACAGAGGGCCACGAGACTTCGACCAGCGCGCAAAAATGGAGGCTCTAGACCCTTCCAGAGCCGAGATATCGAAGGTCAAAATTTGGACCTGAAAAAAAAACATAAGGGGTAACACTGTCATTTTTTTTTTTGGCCGAAATTTTGACCCCCTCCGATCTTCTTGAAACTCTGGATTCTGACAGAGGGCCACGTGACTTCGACCAGCGCGCAAAAATGGAGGCTCTAGACCCTTCCAGAGCCGAGATATCGAAGGTCAAAATTTGGACCTGAAAAAAAAACCATAAGGGGTAACACTGTCATTTTTTTTTTTGGCCGAAATTTTGACCCCCTCCGATTTTCTTGAAACTCTGGATTCTGACAGAGGGCCACGAGACTTCAACCAGCGCGCAAAAATGGAGGCTCTAGACCCTTCCAGAGCCGAGATATCGAAGGTCAAAATTTGGACCTGAAAAAAAAACATAAGGGGTAACACTGTCATTTTTTTTTTTTGGCCGAAATTTTGACCCCCTCCGATTTTCTTGAAACTCTGGATTCTGACAGAGGGCCACGAGACTTCGACCAGCGCGCAAAAATGGAGGCTCTAGACCCTTCCAGAGCCGAGATATCGAAGGTCAAAATTTGGACCTGAAAAAAAAACATAAGGGGTAACACTGTCATTTTTTTTTTTTGGCCGAAATTTTGACCCCCTCCGATCTTCTTGAAACTCTGGATTCTGACAGAGGGCCACGAGACTTCGACCAGCGCGCAAAAATGGAGGCTCTAGACCCTTCCAGAGCCGAGATATCGAATGTCAAAATTTGGACCTGAAAAAAACCATAAGGGGTAACACTGTCATTTTTTTTTTTTTGGCCGAAATTTTGACCCCCTCCGATTTTCTTGAAACTCTGGATTCTGACAGAGGGTCACGAGACTTCGACCAGCGCGCAAAAATGGAGGCTCTAGACCCTTCCAGAGCCGAGATATCGAAGGTCAAAATTTGGACCTGAAAAAAAAACATAAGGGGTAACACTGTCATTTTTTTTTTTTGGCCGAAATTTTGACCCCCTCCGATTTTCTTGAAACTCTGGATTCTGACAGAGGGCCACGAGACTTCAACCAGCGCGCAAAAATGGAGGCTCTAGACCCTTCCAGAGCTGAGATATCGAAGGTCAAAATTTGGACCTGAAAAAAAAACATAAGGGGTAACACTGTCATTTTTTTTTTTTGGCCGAAATTTTGACCCCCTCCGATTTTCTTGAAACTCTGGATTCTGACAGAGGGCCACGAGAATTCGACCAGCGCGCAAAAATGGAGGCTCTAGACCCTTCCAGAGCCGAGATATCGAAGGTCAAAATTTGGACCTGAAAAAAAAAACATAAGGGGTAACACTGTCATTTTTTTTTTTGGCCGAAATTTTGACCCCCTCCGATCTTCTTGAAACTCTGGATTCTGACAGAGGGCCACGAGACTTCGACCAGCGCGCAAAAATGGGGGCTCTAGACCCTTCCAGAGCCGAGATATCGAAGGTCAAAATTTGGACCTGAAAAAAAAACATAAGGGGTAACACTGTCATTTTTTTTTTTGGCCGAAATTTTGACCCCCTCCGATTTTCTTGAAACTCTGGATTCTGACAGAGGGCCACGAGACTTCGACCAGCGCGCAAAAATGGAGGCTCTAGACCCTTCCAGAGCCGAGATATCGAAGGTCAAAATTTGGACCTGAAAAAAAAACATAAGGGGTAACACTGTCATTTTTTTTTTTGGCCGAAATTTTGACCCCCTCCGATCTTCTTGAAACTCTGGATTCTGACAGAGGGCCTCGAGACTTCGACCAGCGCGCAAAAATGGAGGCTCTAGACCCTTCCAGAGCCGAGATATCGAATGTCAAAATTTGGACCTGAAAAAAAACATAAGGGGTAACACTGTCATTTATTTTTTTTTGGCCGAAATTTTGACCCCCTCCGATTTTCTTGAAACTCTGGATTCTGACAGAGGGTCACGAGACTTCGACCAGCGCGCAAAAATGGAGGCTCTAGACCCTTCCAGAGCCGAGATATCAAAGGTCAAAATTTGGACCTGAAAAAAAAACCATAAGGGGTAACACTGTCATTTTTTTTTTTTGGCCGAAATTTTGACCCCCTCCGATTTTCTTGAAACTCTGGATTCTGACAGAGGGCCACGAGAATTCGACCAGCGCGCAAAAATGGAGGCTCTAGACCCTTCCAGAGCCGAGATATCGAAGGTCAAAATTTGGACCTGAAAAAAAAAACATAAGGGGTAACACTGTCATTTTTTTTTTTGGCCGAAATTTTGACCCCCTCCGATCTTCTTGAAACTCTGGATTCTGACAGAGGGCCACGAGACTTCGACCAGCGCGCAAAAATGGGGGCTCTAGACCCTTCCAGAGCCGAGATATCGAAGGTCAAAATTTGGACCTGAAAAAAAAACATAAGGGGTAACACTGTCATTTTTTTTTTTGGCCGAAATTTTTACCCCCTCCGATTTTCTTGAAACTCTGGATTCTGACAGAGGGCCACGAGACTTCGACCAGCGCGCAAAAATGGAGGCTCTAGACCCTTCCAGAGCCGAGATATCGAAGGTCAAAATTTGGACCTGAAAAAAAAACATAAGGGGTAACACTGTCATTTATTTTTTTTTGGCCGAAATTTTGACCCCCTCCGATTTTCTTGAAACTCTGGATTCTGACAGAGGGTCACGAGACTTCGACCAGCGCGCAAAAATGGAGGCTCTAGACCCTTCCAGAGCCGAGATATCAAAGGTCAAAATTTGGACCTGAAAAAAAAACCATAAGGGGTAACACTGTCATTTTTTTTTTTTGGCCGAAATTTTGACCCCCTCCGATTTTCTTGAAACTCTGGATTCTGACAGAGGGCCACGAGACTTCAACCAGCGCGCAAAAATGGAGGCTCTAGACCCTTCCAGAGCCGAGATATCGAAGGTCAAAATTTGGACCTGAAAAAAAAACATAAGGGGTAACACTGTCATTTTTTTTTTTTTGGCCGAAATTTTGACCCCCTCCGATTTTCTTGAAACTCTGGATTCTGACAGAGGGCCACGAGACTTCGACCAGCGCGCAAAAATGGAGGCTCTAGACCCTTCCAGAGCCGAGATATCGAAGGTCAAAATTTGGACCTGAAAAAAAAACATAAGGGGTAACACTGTTATTTTTTTTTTTGGCCGAAATTTTGACCCCCTCCGATCTTCTTGAAACTCTGGATTCTGACAGAGGGCCACGAGACTTCGACCAGCGCGCAAAAATGGAGGCTCTAGACCCTTCCAGAGCCGAGATATCGAATGTCAAAATTTGGACCTGAAAAAAAAACATAAGGGGTAACACTGTCATTTTTTTTTTTGGCCGAAATTTTGACCCCCTCCGATTTTGTTGAAACTCTGGATTCTGACAGAGGGTCACGAGACTTCGACCAGCGCGCAAAAATGGAGGCTCTAGACCCTTCCAGAGCCGAGATATCGAAGGTCAAAATTTGGACCTGAAAAAAAAACATAAGGGGTAACACTGTCATTTTTTTTTTTGGCCGAAATTTTGACCCCCTCCGATTTTCTTGAAACTCTGGATTCTGACAGAGGGCCACGAGACTTCGACCAGCGCGCAAAAATGGAGGCTCTAGACCCTTCCAGAGCCGAGATATCGAAGGTCAAAATTTGGACCTGAAAAAAAACATAAGGGGTAACACTGTCATTTTTTTTTTTGGCCGAAATTTTGACCCCCTCCGATTTTCTTGAAACTCTGGATTCTGACAGAGGGCCACGAGACTTCGACCAGCGCGCAAAAATGGAGGCTCTAGACCCTTCCAGAGCCGAGATATCGAAGGTCAAAATTTGGACCTGAAAAAAAAAACATAAGGGGTAACACTGTCATTTTTTTTTTGGCCGAAATTTTGACCCCCTCCGATTTTCTTGAAACTCTGGATTCTGACAGAGGGCCACGAGACTTCGACCAGCGCGCAAAAATGGAGGCTCTAGACCCTTCCAGAGCCGAGATATCGAAGGTCAAAATTTGGACCTGAAAAAAAAACATAAGGGGTAACACTGTCATTTTTTTTTTTTGGCCGAAATTTTGACCCCCTCCGATCTTCTTGAAACTCTGGATTCTGACAGAGGGCCACGAGACTTCGACCAGCGCGCAAAAATGGAGGCTCTAGACCCTTCCAGAGCCGAGATATCGAAGGTCAAAATTTGGACCTGAAAAAAAAACATAAGGGGTAACACTGTCATTTTTTTTTTTGGCCGAAATTTTGACCCCCTCCGATTTTCTTGAAACTCTGGATTCTGACAGAGGGCCACGAAACTTCGACCAGCGCGCAAAAATGGAGGCTCTAGACCCTTCCAGAGCCGAGATATCGAAGGTCAAAATTTGGACCTGAAAAAAAAACATAAGGGGTAACACTGTCATTTTTTTTTTTGGCCGAAATTTTGACCCCCTCCGATTTTCTTGAAACTCTGGATTCTGACAGAGGGCCACGAGACTTCGACCAGCGCGCAAAAATGGAGGCTCTAGACCCTTCCAGAGCCGAGATATCGAAGGTCAAAATTTGGACCTGAAAAAAAAACATAAGGGGTAACACTGTCATTTTTTTTTTTTGGCCGAAATTTTGACCCCCTCCGATCTTCTTGAAACTCTGGATTCTGACAGAGGGCCACGAGACTTCGACCAGCGCGCAAAAATGGAGGCTCTAGACCCTTCCAGAGCCGAGATATCGAAGGTCAAAATTTGGACCTGAAAAAAAAAACATAAGGGGTAACACTGTCATTTTTTTTTTGGCCGAAATTTTGACCCCCTCCGATTTTCTTGAAACTCTGGATTCTGACAGAGGGCCACGAGACTTCGACCAGCGCGCAAAAATGGAGGCTCTAGACCCTTCCAGAGCCGAGATATCGAAGGTCAAAATTTGGACCTGAAAAAAAAACATAAGGGGTAACAGTCATTTTTTTTTTTTGGCCGAAATTTTGACCCCCTCCGATTTTCTTGAAACTCTGGATTCTGACAGAGGGCCACGAGACTTCGACCAGCGCACAAAAATGGAGGCTCTAGACCCTTCCAGAGCCGAGATATCGAAGGTCAAAATTTGGACCTGAAAAAAAAACATAAGGGGTAACACTGTCATTTTTTTTTTTTGGCCGAAATTTTGACCCCCTCCGATCTTCTTGAAACTCTGGATTCTGACAGAGGGCCACGAGACTTCGACCAGCGCGCAAAAATGGAGGCTCTAGACCCTTCCAGAGCCGAGATATCGAAGGTCAAAATTTGAACCTGAAAAAAAAACATAAGGGGTAACACTGTCATTTTTTTTTTTGGCCGAAATTTTGACCCCCTCCGATTTTCTTGAAACTCTGGATTCTGACAGAGGGCCACGAGACTTCGACCAGCGCGCAAAAATGGAGGCTCTAGACCCTTCCAAAGCCGAGATATCGAAGGTCAAAATTTGGACCTGAAAAAAAAACATAAGGGGTAACACTGTCATTTTTTTTTTTGGCCGAAATTTTGACCCCCTCCGATCTTCTTGAAACTCTGGATTCTGACAGAGGGCCACGAGACTTCGACCAGCGCGCAAAAATGGAGGCTCTAGACCCTTCCAGAGCCGAGATATCGAAGGTCAAAATTTGGACCTGAAAAAAAAACATAAGGGGTAACACTGTCATTTTTTTTTTTGGCCGAAATTTTGACCCCCTCCGATTTTCTTGAAACTCTGGATTCTGACAGAGGGCCACGAGACTTCGACCAGCGCGCAAAAATGGAGGCTCTAGACCCTTCCAGAGCCGAGATATCGAAGGTCAAAATTTGGACCTGAAAAAAAAACATAAGGGGTAACACTGTCATTTTTTTTTTGGCCGAAATTTTGACCCCCTCCGATTTTCTTGAAACTCTGGATTCTGACAGAGGGCCACGAGACTTCGACCAGCGCGCAAAAATGGAGGCTCTAGACCCTTCCAGAGCCGAGATATCGAAGGTCAAAATTTGGACCTGAAAAAAAAACATAAGGGGTAACACTGTCATTTTTTTTTTTGGCCGAAATTTTGACCCCCTCCGATCTTCTTGAAACTCTGGATTCTGACAGAGGGCCACGAGACTTCGACCAGCGCGCAAAAATGGAGGCTCTAGACCCTTCCAGAGCCGAGATATCGAAGGTCAAAATTTGGACCTGAAAAAAAAACATAAGGGGTAACACTGTCATTTTTTTTTTTGGCCGAAATTTTGACCCCCTCCGATTTTCTTGAAACTCTGGATTCTGACAGAGGGCCACGAGACTTCGACCAGCGCGCAAAAATGGAGGCTCTAGACCCTTCCAGAGCCGAGATATCGAAGGTCAAAATTTGGACCTGAAAAAAAAACATAAGGGGTAACACTGTCATTTTTTTTTTTGGCCGAAATTTTGACCCCCTCCGATCTTCTTGAAACTCTGGATTCTGACAGAGGGCCACGAGACTTCGACCAGCGCGCAAAAATGGAGGCTCTAGACCCTTCCAGAGCCGAGATATCGAAGGTCAAAATTTGGACCTGAAAAAAAAACATAAGGGGTAACACTGTCATTTTTTTTTTTGGCCGAAATTTTGACCCCCTCCGATTTTCTTGAAACTCTGGATTCTGACAGAGGGCCACGAGACTTCGACCAGCGCGCAAAAATGGAGGCTCTAGACCCTTCCAGAGCCGAGATATCGAAGGTCAAAATTTGGACCTGAAAAAAAACATAAGGGGTAACACTGTCATTTTTTTTTTTGGCCGAAATTTTGACCCCCTCCGATTTTCTTGAAACTCTGGATTCTGACAGAGGGCCACGAGACTTCGACCAGCGCGCAAAAATGGAGGCTCTAGACCCTTCCAGAGCCGAGATATCGAAGGTCAAAATTTGGACCTGAAAAAAAAACATAAGGGGTAACACTGTCATTTTTTTTTTTGGCCGAAATTTTGACCCCCTCCGATCTTCTTGAAACTCTGGATTCTGACAGAGGGCCACGAGACTTCGACCAGCGCGCAAAAATGGAGGCTCTAGACCCTTTCAGAGCCGAGATATCGAAGGTCAAAATTTGGACCTGAAAAAAAAAACATAAGGGGTAACACTGTCATTTTTTTTTTTGGCCGAAATTTTGACCCCCTCCGATTTTCTTGAAACTCTGGATTCTGACAGAGGGCCACGAGACTTCGACCAGCGCGCAAAAATGGAGGCTCTAGACCCTTCCAGAGCCGAGATATCGAAGGTCAAAATTTGGACCTGAAAATCCTGAAAAAAAAACATAAGGGGTAACACTGTCATTTTTTTTTTTGGCCGAAATTTTGACCCCCTCCGATCTTCTTGAAACTCTGGATTCTGACAGAGGGCCACGAGACTTCGACCAGCGCGCAAAAATGGAGGCTCTAGACCCTTCCAGAGCCGAGATATCGAAGGTCAAAATTTGGACCTGAAAAAAAAACATAAGGGGTAACACTGTCATTTTTTTTTTGGCCGAAATTTTGACCCCCTCCGATTTTCTTGAAACTCTGGATTCTGACAGAGGGCCACGAGACTTCGACCAGCGCGCAAAAATGGAGGCTCTAGACCCTTCCAGAGCCGAGATATCGAAGGTCAAAATTTGGACCTGAAAAAAAAACATAAGGGGTAACACTGTCATTTATTTTTTTTTGGCCGAAATTTTGACCCCCTCCGATTTTCTTGAAACTCTGGATTCTGACAGAGGGTCACGAGACTTCGACCAGCGCGCAAAAATGGAGGCTCTAGACCCTTCCAGAGCCGAGATATCAAAGGTCAAAATTTGGACCTGAAAAAAAAACCATAAGGGGTAACACTGTCATTTTTTTTTTTTGGCCGAAATTTTGACCCCCTCCGATTTTCTTGAAACTCTGGATTCTGACAGAGGGCCACGAGACTTCAACCAGCGCGCAAAAATGGAGGCTCTAGACCCTTCCAGAGCCGAGATATCGAAGGTCAAAATTTGGACCTGAAAAAAAAACATAAGGGGTAACACTGTCATTTTTTTTTTTTTGGCCGAAATTTTGACCCCCTCCGATTTTCTTGAAACTCTGGATTCTGACAGAGGGCCACGAGACTTCGACCAGCGCGCAAAAATGGAGGCTCTAGACCCTTCCAGAGCCGAGATATCGAAGGTCAAAATTTGGACCTGAAAAAAAAACATAAGGGGTAACACTGTTATTTTTTTTTTGGCCGAAATTTTGACCCCCTCCGATCTTCTTGAAACTCTGGATTCTGACAGAGGGCCACGAGACTTCGACCAGCGCGCAAAAATGGAGGCTCTAGACCCTTCCAGAGCCGAGATATCGAATGTCAAAATTTGGACCTGAAAAAAAAACATAAGGGGTAACACTGTCATTTTTTTTTTGGCCGAAATTTTGACCCCCTCCGATTTTGTTGAAACTCTGGATTCTGACAGAGGGTCACGAGACTTCGACCAGCGCGCAAAAATGGAGGCTCTAGACCCTTCCAGAGCCGAGATATCGAAGGTCAAAATTTGGACCTGAAAAAAAAACATAAGGGGTAACACTGTCATTTTTTTTTTTGGCCGAAATTTTGACCCCCTCCGATTTTCTTGAAACTCTGGATTCTGACAGAGGGCCACGAGACTTCGACCAGCGCGCAAAAATGGAGGCTCTAGACCCTTCCAGAGCCGAGATATCGAAGGTCAAAATTTGGACCTGAAAAAAAACATAAGGGGTAACACTGTCATTTTTTTTTTTGGCCGAAATTTTGACCCCCTCCGATTTTCTTGAAACTCTGGATTCTGACAGAGGGCCACGAGACTTCGACCAGCGCGCAAAAATGGAGGCTCTAGACCCTTCCAGAGCCGAGATATCGAAGGTCAAAATTTGGACCTGAAAAAAAAACATAAGGGGTAACACTGTCATTTTTTTTTTGGCCGAAATTTTGACCCCCTCCGATTTTCTTGAAACTCTGGATTCTGACAGAGGGCCACGAGACTTCGACCAGCGCGCAAAAATGGAGGCTCTAGACCCTTCCAGAGCCGAGATATCGAAGGTCAAAATTTGGACCTGAAAAAAAAACATAAGGGGTAACACTGTCATTTTTTTTTTTTGGCCGAAATTTTGACCCCCTCCGATCTTCTTGAAACTCTGGATTCTGACAGAGGGCCACGAGACTTCGACCAGCGCGCAAAAATGGAGGCTCTAGACCCTTCCAGAGCCGAGATATCGAAGGTCAAAATTTGGACCTGAAAAAAAAACATAAGGGGTAACACTGTCATTTTTTTTTTTGGCCGAAATTTTGACCCCCTCCGATTTTCTTGAAACTCTGGATTCTGACAGAGGGCCACGAAACTTCGACCAGCGCGCAAAAATGGAGGCTCTAGACCCTTCCAGAGCCGAGATATCGAAGGTCAAAATTTGGACCTGAAAAAAAAACATAAGGGGTAACACTGTCATTTTTTTTTTTGGCCGAAATTTTGACCCCCTCCGATTTTCTTGAAACTCTGGATTCTGACAGAGGGCCACGAGACTTCGACCAGCGCGCAAAAATGGAGGCTCTAGACCCTTCCAGAGCCGAGATATCGAAGGTCAAAATTTGGACCTGAAAAAAAAACATAAGGGGTAACACTGTCATTTTTTTTTTTTTGGCCGAAATTTTGACCCCCTCCGATCTTCTTGAAACTCTGGATTCTGACAGAGGGCCACGAGACTTCGACCAGCGCGCAAAAATGGAGGCTCTAGACCCTTCCAGAGCCGAGATATCGAAGGTCAAAATTTGGACCTGAAAAAAAAAACATAAGGGGTAACACTGTCATTTTTTTTTTGGCCGAAATTTTGACCCCCTCCGATTTTCTTGAAACTCTGGATTCTGACAGAGGGCCACGAGACTTCGACCAGCGCGCAAAAATGGAGGCTCTAGACCCTTCCAGAGCCGAGATATCGAAGGTCAAAATTTGGACCTGAAAAAAAAACATAAGGGGTAACAGTCATTTTTTTTTTTTGGCCGAAATTTTGACCCCCTCCGATTTTCTTGAAACTCTGGATTCTGACAGAGGGCCACGAGACTTCGACCAGCGCACAAAAATGGAGGCTCTAGACCCTTCCAGAGCCGAGATATCGAAGGTCAAAATTTGGACCTGAAAAAAAAACATAAGGGGTAACACTGTCATTTTTTTTTTTGGCCGAAATTTTGACCCCCTCCGATCTTCTTGAAACTCTGGATTCTGACAGAGGGCCACGAGACTTCGACCAGCGCGCAAAAATGGAGGCTCTAGACCCTTCCAGAGCCGAGATATCGAAGGTCAAAATTTGAACCTGAAAAAAAAACATAAGGGGTAACACTGTCATTTTTTTTTTTGGCCGAAATTTTGACCCCCTCCGATTTTCTTGAAACTCTGGATTCTGACAGAGGGCCACGAGACTTCGACCAGCGCGCAAAAATGGAGGCTCTAGACCCTTCCAAAGCCGAGATATCGAAGGTCAAAATTTGGACCTGAAAAAAAACATAAGGGGTAACACTGTCATTTTTTTTTTTGGCCGAAATTTTGACCCCCTCCGATCTTCTTGAAACTCTGGATTCTGACAGAGGGCCACGAGACTTCGACCAGCGCGCAAAAATGGAGGCTCTAGACCCTTCCAGAGCCGAGATATCGAAGGTCAAAATTTGGACCTGAAAAAAAAACATAAGGGGTAACACTGTCATTTTTTTTTTTGGCCGAAATTTTGACCCCCTCCGATTTTCTTGAAACTCTGGATTCTGACAGAGGGCCACGAGACTTCGACCAGCGCGCAAAAATGGAGGCTCTAGACCCTTCCAGAGCCGAGATATCGAAGGTCAAAATTTGGACCTGAAAAAAAAACATAAGGGGTAACACTGTCATTTTTTTTTTGGCCGAAATTTTGACCCCCTCCGATTTTCTTGAAACTCTGGATTCTGACAGAGGGCCACGAGACTTCGACCAGCGCGCAAAAATGGAGGCTCTAGACCCTTCCAGAGCCGAGATATCGAAGGTCAAAATTTGGACCTGAAAAAAAAACATAAGGGGTAACACTGTCATTTTTTTTTTTGGCCGAAATTTTGACCCCCTCCGATCTTCTTGAAACTCTGGATTCTGACAGAGGGCCACGAGACTTCGACCAGCGCGCAAAAATGGAGGCTCTAGACCCTTCCAGAGCCGAGATATCGAAGGTCAAAATTTGGACCTGAAAAAAAAACATAAGGGGTAACACTGTCATTTTTTTTTTTGGCCGAAATTTTGACCCCCTCCGATTTTCTTGAAACTCTGGATTCTGACAGAGGGCCACGAGACTTCGACCAGCGCGCAAAAATGGAGGCTCTAGACCCTTCCAGAGCCGAGATATCGAAGGTCAAAATTTGGACCTGAAAAAAAAACATAAGGGGTAACACTGTCATTTTTTTTTTTGGCCGAAATTTTGACCCCCTCCGATCTTCTTGAAACTCTGGATTCTGACAGAGGGCCACGAGACTTCGACCAGCGCGCAAAAATGGAGGCTCTAGACCCTTCCAGAGCCGAGATATCGAAGGTCAAAATTTGGACCTGAAAAAAAAACATAAGGGGTAACACTGTCATTTTTTTTTTTGGCCGAAATTTTGACCCCCTCCGATTTTCTTGAAACTCTGGATTCTGACAGAGGGCCACGAGACTTCGACCAGCGCGCAAAAATGGAGGCTCTAGACCCTTCCAGAGCCGAGATATCGAAGGTCAAAATTTGGACCTGAAAAAAAACATAAGGGGTAACACTGTCATTTTTTTTTTTGGCCGAAATTTTGACCCCCTCCGATTTTCTTGAAACTCTGGATTCTGACAGAGGGCCACGAGACTTCGACCAGCGCGCAAAAATGGAGGCTCTAGACCCTTCCAGAGCCGAGATATCGAAGGTCAAAATTTGGACCTGAAAAAAAAACATAAGGGGTAACACTGTCATTTTTTTTTTTGGCCGAAATTTTGACCCCCTCCGATCTTCTTGAAACTCTGGATTCTGACAGAGGGCCACGAGACTTCGACCAGCGCGCAAAAATGGAGGCTCTAGACCCTTCAGAGCCGAGATATCGAAGGTCAAAATTTGGACCTGAAAAAAAAAACATAAGGGGTAACACTGTCATTTTTTTTTTTGGCCGAAATTTTGACCCCCTCCGATTTTCTTGAAACTCTGGATTCTGACAGAGGGCCACGAGACTTCGACCAGCGCGCAAAAATGGAGGCTCTAGACCCTTCCAGAGCCGAGATATCGAAGGTCAAAATTTGGACCTGAAAAAAAAACATAAGGGGTAACACTGTCATTTTTTTTTTTGGCCGAAATTTTGACCCCCTCCGATCTTCTTGAAACTCTGGATTCTGACAGAGGGCCACGAGACTTCGACCAGCGCGCAAAAATGGAGGCTCTAGACCCTTCCAGAGCCGAGATATCGAAGGTCAAAATTTGGACCTGAAAAAAAAAACATAAGGGGTAACACTGTCATTTTTTTTTTTGGCCGAAATTTTGACCCCCTCCGATTTTCTTGAAACTCTGGATTCTGACAGAGGGCCACGAGACTTCGACCAGCGCACAAAAATGGAGGCTCTAGACCCTTCCAGAGCCGAGATATCGAAGGTCAAAATTTGGACCTGAAAAAAAAACATAAGGGGTAACACTGTCATTTTTTTTTTTTGACCGAAATTTTGACCCCCTCTGATCTTCTTGAAACTCTGGATTCTGACAGAGGGCCACGAGACTTCGACCAGCGCGCAAAAATGGAGGCTCTAGACCCTTCCAGAGCCGAGATATCGAAGGTCGAAATTTGGACCTGAAAAAAAAAACATAAGGGGTAACACTGTAATTTTTTTTTTTTGGCCGAAATTTTGACCCCCTCCGATTTTCTTGAAACTCTGGATTCTGACAGAGGGCCACGAGACTTCGACCAGCGCGCAAAAATGGAGGCTCTAGACCCTTCCAGAGCCGAGATATCGAAGGTCAAAATTTGGACCTGAAAAAAAAACATAAGGGGTAACACTGTCATTTTTTTTTTTTGGCCGAAATTTTGACCCCCTCCGATTTTCTTGAAACTCTGGATTCTGACAGAGGGCCACGAGACTTCGACCAGCGCGCAAAAATGGAGGCTCTAGACCCTTCCAGAGCTGAGATATCGAAGGTCAAAATTTGGACCTGAAAAAAAAACATAAGGGGTAACACTGTCATTTTTTTTTTTGGCCGAAATTTTGACCCCCTCCGATCTTCTTGAAACTCTGGATTCTGACAGAGGGCCACGAGACTTCGACCAGCGCGCAAAAATGGAGGCTCTAGACCCTTCCAGAGCCGAGATATCGAAGGTCAAAATTTGGACCTGAAAAAAAAACATAAGGGGTAACACTGTCATTTTTTTTTTTGGCCGAAATTTTGACCCCCTCCGATTTTCTTGAAACTCTGGATTCTGACAGAGGGCCACGAGACTTCGACCAGCGCGCAAAAATGGAGGCTCTAGACCCTTCCAGAGCCGAGATATCGAAGGTCAAAATTTGGACCTGAAAAAAAAACATAAGGGGTAACACTGTCATTTTTTTTTTGGCCGAAATTTTGACCCCCTCCGATTTTCTTGAAACTCTGGATTCTGACAGAGGGCCACGAGACTTCGACCAGCGCGCAAAAATGGAGGCTCTAGACCCTTCCAGAGCCGAGATATCGAAGGTCAAAATTTGGACCTGAAAAAAAAACATAAGGGGTAACACTGTCATTTTTTTTTTTGGCCGAAATTTTGACCCCCTCCGATTTTCTTGAAACTCTGGATTCTGACAGAGGGCCACGAGACTTCGACCAGCGCGCAAAAATGGAGGCTCTAGACCCTTCCAGAGCCGAGATATCGAAGGTCAAAATTTGGACCTGAAAAAAAAACATAAGGGGTAACACTGTAATTTTTTTTTTTTGGCCGAAATTTTGACCCCCTCCGATCTTCTTGAAACTCTGGATTCTGACAGAGGGCCACGAGACTTCGACCAGCGCGCAAAAATGGAGGCTCTAGACCCTTCCAGAGCCGAGATATCGAAGGTCAAAATTTGGACCTGAAAAAAAACATAAGGGGTAACACTGTCATTTTTTTTTTTGGCCGAAATTTTGACCCCCTCCGATTTTCTTGAAACTCTGGATTCTGACAGAGGGCCACGAGACTTCGACCAGCGCGCAAAAATGGAGGCTCTAGACCCTTCCAGAGCCGAGATATCGAAGGTCAAAATTTGGACCTGAAAAAAAACATAAGGGGTAACACTGTCATTTTTTTTTTTGGCCGAAATTTTGACCCCCTCCGATTTTCTTGAAACTCTGGATTCTGACAGAGGGCCACGAGACTTCGACCAGCGCGCAAAAATGGAGGCTCTAGACCCTTCCAGAGCCGAGATATCGAAGGTCAAAATTTGGACCTGAAAAAAAACATAAGGGGTAACACTGTCATTTTTTTTTTGGCCGAAATTTTGACCCCCTCCGATCTTCTTGAAACTCTGGATTCTGACAGAGGGCCACGAGACTTCGACCAGCGCGCAAAAATGGAGGCTCTAGACCCTTCCAGAGCCGAGATATCGAAGGTCAAAATTTGGACCTGAAAAAAAAAACATAAGGGGTAACACTGTCATTTTTTTTTTGGCCGAAATTTTGACCCCCTCCGATTTTCTTGAAACTCTGGATTCTGACAGAGGGCCACGAGACTTCGACCAGCGCGCAAAAATGGAGGCTCTAGACCCTTCCAGAGCCGAGATATCGAAGGTCAAAATTTGGACCTGAAAAAAAAACATAAGGGGTAACACTGTTATTTTTTTTTTTGGCCGAAATTTTGACCCCCTCCGATCTTCTTGAAACTCTGGATTCTGACAGAGGGCCACGAGACTTCGACCAGCGCGCAAAAATGGAGGCTCTAGACCCTTCCAGAGCCGAGATATCGAATGTCAAAATTTGGACCTGAAAAAAAAACATAAGGGGTAACACTGTCATTTTTTTTTTTTGGCCGAAATTTTGACCCCCTCCGATTTTGTTGAAACTCTGGATTCTGACAGAGGGTCACGAGACTTCGACCAGCGCGCAAAAATGGAGGCTCTAGACCCTTCCAGAGCCGAGATATCGAAGGTCAAAATTTGGACCTGAAAAAAAAAACATAAGGGGTAACACTGTCATTTTTTTTTTTGGCCGAAATTTTGACCCCCTCCGATTTTCTTGAAACTCTGGATTCTGACAGAGGGCCACGAGACTTCGACCAGCGCGCAAAAATGGAGGCTCTAGACCCTTCCAGAGCCGAGATATCGAAGGTCAAAATTTGGACCTGAAAAAAAAACATAAGGGGTAACACTGTCATTTTTTTTTTTTGGCCGAAATTTTGACCCCCTCCGATTTTCTTGAAACTCTGGATTCTGACAGAGGGCCACGAAACTTCGACCAGCGCGCAAAAATGGAGGCTCTAGACCCTTCCAGAGCCGAGATATCGAAGGTCAAAATTTTGACA